>JAVJGJ010000037.1:11267411-11288157 GCA_035590215.1 Microhierax caerulescens
TCAGCAAACCTGCTGAGGGTACTCCCTGTCCCTTCACCCAGGTCACTGCTGGAAAAGTTGAACAGGACTGGACCCAGCACTGACCCCTGGGGAACCCTGCTAGCTACAGGCCTCCTTCTGCACTCTGCTCCATTGTTCACAACTCTCTGAGCTCTGCCAGGTTAGGACGGAACCAAGTTTAAGAGGACTATTTGTGTTAGGGAAGGGAGGCAGGAGTTCTTGGGAAAATATCATGATGGAGAAATTGTTACTTGAAGTAAAGTATTTTTCTATGTTTATGTTTTGTGGTAGGTCAGCTCCAGTTGGCAGCTAAGCCAGCCCCCAGTCACTTTTTCACTTTCCCCCAGTGTGCTGTGGTAGAGATTTATAAGGTGAAAATAGGTAAAAAAGCTCATGGGTCTATATCAAGACATTTTAATAAATCAAAAAAAAAAAAAAAAAAAAAGAAACAAGTGATGCAAAAACAGTTGCTCACCACCAGCAGACTGGTGCCCAGCCAGTCTCTGAGCAATGGCTACTTTGGGAAACATCTCCCCAGTTTTATTGCTGAGAACAATGTTGCCACCACAGGGGGGCTGATGACCTTTAAGCCTAGATGACCTTTAAAATTCCCTTCTGACCCAAACTATTCTATGATTCTATGGTATGGAGTATTCCTTTGGTCAGTCGGAGCCAGCTGTTCCAGCTGTATTCCTTCCCAACCTCTTGCCCACCCCCAGCCTACTTGCTGACAGGGTAGTGTGAGAAAGAGAGAAGGTATGTGATGAAAGAGAAAGAGAGATGCTGTGTGAGCACAGTGCAGCAAAAGTCAAGACTTGCGTGTTATCAACACTTGTGATCACAAATCACATGACACCATATGGGCTACTGTGAAGAAAATTAACTCCATCCCAGCAAGACCCCATACATATGTACAACTGTTAACAGAAGATCTTTTGAGGATGTGTCAAGCCTGTCTGTGAACATGCTTCTTTTTCAAAAAGGGAAATGTCTAGTCTACAAGATTATTATAGAACCCGTGAGTGTTAGAAATTGTTAAGACAAGTCTCCACTGATGACACTGGATTAGAGTGGAGAACTAACTAACATGGCCATCTTGTTTTATGTGAAGAAAGAAATAATTTCAAATAAGTTCTGTGCACACAGATATGTGCATTGTTGGATTCTGGTTATATTACTGTATACATGTGGACTCTGGAAACAAGTCAGAAAGCTATATTCTATACTGGAAAGAAAGATTGATTGGTTTGGTGTCAGCTATGAGAGCTGTTAAGATCTAAATGATAACAGAATTTTACTGTGTATCCATGAACATGGTGCATCTGATGTCTTTGTTGCGCTTTGCAAACTCCATTGCTTCAACAGTGGTGTTCATGGCAATGAGGAGTTGCTGGCAGCATATACTTCATGATTGCTGTTGATGGATTCATCTTGTGCTGCCTTCTGTTCTTGGCTTCCTAGCAGAGCAAGACAAATAAATTGAACTGACATGAGCTTCAATATGCAAGTAATATAGCGAGTAGTTGTGACAGTTCCATGGTTCTAACTGACTGCATGACAGTAATTGTAAAAGCTGAGTTTTATCTTATCAGTAAAAAGTTAGTCCTCTTTTTACTGACAAAATTTTCTGGCATTTTTTTGTGGAACATAATTTAAAAACAGAAATGATACTTGAATGAAGATAGAATTATTATTTTGAGGGCTTCACTTTTATAACATGGTCTTGAGTTTTTAGATTATTTTTTTTTTGACTGTCAAAAACATTCAGTGTGCTATGAATCCTTAAGAAATAGTTCTAGCTTTTCTCTACGGGCTAAAAACTTTCTTGTTCACTTCCAGCTGAGACACTTTCTCAAACAACAGCAATACCATTACAGTGAGATAACTTCTTTAAGCTTGGAACTAGTAAAAAGTAGTAAACACATGTGATATTTGATACTAAAACATCATGTCTTTTCTTAGAAGGATGATAATAAGTTACTCAAAAGACTGTATACAGAGAAATATTCAACGAAATGTTTTACAGGAAAACTTGCACTGTTGTAAACATTTAGAAACACAAGTCATCATCATAATAAAAAGGCAACTGTTCTGAGAGGCAAGTTTAAAATGCTGTGAGGCTGTGAAAAACGTTGCTAGCAAGAGTGTTTCTAAAGTTCTTGGCTTTTCTTTAAAATTATGTTTTAACCATAAGAAAAGCTAAAAAATTTCTTTTTTTTTTCTTCTGAATACGTATTTGAATATCAAATAACCCTTCTATTTCCAGTGTTTTATATACAGAAAACCTTGACAAAGAATCTCTTGATGATAGTTGTTGTTTGTTTGTGGGTTTTTTTTAAACATCAAAATATCTTGTGCAGTAAAATAGCAGTAATTTGGTTTTCCACCATGGGTCTATAGGTGGAGGAAGCTGGACTTGTTTGTCATCCTCCTTGGAAACTGAAAGTTATCCAACTTTATGAAACCCAGAGAGTAAGGCATGGATTGATGACACTAGGACCTAGTGGTGCAGGAAAAACTGTTTGCATCCACACTTTAATGAAAGCCATGACAGGTATGTGAGTATTTATATTGTAAGCTGTTATTAAACTGTTATATTATAAACTTTAAACCACATTGTTTCTTCACAGAAAGCCTCAGTTACTTCACTATGATAACATATTACTAGAAGAATCAGTTTGTGTGTTGTGATACTAATTGTAAAAGCTTAAAAATGATTTATATTCAAAGTCATATAATACCTATCTTATTGCTCTATTATGATACTTACATCAGAAATCCTTATTCTAGAAAGACTGAGAAAGAGGTACTATCTGGGTAGACAGCTCAGTCAAGTGATTAAAGCATCTCCCACACTTCATTGAGGTAACGATGAAACATTCCCCTAAGCACAAGTGTTTAGTACTTTTTGAACAAAATTCACAAGACAGGGTCTTGCAGTATAAAATAGCTGCTTCTATAATTTGTTGCTGCTAGGAGATAGCTCCTCGTTTAGGCAGTGACAAAGCCTTCAAGGGTATTCATTTTGTGCCTTGGCTGGAGCCTTGAGGAGTGTGTGATTTTTGTCCCTGGTACTTCTAAAGAAAAATGTTAGTGGAAGAACTTCTGTTTGATCTTATTAAACTAAAACCTCATAGCTGTTGGAGAAAAAACATACCTTTTGAGGTAAACTTGTCACAGTCTTCAGTAGGCTGCTTATACAATTTTCCAGAAATGAATAGTTTCTGTAATAAATGGTTCAACCAGGCTCTCATCCCTGCAATACCTTACTGTGCTTAAGAAACACTGTAAGCTCTATGTTGCAGCATAAATGGCTGTTCCATTTAGGAAAAAAAGTAGAAAGAACAGGTAGTTGTGTTATACTATTTTCTGTATTTCTGTAGCACTGAGATGTGAACTACTACTAAGATAAAGCTGCTGCAATACCAATTCCAAGCTGATCTTCTGCATAACCTCATGAAAAGTGAAACTACATGGTTTGCCAGGCTTCTAATTTACATGTTAATAAACTGTGATTATGAGTAAGATTTTAAGATAAGCCATTTTTTTTATAGCTCCTTCTTTCAACACCGTATTACTGCCTCCTGATTAAGTTTTAATATTGGGTTTTCTAAAGATGTCTGGCATAGGAGTTTTCAAGCTGTTGTTAGTGAGGAAGACTTAAAGGTTATATGATCATGATATAGCTAGATAGAATTTAGCTGTCTAAGAGACTTCACAGGGGTATACCATTATCATATACTTTGCCTATTCCAAGATGTATGCAAGTGCACAACAGGGAAAACCAAAAAACAATCATGTGAAGCGTTTGTCTGGTGATTAGTCATTGAATTTTAAAAAAAGTTCATCCAAACAAAGGCTTTAAAGCTCTGTTGTTTGATAAACCTTCAAAATCTTAAGTTAAACCTTGAATAAATTTAATCTTCCTGCTCTTCTGTTCCCAATTAATCTGTGAAATGTGAATTGTACTTTCAAAAGTTTCAGGACTTTCTTTTTTATATTTTGATGGTTCAAATTAACAAATACTGATGTATAGCAAGAGATAAGTTTTCCATGTGAATACACGACTTTTTATAATGGTGAGAGCATATTAAAACGTTAATTTGGGTGTAACAATTTTGAATTTGTCAGTTCTCTGTTGAAAAGAAATACCACAACTAACTGATCATCTGTCTTCATAGATTGTGGACAGCCACATCGTGAAATGAGAATGAATCCTAAAGCTATAACAGCTCCGCAAATGTTTGGTTGTCTTGATGTGGCAACAAATGATTGGACAGATGGAATATTTTCATCACTCTGGAGAAAAACGCTAAGAGCCAAAAAAGGTATAGTGAAGAACAATTCCCTCCAAAACAAAACAAGCTGCAGAACATCACTGTAAACAACGTTAGCAGACTTTTTTACTTACAAGGAAACTTTGTCATATTGCTGCAAGAATTCTGTCTATTGTATAGTCTCTGTGTGAAATGCTTTGTGTTCAAACTGTGTAGTGTAGCAAATACTACTTCACTGAATTTGCTGATTCCTCTCTTTCAAATGATTGGCCCTTCCATGGAGGAAAAATGGAAGGTAAGAGTCATCTCCCCCAATACTGCTATACTATAAAAAATTTTGGTGCTGTCAGGATTTCTACCTGGTCTCCAGCTGCTCTGCTAGAAGGGTGTGAATCATGCTTGTGTCATACATGTTAGTCCTGCACATACTATAGTCCATCTCAAATGGCACTAGGTAATTCTATTTAGGCAACCAATTTCTGCCTAAAATAATGCTGGCATATATCCTTAAATTGCTATATTAACTAAAAGAGAGGCCATGACAGTTTGACAGATGGGTTCTTCCTTGTTTTCTCTGCATATTAGTATGTGACCTTATCGTTAGGCCTTAAGAACTAAAGGGGAAAAAAAAAAGGAAAAAAGGATTATTTTTTTTGACAGTGCAGCAATTTTTTGACACTGTCATTTTTCATACAAAAATCCTTAGTGTTTAAGGATGCAGATGCTTGTAAGAAGAAAATACTATTGGATTTACCTTGGTTGATTTTGTTTCAAATCTAGAAATGTAGCACCCTTGTGAACGTAGCATAGCATTATCTGTTGATTTTTGTATTTTTCTCCTCAACATGAAATATAAACTAGCACAGTCACATGACTTCCTTAGATTCACTGTTTGCAACACTTCTCTAATGTCACTTCATGAAGTGAACTCCAGACCATCTCATGCCTGAGATACCTGCATTGTAGCTATGAAAAGACTCTAAATATAGAACTCTTTGCCCCAGAGGTGAGAAAGTTGCTCATCTGAAACCTTCTTGGTTCATAACTAGCAATGCACCAAGCCACCTAGGTCTAGATAGTAAGGACTCTGAAGGGAAATGAGAGTGGGACCATCTCTGACTCAAGGGCTATCTAGCAATGCACACAGCAGGGCTGGCTGCTCCCTAAGGGATGGGGAACCAGAAGCCAAGGGGAGATCTCTTTGCAGCTAGGGCTTATTGCTCAGTACCCAAGGGAAGTGACCAGGACAGACCCAGACTCTCCTAGGAAACAGAGGCAGGCTTTAAGATAAATTTCTATTACTAAATGGAAAGAGCTAGAAACAACTTCAGAGGGAGCTGGATCAAGTTTACAAGCAGGAAAATGAAGAATCTCCCCCTAATGGACCTTTTACTAATGAAAGTGAGCATGCTATTTGAGAGAGTGATTTTTCAAGTGTTCCTTTCATTTAATCTCACTACAGTTACATAAACTCTTTGGAAACAAATGAATGGTAGTTTTAAATAGATCTATAGTTTCTATCTTCTTTATGTTGTTTTATTTAAGTTGAAATAAACCTGATTTATTACTATGTTGAAGACTGAATCCATAAAGCTTTTTTTGACTATTACAAACTCATGACTTATGCTGATCACACTTTATACACTGAGCAATGGATAATTATTATCAATAGGTGACAAAATGAAGTACTTAACTGAAATTGAGTGATGGAAATGGTAATTGTATTAAAAGCTGAGATTCTAGCTGTGTGTGTGAATTCAGAATTAGTTCAAAATTTGTTTGCGAAGAGAAGAAACTGGTCCTTGAAAGAAACTGGAACTTCCTCGATAGGCATTTTTATCTGTTATTTTGAATTATAGGTGACCACATCTGGATAGTTCTGGATGGTCCAGTTGATGCTATTTGGATTGAGAATCTTAATTCTGTCTTGGATGATAACAGAACTCTAACACTAGCGAATGGAGATCGAATACCTATGGCACCAAATTGCAAAATAGTCTTTGAACCTCATAACATTGATAATGCTTCTCCAGCAACAGTTTCAAGGAATGGGATGGTATTCATGAGTTCATCAGTTCTCACCTGGAGCCCTATCCTTGAGGTACTGTAGCTAAGTGATTGTATATGTATTGGAAGTTTTACTGGTTTCTTATTCAATATTTTGCTGCTGCTACTTCAGGACCTAATTTTGTGATTTTTGCTGTGGAATAGCTTTTACACTCTAAAAACTTATAAGACAGTATTTAATATATCAATGCTTCTGGTAATTTATACAATAGTGAATAATGTAATTTCCTCAGGAACATAGCCTGAAACATATGCTTCCTCAGGAACATATATCACACCCTTAAAACCATAGATATTTTACTTTGGGGCAAATTTGTAATTCAAGGTATTTTAAGCAACTGAAGAACAACTTGGTTGTCAAAATACTAACTACCTGGCAGCCCCTAGTACAGCTTCAGAGCAAGGAGGAAGAAAGTGTAAACAGGATGATTTAGGAATCTAGAAATTCTAAAGAAAATATAATTTATCTTGATATTTCTTCAAATTAATTGCAGTTGAGATTTAGAACCAGAAATAAAGTCAGCGCAGCATCAATTTATGTAATTTTTAAAATTATGTTCTTGCTTGGTTAAGTTATCCATTAACATTTCTAGAATTAAAATGAAGAGCCAAGCAATGGTTGCTTTCCCTCTGGCACGGAATTAATAATTTAGAAAAGCATAACATGGTATAAGTGTGTTTTGGGAAGAAGAAGAGTACATAACATATCCAAATTTCAAAGTGATTGATAAAGTGAGTTTTCTTCTTGTTTATGTCATCGATGATCTCCCAAAAACCAGGAAAAAAAAATCCTTATCTTGAGTGAGTGCTGGTAATGATATAGTGAAAGATACGTTTAGAGACTTAAGACTATTATGTTATTTTTTTAATGTAGCAAATGTCTTGGTAAAGATGAAATGTAAGAGTTCCCAAGAATTTACCTAATATTCTGCAGTAATAGCTTTCAACAAAACTTTTAGTGTTTAATTCCAGTTTTCTTCCCTTTAAGAAAGCAATGGAGACAATAGCAGTAAAAAAACAGCTGATTTCTGATTTTTTTTTTTTATTATTATTCTTAAGCCCTATATTGCTTTATACATTTATGAATGAGGTAAGGTTCTCAGGAGTAACAATTTTTAAAAATTTAAATTAAAAGAAATCTTCATTGATTTTTCTCTATTTTTTTCCCTTCTAGTCAGTCTTATTGCAAGTATTTTGTTGATGCTATTTTGCTTTGATGAAATGTCTCATGAGTATCAAAATAAAATGTTCTTTGTGACAAAGACGCTGGTGCCTGTGATCATAGAACTTTATTACCTTCTCCTGAAAACAAGTTAAAATGCATTTCTTCTGTGTAATCCCAAATTAATGTTCCTTTATATGGGCTTATAAACTTTAATTTTAAGCTAGGAATAATTTAGCCTTTCTGTTTATGAAATCAGAACATCATCCAGTCCCCTTGTAGTGTACTTATATCCCTGTTTGCAGACTCAAAAGAACAAAATCACACAGCTTACTATGAACTGACAGACTGAATTTACTGTCCTCCTTTCTAGAAGCCATCACATTAGCAAGTATTTTTAATAATTTTTAAGATGAATGTTTTGCAGTCTCATTCACTCATTTCATTTTCCAAATCAAGTAGAATACCTGTGGAAAATACTAATTTATAATAGTAAATTAAATAATAAACTAATAAAATAACTAATGCTCATGTAGACAATGTTGCTGAACTGGCCAGATGTAGCTTCATATTAACTTTCAAATGTTCGTATTTGTAGAAGACTTTTGTAATGATTATATTAATCTCAGATTTTACTGTTTCAACCCATAAAGCTTCTCATGCTTGTAATTCTTATATAGCTTGCTTGTTTATAACCAGATTCTTTGTCCATAAATCTATGATTTGTCTGGCAACAGAGAAGTTGACATGCCATGGGTCATGGTCTGTGGCACTGCCTAGAACAACCGTCCTTAGTGTATTAGAGGTTTCAGCACAAACAGAAATTGAGAGACAGCACGCTTGCTGTCCAAGCCCTGAGTGGCAGATGGTGCTTAGTGCCTCTCCCTGGGGCTGGAGACAGTGGAGCTCCCCTGAGGAAAGTGTGCCCTGGGCATGGAGTTACCAGGTGAAAGAGCTGTGGGAAGGGATGAGAAGACTTGTGTGCATTCAGGGAAGATAAACAGGTCAGCAGCATCTTTGCAGAGACACTGCAGTCTGAAGATCCCTAGCCCTGTAATGGAAAGGAGAGTGAGTGAGCGTTCAAAAGCTCCAGTGAACAGAAGCTATCAAGATGAGGAAGGCTGTAAAATTGTAACTTCTGGCAAAAGAAGCGAGGTTTCTTGTCGACTTGCAGATCTGAAGTGACAGGTCAGGTATAACACCCTGAGAATAGATGAGGAGCAACAAGATCCACTAGGGGAAGCATCAGAATCCAGCTTAGTATAACTAATTAAGAGGAAAAGAAGAGTGATTGTCATCAAAGACTCTACGCTGTGATGGAGGCACCCATGTGCAGTGACTTCTTGTCCATGGAAGTTTCCTGCTTCTGAACAACTATGCTTTGCTGCAGAATTGTTGCCGTATTTCTCTAGTAGTGCCTAGAGCCTTTCCTTCTTAGAATGATATTAAATCTTATGGAGCTGGCTGTTCAATCACAGCCATTTAGCTACACTCAGGCATCATCATTAATTCATTTGCTTTTCAAGTCCAAAGTATTTTCATTCTTATAAGAAAAAAAAGTGTTCAGTAAGTTTCCTAAAAATTTGGCTGTTATTGAAGTTTTGCCAATGCAAATACATGTAGTCAACACAAGTGCCTTATGTATATTACTGCAAGTCTTTACTTTTTTTTTAACTAATATGGATACTTGGGAAAGTGTATGTGTAAATTATGCATCTAGAACAGTGGCTCCCATGAGATTCCACTGGTACTATTCATTTCTGCACTTATAGCACTGTATTGAGCCTACTGATGTTAGGTTCTCACAGCTCTGCCTCCTTGCATTGGTTAATTTGCAGGCAACAACTTCTTGAATGTTTCAATTTTAACTGAGCTATAGATTCAGCTGCAAAGAAAGCAAAAACAGAGAAAAACATTTCATTTTATCTTATCAGTCATGATTTACCTCCTCACTTTTTAAAGTCATACGCAGACAAAATCTAGTTGTGTTGAATTAAGTGTTGCATGAAAGTAGTTTCATCTAATCCATGACCATATGCTTTTAATTTTCAGTGGAAGCAACAGTCAAAAGCAAAAGAACAAAAAGGAACATGCTTTTTTCTTTTGCTTTTGGATAACACAAAATTAATTACATTAATTTCAGCAATGAAACAACCCTTCCTCTCCTGGAAAGATTTGCTATAAAATTGTAACCTATAGTTATTTATCATTTGAGCCAATAGCATTTGTTTTATGTTTGGTTTGGTTTGACTTCACAAACAAAATATCTCGATGGCTCTTTCAGTATCTTGCCCTTTAAATCTATTTTGTAATGCAATATACTATGTATTCTAATAGATCAGGGTAGATGTTGTTGTGGTTTAACCCCAGCCAGAAACTAAGTACCACACAGCTGCTTGCTTACTCCCCCCTTCCCCTGGTGGGATAGGGAGAAGAATCAGAAAAAAAAAAAAGCAAACTTCATTGGTCAAGATAAGAAAAATTTAATAACTGAAATAAAGTAAAATATAATACTACTAATAATAATTGTAGTGGAAAGGGAGATAACAGAAAGAAAAAGAAATAAAACTCAAGGGAAATAATCTTTAAAACAAGTAATACACAATACATTTGCTCACCACGGCTTGACTGCTGCCCAGCCAGTTCCCTAACAGAGATCCCACCCCTCCCCAGCTAACTCCTTCCAGTTTATACGCTCAGCATGATGTCCCATGGTATGGAATATCTCTTTGGCCAGTTTGGGCCAACTGTCCTGGCTGTGTCCCCTCCCAGTTTCCTGTGCCCCTCCAGCCTTCTCACTGGCAGGGCCTGAGAAGCTGAGAAGTCCTTGTCTTAGTATAAACACTCTTTAGCAATAACCGAAACGTCCATGCGTTATCAACATTATTCTTACACTAAATCCAAAACACAGCACTGCACCAGCTACTAGGAAGAAAATTAACTCTGTCCCAGTCAAAACCAGGACAATGTTAATCCTACATTGTTTCCCTAGAAGGTTTCCTTATTTTGTAATAGAATTAAATGGAGTTTTTTCGCTTTAGTTCCTAATTCTCAGATGCTGAAGGAAACAGTATTTGTTGATATTTCAGAAGAACTTTGAAAAATAATTAAAACCAAATGTGAATATCTCATCTAGATTTCCTAGCCTTACAATTTATAAACAACTAAATATAGCAGCCTATTGGGCTGCAATATCATTACACCAGCAATTTCCAAATTCAGTGAAATAGATCTCAAACTTTTCTTATTGCTGTTCTTGTTTAACTTGCTTCTTAAGCAGCTTTTGCAAAGTGGTCAAAGGTGTTTGATCCATTACTCATCGACCTCCTCCAAAGCATAAACGTTTTGTCAGCTTTTCTACTTACCCCTAATATTTTCTGAACAGCTGATGAAGTTTTACATATGTTTTAAGTAGTTCTGCCATTTAGTCCTTAGCACTTTGTTTTCCACCTACTTGTTTCCAGAAAGTTTTTTTCATATATCTACCTGTCTGTAATCAGTCCCAGAGTTTATTTACTTTGGACAGTAATAGTTTCAAAAGACTATGAAGGTAGAAAAGAATCACAGAAGCACAAAATAGTTCAGGTTGGAAGGGACCTCTGCAGGTTGTATAGTTGAACACACCACGTTCAAAGCAGGGTCAACTACAGTAGATTGCTCAGGGCTGTGTCCTGTTGCGTTTTGAACTGGAGACTCCAGAAGCTTACTGAGAAGCTTTTTCCAGTGTTTGACCACCCTCACAACAGCAACAAAAAAAAGTTTTTTCTTATGTTTAAATGGAATTTATTTGATTTCAATGTGCAAAATTTTAGTTTGGAAGTTTGAATTTTGAGGAAGAGTCTGCAAGCGTTTTTGCTCATGCATGTTTTTTACATAGGAAATAAATTAATGGGGTGTAAATGAGAAACATTCTGCCACACAGATGAGAGAAAGCTTTCTGGGTAACTCAAAGAAGCGGGTTACTACTTTGAGCTAAAAGCATCAAAGAACAAACGCTGTTTTATGATCTTGAGAAATAGGTGGTTTTAATTAGGTTTTGTTTATCCAGCTTTATAGATACTGAGATGCACAATAAAAACACTACATGCCAGCAGCCATCCCCCCTGTCATGTCCCACCTATAAGAAGGTGAGAGTGACTAAGATTCACAGATCCCCTCAGAGTGGGATAAGGTGAGATAACACTCAAGGTCTATACATAAACATCAACTTTAATGGAACAAACATTCACAACTCTATCCACCTAAGCTATGTGGCTTTATGAGAAATCGAGGTAAGCTTTGTGTTACTTAGCAGCTTTAAGAGAAAAAGAGGAGGGGGGGGAGATCACCAGTCATGGATGCAGCATCTGATCTGTCAACAGGGGTGTTCAGGGTACAGAGCACCCCAGAGGCTTGTCCATGCCCCTATTTATTTGCCCCAGTCCCTGGACTTCTGGAATCTTCTCTCTCCCCAGTTCCAGGAGTGGTTGAGACACCAGTCAGTCAAGGGAAGTGACACCCGGATCCTCCCCGTGGCTGCCTGTTGCTGCCTCTGGAGCCTTCTGTTGGGGTGTTGCCCAGGCCCACAGTCACTTGGGCCTTGTTCCTTACACCCCCTGAAATACTGATATTTTCTGCAACTACCAAATGTTTCTGGGGTACCCCATATCACTGCTAGGGACTAACATTGTGCAAAATAAATCAAACAATAAATCAAACTTGTGTTCAGTACATAAGATGTTTGTTTGCAAAGTCGTTGTATACCTTAAACAGCCATTGTGATTAAAAATATTTGAAAAGAATGGGGTTTGTGCTGTTGAAAACTTTGAAGTGCTTTTTTATTTCAGTGTCCCTGTTTAATATCCAGTAGGAATTATGCATACTTGGGTAAAGTTTGACCTTCTGCTAGCCAAACCCTGCCCAACAGGCAGGCAATCTGAGCCTCCTCCAAAAAGAAATCAGCTTTCCATGCTCGCTGGACGTTTTGAATTTGCTGACACTTGCATTGGGAACCAGATTTATTTTCTTACCATGCTTTTTAACAGGGATTTTTGAAAAGATGTTCCTTCCAAGAAGCTGAAATTCTGCGTCAGCTGTATTCTTCATCATTCCCAGACTTATACCGTTTCAGCATTCAGTCTCTGCAGTGCAAGACTGAGATGTTGGAAGCCTTTGTGATTATGCAGAGCATTAATATGCTGCAGGGCCTTATCCCATCTAAGGTAAAGTACTGTTGATTTTTTTTAGTATTTACTTAGTCTAATGGAGATAACGTTAAGTTATGAGGTTAAGTAGA
This sequence comes from Microhierax caerulescens, assembly GCA_035590215.1. NCBI lineage: Eukaryota > Metazoa > Chordata > Aves > Falconiformes > Falconidae > Microhierax > Microhierax caerulescens. The sequence continues at coordinate 11,280,193 of JAVJGJ010000037.1, forward strand.
GGGGAGATTCTTCAATGACTAAATGAAGATGCAGGTTAGTAAGGAATACTTCCTTTTTCTTTAGAAAATGATAGCTAGGATGTGCCCTTTTTCACATTTGGATTTGATGTTAAGTACTGACATGTAGTATGCATCAGACAGCAGTTTTCCTTCCATTTTTTTTTTTGTGGATTGTTATCACATTGTAAACTAGAACTTAAACAGATCAAATGCTGTAATGGTTGACTAAAAGTAATATTTACAGGGTGGTTTTCTATATTTTGTGATCTACTTGATATTGATTCAGTCTATTAATTGACAAAACCACCAGTAAATATGACTGAAGCTTTTAATCTGATGTTACTAATGATTATCAAGTAGAATTTTCCAGCTATCGAAAATAAAAACCTAACTCAATCCTTCAGGAGCAAGGAGTGGAATCTGCTTCAAAATACTTGGAAAGGCTGTACATCTTCTCCCTTATGTGGAGTGTAGGAGCATTACTAGAACTGGAAGACAGATGCAAAATGGAGCACTGGCTTCGAAATCATGCAACAATAGAACTTGATCTTCCCTGTATCCCAGAAGGCAGTGAAGATACCATGTTTGATTATTATGTGGCATCTGACGGTTAGTAACACAGCTGGGTGGTATGGGGTAAAATTTAAAAGTAATTTTAAAATGGTTTCTTTTGGAGAATTAATTCAGATATTTTTTGTAGCTTAACTTGCTAAGGAAGACAAAAGAAGGTTGTTTTACACCTGTGCTTTACTTGTATAAGGCTTTTTCCCTGTTTCTTGTGAGAAATCAGAATGTGGATATATCGCTGCAGAAAGCTGCCTGGACTTCATGCCAATGAATTGTCAAGTGAACAAAAAAAGACAAGCCTTGTCCTTATCATAATTTATGTAGATCCAACTTGAGAGAATCTATGAATATACAATTCTGTAATTTTGGTCTGTATTTACAGAGTGGGATTACTGTATATGACACAGAGTCACTGATAGACGAGTCATCGTAGTGGAAAATAAGTGACAATGCCTTGTATTTCTAAAACATTAACTTAATTTCTTTCTTGTTAGGTAAGTGGATGCACTGGAATACATGCGTTGAAGAGTATGTGTATCCCAGTAGCAGCACTCCAGAGTACGGTTCCATTCTTGTGCCTAATGTTGACAATGTAAGAATGGATTTCCTTATTAAAACCATCGCGAAACAGGGCAAGGTACTTTTCTGTATTTCACATATAAATAGTGCTGACAGTACATTGTTATTCAGTGCACTGAATTAGAAGTGAACGATTATTATATTATTGAAAAGGAAGAACTTCATTTTTTAATATAAATGGTGATTCCAGGAGCTACATTTATCCATGTAAACTCACTGCTTCTAGATCTTTTTGTCTTCCCCTTGCTTATCCTTTCTGTAGTGCAGATAAATGTAATTACAGCTGAGATCAGGTCAGAACAGAAACAATTTTTTCATGTAGGTGTTGGAGAGGTGGCAGCACACATACCTGTGAAATGCCAGACTCTGCTAATATGAACTCTGTCCACATCGGGCAATTAGGGAGCTTATGTACTTTTAAATTATACAACCTGTTCTTCACCAAAACTGTCAGATTAGCAGGATATGTTACATAACAACAGCAACTGAAATCTTTTAGATACTGAACCCCTAAATGGTACACTCTTTTTCAAATAATCAACTCCTTTTAAGAATAATCCATTCCTTTGTTAGTTAAATTGTGCTGACTGAAATGGCCATTAACTGCCAGTATTTTTAACTTGCAGGCCTGCAGAAGTCTGAGACATTAACTGTTTTGCTTCCACTCATCCCTAGTTGAGAATTCCCTAACTTTTTCTAGTTTCTTTTTAGTTTAAAAGCTAAATGCTTAGGCTTTTCCAAAACACCTCTTGTATTTCATCTTATTTCAATGTTGTCATTGTCTAGGCTGTCCTACTAATTGGAGAGCAAGGAGCTGCAAAGACTGTTATCATCAAAGGTTTTATGTCAAAATACAATCCAGAAAGCCACATGGCTAAGAGTTTGAATTTTTCATCTGCAACTACTCCATTAATTTTCCAGGTATAGTAGTAATTCACTTTCTAATACAATGCGACTGGATTCAGAGATTGCTCTGAGAATTTGCCAGTAAGATGCTTCTGAAAGTGGTTTATTTAATTGAAAATGAGTACAGAAACAAAAAAGTACCTGCTCAGAAGGACTAAGTGTCCTAACACATGATAAAAGACTTCTGTAAAAACCATGTTCCCTTCAACTTCCTTGGCAGTTATTGAGCTGTTCTTGGACTGTTACAATACCATGCATATTATTTGCTTCATCACATTTAAAGTTTTTATGTCAAACTCATTAATTGGGTAGAGCTGTCAGCGACTTCCCTCAGATTTCACTAAAAACCATGAGTAAAGTAAGTGCTACCCACAACAGTCTGTCATAAAAAGTGTGCTGTCTACCATTTACATTTCAGTAAATTAAATTACTCTTTTAAAAAGCATCACATGCAGTGCAGCTGCTCTAAACAGAGCTATGAATACTTAAAACCTGACCTACACTGTTTGTCCAAATTTGTACTAAGCTACTTTGAATTATTTCAAGTTTCTGTAACCTGCTGGCAATATATATGGGAAATATTTTTAATGTGGTTTGGTATGCCGAGCTGAAGCACTGTCTGTGCTGTAATCAGAATTGCTGTCTATAAGCTTGATGCATCATCTGTCACCTGGTTCCATAGCATAGCAGAAACTATCAGCATTTTTATTATACAAGTGTGTAATTTTGGTCCTATTTTCCTTAGGATTTTTTCTTCTATTGATTGGGCTATAGGAACAAGAAGTAATGTTGCTACATCTGTTTTTATAATTTCTGTTTTTTATAAAATAGATGTCAAGTTTATTGATGATAGTCTGTTGATGATCAAGACATCTGAAATAGATGTGCAAGTCTAACAGTCAAGTCTCTGATAACCATCTAGACCAAAGCTTTATCTGTTATGACATGTGTGCTTTTACATTACTCTGACTTTCTAAAGTCTTGGTCTGACTGATGCCACTTGTGTAAGAAGGCTTTCCGGGCTACTGTGCAGGAGCTTAGGCACAACATAAGAATGCAGATATTTCTATTTGCACTAAAGAATCTGCATGGTTAAGTGAACTTTCACTTGGTATATTGTAAATAAAAACTGGACCTTAAGAAGAACAGGGCAATAGAAAGATGATGGGAAGAAAAGTCTACTATTAAACAAAGTTATTTAATCAAGTCTATTTATGTATGTGAGTTTAATTATTGCCGTATGTTTTTATGAAGTACATTAATGTCTGCTGGTAAGGTCTTCAAGAATCACATCCTTCAGATCTGACAGGTTATTAGTTTAATCTTTATTGCTAGTAATCATCAGTTTTTTGCTGATAAATGAATAAAATGAAAGATCAGTTCGAAATGGTTTCAAAATTATGAAACTGTTTAGTCACGGTTGTCTACACTAGGCATTTGTTATATCTGATGCTGATTAATGTTGTATAGCATGAAATTTCAGACATTGTAGTTGAACTAGTGCAATTACCTCCAGCAGATGTGTTGGCTAAACTTTCCTTATTAAAATTCTGTGTAACAAAGCCATCAATATGTTTAAATGATTGAGTTGTGTGAAAGGAAGGGCTTTGTGTAACTATGCTAATAATTTCTTTTTAACAGCGTACGATAGAAAGTTATGTGGACAAGCGCATGGGCACAACTTATGGTCCACCTGCAGGCAAAAAGATGACAATCTTCATTGATGATGTGAATATGCCCATAATAAATGAATGGGGAGATCAGGTTAGTTTGTAAAGGAGGAAAAAAAGTAGGAAGAAAAATATTCTTTCTTTCCTTGATACACTTGTAAACTGGTTTCTCTTCTCAGTCAGGCAGTAAGGGATAAATTTGTTATGCAGTGTTTGATTTTTAAATCAAACACTTTTTAAAGTGTTTTAAGTCTTTTTAAAGAACCCATCTAGTTTATTATTGTCATGAATTAATTAAAAATAAATATACCGACTACAAGAAGTAGTTCAAGTACTCCTTAAAATATAATTTCAATAATTTCTTTTGTATTTCATTTAATTGTGTGTATAATATCCTGTTACATAATATATGGTTATTTTACAGGTCACTAACGAGATAGTTAGGCAGCTGATGGAACAGAATGGACTATATAACCTGGAAAAGCCTGGTGAATTTACCAACATAGTGGACATTCAGTTTTTGGCTGCTATGATCCACCCTGGGGGAGGTCGCAATGACATTCCACAGAGGCTCAAGAGACAATTTTCTGTGTTCAACTGTACCCTGCCTTCCAATTCTTCCATTGACAAAATTTTTGGTAAAGGGAAATTAGCTTTGTATCCATCCCATTTTTGAAAATGGTAGTTGATTTTTCTTTATCCCTCTATTTATAAACATTATGATTAAAATTGAGGCTTAATCCCCCTCTGATTTGCTTACCTGCACATTTCCGTTCAGTAATCACTCCCCGCCTGCAGTTTCATCAATCAGTATATTTTTCAGGTCCAGTCATATCTCTGAATCTGTTGGCATGCTAAGGGTTAGGAAGAATGGCATGAAGGCAGTTTTCCTAGTTCTAATAACATTTCTGGAGAGTTGTTGAGGTGCTACTGGTGCTAAGAATGAGTGATGCATGACTAGACTTTCACAAATGACAGTATCAAATTAGTCTCAGAGAAGAGATTATCTGTTTAAATACTGTGGAAGCTGTTTTGGTGGAAAAAAGAATATTTTAAACAGACCATTAATTAAGAGCTAAATAACCAGTGAGCTGGTGGCAGAATGGTGTTAAAACCAGGTGAATCAAGATTTGAAGAGACTAGAAAACCATTTCAACAAATTAATAAAGGCTTTTGGGATTAAAAAAAAGGCAAAGGAATTTAGGAAGAACAAAGCTCTCAGTGTTGTGCTAGTGTGTCTTAGAAAAATCTTTCATTTGGCTATTTTTTCACAGGTGTAATTGGAGAAGGGCACTATTGTACTGAGCGGGGATTTTCAGAAGATGTGAAGAAAGCAGTAGCCAAATTGGCTCCTCTGACACGCAGGCTGTGGCAGGCTACCAAGCAAAAAATGTTGCCCACACCAGCCAAGTTCCATTATGTCTTCAGCCTTCGAGACCTCTCAAGGATTTGGCAAGGAATGGTGAACGCTACATCAGAAGTGATCAATGAGCCAAAGGTGACTGCAGCACATCAGTGGCGTTGTTATAATTAGTGTAGCAAAAATGATGAAGAGTCTAACTTCTTGGCATTGGAGTTTGCTTTAGAAAAATATAATTTCTGATTAATATAAAGTTTTTCAGCCTTTTTTTTTTTTTTTTTTTGAGGTAAAGGCATTTTTGTCCAGCTTTTACAGTGCCAACTGAAATGATAGATTGGTTTCATAACCGTAACAAATGCCACCTCTTTTGACAGAAGGTTTGCTTCTATCTGCTTGCTCTATTACTGAAAAATGCTAGTTTGTTTGAAAGAAGCAAGCAAAGAAAATTATGAGAAGCAATGAACTTATTTTAACCCAATGGAAATGTGTATATATTGATTAAAAAATAAACAATTCCCCTCTCTCCACTAGTATCTCGAGGCTTTCATTCACTGCCTCATATCTCTCTAACAAATAATTTTTGGCTTACAGTTTAAAAGGAAGAAGTAGTAATGAGTCATAGTGATTTTTTTTTTTTTCCATAATCCACCTTTCTTCCAGAAAAGCTGAATACTTTATGCATCATTTCTCTTTTCATTGTTTTAAGGAATAGTAATTTGTTGTTTTGAACACTGAAACATGAAGTGCTGGAAAAGCAATGTTTATGGTAATCATGGAAAATTTGTTACACATTTGGGTTATGTAATCACTTCATGTTTAATGTACTTCCCTGCTTGTTGAATAAGCTCCTGAATTCTATTACATCTAAAATTTAAATATTAGAATTGATTTTAATTTCTGAAGCTAAAACTATACAGCACTAAGATGACTATATTGATATGTTCTCAATTAATATATAATTTATATTTCTTTTAAATGTCTTTTAAAGTATAAGAAATATTTGCTAAAAATCTGTTTGTATAGATTTAGGTGTTAATTCTGAGGCTTGCAATAGTTTTGTCATTTGTACAAAGTGCTGCAGGCTTGCTTAAACAAGAGGTCTTCAAGGAACATTTGGATTTTTTTCTGCTACTAATAGTGTAGGATTAAACCCAGTACTGCTAGGATTAAGGTCCTTCTTTGGACCTTCTATGACGAAACCAAAGGACTTTGAAGATATATTGAATTTGGAGAAGAAATAATATAAACACACTTTTTTTTCTCTTTTGTTCCTCTAACTACTTCGGATATAGTATTGGGAGTGATACCTGCATTTGACATGAAATTTTTCATGCCATTATGCTATTATTTCCACCCACTCTCTATTAATGACCAGTTCAAAAAGTTGTTTTTCAGTGCACAATTTTTAACATATATGGATATGTTTTTAGGTCTAGAGAAATTAAATTTTAATGCAGTAAATAAACTTTGGTTTGGAATGCTAGAATAAGACTTCTTGCACAGTTGACTGGATGTGAGTCTGAAATGCTATTGGGCAGAATGAGAAGCTCAAGGTATCTCTCCTGAATAAATGCCGAAACACTACTATTTGTTTTCTAGTTGTAATATGATAAAATACATAAAAGCATGGCTTTTAAATTAGCATAGCTCTGTTGCAAGCCTAATCTGAATGAAATACCTTTTTTTAATATAGGTACTGATAAAACTGTGGAAACATGAATGTAAGTGTGTTCTTGCTGATCGTTTCACAACCTCAGAAGATGTAAATTGGTTTGACACAGCTGTGGCAAAACTCATCAAGGAGGAATTTGAAGAATCAAAAGCTTTGCTGGATCCTGAAATTGATACATTCTTTGTTGACTTCTTAAGGGATGCATCTGGAAGAACAGGTAAAGATGGACTCTGATAGCCAAGGAAGTGGCAAGAATAGGGAAGGGGGTACGATAAAATAGATGCTAATAGAAATATGTCTTAAAAGTGCATAGTAAGTTTATGCATCATCGGTGGCTGTTCTGTCTAGTTGACTTTGAAGGTAGTCTGTGTTACCCGCTGTGGCCCATCTTTATGTTAATGGGATTTTCAAGCTGTATTTATATGCAGGTTATCTCTATAGGAGAGCCTTGCTTCCATTTCCATCCATGTGGTAAATAGACAAAACTGCTAAATAGTGAGCACGAGCCTAATATTAATATAAAATGAAGAAAGAAGTGAGGTATGAGTGACTTGAAATAGTGGGGTTGCAGTACTAAAGGACAGTGCTCCAGCTGCCATCCCCTAGAAACCCAATAAAAAAATAGTGGCTGTGGGCCAATCTAGTACTTCTTAGGAAATACCCAATTCATGATTTTGTAACAAATGAGTATTATTTCAGAATCTCCTGAATGCTAGTAAAACCTCTTGAATTATCCATATGGCTTATAACAACATCATTTTGTGTTTTAAATAAAAACACTGTGTCACTGACCTTGCTAAATTACCTTGGAATATTTGTTAGTTGATGCAAAAGAACAGAGAACAGTTGTGTGGGATTTGGGAAAGGTCATTTTTTAAGCCATAGGATGATTCAATTATATGTGTTCATATCACTGTAATGATGGATAGTGGAGGCAATAAAAGGTTGGCATGAGTGGTCAAATGCCAGTTAAAGCTCCTCTTGGATAGTTGGGAGTAGTCAGAAGGCAGTGACAAAAGGAGAGTAAACAATGGGAAATGTTTGATTGGAAGGAATCAAATAGAAGTAAAAAGCAAAGTGGGGTGAGAAAGTAGTCAACTATACCCTTAAATAACTTGCTAAACTGCAGCAATGTAGAGAGGACTGAAATATGTCTGAGGAAATGAAGAGTGACTTTTAATGTGAAAATCTGAGTCCACACTAGAAACCAT
>JAVJGJ010000037.1:11288257-11336895 GCA_035590215.1 Microhierax caerulescens
GACTAGAAACCATTATGTTGAACTGGAAAATAAATGCAAAAAGTACCATAAACTGTGACAGTTTAAGTGTACCTGCCCTGTAATGTGCCTTTTACATGAAACTTCATCTAAATACAAAGTAGGAGGTAAGAGGCCCTCATTTAGGAAGGGTATGTTTTGTCCTCAATTTGTTGGACAGAGCCTTGAGAACCCCTACCTGTTTTGGCTTTAAGTGAAAGGAATAACAAGTATAATTTTGTTTTAATTGTCCCTTTAATGGAATTTAGTTTTGCCCATTATAACAGAAGTCTCAGAACAGGAACTGGATTTCTGAGCTCTTAAATATATAAAAAAAAATATATCTGACATCAATTTCAAATAACCTTATGCTCCGTTTAGTGATACATTTACATATACTCCCTGTATATCTGGATTGTACAGGCACAATGTTTTTGTCCCTTTCATTAATTGAGATTAATGAAGTAGCTCAAGCAACAACTTTTAGATCTTAGCTTCACAGAAATTGTTAGGGGTGCTAGTGTTTTCAAGACCCTCAAAAGTGTTTAATGGTGTTTTTAATCAGCTAGTTTTGACATTGCTATTTAGTACTTGTGATTCTGAATTTTAAGACTAAACAGGAGTTTTAAATAATATATTTTATATTAAATAATTTAATTAAATATATTTGATATATTAAATTTATTTAATAAATATAGTAAATAAATATATTTGATATATTAAATTTATTTAATAAATATATTAAAATAATATATCACACCAGCTGCCTCTGTAAATAATATAAATGTCTGCCCTTTCTTGGGTTTAGTACTTGATCATGCTGTCTTTTCACGTTAACAATAAAACTGCAGGAATGGGATTAATCTGATAAAATTATCTTAAATGTTTTGAAACTGTAAAAGGATCACTACAATTAACTCCTTGCTGTATTCCTTATTAGTTCCTTCTCAGTAGCTGAGTTGTTCAAATGTCTCATTCAACTTACAAGAGATTTATTTACTCCTAGAATATTCCTTTTGTGTAACCAGTGTTTTTGCAGGTTAAAATAAGAAGCTGGTTAATTTAATTAGGTCTTAATCTAAAGGAGTGTTCCTATATGCAGAAGCAATACAGGGATAAAGAATTCTGAAATTAAGGTGACTTCAGGCATACACAGAATGCAAGATAAAGGACAACTGAATGAGAATTAATCATGACTTTATTTTGAGAAGTTTGGTTCTCTGGCAAAAGGCAGTTTCATTAAACTGGTTAATATAATATGTGAGTTTGATTTATGGCAGGGTTTTTTTGTGTGTGTGTTGTTTTTTTTTTTTTTTTAAGCCACATGATTATTGGACCACTGCTAATTTGTAAGAGCAAAATATGTGAAAAGGAAATTGAGAACAAAATTTAAATGGGAAAAATATTACAGATACTATTCTAAATAAAATACAGTTTGATTCCTTTTTCCCCACCTTTACTTCCCTTTCCACTGACTTCCAGTGCTTTACTAAGCTTTAGGGAAATACTTGTTTTACTGGAATTACTTATTTAATTGATTTTATTTCCACCGGTTAGAGATAATATATGAATAATACATTTCTTCAGTAGGAGGAGGCTTAGCAAAACTGACTGTTTGACTGACTTATGGTAACTGGAAAAATATATCCCGCAGCATATAGTTAGTGAAATTTTGAAACTAATGCAGGCAGCTGCTTGTAAATAAGAGCAAAATTGTACTGTCTGTACTGTTATTTTTTTTGAGGAAAACCAACCCAACCCACCAACCAATCAAAAACCCCATGGTGTCTGTTTGTTGGCACTCTTCCAATGAAGTTTGTCAGTTATTTGCTGGCAAGCATGGGCTGAATGAGCAGTGAGATGGGTTGAGAATTGGTTGAATGGCCAAGCCCAGAGAGTGATCAATGGCACAAAGTCTAGTTGAAGCACAATAATTAGTGGTGTACCCCAGGGGTCTTCAGCACCTTCCTTAGTGATCTGGATGATGGGGCAGAATACAGCCTCAGGAAGTTCCCAGATGACACAAAATTGTCAGGGGTGGTTGATATTCCAGGGGGTTGTGCTGCCATCCAGAGGGACCTTGACAAGAACCTCATAAGGTTCAACAAAGAGAAGTGCAAAGTCCTGAATCTGGAAAGGAAAAATCCCATGCACCAGTATATACTGGTGGCCACCCGTCTGGAAAGCACCTTTGCAGAAAAGGACCCGGGGGTGCTGGTGGACAGCAAGTTCAACATAAGCCAGCAATGTGCCCTTGCAGGAAAAAAGGCTAGTGGCATCCTGGGCAGCATTGGAAGGAATGTTGTTAGCAAGTCAAGGGAGGTGACTTCACCTTTGTTCAGCACTGGAGAAGCCACAGCTGGAGTGTTGTGTCCAGTCTGGGCTCCACAGTACAAGAAAGACATGGATGTACTGGAAAGAGTCCAATGAAGGGCCACACAGATGACTAAAGGACTCTTCTATCAGGAAAGGCTGAGAGAGCTGGGACTGTTCAGCCTGGAGAAGAGGAGGCTTGGGGAGATCTCAATATATATGTATACTTGAAGGGAGGGTACAAAGAAGGTAGAGTTGGGGTCTTTTCAGTGGTGCCCAGTGACAGGACCAGAGGTAATGGGCACAAACTGAAACACAGGAGCTTGCCTCTGAATATCAGGCAACAGTTTTTACTGCCAGGGTGACTGAATGTTGGCACAGACTGCCCAGAGCAGCGGAAGCTCTCTCCTTGGAGACACTCGTAAGCCATATGGGCATGGTCTTGGGAAACCACCTGCAGGTGGCGCTGCTTGAGAAAGGGACCAGATGAGCTCCAGAGGTCCCTGCCAACCTCAAATTTCTGTCATTTTATTTGCTGAGTAAGGATTCTTACTAATGAAGGCATATCACCTTTAAGCATGATTAATGCTTATGGATGGAAAGATGAGACAGAGACAATATTTCCTTCTTTCCTTTGGGTAGGGAAGGGTTGACAATTCCTTGAGGCTTTCAGATCACTTGATAAGTAAATATACTTCTTTGTTGTTGTGATTCTTCATTTTAGTAGTAATTCTTTTTCACTGGCGCGATGCTTTAATCAACTTAGAGTGTTTTTCTGTTACAAAAAAGAATATTTGCAATTTTTAACTGCAATATTTATTTACTTTCATTCTCTGGTGGTACTTTTGCTTCCAGCATCTAAGTTAATTTCAGTTTTTCATCATTTGAGTTTCAGCAGAGAAAGAAGGCTCCTTGTTTATTTCTGGTTTTGTCTTTGAGAATTAAGCAGTTGAACTTGCCATTCCTTGTAGGCAGAGTAAAGACAGCACTGTCATATGTATGTCTAATATGTAATAGTATGTCTAATAAACCTGGTTCTGGGTGGCTAAAGAGACTTCTAATTACCTTCACTTACTCATCCCCACATTGAGCCTTCATCGATTATTTAAACTGCTAAGATTTTGTTACTTGCTTTTTGTTCTAGGCAAAAAATCAGAGGAAGTTAATTCAGATATTCCCAAAATCTATAAGCCAATTTCCTCCTTTCATCAGTTACGGAATTGCTTAAATATGTTTTTACAAACATACAATGAGAATGTCCGTGGTACTGGAATGGACCTGGTTTTCTTTGAGGATGCTATGATTCATTTAGTCAAGGTACAGTCTTACTGCATTGCTGTTTTTTGTTGTCTACCCACCCTCAGCACCTATGAGTGGTGGTGTGCACGAATCAGGGTAAATTATGTCTAAAACTGAAGAAAGTAATTTATTGCTAGCAATTATTTTGTCTGTCACTCTGTGACTTGGTACTAAACCTCAACTTTTCTGAAAATGCAGCAGATGGAACTATTATTTTATATCTGTCTTTTATATCTATCTTTTATGTCTGGTGGGATCATGGTCCTAACTAGTCAGTATTTCAACCCTTCTTCCTGTTAATTCATCTGAAAGCCTTTCCCCTCTTTGGAATGAGTCAAATGAAATTCAGGTTAGGACAGAATTGCTGGCTCATGAGGAAGCAGGCACAGAAGAGTGGGAATAAATGTACTCCAAACTTCCTTTGTAAATCTACAGTATGCTCACTTCTTTTAAAATTCCTTTGAGTATAGATTGGAGCTAACCATGATTTGTAGCACAGCACAGCTTGATAGTATTGTCCACACAGAATAGGCTTTATAGAAAGGAGAAGCTTTTTTAACTAACCCCCCTATTATTTCTCAGTTGCACAGTAAAGTTATCTGTATTTATTACAATAAATGATTAAGAACTTAATATTGGATTGTACCATCCTAAGAAATATTGTAATAAATATCAGAACAATTTAAATGTAATTATACTTGACAAACGCATTGCATCTACAACTTTCAAAATTTTGGGGTAGATTCTTGTGATTTCACAAAATTAGTCCTTTCTTTGAAGGTCTTCCATACAAAATGGATGATGTTCTGCTATGGATTTATTTAAATCATCATCACATTCACTAACAAGTTTCTCGTTTATTCCAAGTCAAAAAATGTAAACAAATTCAGGATCTAGCCAAAAAAAAAAAATTTCCCCCCCACCCCCCAAAAAAAAAGAAAAAAAAAAAAGACACCTGTCTTGGGTTGGCTAGATGGTAAATACTTCAAATATAATCTAACTTTCACTTGGATAAAATGAATATATAATGCTTCTCTGATCCCATATTCTTGAAAGCAGCATTTACAGCTGTGCAGATCTGAGTGTTATGCATTAGTGTTGGACTTGAGAGACCTTCTTAGGGAGAGCTAGGTAAGCACAGTTAAGGTAATGCCTAACCTGAACTGATGTAATATGACTTGAATGAGTTAAAACTGAGGAATACCTTGAACAGAACTTCCAATTTACAGCTTGTGTGCCTCTGCTTGGGAAAGATCTAGTAGCCATAATTGAAGTGAGCAGCGGTATTCCAAGGGTGGTATACTTCTCTTTCTCTGGTTAAATACTAAGTATGCTTAGAGTAAACACTCATGCTTGATTTTATCTTTGCTTATGAAACATCAACCTTTGAAAAATAACAAATACATTGCATTCAATATGTAAAATATATAGGTTTAAAACTGCAGGAAATTGACATGACTTTTTAATAAATTGAATAAAGGTATGTTAGGGGAAAGGCAAGTGAATAGATAATCCAAGTTGTTTATGTTATGATGGAATTCTAGGGGGATCAGAGTGATGTTCAAGATCATAAAAAGAATAGGAGCCAATACTCTGCATCATTTTTTGTGAAGCAGAGACCAGTGCTAAACTGTTAGTTTACATTTCACTGTCCTGAATTGGAGGGAAATGTGGAGTAGTAGTTAACTACTGCCTTTTGCTTTAAAAGATGAATAATAAAATGGGGAGGAAAGGGAAATTTACCTGGCAGATATTCCAATGTAATCAAATATTCATGCTGATACGCATTTCTATAGTCAAGTAAACTAGAAGCTTAAGAACTTTGATTATAAAGGCAATATTATTACCTGCTGCAGAGAATACTGGAGACTGTCCTGAATTTCAGATGCCTGGGACAACTTGTCTTTCTGGTCACAGTGAAGGGGCCTGGAGAGATGAGTCTTACTTAAATTTTCCAGAGGATATGGTATCGGGGAAGTTATTAATTCCTTTCCAATTTTAATAATCTGTCATGCTATGTTAGCACATCACTAGCAAATCATAGTTGAGATTTACTTGTGCTTTGTAAAAGTGTGAGATACAGTTCTTCTGATAATTGAAAGTTCACAGTCATAGAATCAAGTGGTTGCTATACTGTTAGAAGGTTTACAGAAAATATTGGAAAGTGCAAGTGTTTGTAGAATATATTAACAGTAATATAGAATCCCTTAATTAAACCTTAACGTTTTCATTTTTTCTGCATTTCCAACATAACTTACTGCAGTAGCATAGGATTTTTGGTTGTGTAACACTTACACATTGTAGCAATAAATGACTGTGATCTTACACAGATTTCTCGGGTGATTCGCACTCCTCGTGGAAATGCTCTTTTAGTTGGGGTTGGTGGATCAGGAAAGCAGAGCTTGACAAGACTGGCATCTTTCATAGCTGGCTATGATACATTCCAGATAATGTTAACAAGGTGAGCATTCATTAAAATTTAAGTCAATAAGTACTTTGTGTTTGAACTCTTCTTATAAATAAAACAAGCTCCCAGCCTCTGCAGTGGGAAAAAGAACAAACTTAACATAGGCTGAACACTCTGTCCTAGAATGCAAAGACATAAAAATGCTTTGAGACTTACTAAATTTTCTTGATTTTCTACAGTAAATCTCAGCTTTTACTATCTTTGGGGTAGTAAACTGTTTCATGTGTTTCACAGAACGAAAAGGAATATTGGCAGTGTCAAGTTATTACTATGTGTCTTTACATAGTACATTAAACAGTAATGAAATTATTTGTGGTGGTATCTATCCATAATGCCTTTATGAGTGTATCTTGTAATATTTGAAATAACACCTGTGTGAGAAGGTGGAATTCTCATCCCTTCCTGTTAATTTGGTAGACTTTATGTATATTGACAGTATTTTGACAGTTTTCCAAGTCTATCTTTTCTTATTTCATATTGTTTAACTCAGTGTGTTTTCTTTTGGAGTGACTCACAAAAGATATAAATTACAAATCCTTCTCCAAATGTTTTAGAATAACTGCCTCTTAAAGTGTCTGTAGAACAAATCAGTGGTCAGGAAATATTTTCAGCACTCAAGCAAGATGTCACTGGAGAGAAGATAAATTATTTTAATTCTTTTGCAGCTGTGTTGGCTGCAGAAGAAATTGTAGCTTCACATGTGGGAATGCCTCTTGGTGAGGATCTCATCAGAGGATCTATCTGAAATAGGAATGGCTTCCTTACGGTACAGTTGACAAAACAAGCAGTAACAAATTGCTGCATAGCTTTAACAAAGAATGGTGAAGCCATGAGAGTGTGAAATATTGAATTAAGAAAGTGGTGCACAACTTCCCACTTAAAGTTGCCTCGGCACCTGAGGATCGTAAGAAGGCCTATATAAAGCCTATGAAAAAGAAAATCCAGAAAAAAATTGGGGAAACCTTACATCTGAAGGCTTGTAAACCCAATGTGTGTACTGGATGAATTAAAGAAACTATCATGAAGAATAGACTTGAGTGAAGATTTGAATAAACATGATTTTAGGAAAGATTCCTCAAAGGTTCTCATAAAACGTAACCCTGCCTTACAAACCCCTTGGAGTTTACAAACAAGTATAGAAGTGTGATCTGATTGATAAAATTAAACTTCATGCTTTTCTAACCTTAAGTGTTTATATAAAACACATCAAATAATTCATGCCAAAATACCTCTGGGAAAAAATTTGAATCCTTCTTGGATAGAATCATTTGCTCTTTGTTAATCCAAAATTTCCTTTTCTGTGAGTTCTTAGAGATAATACTTGTTGGATTTTAAATAGATTCATTTAGTTCACCAAGGTAGATGATAGTCATATTGCTAACATAGTGTGTATAACAAAGTATTTTTTCAGGTCAGTATTTTTGTTTAATTTTGAGTAATTAACTGAATAACTCTTCCAGTCGTTATTTCCCCCTGCAGCTGAAACAAAAAAGCATAGAATATTTGTGTCTTCTCTGTGTCTATTTCTAATTTTAGTGGTGTCTTTGCTTTTGAAATGTCTTATAAACACATGTATGGAGCCTTATTTTGGTGATTTTGATGCCTTTGCTGAAATGTAAAAAAATTATCTTCTTAATCAACAAGAAAAAAAGTCATAAACCCAATTTATTTATTTCCTGAGCTCCTCTCCAGTAATGAGGAACTACTATACAATTTCTGATTTTTCAGGTCATACATGAGATCATTATGGTTACATAAGAAACTCTTAATAAAGTTACATATAAAACTTTTCTGTTTTAGTTCCCAGTGGGTATCCTAGAAACCTCAGCTTTTATTGCACTCCTTTTTCCAACCAGAAAGATCATTCCAGTGTAACCTTGTGTATTGGGTTTGCGTGACAAGGTTTTGGTAGCAGGGGTGCTACAGGGGTGGCTTCTGTGAGAAGCTGCTAGAAGCTTCCCCTGTGTCCGATAGAGCCAATGTCAGCCATCTCCAAAGATGGACCCACTGCTGGCCAAGGTTGAGTCCATCAGTGAGGGGGGTAGTATGTCTGTGATGATGTATTTAAAAATGAGGAAGGAAAACCTGTTGTGCAACAGCAGCCAGAAGAGAGGAGTGACAATATGTGAGAGAAACAACTATGTACACACCAAGGTCAACCCACCACACCTTGTCTAAAAATTTTTTTCATCTCTTAGTTTGCTGCTGCTCTCTTTCCTTTCTGTAAAACTGAGTGCCACAATTGGCAATGGCTTTCACCAGAATGGCCAAATAGTTTGAGTTTTTTAATTAGTCAATAAAATCTGAAGTATCTTACTGCACCCAGAACATGAAAAAATCCTGTGAGGAAACACCTGTCTGTCTTTTCAATTTTTCTAGCAAAAAGAGAAATAATTAGCATGATAAGGCTTCAGTTTTGTGTTGTTATTGTTTTTGTTGTGTGGGGGTTTTTGTGTTTTGCTTTTTTTTTTTTTTTAATGGGTTAGAGGTGCGGTGTTGTGGTGCTTTTTTTTTTTTTTTTATTAATCTAAGTGAGAGGTGAAAAAGAAAGATGTGAAAATAGGAATGGATTAGGTATTCAAAGTGAGACTTTGAAATGAGCTATACCTCTCCTAATCTAAAAGAAAATTCTTGGACTTTGGCACCTTTTTGTCTTAAATTCTAAGAGATTGTTTCTTAAATTTGTCTGTTCTTTTTCTTTTGACTGTAACCCCTTTTAGAAAGGAATGAATATAAATACAATTGTCCTTTTTTGTAGATCGTACAACACTTTAAACTTGATGGAAGATCTGAAACTTTTGTACAGAACAGCAGGACTGCAAGGCAAAGGCATCTGTTTTCTTTTTACAGATAATGAGATCAAAGATGAATCTTTCTTGGAATACCTGAACAATGTTTTATCATCAGGAGAGGTAAAATGCCTTCTCTTGATCGATTTCCAGCTTTTAAAATGTTAGAATTTTCAAGCAAATAACTAAATTTTTTGAATATTCTTTTATATGTCAGGGGGCACACTTTCACAAACTAAAACTCAGGTGCTTTTTATCATTACAGTGTTATAAGAAATTGAAATGATCCATTATACTAGGTTAAAGTGAGACAAAGTTATTGTAAAATTAAGAATGAACATCGTTCCATACAGAGAAATTGACTAAGTCAGACCCTTCTAAATGTGTTGAGGAACTGTCAAGAGCATGAGAATAGCTTAAAAAAAATAGTGACGTGGGAAACATTACTGAAGTTTAACAAAATTGTCTGTTAAATATCTTGTTAGTGTACAATGAGTTTTTGTATGGTGAATTTGTGCCCAAAATGAATGGGATTACTTTTCTTGTTTGTTTTTATGTGTTTATTTATGTATTTATTATTTCAGGGGTGTGTTTCAGAGTAATTTCATTAGTTATTAGAATATTAAGAGAAGAAAGCTTTTGCAGCCAGCTAGATTTCAGTGTGTTTAATGGAATCACTGCAGTAAAAGTTCTGGATTAAAAGAGTAGGGTGGGGTCCTAAAAGCTTCATTCTCTAAATGTATATCCCTTCCTAAAATGCTATGTGTTAAATGAACCTTATGCTATATATACTCTATTTGGATCATCTCATAAAGCATGAAAAAAATCTTATTTTTTCTCAAAGGTGTCAAACTTGTTTGCACGTGATGAAGTAGATGAGATCATTAGTGATCTCATACACACCTTCAAAAAAGAACATCCACGTAGACCTCCAACCAGTGAGATTCTGTATGACTACTTCATGACCAGAGTACGGCAGAACCTTCATGTGGTTCTTTGCTTTTCACCAGTAGGTGAAAAATTCCGAAAAAGAGCCTTGAAGTTCCCTGCTCTCATTTCTGGATGCACTATAGATTGGTTCAGCCGATGGCCTAAGGATGCTCTAGTGGCAGGTAGGTGTAGGTTTTGCCTTTGCAGATATTTCTCTGATAGGTGGTCATAAAGTTATTTTAATTGCTTTGAACTTTGCTAGAACACTGGCAGAAAAAAACTTGCTTGGTTCTGAAATTTGGTAATGTTTTCCTCTTTAAAGCTTGCTGTATTAAACTGTTGAAATATTTCTATCAGAGGAAAGGATTTGAACACAGTTTGAAGAAAAATTCCCCTTGAAGATGGCTTAAAGACATTAGTAAAGAAGGCAAACTACTACTAAAGAAAGAGATTATTGGTGACTGTGCCTGTGATCAGCCCTAAAGAGGAAGTCTGTGATTCCCCAATCCCTGGTAGCTAGCAGTTTGACAGGTTCAGAGAGAAAAAGCAGTTGCACACTTTGCAGGTGAAAGAATATCAGACTCTTCGTTATACTTTTTACTGAGAAATGGGGAATAACGTTAAGAATTTGGTGGTGGAGAGTAAAGAAGACTGGGGATTCAGAAGCTGGGTGAAAGCTGATATAATATGTGCTGACGTGTTTTATATTGCCTTGGTTATAAGCTGAGAGTTTTTCTGAATAGTTACATTTATTTTTCTCTTTTTTTTCCTAAGTATCTGAACATTTCCTGTCCTCATTTGATATGGACTGCACTGCTGATACAAAGAGGGAAATTGTGCAATGTATGGGCTCATTCCAGGATGGAGTGGCAGAGAAGTGTTGTGATTATTTTCAAAGATACAGACGTACTACACATGTGACTCCCAAATCCTACCTGTCCTTTATTCAGGGATATAAAACCACGTACAAGGAAAAACATGCTGAAGTGCAGACGTTAGCAAACAGGTAAACTGCTCAGTTTACTGCTGTCTTTCTGTAGTTTTCTTCCCCAGGTAGGTATATTCTGGTATGCTTTGTTTCAATGCATGGCTTGTCTCCTTGCACAGCAAAAGGATTTAAAAAAAAAATTAATTTCCTAAAATTGTGTAAAGGTGTAACTTAATCAAATATTATAATTGCTCTTAGCATATAACTTAAAAATTATATATCTTTGGAGGGGGAAAAAGGGTAGTGATGCATGAAAAAGCAAGGTGGTGGGAAAAAAGGTGAATGTAAATTATTCCCATATATTTTTAATGAGTAAAAGAAAACATCTACATGTAATTTCATATTATATTCACAATAGTATTTGACTTATCAGAGAGCAACTTCTGTTTTCTTGCTAAACATGCTTCTGATATGAACATTCAAGAAATACCCTTGGCATTTTTGGTTTTCTGATTATAAAGCCTAATTTAGTCTTCTGAGCTTTTTACTTGCAGATTATTAAAAATATCTATTTCTCTCAAAATATATTTATCAAAAAATGATTTTGAAGTATTTATTCTTCTTTTCAGATACTTCATTTAACCAATTAAGTCTATTTGCAGATACATTTTAATGTCAGGAATGCACAAATAAAATATAAAATTATCATTTAGTGTATCAATTGATACCCTTATGAAAAACTGTCTTCTCAGTTCTGAAAGATTGACACATATTGCTGAAAGCCTTTAAGACTCAAACTAGAATATTTCACTTGGAAACATTCTTTGGCTTCAAAGCTAAATTGAGTTAGAAATCTGTAGTTAGATTGTGGATGAAGACTTGTAAAACAAGAGGTCTGGTCCCGTTTTCTACTTTCTGATGCCTCAAATGTACTAGATTAGTTCATTGCATGTTAATTTGTTTCACTTAACCACAGTTACACAGTCTGAATTGCTTCGGCAGGTGTTACGCTTATCTGTTCTGTACTTGTTTAGCTGTCCAAGTACTGCTTAATCTGCAACAGCAGCCTCTGGAGAAGCCACTTAAGCTTGTCTGGAAAGTCCCAAGCAGGACTTACATCTGATAGACAAAAAGCACTGTCGAAGGGGCATCTTAATGGTGAATGGGAAAAGTGTTATCTCAATGTTATTTTTCTGTTACTCTCTTTTGGTTGGTTTTGATTTCAATATTTTGATTTCATTAGCCTTTTTAATATCCTCTTCAAACAAGAAATAGTGATTTGAGATATTTTTCAGGTATTTTTCAGGATTCTAGTCATAAGAAAATGTTTCTGCTGTGTAGAATGCAGTCCCTTGAGTATCAGGTTGGAGCCCAAAGGGGACGGTGCCGTATGTGGAACCAACATGTAGGATTTTTATGCAATGATAAAGGCACATTGTTTAAATTAGAAGTGGGTAAAATTTCAAGCCACAGATTCTCTTAATGTAATTCTTTATTGTTCACTTTCTTGATTCTGAAGACATCGGACACTTGTATGAAAGTTCTGATACAGGTTTTATTTTTGGTGTAAAACATCTTTTGCTAGTGTTTGTTCTGATTGATGTGATTCATTTTATTGATGGAATAATTTGGAAAATGAACTGTAAATTCCATAGGAATTGCATACATCTTATTTTGCTTTTTAACTCCAGAATAAATACTGGACTGGAAAAACTGAGAGAGGCCTCTGAGTCAGTGGCTGCTCTCAGCAGAGAGCTGGAGGTAAAAGAAAAGGAACTTCAAATTGCCAATGAAAAAGCTGACATGGTATGTATGTCCTTCAAAGTGTATTGCTGTTTGATTTTTTTGCTGGTTTTATTTCTTCTATTTTGAAAAGATCAGTCAAGTAAAAGGAAATGAAGTGTTGGAAAAAAGGGATCTGGAACCACCTTCTGGTTCTGGAATTCCAGAGATAAAATTTTACCACAAAAATTAATACATTCTTCCAACTAGGTGTTTTCTTTAATATTTGCCATTTCTCAAATTCTAGGTATTGAAAGAAGTTACAGTAAAAGCACAGGCTGCCGAGAAGGTGAAGGGTGAAGTGCAGAAAGTGAAAGATAGAGCTCAAGCTATTGTAGACAGTATCTCAGTTGACAAAGCCATTGCTGAAGAGAAGTTGGAAGCCGCTAAACCTGCTTTGGAAGAGGCAGAAGCAGCCTTACAGGTTAGTACTTGGCCCATGTATAACATTATTTTGCTGCTAAGAAGATGGGCTGCTTTGAAAACAAATATAAGATTACAGCTGCACAGGAGATATATGCAAAAAAATATACATATTTTGAGGCTTTTTATGTTCAGGTGTTTTTTTTTTTTTCTTTTTTTTCCATCTGAGTACCAAACCCAAAATAGGCACTTTTTCTGAAAAGGGGAATTTTTAACTTTCACTTGAAACTAAGTTGATATATTATATGCTGCAGGTTTATATTAGATGAGTAACTGAATGTTGATACTGTTATAAAACAGCTTGTGTGCAATGACTGAAGAAGAACCTTCCATATAAAGCATTATAATTCCATCGAAATCTAAACCTCCTGTTTTTTCACCAATGAATTACATTTTGAATAAGGTCACTGATACACTCTTCTCTGCCGCCTTAATTTTTTTTTTTCTTGTGAATTGTGACATTACCCAGATTTGTAACATTCACTGTGGGACTCCATGTCTTTCAGCATACTTGTTTTTTATAGAGCTTTTTTAATATGAGCTCTGCCCATATCTTTCAATGATGCATCATTGGTGATGAAAAAAAGATTAATTTTTGTTGATCTTGCATAAATTTTTAATATCTATTCAGATGACCATATAAGAGAATGTCCTTCAAGGTATTTGTGTCATGAGTAGCAGTAGTGGGATTTGAAGTAAAGCTAATACTAGAGGCTAGCAGGGAGCTGGCATCTCAAGAAATATAAAAGAATGAAGGAAAAACCTGAAGGATATATAAATCTCAAAGGTTCTTATGTAGATTTACTGACAAATTTTCCTTTCCACTTGAGAGGCTGCCAACAGTTGTGATGGTTAAAGACTATTGTGATGTTCCTTCAAATCAAATCTTCAAAACCTAGTATAAATAAATTTTCATGGATCTTCTGAGTGTATGACTTCACTTTGAGGGAGAGGTGCTTAACAATCTCTGATTGCTATGATTTTTGAAGAAGAGGAAATATCTAAATGAAGGCTAATGACATGGCAGCTGATAAGAGTGGAATAAAAGAGCAGGTCTGGATTATAACATCCTGATACTTAGCTACACAAGAAAGATAAAAAATAAACCAAAAAATGCAGAGGTGGGCAAGCATTCTGACAAGAGCATAAACAAACAATGCTAACTGGGTGATGTCTGATGTATGAAAAGAACACCAGTGTCCTGTGTCGTGTCCTGCATCTTACTACAGCTTGCTTTCTGGTTTTGGCTAAAGTTACCAAACTGAAACAATACTGCTCATCTTGAAATTTAGGATTCTAATAAATGAAAATCTGATTTTAAGGAAAAACTACACTAGCACTATCGTGAGACTTCACAATGGGGAAAGGTAGTTGGGATTAATCTTGAAATTCTTGCATTTGCTGTAATGAGTTGCTTTGCTTGTGCCTAAAGGAGAAAGGAAAACTATCATAAAAGCAAGCTTATTGGCATGCATATCTGTATTCTCAGCATGTGTTCATTCAGACGCTCCTTTTAAGTAAGAAAAATTGTACGGATTTGCATAGGATTGCATCTTTCAAAAATGAATCTCACAGTCATTATGGATTTGCAAATTTCCAGCTAGGGATTCCTATAATGGAATTATACTTGCAGTGTGGACAAATGTCTATTCAAATATTTAATAAATATAAAGGTCACTTCCCAGACAAAAATCTGAGGTTGGTTATTTCACTCCATTTTGTACATATTTTAGGACTGCTAAATGCTATGTTAAGAGACAGGTAGGTACAGAACAGTTTACAAACATTTTTAAACATATAGTGAGATTAATTTTCTAGTTTAAGTAAGAATTGTCCAAGTTCAATAAAACTTAGATGCGCTTTGCACTGCAATAAAGATGGCATATTAAATTCACAACTAGAAGGAAATAAACAAATGGAAATTAAATGCAATTCTTTTGCCACAGTTTGGATGGTAATAAAAAAGGCTGGGCTGAATTTCCTAAAGGTCACTAAGACATGCTGGTTAAAGTTTCCATATGTATCTGGATATCTTGGAAAACAGCTGAGTTATCAGGTGCACCGCAAACCCAACAAACAGCAAAATTTTGAAGGGAAACAAAACCAGAAGGAAGGTGATCAGGATAATCTGCAACAATTTACAATCTCTTTATTGAAGTATAAACACAAGTAAATAAAAATCTTCCTTTATGAATTCCCAGTGAGGCATGTGCTAGGCTAGAAGCAAGGTGTTATAACACCTGCAATAACCTGTTGCTTACTGTTTCTCACTGTGATGTACTCGGGCTAATTAAACTGCTGTGAATAAGGAAAGCTTCTGATCCGAGTCATGTGTGTTACCGTAGTGGGCTGGTCCATCAGCAGTTACTGTTGTTCAGTGTTTTTGCTCTGTATGTGGTGCAGTATAAACTACTGCTCAGATCAGTGCTTCTCGAAGGAGACATCTTCAGCAGACTTCTCTGATAGTCCTTTCTGGTTCATGATGTACACTACAGTTAGGAGTTATTAGATTATATTAATGTTAATTAGATTATATTAATGTTATTACATTATAAATATTAGATCTATTACAGATAGGAGTAATAGATTTGCACCCTATGCTTACTTGGCCTTACTTAATAGGGACTAGGTTTTTCATGCATTATTATAATTTATTTGATTTTCTCACAGGCCTGCTTCTACTACAGGAACATTCCCAGTAAGATGAATCAGAATGTGCAAATCTATATGTATATCGGGTCTTCTTAGGGGTTTCCTTAATTCATCTTAATTTGCCAAATATTAACAATGTATTTTCCTTTCTAGACTCAGTTCTTGATCAATAGGTTTGCATTTAAAAAAAATAGGTAAAATGGCAAGATGTTTCTGTTTTGCTCTTTGTTTTGTTAAAAATGTGTGTAATAGTTTTAAGCATGTAGGTGCTGCTGTGGAAGCATCTGAGCTGAGGTTTCCTAGTAGTTGCTAGGAGGTAGTAGTGAAAATCTGGTTGGAGGGTCTTTCACCGTCACGCTTTTTAGAGGTAAAATGATTTTCAATCAAAATTAATATGAGTAATGTTTTTCTTCTCAAATGGATTAATACTGTTGGTGAGTACGTGCTCTGTATCTTATTAAATAACAATAACATTAATAGCTTTACCCTTTGTTTTAAATTCATAGACAATAAAACCTGCAGATATTGCCACTGTCCGTACACTGGGTCGACCACCTCACCTCATTATGCGTATCATGGACTGTGTGTTACTGCTCTTCCAAAGAAAAGTGAACAATGTGAAAATTGATCAGGAAAAATGCTGTACCATCCCGTCATGGCAAGAATCTTTGAAACTGATGACAACAGGGAACTTCTTACAGAACCTACAGGTGCTTATGCAGCCTTCTTTTTGATACCTTTTTAATTTAAGAAAATAGGAGGATAGTGTTTTCTTTGGTATTCATAGGAGAACAAATGTCCAAGGGGTATCAGACACACAATAGATCTGAAAGGTTAAGGGCTTAAAAATAAGTATGTTATAATGAAGTAAACTTGAATCCTTCTGACAAAGTCAGGTAATAAATCAATCATAGTTTCTTTTAAGTAAGGCAATGAAATTGCTTTCAGTGACACATGATTCAAAGCCTTAAGAACTTGGTTTCAATAGCCATTACTTATCTGTTTCTTTAAAGCTGGTAGAAAACATCTTTTTTACTGGTACTTAACTTTTCATTAATTTTCAGCATTGCAACTTATGCAGTGGCTTGCAAAAGAATAGTTTTTTGTACATTAAGATGTACAAAATCAGATTTTTTTAAAAAAATTGGGATTTTCAGTTCCACAGCATGTGCCTAGGGAAATGGGAAGAATAGCTGGTGAATAAATCCTTGTTTATGATTTAAACTAATAATGTTATGATAATCTACTCAGAATTCCTGCCCCACTAGATGTTATTATCTCTAAGTTATGCAGTCTGAGGAGTTTTCTTAAAATGTCTCTGGTCCAGTGGGAAGTTCCAGATGGCAAGCTTGACCAACTTTGTATGGTTGGTAGTGCCATGGACACCATTTATGTAGTATACATGTTGCATCTACTTGTAAGGATTTTTAATTTACAGAAAGGCTTCAGCATTTCACTGTGCATAAATAAACCTATTTGTGGTTCAGGGAGCAGCTGTTTTTCAAGTTCTTCAGTGATGTTCTTTCATTATACCTTGTAAATAAAACTTTAAAGAAGACCAAACTTATATAGAATATTTAACTATCAAAATAAATTTGAGGGGAAAAAAACTGAGAGCTTTTGGGGATGAAAAAAATGAAGTGATCTTTTTTGGAGAAAAAGGAGGGTCAAAATAAATTCTTAAAATTGAAACACATTCCACTAATGAGGTATGGTAATTTAAGGAGAAGATAGCTGGCTTTCCCTTTGAAAGGACTGTCTTGTAGAATATAAATTTATAAACCAGAGCTAAGCTTGTCCTTTTCTTTTTGAAGATTGTTAAATTACTTCTTCAGTCTTAAGGAAAATGGAATTTCAAGTAGGATATAAATGATAGTTTTTATAAACAATTAGCTGTGTAATGGTAATGGATAGTGTAAGATATCAAAATAGATAGCATAAATGATATAGCATATAATTTGATATGGTATAATTATGCTATCATGAAAGATAGCATAAAGAAGGCATTTTTTTTCCATTTTGTAAGATATAGAACAGTAGAATGACTCAAGCTCTCAAAGATGCATGTGGCAGAGAACTTCATATTAGCTGTTTGTAAGCAACATTTGTGATCCCGGTAGTATTCTCTGAGTGCTATACATATATGTATTGTTTAAATGTATTACATACATTATGTATATTGCCCTTTATTTTAGCAATTTCCAAAGGACACAATTAATGAAGAAGTGGTAGAACTTTTGACCCCTTATTTTGAAATGGTGGATTACAACATTGAGACAGCTAAGAGAGTATGTGGGAATGTTGCTGGCCTTTGCTCATGGACCAAAGCTATGGCTGTATTTTTTTCCATCAACAAAGAAGTATTACCTTTAAAGGTATGTTAATCAGTGGGAGGCATGCAAATGCCCTTTACTCCTTCTCCTCCCCACCAGTGTGCACTTGAGGATTTCATCTGCTGGAAACATCAGCTGCCTTATGCCAACTGGTGCATGCCTCTGTAGGAATTTATTATCTTGAAAATAGTAAATCTCCAGTAAAATATATTTCAAATGTACTACCGGTTTTCAAAATTATGAAAGGGATCGTGTAGTTTTATGCTTCGGGGCCCCTTCTGAATGGGGTTGAAGCAGCTGTCATCTAGTTTAATTCACTTTTGCAATTGCTTTACCTTAATTAAGAATTAAGTAGATCTGGCTCTTTTAATGTCCCAGATCTCAGTTCACAAGAAGACTGTACAGAGACTCTGTTCGTCAGTGTTTATTTAGAGAAAACCAGGTCTAAGCAGTTGTTAAAAGGTAGGAGTGAAAGTCAGAAGGAACATGGTCAAGCAGGATTTTAACGCAGAATAGCTTGCATTTATAATAGCAATGACCGAAAGGGAAGCAAGATTGGTACTTAAAGGTAGTACCTTTAATTAGATAAAGCATATTGGTTGGAGAAATCAAATAAGCTTCTAGTGGCACCAATCTTTTTTGCAGGCTGGATCAGACTAACTTTTGTGTCCGATGGAGAATGGCTGGTATTCCCAGAAGCTCCAATTATTTTTTCTAATTGATGTTAGACCAGCTGCTTAACTGCAGCTACCTGCAATGAGAAGTTAGTTTGTTGTAAAATTAAAATAAAAGTTTTAATGAATGATTAAATCTCTACTGAGCAGCTTGATTTTGAAATGTAGTACAGTAAAACCTTGAGATACATTCTAGCAAATGCTTTGAAATGTTGTACTTATGAATACACTTTTATATTTATATGCTTCATAGGCTAATTTAGCAATACAGGAGAATCGCCTAACCACTGCTATGCTGGATCTGCAGAAAGCTCAAGAAGAACTGTGTGCCAAGCAAGAAGAATTAGATATTGTGCAGGCGGAGTATGAAAAAGCGATGAGAGAAAAGCAGGTGAACTACTCTTTACAGAAAAGAAGTTGACACTCTTTAAGGAAAACAATGCATTCTCTCAGTTTCACTATTATTCCTTGGAAAGGATGTTGATGGACAGAGGATCAAAGATACTATTTGGATACTGCCTCTTTGGATCCCACCTGTCTCCTTCACCACTGATACTCCGCCCTGTCCCTCCTACCTCCTCAAAAACTATTTCATTTGGATTATTTGTTTAGTGTCTATTACTGTAACATCAATTCTCATTAATGTGTGTTATCTATGTATAATATATTTGAAATTGTGGGCAGAATTCCCCAGAGTTAATAGGTACCAGGCATTTTGCCTGTCATTTAACATATACGCCAACAAGAAAGTTAAGAGCAGAAATATTGAAAAGTTGAATCACATTTATGACACAGTCAATAGTTTATCCTGATACAATTTTTCCATCCCACTTTCCCTTGTCTGCAAAGTGATATAAGTGTTTGATAACACATTTTTAAGCTGTTGTTTAACTACTGATTTAATTAGATGTAGAGACTTTTCTGGCCTATCATATACATGACCGTAAATCATATTTCTTGGTGTGTGGTTTTCTCTAGACTTTGCTTGAAGATGCTGAGCGTTGCCGTCATAAAATGCAATCTGCCTCAAGTCTTATAAGTGGTTTAGCAGGTGAAAAAGAGAGGTGGACAGAGCAGAGTAAAGAATTTGCCATGCAAACCAAGAGACTAGTGGGTAAGCTTTACTCTATACCTTTGAACCTGGAAGTTGGTCACTTAAGTTGTAATAGGTAGTGACACTGAAAACATTTGAAATTTCAAACTTTTTCTTTGTAGCTTAGCTTCCTGGTTGAAAGAGGGTAATTGTCATTAATTCTCTTCCTAAGCACTGCTAGGTAAAAAATACAGTATGAGACTAAAGTTCATATTAAAAATAAAAATACAGTAACTACGTATGCTGTGCATGGGCTTTACTTCATGTGTGTAACATGCAGTGCATACCTGGGACACTGGTGTTTTAACTTGGCTGATGTTTATAGGCAGCAGTACAGGGAGAGTGATATGCTCAAGGGCCAATAAAATGTGTATAACCGAGCATATGTATGGAGAAGGGGAAGACTGATGTTCAGGCACTGACATCTATGTGTAGATGTCAATATCTTTAAATGCAGTTATTAATGTTCATAAAAGTTTTGTTTTTTAGAAATTCATTTTTCTTTTATAAGTCTGCACTGGGAAACTAAAGTACTTTGTAACAAAGAATTAATTTATTGGTTATATCAAGTAAATTAAATTTATCTTGTCCTTTACTGTGGTCTGAAGTTTCTTCTCTGACTTTTTTCCTTGAAATGCTGTAAAAGTAGATATTGTTGTATAGGTTGCATTATAGTAGATAGGTTGTATTTTATTTGCTGTTATAACGTGTATTATCAAATTACGAAAAATACAGCATACCTTCCCCACACACTAATCATGTTTTTATATAGATAACTTGAAAAAATCTTAAAAATATAAGTACTCAGTATAAAGGTACGGTATCTTCTTCAGACTGGATCCTGCATTCTTACTTCAGAGGTACAACCCCCCAAAAAACTATGGTGTCATGAAACAATTTTGAAGCTGACGAGAAGAGAAGAACTTGTCACACTTGATACCTCCATAATGATGTCTGTTACAGTTTGTATTATTAGTAGTAACAACTGTAGTTGATTTGTCCTTAATTAGTACTCCTAAGTGAAGGTTCTTTTCTCCCCACAAAATATTGTTTAAGCTTGTTCTCGTGATTGTGCAAGGAAATGATGGAATTGGAAGTTTGAGTAAGTTTTTTTCTGCCGTGCTCTGCTTGTGCAGGATCTGGTGTTTGGAATAGTGGTGTGTGTGTATGTGCTTGTTTGTTTGACCTTGGCTGGCTGCCAGACGCCTGTCTCTTGCTTCCTATAGTTGCTTTGTAAGGATAAAGTAGACGTGGCATCTGTTGAAATGTAGAGTTGTCTTGCTATGTAATGAGCCTTAGGAAAAAGACTGATTTGTCTCCTTTATGAGTCATAGTGTGTTCTTCAGTTACCAGCCAAACATTATAGCAACTAGAGAAGGAAGCAGCTCATTCATGAGTAGAATTGACGAAGTTCTAACATTTTGTTTTCTGTTTTTGCTTTTTCTCTTTAAGGTGATGTACTCTTGGCTACAGCTTTTCTGTCCTATTCTGGTCCTTTTAATGAAGAGTTCCGCAGTCTGCTATTAAGTGACTGGCAAAATGAAATGAAAAGCCGGAAAATCCCCTTTGGTAACAACCTGAACCTCATAGAAATGTTGACTGATGCTCCAACTATCAGTGAATGGAACCTGCAAGGATTACCAAACGATGACTTATCCATACAGAATGGGATCATTGTCACTAAAGCATCTCGTTATCCTTTATTAATTGATCCACAGACACAGGGTAAAATTTGGATTAAAAGTAAGGAAGGCAGAAATGAACTTCAGGTAATAGTAATGTTGGTACTTTCATAACCCCTAGAAACTCTTAGTTTACAAAACTTCACAATTCAGTGATTCAAATAATACTTAGCCAATGTGTTTTATATAAAATACCTAGTCTGGATGTAAAGGACATCTCAGATATATTTTGGTAGATTTGAGATTTGGCTAGATACAACAATGTACCTTTGAAACTTATTAGTACCAGTGATTTGATTTATTTAAAGAATTTATTGTAATGAAACATAAACTGTTGGAAAATAAGATGGTTGGGTAATGTCTGATAAAGGCTCAAGTGTGTTTGCAGAATACTATGTGTTAGAAAAAAACTCCAAACAAGTGGTTAGTACAGGTTTGTATAAATGTTTTAAAATTAAGATGAACAGCGTAATGTTTTTATCATCTTTTAATCAGAAATTATTGATAATTTGTGTTCTTAGCATGGATGTCAGGTGGTAAATATTCTGAAAATATACAGGGAAGACACTGTTGCAACAACATGCAGTCTGAGGCGAGATACATCAATTCAATGCAAACAGGGGAAAAATATGAGAAAATCCTTACTTGCTTCAATTATGATTACACCAGTAAACCAGTTTTTCAAAAATATACCCCTGAAAAAAATAAAGTGGAGCTTGAAGGATGATAGTAGAGTAACTCTGTGAGAGTATTACTAGGAAACTACTTTCATTCATGTTGATTGTTAACTCATTGTGAACAGTTTAATTGTTGCCTAACTAGTTATGTTAAAAAATTATTATTAGGCCTTGACTATGGAGTTATGAAAAAATTAATCACAGTTGTACTGAGGACTACTTTTTAAAGCAAAGACTAATGGCTTGTTCAATATTACCCTCTAATATTCAAGAGGGGAAAAAAGAATCAGAAAAGCCCTAATCTTGGAATTGACCATGTTGCAGTTTGACTTGGGGATGTTATCCAAGAAAATATTGAAGGTGATAAAAGGTTCCTGTGAATTTCTGGTCTAGTTGCACTCATAGAATATCAAAACTTCAAGTCCTCAGTGCTGTTTTGCTTCTACTTTTGTAGTTGAAAACCCAGAAGTTTGTGTTCAATTAGATATGAGAATATGGTATACCAATGTTACTTTTTCTTGTGGTCACAATCTTTGCCTTAATCCTAGTCTAACCATAGGGTAATTGTTTTTGTCAGTAATTTAAATAAAATTAAATAATTTATAAATATAAAAACAACAAAAAGCTTGATAACTGGGCATAACATAACATCTAAGTCCATGATTGTATTTTTAGATCACTTCTTTGAATCACAAGTACTTTAGAAATCATTTAGAAGACAGCCTTTCTTTGGGAAGACCTCTTTTAATAGAAGATGTTGGAGAAGAACTTGACCCAGCACTTGATAATGTTTTGGAAAGAAACTTCATTAAAACAAGTTCAGCCAACAAGGTAAAAATAAAACAAGTGAGCCAACAAGTGGAAACATTCCCCCACCTTGCCCTCAACAAAATAGCTTCTAATAAGTATATGACTATAAAACATTAAATGTGTATTTAAATTTGACTAATGCTAATACCAAAAAGAAGTAGAGCTTAAGATCACAAATAGTTAACCTATAGAGTTCCTTATTGCTTATGACAGTTTTTAAAAATTGAAATAACCTGTGAGTTATTTGAAGTGTTCCATGGATATTCTCAATGAATACTTTGCATCAGACTGGATATTTACACCTTGGAACAGAAAAATATAATTTTTGTTTCTACATACAGTATCTGAAAGAGTGTGTACTATTTTTTGATCTCTCAAGACTTCTTTTAAATACTTTTCTGAAGGTGAAGGTTGGTGATAAGGAAGTAGATGTTATGGATGGCTTCAGGCTTTACATTACTACAAAACTGCCAAATCCAGGTTACTCTCCTGAAATTAGTGCTCGAACCTCCATCATTGACTTTACTGTGACCATGAAAGGTCTTGAAAATCAACTCTTGGGCAGAGTCATTCTCACAGAGAAACAGGTAAAAGAATTGTTATCTTTTTCCTGGCTATATGTCTTATCTTTACCTGTAGAAGGTTTTACTTTGGTTTTAATTTACTGCTCTCTATTCCCATATTGCAGGGTAACTTTCTGGCTCTCTTTATTGTGATTATTCTTAATATAACCTATTTATGATGGTTTAAAAGCTGGCACAGAAGAAATTGACTCATTCATATGGAAGTTTCTATTTGTCTTTATTGTTGCAACTGTACCATACTCACCTTATTTTTCCTGCCTTATAATCTCATGAGAATGGCCTTTGGAAAGGAAAAGGACCTGGAATAAAAACTGATGTTGTTGCTTGCACACTGTGGAGCTCATGGCAACGTAATCTGGTGTAAAGGATTCAGACTGTGTTAATATCTTGCTTCAAGGGGAAGAGGACTAAGTACCCATTTTGACATTGCAGATGTTTTAGTTGAGTAAGTCCAAGTTCAAGATGACAGTCCCAATAAACATGCCACCTGCAGTTCTGGAGGGAGGCTGGCTGGTATCTTGAACTATTGGACACCTAATCTGTGTAACTATGAGGTCAGGCAATGTTGAAGTCAAATGAGGCACTATGCATCTAAACCGTGTATTTACTAAGATTTTGGCAATAGTTCAGTTTACCTTCACTAA
The DNA here is from genome assembly GCA_035590215.1 of Microhierax caerulescens. Classification (NCBI taxonomy): domain Eukaryota; kingdom Metazoa; phylum Chordata; class Aves; order Falconiformes; family Falconidae; genus Microhierax; species Microhierax caerulescens. The sequence goes on from JAVJGJ010000037.1 coordinate 11,312,335, forward strand.
AGAGGCATGCATTCCCTTATTTTGGCATCTGTTGAGGTCCTCCTGTCCCCCTCCCCCACGTCCCCCCAATGTAAGACATTCCTCCTTAATGGCCCCAGTCATCTTGTCAATGTTAAGTAGTTGCGTTTCATTCCTGATCAGCCCATGGATCTCATGAGATAAATCATACTTATTCTATGAAGGCTTAGATTTTGTCAGACAGGTTCATTGCACCATCAGCTTTGCTTCAACCAGTGACAACTTACCAACCCACCATGTTACGGAATCATCACTGTCTCTCTGAAACACACTGTGGTGTGCCTATTCACAAAGCCTTATGCCAGACTTCACTTCTGGGTCCTGCAATACAGTACGCTCCTGAAAGGTGATGGTAAATTTACCAGCAAATTCCTCTAGTCATTGCAGTTGCTGTATGCCTGCTTGGAGGACACAGAAAAGATAGGAGCTTAATTTTTCTCAGAGGTGCAGAGCAATAAACTGCTTGGTGGTATCCAGTGTTAAAACACATGCATGAAATTTCTGCCCCCAAAAGAGAAAAGATTATATATCTGTAGTTAGTGTTCTTAAAGGTTTGTATATACATTTATATCCTTGCCATTCCACTATCTCTAGTATGGTTCTGCACTTCAAATGAGATTTAGACATGCAGTGAGAAAAAGGAGGGTTTATACATCATTTAAAGATTCTGCAAAGTCTGACTTTCCATTTCTGTGTTGTATGCTATGTCCATTGGTAGAATTTGTGCAGCATACAGTATTTTCAAAGAATTGATTGATTACTGATGAGAATACTGGTACTGATTTCTTCTTTTCCACCAGAAAGTTAAACCAATTTGTGAGATGTAAGCCAAGTATAAGAAGGTCAAGAGTAGCTGGTGTATCTGTATAAAAATAATTCTGCTCTGTTTCTTGGAATAGTTAAATCTGAGAGACTTGATATATGTCCAAAAGTAGTATAACTTAGACTGTTTTAATGATATTGTTGTTTTGATACATTGGCTATTACAAAATTTGACAAAAAACTTGCTTATTTGTTGTCATAGAAATATAGCCAGATTACTAGCAGAGTTACAATATACAAGAACTATTCATGGCTTTTTGAATTTTCAAATTCATATTTCAGGATTTTTGGTGGAAAAAGACTCAAGTTTTGTGAGGAACAGTTGATGCAAATTCTTGCACTCGCGAATCATTTTGTGACAGAGTGATATAAGCTATGTGGCAGCTTTTATATTTTATGAATATTAAGAAGTTCTAGCATTCTTTGATACAGCCTGTAAAATGACTTCAGGATGTGAAAGCAGTTCCATAAAGCTGGATTCAAAATAGCCTTTTTGGTACAAGTTTCTTGAATTTATGCATATGGTAACTTGGCTTAGATTTTTGCATCCTTGATGTTATGACTGGAAATTTTTGAAGACATGCAGAAAACTTCTCTGTACCCTTCCTGATCTGCAAAAAGTATTTTAAAAGCTTAATAGATAGATTTTTCACCTAGGTTTTCATCTAAGGTTACTTTACTTGCTTGATTTTGATCATTCTATTTCCAACTTGTTTCTTAGGCTCTTCTTGTGAGGAAAAACTCAGCTTTCTGTTTTTAAAATGTGTTGCACTCTAGAATATGTTTAACCTCTTTAATTGCACCCAGCAAAACATGAAACTTAGTTTGGCTCAGAATGATTTCTCAGTATGATTATTATTATATTTAATTGGATGCTAACATTATTTTAATGCTGTACTTCAACAAATTGTTTCTGCTTCATCAAACTTACATAATGCTTGTCTTAGTTCATAATTGGTACCTGGTTTTCTTTAGTTCCACTAGGCACCAGTTGATTGAAATGGTGTTAACAGTACTTTTCTTGTATTCTTCATCAGTTTATTTCAGAATCTTTTGAATCTATATGCACATTTTCTAAGTTATGTGATATTTACAGTATTCTGTGAGGTCTCAATAAATCTTTTCTACCTGATGATGATGATCTTTCAATATACCTTTTGCACAGTGACAAGGAAAGGACCTAAATCTGATAACAAGATAAAGATGATTTTTGTTTTTTAAATTTCCTATTTAAGATAAAAGGACTTTCTTTACAAGAGCTAAATGCTTGAAATACTTGGAAATGTTAGCAGAATGTAAGAGTGAGAAGGCCACAAGTTTAGAATGTGGGAAAACAAACAAACAAAAATCTAAAAAGTTGTAACAGAGTTGGAAATTTGTATAAATGAAGGCTACTCAAAGGGGGGAGTAAAACCTTTCCTTAAGGCTTGCTAAGGTCTTGGGTTCATAATGTATCTACTGCTGTATGAGGGCCCATGTATGTATTAGCGTTGTACGGGTTCCTTTGGAATGGTATCAGCCTGTCTGCACTTATAAAGTGGACTTGGCAAAGGTGGAGTGAACACACAGCTTCCCACTTTGGAGAGGTTTAAACTGCCCACCAGGCCTCTGTAAACAGTGAAGGAGTACTTCTGAAAACATGGCAAATATTTCTACCAGCTGGCTCACTTGTTGCTGATTTGTAAGATTCATATTATCTTTATCTTCTGAAAGATGCTCAACCCATCCTCTCCCTTTTTTACTTCACTGTATTGAAAAATTTTGTATTGTTTCAGTGGAGTATTTTTATCTCTGAGGGATACCTTCATAATAACTTTTTAATGTTTAGTTTTAAAAGTAGTATGCAAATGAACTAAAAGGCCTTTTGTCTATGATGAACATATTTTTCTAGACATTTTAAACAGGGTTTTGGTTTTTATTCTCTGTTAATCAACACATATCCATATTTATATATATCCACTGGAAAACAAACAAGGTATATAAACCACCCAGCTTGTATTACTAAATGTAATCGACTAAATACCTCTAGTGATGCAACTCAATTTGAGTTCTACATGCTTTCTTTTTTTAATCAATAAAGCATTTTAGTGAGAGACTGAAGTTATCCCTGTTTGATGAAGGAGTATTTTTTGATGCTCTTCTTGAAATATTTTTTGTTGACTAAGGATGCTCATCATTACTACAACTGTATTTTCAGCATGGTGATTGGAAAACAAGGCATAAATGAGTATGGCACTAGATGGAGTGAAATAACATCCTATGCCTGGAAAGGTGTCTGTACTTCTCTTTGTCTGAAACAGAAAGAGAAGAAAAACAATTAGTATTTTGATCTTCTAAATCTATTAAGGCATGATATAAGCATGTTCCATAGTATTTGTTGAAATGGTTTATTAATGCATACTTATGTGGCAGGTTCAGAAACCTGGCAACAGACCTGCTGTCAGAAATATCACTGGAATTCTTTCCCTGAATTAGTACAGTTGCTCTTGACCTACACTGTTTTAGTAGGATCAGTACTTTTAAAATTAAATCCCTGGTTTCATTTTGGTTTTGTTTTTTATTTTCTTCTGTTTTCCAAATATTACCATTCATTTCAACAGGAATTAGAGAAAGAAAGAACAGATCTTATTGAAGATGTGACTATGAACAAAAGGAGGATTAAAGACCTAGAAGATAACCTTTTGGTCCGACTTACAAGCACTAAGACTTCTCTGGTAGATGATGAAAGTTTAATAATTGTATTGAATAACACTAAGAAGACTGCTGAGGAGGTAACACAGAAACTGCAAACTTCTGCTGAAACTGAAGTACAGATCAACGCAGCCCGTGAAGAGTATAGACCTGGTGAGTGAAGGTAGTGATGAAAGACAAGTGAGTGTATGGTGAAAACAGTAATACTTAGAGTAGGAGAAATAGTAGGATGAGATCAGGAAGACCATAATGGGTGGGAAGGATCTGTGTTTTCCTGTAAGTAAAATGTATCTAGGAAATGTCATACTGAGTTATGGCAGAGAAAATAGTCAATGTTATGCTTCATGTGAAATTTCTGAAATGGAATGATGCATTCTCTTCCTGGCTTTCCCATCGCTCTATATACAAGTGTACTGATCCATCTGGTCTAGTGGGCAAGGAACTTGGGAGGTCTTGGTTGTTCTTCCTTAGCTCACAAAATGTTGATGCTTCTTATGGACTGTCAATAAGACCACTTATGAGGGTATTTAGGTAACTGGGTGTTTGAGTTCAACATGTTGACATACCTTTATGGGCCCCTTATAATGTAAATGCTTTTTGTATCTGTTTGGCTGAATCCTTTGTTTATCTTATGCTATAGATCCCTAAATTATACTTAGCACCATTTCATCAGTCTTTTGTTTTTTAACTGACATGAAGACATGAAGGAGGTGGAAATGAAAAAAAGCTCTCTGGAATTGTTATAAACCTGCATTTTAGAAAATGTGTAAAATGGTACAGTTAGTGTACCAGAATCATCATAGATTTTGTAAAACCTTTGTATTTAAAACTAAATGACTGCTGAAAGTAAGTTAAATCAGTGCTGGGCAAGTTAAATCAATACAGTTCATTTGGCTTTTATATGACTCCTGTAAAATCTGTAAAATTTGTTTGGATACTCAAACAATATTTTTGTTTTTAAAAAGAAAAAACATCTTACTTTTTATATGTTCTACTGATGATCTAAATATTAGAGTATACTATCCAGATGATCTCCAAATATGCTCATATTTGCAAATGGAACTTTACATAGTATGCATTAATTACAGAAAAGACTTTTTCCCCCCTGATGTATAAATAAGGATCAAATTAAGGTTTTAATTATTTTTCTGGTTAGTAAACAATGGAGGCAACTCAAGCATCTTCAGTTAGCATTACTGTTAAACTCACTGTATTGCTGTAGGGAGTTAAAGGTTCCTGCTCTGCATTTCTACTTTGAACACAGTCTTGTTTCCTGTCCTTCAGTTGCAACTCGAGGTAGCATCTTATACTTCCTTATTACTGAGATGAGCATGGTCAATGTGATGTATCAGACTTCGCTTCGACAGTTTTTGGGGCTTTTTGACCTCTCCCTAGCCAGGTAATTTAGGTCACAATAAATATAATTTGTATTTATTCAGTCCTGGAGGTGGTTGTGATGTGGTAAATATTTGTTGTAACTAATGTAAGAAAGAACAGTGTTGCCTGTTACAGTCTTGACAAGAATTGTCAGTTTAAATACTCATAAGCCTTAGTCTGTTAGTTACCAAGCAAAGAACTTTGAAATGTGCCTACAGTCCTTCAAAATTAGGCAATGGGTAATTAAAATCATTATACTGTGTTGATTTACAGCTATGCAGAAAGGCTTGATTAGAAAGGAATTTTTGTGTTGTTTCTTTAATCTGAAAGTTGTTGCTAGATTGCCGTCTGCTATTCTGTGTTTGTGATCTATTCTTTTTTCATGTTTTGAAAGTTCTGAACTATGGCTTTTGTTCTTTTACGTGGTATTCCCTTCAATAAAGCCTATGCAAATCATCGTTTCAACTGCAGACCTTTCTTTCAACAGGTCTAGCAAAAGCCCTATAACTAGCAAGAGGATTACTAATATTATTGAACATATGACATACGAAATATTCAAATATGCTGCCCGAGGACTCTATGAAGAGCACAAATTTCTTTTCACATTATTACTTACATTGAAGATTGATATACAAAGAAACAGAGTGAAGCATGAAGAATTTCTGACACTTATTAAAGGTTGGAATTACGGAACAATTTCAAGCAGAGGACATATATTATTGTAGCTGTAGTTGTATCTCCTAGACAACCTGTTGTTCCCTTTTGCACATGAAAAGCCATTCAATTGAAAGAATACATGCTTATCACTCTGTTCTGGTGACAGACAACATTATATGGCAGTTCTTATATATAGCAGCACACTGGATATTGATAAACATAGCTTTGAGAGTTGTGAGAATTTAAAAGAAAAACTGTTAAGTATCCTTTCAGTTGATGTTTATGATTACTGCTCAAACACTACTAGCTATTTGTTCAAATTAGAAAAAAATATTAATATACTAAACATTTTTCAGATAATTTGGTAACTTCAGGAGGCAAACAAGCAAATCGGAACAGAAAATGATACTAACAGTTTAAAAGAATGTCAGGCTTTTAGCTGAATGTGATGAGTGCATGCCTTTAGTCTTAATCGCATTGAAGGAAAATCGCTTCTTCACTTGAAAGCTTGGATTCATTTTGTATTATCTTTCCAAGATACTTAATTTTGCAGGCAACATTTATTTATTGATCATAAGTGTTAATTTTTCCATGTTTAATCTTCAGAATATCTTTTCCAAACAAGCATTTATTTTCAGGCACAGTGCACAAATAAATAATAAATCCTCAAAAGAGAAACTGATTAACAAAGATTAAGTTTAAGGTAGTTCATAAAAAATTTATATATAAACTAACCAAACTACAAACTCTGCTTCATGAAAGGTGGCATGACTTTATAAGGTAGAACCCCCCTGTAACCTCATGATTAAAAATATGAATTCTTTTAGCTTGTGTTTTCTTTTTATTTTGCCTTTGCTTTCTTTTAACTTCAGTTGAATACCAAGGAAGGGAAGTGTACATGTTGGCAAAGTTGTTGCATTATCTACAACAACAAAAAACTCACTGAAATTAAGCTGCTTTATTTTTTTCTCTATAATCTCAAGCATATTCTTTTACAGTAAAAAACTAGGTTTAACTTGCAATGGGAAGCTGTTATGGATTTTTTAAAAAATAATGTTTTAAAGTAAGTTGAAAAATAAGATTTGAAAATAAATTTTTTCTTGTTACCTAACTCAGAAATGTCTTCATGACTGTCCTTAGTTATTAAGTAGTCTTTCTCCAGACTAGGAAGACTTAGTCATAAGCACTAGTCTTGCAGAATCTAGTTTACATTTTCCAAGTAGATCTTTTTTTTTTTTTTTTTTTTTGTGTGTGTGTGTTTTGGGGGTGTCTAAACGTTCTAGTTATAACTAAATCCTAATTTCTTGCAGGTGGTGCTTCCCTAGACCTTAAAGCTTGTCCTCCTAAGCCGGCTAAATGGATTCTGGATATGACTTGGCTGAACTTGGTGGAGCTCAGTAAGCTTAAACAATTTTCAGGTATCCTTGATCAAGTAAGTAAGAGCTTTTTAAAATGAACCTCTTGTTTGACAGTGGTCAACTGGTGTTGATCAAGGCATGGGGTGGGAAACTGGTTTATTTTATAGAACAGAATGAAACTGTTGTGGCCCCAACTCTTTAGCCACCTGTTTTAACAAAAGGACGTAAACCCCTGCTTCCAGGAAAATAGGAAGAAAGTAGCATGTTTCACACCCTATAGAATTGTAATACTTTTGTATTGGGATATAACTCACTATTATCCAATTCAAATAATGCAGTTTGAATTGTATTCTGCTTGTTAGACTTCCTTGCATTCCTCTTGTGCTTTTTTACACTATGTTTTATGATGCTAGTTCCAATATTTCTCTGACTACATGGAGTAAGAGGGAAGGGATGCTCAGTAAATTCAACACTTCTGTGAATAGTCTTAATGGACACTGAGTGTATGGTAGCTAATAGAGTAAGTAAACAGCATCTGGCATGTGTGAAGAGCACATTCTATACAGTCATGTGGGGAGAAGATACGTACCTCCTGTTCTCAAAGCTATGTCTGAGCCTAGCTGTCTGTGTTCTGACCTTGCTATGCCATTATATCTATCATTAATTGAAAGTATGGGGTGGTAGATCATTTTTTCAGAATATGAATACTTAAAGGCATTGTTGCATTGTACAATTTTGTACTTAAAATCTGAAAGCTTATCCCTTCTTTTTTTAATAGCTGTACTAAATCTGTGTACTAACACTGATAAACAAATGACTGTGTGTGGATTGTGTGTCTCTGACCCTCATTAAAAGTTGGTGACTTTGTTGCAGTTGAAATGTGACTTGTTTGTTTAGTGACATTTACTCTGATGGTATAACTGCAGATTTCCAGAGCAGAGAAACAGTGGAAAATCTGGTTTGATAGTGATAAACCTGAAGAAGAACAGGTTCCTAGTGGCTATAGTCAATCCCTGGATTGCTTCAGACACCTTCTTCTTATCAGATCTTGGTGTCCTGACAGGACCATAGCTCAGGTACATTTATATAGCCAACATATTCTATTTAAGTGTCATTAGAATAATAGTTACATGATTGCAGCTCGGTACGTTATTTAATGCTAAACTCATTTTTGTAATGGACCTTTACATTATGTTTTCTGAAATTCTTTTCAGAAAATTTATACCTTTGGTACAAGAGCAGTGGTAGCAAAATTATTCCAACATACTGAGTGAATGATAGCTGATGTTTTACTATGGAGGTAGGATTTCATCTGGAAATGTATGTGTTTATCCAGTTCTGCTTTACCAGTGCAGAAGGTATTTTTGACTGTCCTTGCTGATATTACTCAGTGGAATTGTAGAAGTATCCTCATGTTAGGCTGAAGTAAAATCTTTTAATGAACTCAGTTTGCTGAGTGAAAACAAAACATGAAAACGATTTGAGGAACTCTTTCTTGAGTGGAAAAAATAAAAAAGTCTGTATTAACATCTGTTTAATTTTTTTAATATTAAAACCATCTATTTAGAAAGGAGAGAAATATAAAAATAGTTTATTAAGTGGTTAGACCTGTTTTTAAGAAAAATCAACTTCTAGGAACCTATTTTTAATCTTTGTATACTTCTCCAGTGCAAAAGAATAAAAATTATGCTATTGATGACAATTTCAGAGCAATGGTTGATAATTCACTGAACTCAAAATGCATCATTAAAGTGTGGTATTAATTTTGTGCATGCAAATCGTTAGGTGTGTTACCAGATTCAGAGAGAGTCTCAGCAGTTACTGGTATAACTGCAATCAATAGAAGGGTAAATGGTGCTGTATAATGATTCTCTCAGATTGTGCTATGTATCTGAAATGGATTGTGCAAAGTTAGTTCCTCAGTTCTGTTAATAGGGACAAGATGCACTTTCATCTTACGATGGTTTTATGAAAACTGATGGTTTGCTAAATGCTGATTATCTTTTGTCTCTGAAAAGTAACCCAGAGGTATTAAGGGGAAGGTTGCTCTAAGACAAAAGCAATGTAGTGGGAAAGAATACAAGATAATTTCAGACTGTTTGAAACAGCCTTTTCTGTTTCTTAGTAAAAAAGAACAATAATATAACAATTTTCAAAATAAATAAGGAATAACAGAAATGGTCTTCACCTGTTACTCTGGATCTTCTATTTAGTGACAGTTATCATCATCACTACTGATATTAATTAATTGTTTGTTTAAGCACAAAGGTGGTAAAGACCTAACACCTCTGAAGCATGTCTTCTATCCTCTCCTCCTTTATTCCTCTAGCATTTGGAAAGGAAAGCTAGATTTTAAGGTTACAAGTTATGCTATCTAATCTTTAAATAATGAATAGCTTTCTAGAGGTTTAGTAGGGTTATTATGTTTATTATACTGTAATTATAGGTATTATGTATTTTATATATTATATATATTGTAAAGGTATTAATACATGAAGATATATGTAATAGAATAATTATTTTAAAAGTTTTTACTGGTGTTATAAGACTGTAAGAAATAATGCCATCAAAGACAGTATGATATGTTAACACAAATTTGTGGCATGCTTGTGTTTCTCATATAAACTTATAGCAGCCTTTGCTCTTCAGTTTACTTACTGTTTGCATTTAGACTGTAAATAAAACAGTATTAAACGATTACATCATGGATTAAATTTACCCCCTTTAATATAGGCAAGAAAATACATCATTGACACTATGGGGGAGAAATATGCAGAGGGAGTCATCTTGGACTTGGAGAAGACATGGGAAGAGTCAGATCCACATACTCCTCTCATATGCTTTCTTTCCATGGGCTCGGATCCTACAGACTCTATTATTGCTTTAGGAAAAAGACTGAAGACAGAGACACGTTATGTTTCCATGGGCCAGGGTCAAGAAATCCATGCTCGTAAACTTCTGCAGCAGACAATGGCTCATGTAAGAGACAAAAATCTGAATGTTTTTTTGTATCTGTATTAAACACTTAGAAATGAAAATCCTGTCACGAAATGAAGTTGTTTGGTGGGTAGGTAATGCTGATGCAAGAGCCTGTATTTATTTGTATAAATAAGTGTTCTAAGCAATAGATCTGTCTTCTTGGAGTCATTTAATTGACCATAACAAGCTTTGATACTGTGCAGGCATCAGTGTTTTTCTCATATAAAATGGAGGTTTTGTTATATATAGGTTGTTGAGGAATGAGCATAGTTGAATTGATTGTTTGGATTGCCTGAATATTAAATATTCTTCAGCAAAAATTTTACAACATTTTTCCAGTTTTGTGTTTTTGTAATACAAATTTATTTTGTTAAATAAAGAAGATTAATTCCAACTATGCTATTGATAATTACATAACCCTGAGAAAAACAGGGCTGTATAGCAAAATATTTTGTATTGCTGTAATCTGGATTTTTAATTGGGATAGCTGTCTGATAGCATAGGCATTTTAGACGTGCAACATGGAAAAAATAAATAAAATTATTTGTATGAGAAAGAAAACCTGAAATGTTTCAATTTAGCATGCTTTGGCCATCAGGTGGTAGTACTGCTATGCCTGCTGATGTGAATGGATTAAACTTCTTGTGCTCCTGTGTTATGAGCTTCTCCCCTGTCTGTACAACTAGTTTTCCTCTGACTTTTGCCTCAGATTCTCATTTGACAACTTCACATTAAGATCTAATCAGCAGATCAGATGAGAAGAAACTAATTAAAAAAATAAAAGCTCCTTTTGTTTAGTTAAGAGAAATGCAGTTACTTTCCCTCTGTTTCACATACACTTTTAATGAATAGGTATGTTAGATTTATATATGAAGTATGGTAGTTCATGTCAGAAAGTTTGATATTTATTGATTGATAGCAGTGGATTAATTAAGTATGTATATTTAGTTGTTTTCCAACCCTGTGACCCTTCTGAGGAACAAGGTTTAGTAGCTTGTCCTATGGAGCTACTTCTGAGCTCCCTTAAATCACAATTTATCAGTGTTTATCAGCTCTGTAATCATGTCCAGATGTTTTAAATGTACTGAAATGGAAAAGGTAGGGACTGCTTGAGAAGACTAGATTGACAAGTAAGGACCACCTGTTTAGATGATAAAACAAGCTAACAATGCCTTCAGAAGGAACAGCCCACAGCTTAGCTCACACAAGCTTTCTTTAGGAGAGAAAATACTTTGTTAATTGCATGTGTCCCATTACTATGACTTCTGGCCTCTCTACATTAAATGTACATGAAATCAAGTGATTAAGGCCTTGGTTTTGATTTGGTGAGCCAGTGGTGAGAAACTGACTGTGCAGGATTTCTTCCTTTAATAGCTCTGATAAGCACTTAAACATGATATATTTTGCTTCAGCTTAGACACGTTGGCTTTGTTTTTAACCTACAGCACAAATAAAGAGTGATTTTAGTGATTTCAGTTTGTAAACAATGTTGATAACTTTATATTCTGCTGTTTTAAACTAGGGAGATTGGGCACTTCTGCAAAACTGCCACCTTGGTCTTGACTTTTTGGATGAGTTGATGGACACTGTAACAGAGACAGAGACTGTCCATGAAAGCTTTCGACTGTGGATGACAACGGATGTTCACGAACAGTTTCCCATCACCCTTCTTCAAATGTCTATTAAGTTTACCAATGAACCACCACAAGGGCTCAGAGCTGGACTAAAGAGAACATATAGTGGTGAGTGCTAGAGTGGTAATGATTTAAAATGGAACTGTGCTCATTTTTGGACTCTGGTGTTACTGTGTGGTTAGATTGTAGCCACTGATAATAGGTGTAAGCTGGTAGGAGGAGCTGATTGTAACAATGATGGGAAATCTCATCCTTGGTTTGAGCCAGAAGCTGTGAAAATTAAAAGGAAGAGAAGATGTGCTGAAGTTCTGTTGCCAGAACTAATTGGACAGCAAAATAGGAAATGCTTTTTCTTTTCTCAGACGTTGGCTTCTGATATCTCAGTTTGAAGTGTTGTGGCAGAAAACTGACATTTTAATCTCTGGCTGTTAAGTGCTTTTTATATTAGTCTTTAGTTGAGCAACTTAATCACAGAATCATAGAATGGTTTGAGTTGGAAGGGACCTTAAAGTTCATCTAGTTCCAAGCCCCCTGCCTTGGGCAGAGACACCGTCCACTAGATCAGGTTGTGCAAAGCTGCATTCAACCCAGCCTTGTACACTTCCAAGGATGCGGCATCCACAACTTCTCTGGGCAACTGGCTCTGGTGTCTGCTTCCCTCACAGTAAAGAACTTCTTCCTAACAGCCAATCTAAATCTATCACTTTTCAGCTTAAAATCATTATCCGTCGTCCTATCACTGTATGTACTTGCAAAAAGTTCCTCTCCAGTAACATGCTTTAAACTGTCTCCAGCATAGAACACTTTGTAGGACAATAACTCACTCTTGGGAGAAGCAAGAAAGCAGACTGAATATTTCTAGGAGTGATGTTTTAGCACTGATTTGAAGCAGTTTTGAAAAATACTACTCCTGTGTTTCTTAAAAAGCTCACTTACAATCAATAGGTGTCAGCCAGGATTTACTAGATGTCAGTGACGTGGTACAATGGAAACCAACGCTGTACGCTGTAGCCTTTCTACACTCCACTGTTCAAGAAAGACGCAAGTTTGGATCGCTGGGTTGGAATATACCCTACGAGTTTAATCAAGCTGATTTCAATGCTACTGTGCAGTTCATTCAAAACCACTTGGATGGCGTGGATGCCAAGAAGGTAATTAGGGGAAGGTCAGTTAGGGGGATGAATCTTTCTAGTAGTGGAACGTGTATACATGGTTCCAAATAACTGAAACACAAACATGGTTTTAAATGATTCTTTTGTTTCTTTCCACAAATATTCAACATTCCAAGCATACGTGTCTGTAGAGCAGCAGGCTTAGTCTCCTGTGCATGTTAAGTTTCTATATTAACCTAAACTTCAAAAATATAAACCTTAGAAGTACAAACCTTCTTTTTAATGCTAATTAAGTCACATAGTTACAAATGGACCACTGTATTTAAAACATTCTTTTGTTTAAATCTATTTTGATTAAAAATAATGAGATTTGGCCCCTCCAACCTATCTTTGCAGTGTGGAGAAATTGAAAATGTCTTTAAATGGCTATGTAAGTATTCCTCTTCCCTATTTTCCATATGATCGGTTGTCATATAGAAGTCTGTGGCAGATCACTTTGCAATTGGCATTTTAAATGAAGTCGAAAGCACGATTAGAACATAGTTGCATCCCTCTTGCCCAGATGCTGGAATAGCCTCTTGAATTAGTTGTCAAATAACTATCTTGAGAAATCCTTGAAGGTGTTCTAAAAATGCAGCATTATAGGAAAAAAAGAGTAGTAAGAAAATGACTTTCTTCCAAAAGGGACAGACATGCAGGATTTGGTATGTTCGCAGTTCTTAGGAAGGGAGATGTAAATAGGTAAGAAGAGGATTAGTTGAAGTCAGTACTTTCTCCTTGGTTTTAGGGGATCTCCTGGAGTACTATTTGTTACATGATAGGTGAGATCCAGTATGGTGGCCGTGTGACAGATGACTATGACAAAAGACTCATGAACACCTTTGTAAAGATTTGGTTCAGTGAAAACACATTCAGTCAAGAATTCAGCTTCTACAAAGGATACAGCATACCCAAATGTACTACGGTGGATCAATACCTTCAGTACATACAGGTTGGTAAATGAAAGCTTTTCAACACACAAAAGATGAACCCAATTCACTTGTTTTTCATAAAAGTTCCTGAGTCCCTATATTTTGTCTTTTCTTCTGAGTACCTGTATTTTATCTTTCATTCATAGATTCCTTATTGCTTCCTAAAGGTCTGCATATCTATTCGTGACAACTAATTGTCTTCAATGTTATCATTGTCATCCAGGAATCTTTTATTTTTCATGTGATTTGCTTGAAGGGCATACCTGAAGACACAGAGTATTAAAGAGGGCAAAGAGTGTAGTACAACAAAAATTGGGTACAACCTCACAGAAGTAAAGTGTAGCTATGTGAAGGTACAAATTGAATGTTAAAATAGCATATAAAGGTTAAAACTGAGTTTATTGTTAACATTGGTGTGATTTTGGCTGTAACATGACAAACATCACAGCAAGTTGTTTGCCCTAAGACTGTTTGAAGAGATCTAGCTTCTTACTTGACAATGTAAGATATTTTTTTTTAATTACCTTATGAATCCATCTCCACTTGTGCTCTTTTTATGTTTTACTTTGTAGAGTCTTCCTGCTTATGACACACCAGAGGTCTTTGGCTTGCACCCCAATGCGGATATCACTTACCAAAGTAAACTTTCCAAAGACGTATTGGACACCATCCTCAGTATTCAGCCTAAAGATAGCTCTGGTGGAGGAGTTGAAACTCGAGAGGCAGTTGTAGCCAGACTGGCTGATGATATGCTGGAAAAGCTTCCTGCTGATTATGTACCATTTGAAGTGAGTTAATGAAATTCTGTCGAAAACATTGGCTTCATCTTTTTTTTGTGTGGATTAAAAAAAGTAAAGGCACTCATTTTTCTAAAAGCATGTCTGAATTCATTCATACAGGCAATACTTCAAAAACATTTTGAAGAATTCTGACCAGACTCTTAACATTTACAATGAAGTCACTAAATGTGCACTGAAGTGCTTTCATAAGAGCTCTTTCAAAATATTAAACCACTTAATGCTTAAGTTGTTATTTGCACTATGGGGGAGGTAGGATCATCAGCTTTTAACTATGATTGTTGACACTGTGGAGAACTGAGGTCATGCTGCAAGTAAATTCATGCCTCTAGAAGTATTATAGCTTTAACATATGTATTACTTTGGGATTCAGCTTACATCGTAGAGATATTAAGTTGCTTTCTTCTGCAGTGAAGTGAATGCTGAAAACCTTGTCAAGTGATAGACTTCATTGATTGAAACCTAGTGTAGTATCTCAGGATCCATATTAACACATAATAGCCTATGTAATTATATTTGTAATGGACACCTACTGCCTTTCAGCCATTCTTTTCTGAAATAGAAAATTTCCTTCTGTTTATGTGGAAGATGGAATGACTCTCAAGGTGAGAGGGTTTTCTTACAGTTAGAAAACATTTACTGATGGCTAGATACATGGATGCTCCAATCAACTATGTTCTGTGTCCCCATTCTGGAGACTGCAGTTTAATACAGTGGACAATTTGTGTGGTTTGTTGTTTTTTTGTTTTGTTTTGTTCTGGGTCTTTCCATAGTTCTTAGTTGTGCTTTAGAGTCCTTGAATTTTAGAATGCTGACATTATAGCTCTTCCCAGGTGAAGCTGGTTATGAGCTTTAAATAAATTAGAGGAAAATGCTTGTAAAATAGTTAAGGTTACTCTATTTCCTATATTAGGGGATGCTGTACTTCAGTTTTTCTTTATATTTTCGAAAGCTTAAAACCAAGTAAGATCAGTTATTTTGGTAATAAAGCAGTTACAACAGTTTTGTTGTGAAATTAATGTGAATCACCCGAATGTGTCATCAGAAAGAAGTTCAGATTCCCAAAGCAGCCACCTGTTCACCTAGGCAGTAAGATGTTATATTAATTGTATAATTTGCCTGCCTTCTCCTTCTTGAGGAGAGGGAAATCTTGTCCTTATTCTTCTGCCATTTTACTTACTCTTTAATGGGAGTTAACATAATGACTCAATACGAGGCTAGGTGACTTATGAATGTTAAATTTCTGCTGTCAGGATACTGAGCTATGAGAAAGAGAAGGAGACTTGAACAATCTAATGCCCTTTTCTGTTTTCACACAGTAGTAAGTTTCCCTTATGTGGGGTATACTCATGAGTATAGACTCTTCAGGTACCCATGTCTTCATCTGTTGTTTTACGTTTTCTGTATTTTTTTTTTTTTATTGTGTAAACTTCCTTTCCTGAAATGGCATAATTAGAATAATATATTTTATCTGAACAGGTGAGTTACTCTATCTGAATTTTGAATATTAATTATCTAGCAGTCTTACAGAAGTTTTTTACTTGAAGAAGTTTCTGAACTACTGTCTTTCTAGAAGCCTGAGTTTTATAACTTTCCAAAAGGTTGAACAGGTGTCAGATCTGCAAAGGACTGCAATTTGTTGGATTTCTCAGAAGAGTACTGCTTTAGTGATGGGCTACATCTCTTGGTAGTTGTTAGATCAACTCTTTTCAAATTCTACTTATCTCCAGGAGTAGATAGGGGGGTTTATGAAGACATATACTATATAGCGTCACTGTACAGCTACAGTTAGCCCTGTTAAATTTAGAAGAGCTCTTTCTGGGCAGATCTTTTCTGATCAAAAATGACACATCGAAATTTAGTTTGTATTAATAAAAGTGAATATGGAACACTTTTTTTTCCCATGTGAAAACTATTTAAATAGTTTTATATTTTATGTGTCTATAATATTGAAATACTTTTTGTGTAGCAAAATACTGATAAACTTAGAAAGGTTATGCATATTACTGAGAACAGGCTGTTACCCTGTATAGAATTCCAAGACCTTTTATATGTAATTTTTTCACCTATCTCCCAATAGGACCATATTGACTACAACAGATCTAGCTATGTCCATACTTCTGCTGTTAATTTGTTAACTCTCACTTTTGAGTAAAAATATATCAGCAAGTTTTATGAGAATACAAGACTGCCTGGCACTGTGATAGCTCCCAGGCATTGCTGATAAATAGCGCTGTTATGTTGAGGCAGAGTGGCTGGGGCAATTGCTCTTGATTGGTTTGTGCAAAGTGAACCTTGGGAACTGTCTGTTGGAGTTAAAGCTGAAATCCTTGAAATGGGGTATGGCCTACATGCTGTTTAAATGATGTTAGCTTATAGGATGGTATACAGACCAAATAATGAGCTAGACTGAAAACATAGCCAGTCTCAGCATCAAAGATTTCTCTTGGAACAAACCTTGTATTTCTGTCTTGCAGAGGATTCAAGGAAGGTGCCAAACTGACCATTTAACTTCCTAATTAAAAGCATTATGTCTTAAAAATGGTATTGGGGTCAAACCTTGATATAAAGACACCTTTAGTTTTTACCTCTCTTGAAGGATATTTGGGTTTCTACCTACAGGTAAAAGAGAAACTAAAGAACATGGGACCTTTTCAGCCTATGAACATATTTTTGCGACAGGAGATTGAACAAATGCAGAGAGTTATTTCCTTAGTGAGAAGTACTCTGACTGATCTAAAACTTGCCATTGATGGGACAATTGTTATGAGTGAAAATCTGAGGGATGCCTTAGACTGCATGTATGATGGAAGAATCCCTTCGAGTTGGAAAAAGGTAGGCTTACATCACTTGCTTTGTAAGGAAAAGTAAATTATTTCTGTAGAGCTATATTAAACCGCTAGTCATACAATAAATACTGTTTTCAAACACAAGTGCTAATCAGCACTGTGCAACTGCTGGAGTCAAAGCAAGCTCTCTTTCTTTTATGAAATTAGAAATTATTGTGCGAGATGCAGGTATTTTAACAGCCCATTGCATATTTTCAGGGTAAAGAGCTAGAGAGAGAATAATAGTTTAAAATGTAATGACGGGTTTTAAAAAATAGCACCCATACTAGTGGACTACACTGTTGCTTTTGCTTTTCTTTGAGATTAGGACTTGTAGTTATAGAATCACAGAATAGTAGAGGCTGGAAGGGACCTCTGAAAATATTAAATTTTAACCCCACTTCTGAAAGCAGAGTCAATTAGAGGAGGTTTCTAGGACTCTCCAGAATCAAGAGTCCACAACCTCTCTGGGAAATCTGTTCCGGTGTTTGATCACCCTCACAGTAAAAAACAACCAACCATCAAACAAACAAAAAACCTCTTAAATTTCCCACAAGTGGTTTTGTGCCCATTGCCTCTTCTGCTGTCACTGACAAGGATCTGGCTTCATCTTCTTCCATTCTCAACACATAAGGTATAAACATTGATAATATCTCCTCTGAGCCTTCTCTTCTCCAGGCTAAACAATCCAAGCTCTCCCAGCCTTACCCTGTAGAAACTGTTTTCAGGAACAAGTAGAGCTGTTAATGGCAGCTGATGGGGAGGTTTTTTTGGTGTTTGCTTGTTTTGTTTTTATTGAGAAGGTGTTTGTATGGTGCAAAACCTAGACCAAATCAGATGATTCACAGCACAAGTATGATACAACTAATCAAAGAGAAAAATCATCATAAAACTTCACCAGTCTGGATCAATTTTCCTTAGCTTCCCCCCCCCTCGAAAAAGCAGAATAGTTTTGGCAGAAATCCTGTTATCTTGATGCATTGAATTTGGCTTTAGAAAGACACGTATACAATATTTTTTCCTACTTTACACAGCTATCTAATTTTGCAAAAACACCATAAAATGGACAGTTATCACAAAAAGCATTATGCGTGTCTAAATGGAATGGAAGGCATGAATTCAAACAGAGCAAGGATTTGCCTCAGGTTTCAGTGAGATGCAACATTCATCTATTAGGTTAAGCTTAAGACATGAAAAATGATCTTTAAATATGCTTTGCTAATATTATGGTTTTTACTGCCTTGTGAGGAATTACCCTTTCTTGACATGAATATGATGTTTTAAAACTGCTGAATAAAATTAAACAATGAACATATTGTTTACAATTTTTAGGCATCTTGGGCTTCCAGTACACTTGGTTTCTGGTTTACTGAGCTTCTAGAAAGAAACCACCAGTTTTACAGTTGGATTTTTGAAAGACGACCAAACTGCTTCTGGATGGCGGGGTTTTTTAATCCTCAAGGATTTTTAACTGCAGTGAGGCAGGTAAATTGTGTTTAAAATTTCACTGTGCTTATTCTTTAATATACTTCTTTTAAAAAATGTATTGTGTGAGAAAATGGTTGAGTTACACACGTCTCCTTTGTATCAGCAGGGGACATATGTAACTGTCTACCATTTCCCGAGTGAAGTGTTCTTCCTCTGCACATACTTTTTTCAGGATATCAACCACTAATGTATTAAAATATATTTCCTACTTTGACCAGGCCTCATGTATGTAGGGGCTACCTTACAATATTGTTAAAGTAGACTGGAGAAGTAATGTCTCATGTTACTACTGAGATTTCCCCAAGAAAAGATGTTAAGCTCATAAATTTATTTTCTTTTTTTCCCTTCTTTTTGGTCTGTGTTCAGTACTTGCCTGGCTGGAGGCTTGCCAGAGTAGCTATTCAAAATTAGTCTTAAATTACACTTCTGCAGTTCGGTAGCTGATTCAGCCTGTCTTCATGAAGTGGGAGTTTCCTTTATTAATGTGTACTAAGTATAAAGTTTGATGTATTTTTTAATGTATGTATCACTGTCCACTTGGTGATTGTGTTGGTTGCTCAGCACACTAGTTGCTTTTGACAAGTGAGCTACTTTTTACTTTAAAAGGATGCAATAAATATCCATGTTGGTTGGCATAAAGGAATACATTGGAGACAATAATTGTCTGGAATCTGTAAAACTAGGAAAGAATGCTCAGGTGGAAATTCAATGGTACTTCAGAAAAAAGCTAACTTTTGGAGAAGAAAATGAAGATTTGCAGAGAAGAAAAGTCTTTCTTCTTGCTCTGAGGTCTGGGTTGTGTAATGCTTGGCTGTCAAACAAACTGAAGTTCTAATTGGTGACCTACTTCTAATAAAATTGCACGCCTTGGAATTAGATAAAAAGATATTTCTTCTGAGCAAACAGTCCTAAACTGGGTTTTCTTTTGGACCCAAGCTTGTGGGAAGTGTGTAGTAGCAGAATCAAACAGTTGAAATCTACAGAACTTTTCTAATTCCCTAAGAAGAGAATGCATTACATAACAACCTAATATCCCAAGCAAAAAACAAAGTGACTTTCCGGGCTTAGCTATATCGTGGAACAAATAGAAATGAGAAAGATGAAAAGCCAGAATGGTCATTGAACTATAAACTTTCTGCTTTTCTAAACCAGCTAATTAACTGTGGTAGGGGACAAACATTAATTCCAAGTACTTCAAACAAAGATCTTGGAAAACATTTACAAAACCAGGATAAAACTTGGGTCTGGCATAACTTAATGGCATGGGATAGTAAGGGACTGGGCAGGATAAAGGAGTGTTGTCTAGTGCACTAACTGACTAAATTTGAACTATATGTTGAATCTTAAGCATGTCTATCTTCAGTTCTGTTCTTTGGTTGTGGGGTTGTTTTTTTGTTTTGTTTGGGTTTTTTTACAGTCTCTTTATGTAGCTTTATAGCGGAATGAGCTTTTATTATTATGAATAGAGTTAATTAAGAATATAGCACAGGAAAAGGAAGGTAACTCCAGAAAATATGAAGCAAACTACACGTTTTGCTTTTGTCATTGGAACTGTTTTACTTAGAACAAGCAATTAATGTTTTCTCATCTCGTGAAAGCTGTGAAATTTTCATATTCACAAGAGCCAGTTACAATTGGCATTCAATGGTTGTGTTACTTGGTGTGGTCATAAGATATTGTATGTTCTTAGAGAGAAGTCAAACTGCTGTAAACATAGATATCATAAAAAGTTTAATTTTTGTATTGAAGAGGGTAAGTTGTGACCATACAAATATGTTTCTAATAAATTCTGGAAAAAAAAAAATGTCTCTGTGCACATGTGAAAATGTAACCTCTATACTTTCATCTATTTTGGGCAGGAAATAACAAGGGCTAACAAAGGATGGGCTCTTGACAGCATAGTGCTGTGCAGTGAGGTCACTAAATGGATGAAGGATGATATCACAAGTCCTCCTTTGGAAGGTGTCTATGTATATGGGCTTTATTTGGAAGGAGCTGGTTGGGACAGAAGAAACATGAGACTGACTGAATCTAAGCCCAAGGTGCTCTTTGAGATGATGCCGGTTATAAGGATATATGCAGAGAATAACAGTAAGTAACTATATTGTAAAGATGTTATTTTGATAGAGTTTAGTGTAACTTTTTATTCAACTGCATAGAAGTCTTTTTAGGGCTTTAGGCATTTCATGAGACTGTTGCTATTCATTGTACTGAATCTTTTTCAAGGGAAGGCTTTCTGGTCTTCCATATAAAATGAGTTTTCAGTCTTCCTTGATAATTAATAATAAGGACTTTTCCCCCTAATATTTAAATAGGTCTCTACCTTTTGGTCTTAATGGTATTAATAACTTTTAAAACCCATTAGAGATGAGCTGTTTTCTGCCTCCTCTGACAAACATGCTTGCATTCAGTCGTCCGTGGACAATATGTGTCCTAGATTGGGAAGATCAATGTTAATATATACAAACTCTAACTTCTGTAGCCTCTGTAACCTAAACCCAAATAACCTCTTTTCCACATCCCAAACCCCTATGTAATTCATGTATATATAAAACTTACGTAAGTATATATACACAACAGATATATATATATAACTATATCTTATATTAGGTATTTATAGATAACATGTTATATGTGTAACATATATTTATAATAATGTATTTTTTTTCTGGACAAGGCTATTTTTGAGCTCACAGAAGCAAGCAAGAGGTGGAGTGAGGTGGTGGAAGCTGTTTTGTCTTTGAGGCAGAAAAGGACTGTAAGAATGGAAAGGAAACATGGGGCTGAAGGACAGTGCTGTTTTATGAAAATGTATAATTTAGGTTAATGCAGGGGTTTCTTTTTTGCATAACAAATAGAAAATGCTATTGAATAAGTATGTAAAGTAGGATAGGTCTATTCACTGTTGAATGTAACATTGGAAACACCTGTTGAAAAGCATTTCACCTCCAAAAGTAAAGCTTGCTTCCATGCTATTTTGTGTAGCTGATAGGCATGATTGCTGTGAAAGCAGTCAAGATGCTGGATAATGAACACTGAAGAATTAAGCATGACTAGACTACAATTCTAAATCTGCAGTGAAGAAGTTTACAATTTGTACTCTGAAATACTGAATGCATTTCAAAATAAAACATTTTTACTTTGACACATTAATAATACATCGATGAGAAATAATGGCCAGTGGGCAGATTGAACTATATAATGTTAACCATGCTAGAGTGTCCATTTACATTTCCTGCTACATCCAGTTCCTAGGTGCTGATGTTAAATCTTAAACCTACAGGAGTTTCAAGCCATATGTAGCCATCAACTGGCAATAACATAGTAGTGAACAGTGTGAGAATCAAGTAAGAATTTTCTTTGGTCATAATGGAGAGCTGTGTAATATTGAACTTCGATTCAATTTTACATTTGCCATATGCCTAGTTCCTTAGGGCTCTGGTTTTCAGCCTGGTTTCATTTTTTTCTAATGTCTCTTCTGTCTTTTCAGCTTCAAAAGATCCACATCTGTATTCATGTCCAATCTACAAAAAGACCATTCGAACAGATAAGAATTACATTGCTGCTGTGGATCTTAAAACCCTTCAACCTCCAGAGCACTGGGTACTGCGTGGGGTAGCACTTCTGTGTGATGTCAAATAATGTTAAAAAAGAAAAGAAAAAGGTTTCTAAAAGTTCTTTTCTGCTTTTAAATGTTAACATCAGTATTTAGTTTGCTATACAATGGATAACTTCTAAAAATACATTTTCTAAGACATAGACTCATTATGGTATTTTTAGAAAATTATTCTCAATAAACCTCTACAATAGGTTTCTAACTGTTAAATTGTAGAGTGATGCTGAGATCGGTAAACAGATTGAAGTACTACCTTTGTCTTGACAAATTGTGACAAATATTTAGTGTTCTTATCTCACTGTTGTGTGCTTAATTTTATCTTGAATAAAGATTGACTTGAACATTGTTACTTTTCAGTGGTAAATATGTTTGTATCAGAGCTTACTTTTAAGTAGGTAAATGCAAAGCACTTTTTTTTTTTTTTTTTTTCCTGTGTGTGTATATCTATGGAAAGCTAAGCCTGGATGCTCATTTATATTACTTAATACCTCTCAAGATAATGTTCCAAGATTTATCTCCTAGCTGATAGTTCCTAGTTCGCTTGCTGCCTAAATAAGGAAGGTGAGACTGAAAAAATGTCACACTTGTTTCACTACTTGGAGAACAATTTTTTGTGTGTTACATAGGAAAACAAGCATTTGACAGCTGCCAGAATTCCTTACTATCTTGTTCGTAAGATAAATATGTAATGGATAGGAAGAAAATAGTTCCATAAGAATGCTTGGATGTTTTTTCATGTGCTAGTACACCAGATTTGAATCTTCATCCAGGTTATTAGTTTTATGACATCGATTTTACCATTGTTTCTGCTCTAATTTTGCAATGTTATGATTTTATGCATTGATCTTGTTTGTTTGTTTGTTTTGTTTTATTTTTAACTTTCTGCTTTTTTATTTATGTGCTGCAACCTTTTTGGTGTCTCTGCTAGATAGGAAACTTTTCACATAGGAATCCATCTTGAGAGAAATGTTAGCAGCTCCATTCAGTTGAACACTCTTGGCTTTACATGTCAAGCACACTTATTTAATCATCAAAAAGCTGGTATATTTTTGTTGCTGAGTCCAATAGGTCATGTATCTTAGTGATCCACTAATTCACAATAACAGGTGCTGCAGAAGAGGAATAAAGAAGAACCAGTATTTCTGATTCATCTGTCACACATAAAAGCTGAAATGGAGAAGCTGTTTTCAATTATATGTCAAATCAATACATAGAATTTGAAGGGTGAATTAGTTTATTAAATAAACGTGTTAAATAGATCTCTTGCCTAGAACTGCTATTTAAAAAAATGAAAAAAAAATATTAGAAGACAATATTTGTATTTTAGTGGAGTCTTCAGCATGCATTTAATTCGTTTCATGCATTTCAACAGTTAAACCAGTTATGAAACTTAGGTGGAACACCGATTCTGTTTGCAACTCTAGGTATAGAGGACTTTCCCTTGTCTTTCCATGTTGGAATTATTCTTTTCTTTTTCTTTTTTTCCTTTCAAATAACTCACAGTGAAACAAATGAAGATATGAAAATCTCCTTTAGGAAATATTTTTAATTTAGACATGGCAATAAATAAATAGAAGATGAGAGTTTGAATTGTTCTTTACTGGACCTAGGAGCACCATGCTCAGGCTTCCAGGAGATCGTTCAGATGCTCACTGGAGTTCCAAAGTTGCTGTGGATTTGTGTCTTTCACCAAGACCTTCCTCTCTGAAGGACATGCACATGCTTTGCACTTCTGCAAGTTATTCACACTTCAAATGTCACCTTTAAGACAGTGAATTTGTTGTACCATTATTGTTGTAGATGCAGTGGAGCTGTCAAACCCCACGGTACTTCTCAGTGAGCGAGCTGTGCACGTTTTTTTCAGTGTGATTTTCTGCAAGGGTGGTGAGGAAAAGGATAGCTCCTCAGATACACACTGGTGATCCTAGTTGTGCCAGACTGTCAGATGAGTGAAGCCATCGGTGTTGGCAGTCACTTATTTCTGCTCTGTTAGCTCTGTTTCTTAAGAGGTTTGGCATTAGCTTTTTGGTTTTCTTAGGTGTCTGCAAAACTACCAGCAGGAATGGACTGAAATGATGAGGCATGGGAAAGTTCAATGAAAAGCTCTTTTGAGATGTGATATGATGGCAGGGGCCAGAGTACGTAACACAGCTCTCCCAGGGTTTTTTCTGCCTGGGCTGGGGGGTGACTTGGTGCAGCTGGCATTGGACCTA
>JAVJGJ010000037.1:11340343-11351924 GCA_035590215.1 Microhierax caerulescens
TCGCATATGTGTGCTGATGAGCACACAATAAACTGTTTTTGGTTGTCTGAGTCCCTGGTCTATTTATAACCTTTTGTACTCCGAAGTCAAGTAAAAGAACCTAACCACGAATCCTATCTTTGGATCGTGACACTCATTTATTCCCCACCCATTCTGACCTGGGACAGCTAATGCTCCTGACGCTGCTTACATTCCCAGGAACACAGCTGTGCAGCTGTTAGAAATTCCCATTTCAATGCCTAAAAGTGGCCACTAAAATCCCTTATCGTACCTTCCACGTTGACACAGTCTGAGTAGATTTGCAGACATCACCAGCTCATTCACTGCACATGTACCAAATACCTTCCAGGAGTGGAAAAATTAGTAAGACTCCCTCTGCAGCCCATTGCAACCTCCACACAAGTACTTCAGAACATCCTGAGAAGGAGCTGCAAGCCATGTTCATGCTGAGCAAGCAACACAGTCACCTCTCTTCAGGGCCCGGCAGCCTTGGAGGAAGGCTCCTCTTGTTCTTGCACTTAATTCTGGCTTGAACTAAAGCATCCAAGAAGGTGTTAAACCTCTGAACTCAGAGGCTGGAGGCTCTGCAGGATTCCCTGATGATCCAGCTCTTTCAAGAACTACAATTCATTCAGGAGATTGGACGGGTGTGTGGAACTTCATCTTAGTTTCCTCTCTGCCAGGTTCTGGTTTGTTTTGGGTTTTTTGGGTTGTTTTTTTTTTCTCTTTTATTCATAAAAGACATCCTCACAAAAAAACGTGGTCTGCGATTGAAGTCTTAATACATTATCTTTGTCATCTTGCAGGTTTCCCTACAGACTCTTCAGACGACGTAACAAAATGGTTGCCACAGCTCAGGAAGTAGCAGCAACTTTCTTTTGCCTTCAGAGACACTCGGTACCTCTGTCCAGACTTCCCAGGCACCTTTGCACATATTGTCCCTTTTGTCCTCAGATTTCCAGCTCATGCCTACCATGGTTATGCAGCGCCTCAATACAATCCGTGACACCATGCTGTGTCCCACAATCGACCACCACCTTCCCAGCCTGACACCAGGCAGGTGCCCAGGGCAGAGTGAATAGTCAAGTCCTCTTTCCCTCTCTCCTCAAAAGAAAGCTCCATACATATCTATCAGGAATCTGCAGTGACAACATGGAATAGTATTAAAAAAAACCAACACAAACAACCAAGTGATCTTTAGACATTCTTAGATTCCCAGGGGAAATAGATGGTCCTTTTCATGCAGTTAGACAAACTGGGGATTTTATAACATCAGGAAAATAAAAACCACCATGCACACACAATCCTACGGACAACTGCATGTTAATGTGTGTGTAATAATTATAACAGGGCACGTCTGCCATCTTCAGGAGTCGAACAGGAGCTGCACACCAACGTTCAAAAAAACCTTTGGTTTTTTCCCAAAGTTATGGGAAGCAACAACTGCTGTAAGGATCCAGGAACTGGTGTAAGAATCCAGGAACAGCCTGGGGCTGCAGCCAAGCGGGACTGGGGCAGGGACAGACTCTGAGCTGTGTGCCCCTCTTTCACAGCACCATGGGTCCTGGTCTTCACTGGCAGCACTGATACTGTTAAGAAAAAGAATAGAAGGAAATACTAGTGCTAGGAGGGTTAGACTGGCAGCAAGTCAGGCTGCTGAGGATGAAAAGAGCACTCCCTCGTGTGTATCGGTGAGCTGTTCAAAGGAAGAAATATTTAATTCAAGGCCTGGGTGGATTTGGTGGGGTGACCATCAAACTTTCCCCTTGTCCCTATTCCTCCCTAACACAAGGAACCAAACCCTACAGGGGAAATCACTGAGGATTTAAAAAGTAGCCTTAAATATCTCTGAATAAGGAACAGCAGATTTTGAGAACCTTGGCTATAAGGGAAATGATCTGAAAGAATGTGGTGAAGCAAAAGTCCATAGATGCAGAAAGAAGGCGTTGCCTTGGTTTTGTTTGTTGTTTTTTTCTTTTTAAACCGAAGTTCAAGAGTCCAAGGGGAAGCACTTAAGATATCCACAGAAGAAATACGATTTGCGAAATCACCCCATGCACCAAATTTTCCACTGGTGTAAATCAGGGAAATGTCATTAATTTCAGCAGACTTAGTCCATCTGACCCTCTATTACTCATCCCACAGCCACTGATCAAGAGCAATGATCCAGCAACACACCAGCACACCTTCCTTCTAATTTGAAATAGTACCTGGTGTCCTGGGAGCTGAACTGCATGAGACCAGATCCCTGAAGGCTATTACTGCAAAGTGCTAAGTTCCTGAAATTTCAGAAAAACCCTAAATAAAGCAAGAAACCATGGCAAATAGGATTTGGCAGAAAGGCCTGTTGTATTTTACACCAGTGCATACTGAGAAGTGGTCAAAGGACATGAGGAATGGGAGAGATCTTCAACCAACGCACAAAAGCAAACATTTGCACTTCAGTTCGGAATGTGGCTGAACTCACCCTCATCTCTGATGAGAAGTGGCATTTCTGTGACAAGCCTGAACTGTTTACAGTACAAGCTGATGTGGGTTGAAGTGTCAAGACTGCACCCAGCCTGTAGTGGAGAGACTGGCAGCTAGAGAAGCATGCCGCAGTACAGACATAGCAAACAAAAACAATACCAAACAAAGCCATTCTCCAAGTCCCTTTGGTTTCAAGACACATTAAAAAAAAATAAATAATTGGACATTGCCTTTCATTAGACTACAGATAATACAGATAATAATAAGGGCAAATGAGTACCTGGATACCTGAAAGAGGCACTGTAATATGCCCACATACCTTGCAGCCACATGCCACAAGTGCCACAGAGGCACTCACACAAATAAATTGCTGGAGATGTTTATTAAAAGAACATTTCGTTGTTGATTTAAACACAACAGCTCCACTCAGGATAGTAATGGGAGTGGAGAACCTTGTTCACAGGGTGCAACCGCAGCCTCACTGGCTCCGGTGAAATGCGTAAGGCCAGCCTTGTTCTAAAGAATTTGGATTTTTTTCCATCCATATGAACACTTTGCCCAAGGGTAGGAGGGGAGGATGTAGTGGTGGAGGGGACCTGCTGGTAGCTGTGAAAGTTGCAGTCAGGTAGGAGAGGCACAACACAAATACCACCACCACAAACCAAGCCCTTCCTTGATCCAGTGGGCAGCCTCGCTCAAGTGCCTTCACAGGGTAACCAACTGGGCATGCCCAATTGTCACCTCCCACATTATATAAACTGCCCCACAGGGGAAAAATAAACGTATTCAGCACAAGAGAAGCTGTTCCAAAATGAAGATTTTCCTTGTCCTCCTGCTAGGAGCAGTTCTGTGCTTGGACTCAGGTAAGAGCATGGAGAGTCTGTCCCACATCCCCTCTAGCAGATCTTCAGTTGGGAGAAAAAAAACTAATGATGGGGTTTGGCAGTGAGAGAAGAAATGCTGACATAGTCATTATATGAAGACATTTGCTTTTTGATAGGATGTCCTGGGTGTTGCATGGAAAAAAATGCAGCCCCACCCTGCTGATGGTGTGATCCTAGTGCTGGGCAGAGCAGCTCCCAAGAAAGACAAATCCTATACAAAACTGAACATAGTTGAAATCAAAGTTATTTAAGCCAGACCATATAGTTATGTGTATGTAGGGGTTTTTTAAGTGGGGTGGGAGGATTAATTTTCTTCTTCCCAGGCTATCAAAATTGCAACACATCTGCAAAGGTAAGTTTTGTTCCAACTTGTTTTCTGAGTCTTCATTTCAGAAGTGGCCCCACAGTGTCAGAATTTTAATGGGACAGAAAAAGGCAGAATGCCATGGCATGTTATTTTATAAACTGGATGGGTGGGATTTGGACACCATCACGTTTTTCTAACCTCCATGGGAAGAAGCAGTTTTAAATGAGCTTTTCCCTATTACCAGACAACAGAAGAAGCAGATCTGAGAGAAATGTTTCTCAGCAGAAGATGCTGAAGAACAGGCTGGGAAGGGTCTTGTACAGTTCTGGCCAGATTTTTTCCTCTGCCAGATTCCATTAGAGTGCTCTGAAGTTTGACTTTCATTGCATTAAATGTGAAAGCAGAGTGCAGCATTACAGGCAAACTGGGGGTTGGCTCCTTGCCTCTATGGCTACATCAGTCATTTATACCAGAATGGCTTGGACAGAGGGAGACCAAGTGCCTCAGATCACTTCTTGTTCCTGCTCTGAATAACACTGATTTCTAAATAAGGCTTTTCTGTGTCCTAGAAGAGTATTTTAGGCATTAGGATATTGACTTGAGGGATTCATGATACAAGCCTGGTGGTCATGGGTTTAAAGTACATACATATCTATATATCTCTACATTAACTCTCACACTTGCAAGGCTCCACTGATGCCCTGGGGCACAGGTGGGTAATAGGAACAGGTAATTGCACAATGCTTTCACTCCTCTGGGGACTATTTTTCATCAGGGCTAGACAACTGTGAGCTGCAATGTTTATTCTGCCTTTGCCCGATGTGCATAACAACACAGCAGATGTTAACAGCACTGACTTGTATCCCCCATAGAGTGGCATGTCTCTAAGGGGCTGGAAACACGTGGTGACCTGAATTTCAGAGCAAGGTGAAAGCCATGTTTTCACCTTGCTTTTTAAGAGGGGGTGATGGAGAGAACATGCCACAGGCTGGTCAAACTGAGACAATGGGCTGGAAGAGACCTTGCAAATGGCCTGCTCCATCCCACCTTCACCCTCTCTTCCCTCTGGGCTTTCCTTCTTTCATCCAACCCTGACAATGCCTCAGCTAAGGCTCATAAGCAGACAAAAAAATATCAGCCTGTCCTCCTGGGGTCTTCATACCTTCATCTCCGTTCAGGAGGTGTGAATATCACCAAGAGCTTGTTCCAGACAGGAACGGAGATAGGCATCCCAATTACAGAGCAAGAAGTATTTGGGAAGCACTTCCTATTGACTGATGAGACCAGTCAATGAGACCAGCTATCCAGCTGGTCTCTTCTTGTTCCCTCGCTGCAATGTCTACATCTGAAACATCTTCAGCACCTGCAAAACTTGACCCTCACTCCAAGCAAGCGTACTATTCTCTACTAAAACCAGAAAAAAATGTTGTTTTCCCAATAACAGAGGTGCTGTCTTCCTTTGAGGACCCACAGGCATGGTCCTTTTTCCCAGTGCAAGCCCTAAATTGAGTTCCCTGGAGAGCTTTGATTTTTTATAACCCCTCTTGGTCTTTTTCAGGTTCTTCTTTGCAGTGTTACAACTGCATGTGGCAGCTCAGAAACTCCGACTGTCAGAAGAAAGTGAACTGCAAGGATATGGAAATGTGCAAGACAGATGTGATCAGTAAGGCAAAGTAGGGGTGGGCAATATCTTGGTCATGACGTTAGAACCAGGTGTGATCCTAGCCTCAGGTGTCCAAGCCTGATTCTAGATACACCAGCTGGTGTGGGCCAGCAAAGCTCAGTGTGCAGCAGGAAGAGAAAAGCCATCTGGGAAGAAAAGGTGATAAAGAGAGGTTTCAGATGACTTTCACGTTAAGTAGAAATGACAGAAGAAAAATGTTTATCCCTTAGTGATAGCTGGTCCTCTCCCCACACTGACAATGAAGGTGTGATTACAAAGTCATATCAACATGAGCATGCTGTACCCCATAAATTCCTCGGTGTTTGCCAATAGATCATGCTAAAAACTGAGTAATAGGGCCAGTACAATGCCACTACCTGGAAAGAATCTCAAGAGGGTGCAGCTGCATTTGACATTGCAAATACTTACCAATGTCTCTCACCTGTACAAAATCAGGTTTATTTCTCTTTAATACCACCAAAAATAATTTTCTTACAAGGGCAATAGTTAAGCTTATGGCTTTGAAAAAAATATGGGGCTGAGTCTGGTGAAAACTAGTCATGAAGTTAGGAGCATTCAACGACAGAGCTGACTTTAGGTGAATTCAGTGAAAAGGACACAGTTTCACCTAGGCCCACCTACAGCCAGCTCTGAATGCAGCCATCTGTGTGTCTCTGAGTAAACTCCTTTAACAGATTATGACTTAATTCTCCCATTATAGATCTGGCAAAAAAAAAATGTTTACCTTCTCTAGATCTGTGGTGACAGCTCAGTTGCTCTTAGACCTGGGGCACAAACCCAATCACTGGTATGCCCAAACTTGTACCTAATAGGCAGCAATTGTAATACCTCCAGTAGGTATTGTTCTTGTTGGAAATTAAGCAAACCCATGGCCATGAACTCACACGCAGAAGAGCAAACATATTTATAGTCCCCTGGCCCTATACACTGAATTTGCATCTGTCAAAGGCTTGGTGCCCAGAATAGAGAGTGCAAGATCAGATCTCATGCAGACTGTAATCTGCTGGTAACCAGAGGTTACTGAGTATCAACAAGCCACAGAAAAATAGGCTGTGCCTCTCAGAAACAAAACAAACAATAGCTCTTTCATCTGTGAAATGGGGATAGCCCTGTTTCCATAACTTCCCTGGGTGTTCAAAGTCTCTGTGCAACAAAGATGTACGGGATATGAGCAAAGATTACCCACATGCTTGCTCCTCATCTGTTAGTAGCTTAGGCTCCCCAGTGGAGGTGTCAATGGCTACTTTCATTATTAATTAAATTATTAGAATTTCTGTAGTTGGTTGGTTTAGAAACCTCTGAGAACTGTGTTATGGAATACACTGACTTAAGCAAACACCTGTGGCTGAAACTTCCCCCAACTGCTGACAAACTGACACCTCAAAAATACAACACACTAGAGTAAACCATGCAGCTGTTTGGAAACACTCATGTTTTTTTCCAAGTGATCTCAGATAAGAATAACATCTCATTATTCAGTTCCATGAAGCTTTGCTTGCCTTGTCTTGAGTCCTTGTAGTAATGGTCCTACTTTCCTTCCAGAGATCATAGGGTTCATCAAAATCATCAACAAGGGCTGCGACTCATCATGTAGTGAATCCTATCAGGACTTCAGCAGAGGCAGCAGGAATATCTCCTGCTGCAGCAGCGACCTCTGCAATGCCAATGCAGCAGGCAGTGTGAGGTGCAGCTATGGGATGGCAGCAGGGATAGCAGCCAGCATGCTCTGGACCTTCCTGAACATCAGACTGTGAGGAGCAAAGAGGAATTCCATGACCTTAGAAAGTCTTGGAGCACCCCACCTATGACAGAAATTGTAACCAGGAACAATGGTGGTTTGTTGGGTGTGTCACATCCCTGGAGCTGATGGTAGATCTTTGCCGTATGATAGCTTCTTTATTACTGTTATTGTATTGTTCTAGTGTTACCAGATAAGAAAACGTGTTCATACTATCCGCATAGCACCTAAAATATACTTATCTCTGAAGCAAGTGTGAGCGTGTTACCTGCATATCACTTAGTCATGTACTTCTGCACCCAGCAGCAACTGCAGGTGGGTGTGTTGCATGTCTGGCCAACGTTCAGTCTTGGCCATTGCTGTGTAATGATGATATGTGCTGAGAGGTGCCATCACAGAGCAGAACAGAGGTGGCAACTGTACCTCTAAAGCTTGAGGGGCTCTGGCCTATGACAAACTGTGGAGGGCACATACCTAAAGAAAGCCTGTGAAGAGCAATCACACCTGAAGGGGAACTTGCTTGTGACCTAAAGAGCCTGGGACCCTGCACCTAGTTAGCTACCATACCAGACAAAAACAGTGCTCACCTTCCCTGCCACATGTGCATACAGGAGTTCATACACCTATGAATAGCTGTAGCATCCCTGAGATAGTGGGCATGACTGCACACCCAGGTAACTGGAGCACCATGCTGGGCAGTAACTATTGGACTGAAAGTGGAAAGGATGTCCCCAGGGTATCTTGGTCAACCACTCCAGTTCTGGGGTCACCAGTCTCCATCCTGGCCATAGGTGGCATCCTTTGAAGGTCCCCATCTCCCACAGGCAGGTTCTCAAGCTTTTGTCTCCAAATTCCTCCTTGATCCATTCCACATGCCACAGCCTGGAGCACAGGCCCTGTCACAAGGTTGAAGAGGTGCTTACCTTTCAGATAAGGTGGCATTGCCTAGCAGATCAGGGAGAGTGGAGAAAGTAAACATCAGAGCTCCCATTTTCCCTTCTGGGTACCTTGTTGTGGAGGTGAGCACACACCTGTGGGCACACACACACTTCAACCCCCAGGTGAGACACAGTCAGTGAGAGATGGGGAGGAAGGCAATGTGGGGTTAAAAGATGAAGAGAAACAGGAGCAGGGGAGGTAGAGAATGGCATAGGGCTGACTTCTGAGGCACTCTCAGGACAGCTGGGAGTCCTGAAGAGTAAGGTGAGATTGGTGTTACCTGCAGATTTTTTAAAATCACAAGGATACCCACAGAATCCTTTATTCCCTTCCTTGTAATAGGAATTTCCCTTCACCCACTGATCTTTCCCCCTTTCTCGAAGTCCATGCTGAAGCCAGAGTGGCTTTCTCCACTCATCACAGGTAGAAGATTTGGGTGACATCTGAGGAAGGAGCAGCTTAGTGCAGACTCTGGCACTGGTACAATCATCATGTTTTGCCCATCTTCACTGGTGTAATGAACGTGGCAATCATGCAAACTCTGGATATGGAAAACCATTTCAAGGCATCTCTGTTGCTGATACCAATGAGGTGTTTGCATGCAAGGAAGACTGGTTTTAACATCTCTTTCATACAGTTATAGCCCCTCTCCATACTTAGAGATTCTAAATTAGTTTGCCTTCTCCAGATAGTTTATTTTATGGATATAAACTTGGGGTTTCCCACCTTGCATTGGGAGATCCTGTACAGTGTTTGTCAAAGGCAGCATAGAAAGTGCCATACAAAGCTGCCTGAAAGAAACTCTCAAATAAGGTCTCCAAGCAACATATATATATGAAAAGATCTAAAAAACAAGGTAGAAAACTGTGTTCCATGTGCTTCCTCCCAATATACAACAAAAGAAGACAAGGCTGGTGTCAGCAGAGTGTACAGATGGGCCTGGGAGAGCCCTGCGTGAGAGTGACAAGACAGGGTGGACCCATGAAGTCAAGGAGCTGTGAAGTCAGGACAGCAGTGGGTGGAGGACTAAAAGGGGAGGGAGATTGGCCAAGAGCCCCATTTTCCACTTTCATACCCTAAGAACTGTTGGAGCTGCAAAGGATGTGCAGCCACAGGCTGAAATAACAAAGAAGCATTTACTTGGATGGAGATGAGTCATCTGGGGGACCCATAGCCATGGGACAAGGGCCAGCATCAAATTTTGGATTAAGTCAATGGGATGTCAGAAGGTAGTTACACTGTCTGTTATTGTGAAGGAGAAACATATAAATCCTTGGGAGGCAAAGGATTACCAAGCTGCTAATTGTAGGAAGCAAGGAAGGGGTTTCCCTGAAGGGAAATCCATAATGAATCATCATCCTCATATGAGTTGATTCTGGTTATTGGGAGGGAGGATATAGGATATAGGACATGTGGGTGATTAACCTGGCTTTTGCAAACCTCCTGAACCTTAGTAACTGAAAAGAGGGCTCATCCAGCTGTACAACTCCAACCCAGGCTGTTTTCTGCATGGGTAACTAGCTCCATGACCTCTCCAGTCCAGGGGCTCATCTTCTTGCACTGTAAGAAGGTCCCAGACACACTACTGCCTTTTACCCACTTTCTGAAACAATTCTCAGGCATTCAAGCATGTCCACATCCAGTGGCCTTTCTCAACAAGCAGTTTGGCTACAATGGCCTTTTCTGGAGACTGGGAATTCAGCTGTACAAAAATGGCTAAAGCACCAAAGCCACTGAAGTCCCCAGGGACATTGGATGAGACACAGCCTCTTCTGGCTTCTTGAAAGGTCAAACACATTTATCCCTGAAAATAAGAGAGGGGTCAAAAGTCTTTAGCATGAGTGGGGGCTGCTTAGCTGTGTTATAACGTGTTGGTCTGATGTGGCAGCGACATCTACTTGCTGGAGCTCAGTGTTCAGGAGTCTCTTGGTGGAGCCAAGAGGGGACTTTCCCTTGCTCTGGTGGTTGAGACCTGATGTCTAGACCCTTACAGGCCAAAGGGACAATTCTTCCTCCCTGTACATATTCTGGAAGGAATCCATGATTCTCCTCTGAATTTATCTGGAGATATATCCTCCCCATGGATATATCTGGAGGTTTTGCCTGCAGTGCTGGAGGTCATGAGGATGAGATAGTGTGGAAAAGGTGCAACTGAGAGATGCCATGACTGGGACAGACACAGTAAAGACCAGGGTAAGAAGCCCCTGCAGGCACAGCGTGGCACCAGCTAGTGGAACTCACTGCTGCTTGATGGGTGCCTGGCGTGGCATTTGCAATAGCATAAAACTTCACTGTCCATTCAGGTCACTGGCAGACAGCCTCAAAAACAACCCTCTAAGTTCTGGGAAGTGTTATGAGGTGTCAAACTGGGGCGGATAAATGACTCAGCCACGGTTCAGATCGTGGGCTGGGCCAGGGCAGGACCAGGAAGAGGACTGATTTCCCAAGTGCTGCAAATGCACATTGACAGAAAGGCTGGCCTCCCCTTCTGCCTTGTAAACCCCTAACAAACGTCAACAGGGCTCAGTCCCTCCTGCTCTGATCTGCACCCCCAGTTCAGCAGCATGCTCTGTTGGTACAGATGATCTGACATCATACAACTATGCAAGCCCTGGCAGAAGGTTGATTTACTGTCAAGGTGCTGGAAAAAAAGGCCAAAAAGCTGTTTGCTGGGTGACACAATTTTTATTTGAAAAACAAGGTTTCTTTTTTACCCAAGTAAGTTGTTTCTTGACATTGCTAGCTGAGCAGTTTTATCAGTTCTGTCTTGTCCGCACTTGTCAAAAGGCCTAAAATTGAGGACAAGCTCTTTAAGCAACTCAGTCCATCAGGTATGCAAGAGATTTCTATTCCTCCAGGATCAAACTGCAGTTCATTTATTTCAATAATAAATAGCTGGACAATAAAATAGATTATTTCTTCTTTTCAAGGGTAGCAGCTGCACTTTTCCAAAGGCTGCGGTTGTATTAAGGACTGAATGTAAACATTCAAATCTCCAGTGAGGTTACTTCTTGCAGATGGGAAAAGTAAAACAGTTCTGATCTAGAGTAACTGCTGTGGTACGATTTTTATGGTAGAAAACGTTACAGATATACATTCAAAGTAAAAGTGTTGCTTATATAATTGTTATGATGCTGTATTTGCTACTGGTAGTATTAGCTAGTATTCATTGCCTCTGTGCATAGGGAATAGGGCATACAGTATTTCCCATGTTATATATATATAACTTTCCCAGAAGTTATACCCAGTTCCTGAAGTACCTGGCCTGAAAAATGTCACCAAGGTCCCCTGAACTCAAGCCAATTTGTGGCAGCTGGTCAAAACCATTTGATCGCACTGGAGAAAGTCTCTGGGGCAGAGAGGCCAGATGAGCTGGCTTTTAAGGACCAGCAGTTCTTTGCTGTGCTCCACTTTTCCTTTGTGGCCTGGGGCAAGTCACACAGCATCTCCATACCTCTGCCTTGTACAGATGCTATCAGGTCCAATACATTGAAAGATGCTGTGATTTTAACGGGGCCAGGGGAGAGACTTAGGCTAAAAATATGCTCAAATAGTCAGCT
>JAVJGJ010000037.1:11357175-11369487 GCA_035590215.1 Microhierax caerulescens
AGAATAGAATAGAATAGAATAGAATAGAATAGAATAGAATAGAATAGAATAGAATAGAATAGAATAGAATAGAATCTATTCTACTCTACTCTACTCTACTCTACTCTACTCTACTCTACTCCATTCTATTCCATTCTATTCCATCCCATTTTGCCTAGAACAGAACATATTTCGCCATACTTTCCATAAAGAATCCCTAAACACAAAGGGTGGAGCAGAAATACACAGGAAGCAAATCTACTCTGTGGATACTTCAAGGTAAATTCCCTGCCATCACCACCCTGGTGATTCACCGTGAAATAAAAAACAGGGGACACTTTTGCATCACAGAAATTACAATGAAACATTTGCTACCATGCTTCTGGATTCAGGATTAAGATGTTGACATAAACAAGCCCAAAGTCCTCAGGCTAAAGTTGAACATACTGCTACCTCTTCCCTATTGAATGGTGTGATAAGAAGCAGACACCATCCTGAAGGACATCCAAGGACATAGGAGGCAAAATGACTATGCAGACACTCTCTGAAGATGGTTGGTGAAGGAGGACTGTGCTCGTTTACCTCACATGATGGCGCTGCCTGTCCAAGAAGAGCCTAAGAGGACAAGGGTCTCATCTATTCCATCAATATTTTTATTAAGAAACTAATGCAAACACAGAGTTCAGGAATAATGTTGCTGTCCCAAAACAGACCTCACACATCATAACCAAGTGAACATTTCACTTATGTCATCCTTATTATCCTAGTTGCATCTCTTCAACAGTATCTAGCCAGAGTTGACATTAGACTTCCCAGTGCTTTCAGCAGAAATGAAGCGCAAATTACTCTCATCTTGCTCACATGTAGAATAACTTTTGAAACTACTCAGCTCTCCTCCAACCCAGCAGAGATGCTGCCTCGTCACTTCTTCCTTCATCACCCACTTCTACCACTCCACATACCCCAGAACCCTTGGAGTTACTCAAGCACAGATTGCCAGGGCACTGGCACAGACAAAAGAGGCCTTGGAGTATGGAAAACCTTGTTTCATCAGTGCTCAGACCCGAGCACTATTCCTGTCCATGAACTTTTATTTCTAGCTATGGGGGCTACTTGCACACCTGGAATCCCAAATGATACGTCTGTCCAACATCCTTGTATGACAGGGAAGTACCATTAGGCTCTCTGAGATGGGTATTTGAAGGCTAAGGAGATTAATGCTTCGCCTGGAAGGCTACTACTGGAAAGGACGTAAAGCCTTTCCACTCAAGTCTGACAAGAACACTTCTTATAATTAGTCCCAACCAACCTTTGCTTCTGTGTCTCCATGCCAATTTGCTAGTCACATGCACGTGTAATGTTGCTCTGGCCTTGAACAGCTCCAAGGCTGAAACCAAACTTGGCACTTTTATATGTAGTGAAGGACCTGCCTAGTTCAGCTTTTTTGTGCTGACTGGGCCACCCATCTCTCCACTGAGCCCAAAGGAGGCAGTGACCACATCCTCTGATAACACAAACCAACACAACTCTGAGTGACTTAGAAAGGAAAGAGATAACCCTGGAAGTTACTTTCATGCTGTATCAAGTATATCCTGACAATACTTCAATCAACAGGTGATACTCTGATCAAACTCAGTCTTAAAACCTACTCTTAGTTCTTTTCCCCATCTGTTAGTAGAACATTTCATTGCTTGGGTACATGATTCTAATTTCCAGCCTTGATTTGTTTCATGGCCAGATCCCATCTATGTGTCCAGTGCCACTATCTTTCTTATTCCAGACAGGTTTTCCCTTCCAAGTTGCCTACTGTTGAATAAGTCCATATTTGGGAATCTTTTCTTCTTCTTCTGCTAAGAAATCCCTCATCTTGTAGCCTGATATATTCTCCATTCTCATCTTCATATTAGCCTTGGTATAGGACTTCATCTCCCTTGGGCTCAGCTGGTGAGAAATGCACCCAGCATTGCAAGTGTGGTCTTGTTGGTGCCTTGCACAATGACCTTAGCCCTGCGCTGTCCTCACTGACACAGCCCCCAATCATGACAGCTTTCTTCACACTTCATCAGATGTCTGACATATATTCAGCCTGTGATCAACCGATACTCTCATGTCTTTCATCTCTCCAGTCATTTACAGGTGACCTCCTGTTTACCATATAGCTTGCTTATTACAGTATATGATCTTATTAGTATATGACTTGCATCCAAGCCACATGGTTGTATATGATATCCTGATCCTTCTCGGCACTGCCGATGCTTTCCAAATTTATAACATCAGCAAATTTCAGTGACACCATCCTATTTAGCATCTTTTAAGGTCTTTACAGAAAATGTTAAACAGGAGTACTACAATACTTGTTCCTGGGGAACTGCACTACTGACCTCACGCAGGCTCGTATCCCCCGTCCCAACACTTTATAAAACTTTCAGCCCTTCCACTTCCAATCCTTTAAAAATCTCTTACCCAGCTTATATTCACTTAATTTCCATCCATTCCATCTCAATAAATATTTTCATATTGTATTGTTTATCATTTTGCTGAAATCTTTAAAATCAAACTTCATTAATATAAAATCAAGGAATTGGGTGTTAAGACTTTTTGTATTTTTCAATATTCCCTCCTTCAAAAATTGTTGTTAATCCTGGCATGCTATCAAGGTCAGACAAATTACTTTTACCCCTCGTCTCTTGAATTTAGGGGGTAAGTGCTGACCACATGATACTGTCTTGAACTTGATCAATTTATGAACAGTACTTGGGAGTGGACCTGGACCTGTTGATCTATATGCTAGTTCTCTAAGAGTCCAGGACAGAAAACATCCTGCCCTGCTTTGTCCCAGTTGAATACATTAAACTTTTTTATTCCACCTGAGATGTGGTTATTTCAGTTTCTGTACACCTGTCTCCATGCTGTCTTTACCCCAAAGTCAAAAGCACTCTTTATAGTGAATAAGAGGTTTGATTTAATGATCAGTTTTCATCTATCATATCTCCACTACTTTCTTTTGTCTCTCCATACAAAGACTGAATAATTTTAACATTCAGTGTCTTTCCTGAGATCTGAGGCATTTTGACTATTGCAGATTTTTACTTTACACATTCCTTAACCTCTGTCACATAATTTTTACTGCTCGGTTTTTGTTTCCATTCATTTAGGCTTCCTTTTTATTCCTAGTATAATCTTTGAAATGGTTAATCAACCATCTCAGGCCACAGTTATTCTTCTGTAGATGTTTTTTTCTCTTTTCCCCTTTGTTAAGCAAACAAATTCCAGAAAGGTTTCTGAATCTTTGGTTTCAGGGAACCACAAGCTTCATGCCTTGCATACACATCCTTGAACTCACAGTTCACTCGCCCTTTCTCTAGCCACCATATATCAACATTTATCTTTGGTATCTGTTTATGTTAAACTGAATCAATCCAAAACTCAGCTGGATCAGGGGGGAATATAATTTCAAGTGTGTTAGACTCCTAAGCCCAGCCATCAGAGTACGCCATCTCAAAACCCATCTTTGCAAGGAGGGGAGGTATGGAGGAGAAAGGAAAAAAAGGGTCTGTGTTGTGGGTGGCTAAAAGGAGCTGAAGCCAAATTAGATCAAAATTAATCTGAACAGCTAAACTCTGGGCAGGAAGCTGAGCTCTGGAAACATGTAGGATACCCCAAAGAAACACACCTAGGGAAGGCAAATGGAGAGAGCATAGGCTGTGGTAATTTAATTTGGACACATGGATGAATGGGGAAGGAGCTTTGTCCTACTGAGAAGGATTGGCACTGTTCTCTCTGGGGTTGGCATTTCTTTCTCCAGTTTGAGCAAGAATGTCCCCTCATTTGAGACACTGACTCAAAAGCAGTGATGGCAAAAAAGAGATTCTTGACAAAGACCCATTTGTGAAGCATCATCTTCTTCAGCTGTCACTTGCAGGCAGGTACCAAAGGTATGCATTATTCATGAAGAACAGGGGGATGATGGAGAATATTAATTACTGAGAAGATTGGACACTGTGCATCAGAACCATACTCATCCTACATTTCCAGGAACGTCCACAGCCTTACTTATGATCAAGTGGGCAGATTTTTAATGATTAATTCTTTATTATTAAAATCACAA
Organism: Microhierax caerulescens; assembly: GCA_035590215.1. NCBI lineage: Eukaryota > Metazoa > Chordata > Aves > Falconiformes > Falconidae > Microhierax > Microhierax caerulescens. The sequence continues at coordinate 11,361,263 of JAVJGJ010000037.1, forward strand.
CATATTTATTATGCTGCAAGTTTACTGCATGCCAGGGTGTGAACTGTGGGTAGCCCATGAGTAACTTTTAATTGCTTACTGTTATCCTTGGCAAAGAAGTCTTGTTGGTGTTCCATCCAACTTATTCTGTAACCACATTCAATCACTGTTTCACAGGCAGTAGTAGCTTCAAAATTCCCCTGTATTTTTGTCTTTAGTAACTTTTTTCTTCCAAACTAGCCATGGAAGTAGCCTCCTCAGAACAATATCCAACAGGATTATAGACAACCATGCATTCATTTCAGCTGAGCAACATCCTGATGTTAGGCAAAAGGAAGACATACACTTGGTACACAGCCAGAAGTCCCTAATATAGTGTCACTTGAAAGAAAATGTGTTTGCTAACAGGCAAATCTTTCCAGTGCCTGGGAAAGCAAAACACCATTTCCACACCTGCAGCCTGAGCCTACACAGAAGCTTCTCCACCAGAGCTCAGAGCAAGCTTCTCCCCCCAGTCATTTACCTAGTGCAGCTCCACCCCATCAGCAATGTTGAGAATGTAGCTAGAAAGAAGCCAGTGGAACTTTTCCATCACCATGACATGAGCTGTAATTACCACTTTACCTGCAAAATAATCTCACAGTCCCACAAATTAGAGTCCTCATCTATGACCTAACAACATTCATACCCAACCACATCCTCAGAGGTTGATCTGTTCTCAGAATCTGAAGATACTTTGAGGGCAGAAGCCTCTAACAAAATTGCAGTCCAATAGAAATGTCTGAGTCTTTGCAGTGTCCTGCCAACATCCTGAGCATAATCTCAAAGGTACCTGGAATGAGCTGCTCTTCTGAGATTTTCTCCATGTCCTTTTAAAACCCATTCCTAGGGTGAGTCCCAGGAATGGATGCATTTTCCCCTTTCACTGGCCACTCAGCTCCTTGTCAGAAAAAGTCGTGTTTTGTGGGGACATCTGATCTGTTACTTTCCAAGCCAACAGAAACTGGAGTGGAATGCACACATGTACTATGGAGAGGCCTCCAGGTGACCTAGCGCTCACCTTTGAAAAGTGACTTTCAAAACCAGTGAAGGGAAACAGGCAATTCACAGTGCCATTCATTTTTTGATGAGGCTTTTGTCTAAAGCAGTTCTGATGAATCCAGCGTGTGTCTGCCTGACTGCATGAAGAAAGACCTATGGTGATTCACCCAGGAGACATCTATGTTACAACTGAAAGACTGTACTTAAGCCAGATGACTCCCACTCTGGATTTTGTGTCCTGCTACAATCTGTTTGTGACTGTGCACGTTATTGTCTTCCACATTTTCTGTTACTTGGTGTGGTGCTCCCAAAACTTTTGTCCCTGGCCACATACATCCCAACCATGGAGACTGGCTTCTTCGTCATGCTATTCCTTTTATTGTGCTGGATACCCATGGCAATACGCACCACAAGCTATTCTTATTTTTTAGCAAGATTTACTATTTAGATTAACTCTTGGTAAGGCATCTAGTCTGCAAGTGGTGATAGGCATTGCTACCAACATGAGACATGAAGCAGTAACGTGAGGGACAGGCTTCCTGATACGGCTATCAGTCCCGCCAGTCAAAAGCACTGATATTATTGAAGAGTTGCCAAATGATGTCAATCAATTCAGTGCTCAGTTGCAGAATCAGTTACACTCCCTGGTTTTGACAAAAGTAAGTGATATGTTAAGTTAGTGGGGGGAACTCCATCTCCTTTCTCCTGTCCTCTGTACAACCAAAGTGTAGTTGATAGAGAGGGAAAATCTCCCTGCTGAGGGGAGGGAGATACCAGACCCTGTAACTGGCCAGTCATTGCATGGTGTTCATTCCTGCACTACTGCAGAAGGTTGCTCAGAGACTGACAGTTCGATCAGCTGGTCAAAGTGCAGGCCAAGACATCAGAAACTCCCACCACCAGCAGCCCCCATGAACACTCCCAGCACCCTTCAGCCTTCACTCTAAATCATCCAGATTTCAGATGAAAAATCACATGGTCACAAGACCCTCTTACACGCTAGAGCATGCACTTATGGGTCATAATGCAAAGGCTTTTCACATATGCTTCACATATTTTCACTTTTTTTTTTTTCACATATGCTTCACAGCAGGTATCACTAGGACAGAAAGGGGAACCACAACATAACAATGAATGCAAGAGGCTTTCATCTGAAGACATGTCCAAACTATGTTACTCTGGTCTTTAAAATGGACTAGGATCCATTCTCTGATCCTGACAACTGTCACAGCTCATGCTTGTATAGCTGAACTGTCTTATCCCTCAAACCAGAATGTCCTCATTGGAAACATCCTTGGCCCATGCTAACTTCAATGTGTGCATAGGCATTGCCTGGGACAGATCCAGTGTGTTCAGGCCATAAGAGGACCAGGGACCATGCCAAATGCTACACGTCCTAGGCAGTCCTCAAGTGTATGGTAGGACTAATACAAGTTAAAGGACCCCTGCAATGCCTAACTTGTGGATATCCGTCCCTCTGGGGTGCAGTCCAGAACCACACATTGGACATTTTGTATGTTTTCTGCAGGTGCTTTGGGGACCTACATTCCAGGGCTAACCAAAGAGCTGGCGAGGTGATGCCTGAAGGGATTGTCCTCAACCCTGCATCCAGAAGAGCAACCTGCAGATGTAGAGTCCATGTCCCTGGACCCCCTTTTTTTCTCTCAGAGCACTGAACAGAGCTCACTTATATTTCTAGAAACACAGCAGGTGTGGAGGTTTTCCTTCCATATGCAGAAGTTCATCTCCTTTTTAGCCTAGATGTTAGTGTGCTTTGGCCAGAATCTGGTAGATGAGAATACAATTTCCCTCTCTGCTTGGACAGGTTCAATTTCCCATCTTACATTTTCAGACAGGGTGAGCAAACCACCAAAATGAAGCACAGGCGTGGGAAGAAAGGGGTAAGAGCTCTTTGCAGATTAACTGAGTCAGCACTGGGAGTCTGGATTTCTCTTTGATGCTCCCCTATTTGTGTGTGTTTTGTATCAAACATCCCCTGGAAGAAAGACCTAAAGAGCTCCTAGGGGAAGGGTGCTCACCAAGCCATGATCACACTTTCACCCTTCTCCAGCCTAATGAAACCTGCATTCCTTTCTGCCCAGTGGCAGAGTTTCATCAGGAGGGTGGAGAGCACCTCCACCCGAACAAGCCTATAGTCTTGTTATTAGCGCACACCCGTGAGAGGTGGGAGCCTCGATTAGCTGAACACATCATCAAGCATCGTCGCAGCCATGGTCATGGACAGCATGATTTTCCACTACCGAGTCACAGATGAAGAAGGTAGAGCCCACAGGCACAGGCATCCAAATGGTCCCCAGCAAAAATCTGCCCTCCCTGAATCACAAGAGCTGAACTCAAGTTGGCTCAATACCCTGATCAGTAGTTCCTCTATTTTCCTGTACTCCAACCATCACCATATCTGGAAACCTAATAGCAGACTCCATCCTGCAAAACAGCTCCCAAGAAAGACACTGACATCAGGTACATGGATGCCATGGCTACAATGCTAGGGCCATAGTGTCAAATACAGTTTTTTGATGTTCATCTGACGATGAAGGATCTATTCTGCTTACACCTGGGACTGGAGCAGCTGTTGCTGCATGACAACATCTAGGTTGGGGCAATGGATCAGGCAATGCATGAGAAAAGGGTTGTAAATCAGAGGCGGATCAGAGAAGGATCACTGGAAGGTTTAAAGCCCTGGAGGACAGACCTTTCAAAGAAGGTGTCAAAGTCTATCAAAGGAATATCCTAGACAAAATGCCTCTCCTTGGGGGAGAGGAAAATTGCAACAGTGAGCAATTAAGTTTAGTAGAGGGGTGCAATGAGAGCCACTGGCTATAGAAGCTGTATAAACCACAGCAAAAATATCTTACACAGGGGTAATTTTACACGTGGCTGATAACCAATTACTGGAACAACTTATCAAAGCTTGATGTACATGCTCTGTCACAGGACATCCCTACAAAATTTGTTTTCTTTTTCATACAAACAAGAATTAGCTGTAACATAGTTACAAAGCATACTGCCACCTCGCCTGTGAACACTCAGTTTAAGTCATTCGCCTTTCCTTGCATATGTGATAAGCAGAAAGAGTTTATCTCTACATAAATTACCTTATAAGTAAGGGCAGTCTCACAGAGACAGGCTGGTAGTTGTTTTGGATTGATACTATTGAAATTTCAGAAAGGCTTTTGACACACAAGTCTTTCTCTACATACCACACCTCATTTGTATTCTCAGATTTTCAGACCTGAAATGACATTTCAACTGAAGTCCCTTATGGTTCCTGTCAGTCAGTACTCAAAACCTTGCTCAGGGTTTATTTGACCACTGACAAAGACAGATGGGAATTTAGGTCCTCCTGAGTCCTGCAAGCTGTCTAAGGCTGTCCTAACTGCTATATCAAACCACTTCTTTCACATATTTATCAAGTTCCATCTTAAAGCAGGTGGCATTTCTACCCTGCCTTTGTTTTTAGAAAGAACCCAGTTTTTCCTAGTGTTTAAGACCCTACCTCTGATTGCTGGTCTCATTTAACTCATGTTAGTCTTAACTCAGCTCTAGTCCAGTGTGATCTTTTAGCTTACAGAGTCTGTAGCTGTTTTCAATGCTTGCAATGTATTTCTGGGACAGAAATTGTATCTCCACTCAGCCTCTGTTCTGCCAAGATAAAAGGGGCCCAGTGTTTTCCAGTGTCATCTTTTGGAGCAGATCCTGTTGTCCCAGTCTTCCCATTAGTTTCCACCTGCATTTCTGTTTCCATCAGGACCCCATTTTTTCTTGACAGGGGCAATGAAACTCCAGGTGAGAAGCCACCAGGGCAAGGTGCCAGCACCTCCATAATCACCTGCTAACAGCCTCTCTTACACCCCAACACATAACCTGAAATCACCTGTGTTTGTGTTTGGTTTTGGTTTCAGGGGTCCATCTCGCTGGAGGCTCCTAGTTCTCTCTAGATCAACTAATACCTGTAGGTCTTCCCTTTCCTCCACAATTTTATTGGCAAGCTCCCAACTTCTCTCTCTCTGAAGCCTGGCACTCCTGCACACTCAGCCAGTCTCCAGGAGCCTTAACAGCCCCCAGCTCTGGCGGTTTCCTGATGCTCTGCCTTACGGCCAGATCTCAAACCTTTTCAAGCTATTAGACAGATTTAAGTGGCTTTGCACTAGCCAGAGGCAAACGATCCCACTGTGCTGATGTATCCCATGTCCAGACGGCACAGTGATGGACAGCCTCCACCAAGCTGGACAGACTCGTTTAGTCTCCTATTTACATCACTATTCCTTCAACCACACTGATTTATTCCAAGGATTTCTCAGTGTGCAACACCTTTCAAGTACAGGCAGACCATTACAACATGCCTGTGCGGACATCTCCGTATCAGCAAGCTACACAAGCTGCCAAGCAGCCCTTTAGTGTTGTGAACACTGGAATGCCAGCCCTGCTGTGCTTACCTATTGAGGCATAACCACCTTGAACACTTACAGCACTGTATCTCTTCCAGTTTCATGGCTGTTAATTAAGATACTGCTCAAATGTGCCTTGAACTGCCCAGTTACAAGAAAGGAACTGGATGTAACCAGGTTTGGTAGCTTCCACAGAGTGGAGTTTTTTCCTATATACCCAGAGATGTTTGTGCTGTTTTTCTTTATGTACCTGGTCTCTGACAGCACAGCAAGATAAAATAAAGATAAACGTTGGTTTTCGCTCTCACAGCTAAGCAAGCATTAAGGTACATATCTTTCCCTCCCTTTCCCACAGCACAGTACTGATCGCACTGCCCCAGCTTGGTTGGCTTTGCTTCATCCATGACTGTTGAAATTTTCATTAGCAATGCTTCTCAAGTTACTGAGAACCTTTTAGAGAGCAACATTTTCCCAAAATCCCCATTCTCAAACTGGGAAAAAGGATAGGCTGCTGGGGACGATAGCAATGCCCACGTGCATTGCTGCAACAAGCTCCAGTGATAAGCAAACTCCCAGTCATTAAATCAGCTTGTGCACTCACCTTGTCTCCATCCCTGAAGTCTCTGAGTGCTTCACAGTGATTCACAAACTTTTTTTCTTTGGCTTATTCAGCTGTTTTATGGGAAATTGCATAATGCTGGGGTTTTCCATCCTGGGACAAAAAACCCAACACAAAGTCCATCAGCTTTGTCTATGAAATGCAAAATGTCATTGACTCAGTCAAAAGGGAAAAGCAAAGCTTTTTTCCCTTTCTGCAAGCTTTTAAAGCTGTTTCCACAAATATATAGGTTAAACAATATAATTATTGTTTGAAAGTTGCCTTGAAATGCATAAAGTGAAATTTTCTATGAGGGAGGTACTGCAGTGGGAAAACTGATCCATTTCTCCATGTTGGGTTTATTTCCCAGCTTCAGAATAAAATTTACCAAGTAGTTGATAGCTTTTCAAACGAAGGCACAGCACCCTGCTCTGCCAGTATAACCCAAGACCTGAAACAAAATGACATATCCAAATCCCAGACTTGGAAGCACCAACTCCTATGCTCACGCCCACTGGCCTTTCAGTGACTCCCATGCCCAAGAGCTCAGCATCAGGGCTTAGTTAATAACTAAGCCCCTGGAAGCCAAAAACTGAACTTGCCTTTGCACTGGATTTAGGAAAATACACATGCTCTGGGCAAACCCAGCCACACCGGCTTCCTGCCCTCCAGCTCAGAGAGCAGTAGGCACGAAAACATGGCACAGGCTTTGGTGAGACTGAGCCAACATGTGTGGAAGCCCAGCCTGCTGCCGTTTACATCTTAACTCTTGTTACCCAATGCAGCACGCATGACGCAGCCCAACTGTGAGCTCACAGAGCCGGACTCGAAGGAACAAACAGACCTTGTCACATCCCCATCCAAGCACTGGCATGAGGCCACCTCTTGCAGAGCAAGCCGTGTTTTGCCTTTTCCATGGGACCAGCCGCAGGACATAAATCTGAAGAAGAGCCGATGTATGCAGGAGTCTTCTCATTGTGGTGATGTCACCTCCTCAAAGAACTTGTTCCTCCATAAATCCCAATCCGGACTGGGGCTGAGTTCTTCCCTGATCACCCTGAGGGAATCCGCCCACAGGATCAACAGGAGGTGGAGGGTGGGAAAACATATAAAGGTCCCCGGGAGCTGCTTTCCTTTACTGCCCTGGCTGCACGGATCTGCTTTCAACATGAAGACACTTCTGGTTGGGCTGCTGCTTGGCCTGGCATACATGGAGTCGGGTAAGTCTGCTACATTCCCCAGGGACTCCCTGGGAAATGCCTGGGAGGGGAGGGGGAAGGCATCAGTGCAGAAAGACTGATAATCCCCAGGTAGGGAAAATAATGTCTTTATGTACTTAAGAAGGTCATTGGAAAGGGTGAATGGGAAAGGGGATATTCATTTCTAGTGGGTAGAGGCTTCACGCCTCATGGAGAGGGCATCATTTGGACACACATGTTGCCACCTGTCACCCGGCCCTGTTCAGATCATACCATGGGATGGAGGGGACTGACACCCTGCTTGGTAAGCCTAAGGTGTGAATGACAGCCACATGGCGCAGGGCAGTACAAGTTTTTAAGCTGCCAACGTGTCCCCTCAGGATGGGATGTGGTATGTTCATCCTGAGATCTTGCCATCCCTAAAACCTCCCAGCTGGCTGCTGGAAGCTCTGAAAACCAAAGTGTGAGGCTTCAGTAGAGGTGTGAGTGAGGAAATGAGAAATAACTCCAATGATTTTGGAAAGGTTCATTAAACCAGCAGCTCCAGTGTTTTCACTGATTTCTAGAGTTTAGGACATAGGCAGAGACAGGCAGTACTCCTGGGTCTGTTTACGTTTGGTCTCTGATAGGTCTGGGTCTTGGGCAAGCTGGCAGCTGGCTCTGCTCATAGCTGTGTTCTTACTCCATCTATTTGTGACCCACTGCAAATACATGCTTGGCCTGGAACAAATCATCCTTGGGGTGACACCAACCCAGTGGCTATTAACCAACAGCCCATGGGCCCTAGAGATCCCCAGGCTCCTCTCATGGGACTCTGAAAGATTTCAGAGGAAAGGCAGCCTGGACAGGGGTTGAACATCTCCATCTGGAGGCATGGCTACATGGAGATCATTCAAAGGTTTGCAAGTAGAAGAAGGCTGAAAGTCATACATCTTGCAGTTGTTTATGCGTGGTAGTTTTCATCAGGCTGGATTATTTTTTTTAATCTCCGTACCCTCG
>JAVJGJ010000037.1:11369587-11393245 GCA_035590215.1 Microhierax caerulescens
GTAGTTTTCATCAGGCTGCATTATTTTTTTTAATCTCCCTACCCTCGTTACTCCTTCCACCTGTCTCTAAAGCAGATCCAACTGCCTGCTGAAGGACATGCTCTGGGTCAAACCCACGACAGGGCTGAACCCAGACAGGTGCTTTTATAAGCCAGGCCTGTTACACAGCTACCACATTTTTTTACATTTCAGTACCTGCTGGTTTTTGTTTGGGTTTTTTTTTCCATTTCTTTCAAGATATTTCACAGGTGGAGTATTACGTGCTTCTTATCCTCCTTCTGGGTCTAGTCCTGTCCTGGATTTATTGGGGTGGCTGAGGAACTGACAGAGCAGGTTTCTACCCACAGGCCTCAGAGCACTTAGTGGAAACACAGAGGCATCACCGCCTTTCGCTTTATAGCTGAGAATAAGGCAGAAATGGCTTTTCTGGGATGATCTAGTGGGAGGCAGCTGGTCCAGGCACAGTTCTTGCAGCTGAGAAATATGTCTGTGACCATCCATCTTCCAGAGGTTTAATATCTAGGGGTAGGAAGTACTGTTGGACAGAGATGAATGGTGAATAATTGGCCTCAGATCGGGACACAGCACTGCCCTCCATGTTCAGTACTGCTGCTCTCATCCTTATGATTTTGGGGTTTCCTCTTCCACTGAACCCTTCCTACAAAACAAGTGTCCACTGAGTGCCCCACACAGTCAGTGAAAGATAAAGGGGCTGAGGATTTTCTTCTTTAAACCTGCTTTTAACTGGAAGTAACTCCCCCAGAGCCCATGGCACTGCCCTGCTCACCCATGAAAATGGTGAGGAAACACTCAACCCAAAGGCTACAGATGAGTTTCTCAGCTTTAAGTTAGTTAGGGGTATATCTACTTGTGGACTTGGCAGTGCTGGCTTAACAATTGGACAAGATGACCTTAAAGGTCTTTTCTAACCTAAACGAAACTATGATTCTATGATCCACATATTACCCAGTCCTACACACTCACAAACATCCATATACTTTTCAGGTTGACAATGTTGCATTTTCTTACTCAGTGCATGTTAAAGTATAAAACAGCTTCTCATGGGCCATTTAGAAAGGATCTACCAAAGTCCTCAGCTCGGGTAAACAGGAGTGGCTTCCCTGCAGCTGTTTACAAAGGATATGGCCACAAGAACACCATCACTGCTCACATTAAAAAGTCCTTCCTACCTCTACAAAGACCATAAAGGAAGTTTTTACACCCTGTAGGCTCTACTGCACTGCTGAATTTTCCAAAGGAGGTGCTAAGTGAAGCAGATGCCCTGACAACACTTTCTAGAGTCAGGTGTTCAAGCAACTGCCTTCAGAAATGTTTATCCTTATCACAGAGTCCCAGAGGTTCCTCTCCAACAGCAGATGCTGCAGAACTGTACGAAAACCTTGTTTCTCTACAATATTTCCAATAGATGGCAGTGGATGCATTTGGGTGGTGCTTCAGCTGCTGTGCTGGTAGAAGGCAGGTACGACAGAAAATATAAACTCGGCTGGTTTCTGTCATCAAGCCACACCAGCACGACTCTGGAGAAATACACCCTTGGTATCTGCCTGCTGCAGTCGGACAGGTCTCATCCCGAGACCTGAGCAACTGCTGTGATCAATGCTTGCATATGTAAAGGCGTCCTTCTGTCGGCAGGCAGCCAGCAAGAGGTTTATAACATCATCTCTTTTAAGAAGCAGCCGTAGCCCCTGATGAAAGTGCATTTTAGGCCACAGTCAGCCCTTAGAATCTCTGATACAGCTCTGAAATTTAAATTCTGCTCTTAGTTGTTAGGTTCTGCAGAAATCCCTCTAAACAAGCACGAAGGAGCCATTACTGTGGGTGGAGGGACAGGGGGAACTGCCAGCCTTTCAGTGGTGGTGAATGCTGCTCTCAACAGAAGGAGCTATTTTGCTCTGTGTTACAGCATTTCTTGCAGGGGATGCAAAGATCCTATCAATGCTGCTCGAACAATAGATCTCTCCAGATCCCTGCTGGTTTTGGGCTACTGAGCCCCCAAGGTCGTAGTCACACTCAACTCCACACCACCCCTGTCCTTTGGTGCTGGGGTTTGGTCTTTCCTCCCCAACGTATCCAAGCTTTGTCGTTGCCTCCAGACATGCTTACTTTCTGAGACTGCATCTTGGTCAAGGGGGGATGAAGCACTGACCATCACATAGTCCCCACCACAGAGCAGAGAAGCTGCAGATTTGCTGTCTGTCTTCGCTGCTGTGACCACCTCAAACCCATTCTGTTCCCCTCTGCAGCCCAGTCCTTACGATGTTACACGTGCAAGGAACCAATGGACATTTCTAAGTGCAAAACAGTCACCCAGTGCCCCTTGCAAGCCACCGTGTGCACAACAACGCTGCACTCTGTAGACTCAGGTAAGTTTCGTTGATTGCTGTGAATGCTCATGGGGAGAGATCGTAGAATCATAGAATGGTTTGGGTTGGAAGGGACCTTAAAGATCACCTAGTTCCAACACTCCTGCCATGGGCAGGGACACCTTCAGCTAGACCACCTTGCTTAAAGCCCCATCCAGCCTGGCCTTGAACACTTCCAAGGAGGGGACATCTGTATCTTCTCTGGGCAACCTGGTCCAGTGCCTCAGCACCCTCACAGTAAAGAATTTCTTCCTAATATCTAATTTAAATCTCCCCTCTTTCAGTTTAAAACCATTATTTCTCATTGTCTCACTACATGTCTTTTTACAGAGTCGCAGCCCATCTTTCCTGTAGGCCCCCTTTAAATACTGTCAGGCTGCTATAAGGTCTCCCTGGAGCCTTCTCTTCTCCAGGTTGAACAACCCCAACTTTCTCAGCCTGTCCTCACAGGAGAGGTGCTCCAGCCCTTTTATCATCTTCATGCCCCTCCTTTGGACCTGTTCCAACAGGTTCATGTCTTTCTTCTACTGTGGACTCCAGAGCTGGATGCAGTGCTCCTGGTGGGATCTCATGAGAGCAGAGGGACAGAATCACATTCCAGAATGGCCATGCTTCCCTCTCCCTCTCCAGTCACACCTTGAATTATCCTTTAACTTCGCTGTAAGAATCCAGGTGAAGTTATCCAATTGCACAGTAGGAAGGAGAGAAATCAATCCGATTCAGAGCCTCATAGAGAAGCATACAGGACTTACTCTGCTTACTCTGTTTTGCCTTTCCTATCCCCAAGTCCTTGTGGACCCTGGACTTATAGATGTGTGCAAACACACTGCAGAAACTCAGGGGCTCCTTGTTCATAGACCCTTCCACCTAACAAACACCATCTCACCAGTGACCATGCCAGCATTACAGCAGTGCTTCTTTACACTGCCATGTTCCATGCAGAGCCATCGCAGGAGCAACTCATCTGAACAAAATAGACAGGGACTTGTGCCTTGTCCTTGGCCCTTGACCATGCTAGAATAAATCTGGAAGGAGCAGGAGGGGGAGAGGGGGTCACCAGGGAGAACTGGCAGGCATGTTCCTACAAAGAGTAATCTGGATTACAGGCATCCATGGATTACATATGTTCAACAATTTGTTTGCCTTTATTTACCTATAAACACTTTACTTTTAGTTCTCCTCCACTGAACAAAGCCAGCGTTTCTCAATGCCAGATGTCTGCACTTTACCATTTCTTCCTCTCTCTAATCCTTCTCCCCCTCTCCAATCTGCCTTTTTCAGGTTACCCCTTTTTTGGCAACATCACCGTGACCAGAAGCTGTGAGGTGGAGTGCATCTCCTATGATGGGATAGGAGCAACCAGACCCAAGTCATGCTGCTACACTGACCTCTGCACTGATGACACCAGGAGCAGTGATGGGGTGCAGAGCAGCTCTGCAGCACTGGGTCTGACAGCCATGGTCATTGGCACGCTCCTTCAGTGTGCTCTGTAACATCACAAGTGCCCATACTCCAGACAAAACACCCCAACTCCTCTCTCCAACAAGCTGCCTCCTGAACTCTTAGATGCCTTGGGAATAAACTTCTTCACTGATGTGTGGCTACACTCATCTTCAGTGCTATGAATTCAAGTGGATTCAAGCCACGAGTTTGGGCACCTGGACCTAAAACCCTCAAATTTCCAGTTTCCAGCTGTTAAGTAGACATTCCTCACCTTCAGCTGCTTCTGGTCCTCGGGATCCGCATCTCCCGCTGCAGCTTTCCTCTGTGGGGAGCAGCAGGGGATGAAGAAGCACTGCAGCTCTGTGCAGCAAGAGGAACTGGGCAGTCACATCAAGGCTGGTGTTCTAGCATCATCCTCAGCAAGAGCAGGGGTTCTACACATGCTGAACATAGACAGTGCTTTTTTTCACAGGTGTCCTCCAGCTCTCATACAACCTGTGCCTTTGTGCCTCTGTTAAACCCCTGTGTATAACCCTCAAAAAATCCTCCAATCCTCCACCAGGAGTTTGGCTTATTTTTTTTTCCACTTTTCCTGCAATTTCCTGAGTCAGAGCATCAGGTGGATATTGGTCCCCACTTACTACCTGCCCAGCAGAGTGTGGCTTGCAGTTGCAGAGAGCTGGCACTTAATTCTGTCTAGAATAAGCCATGGAATGAGTTCTGAAGGGCTCAGTCTTCATGTGTTGAGATGGGATGTATTTCTGGAAAGCTCAAAATGCCCTGGACTAACAGGCCAGGGCAGGTTAGACCTGCAAAAGCAAATTTGGGAGTTTGGCTAGACAAAACCCTCAGCAGCCCTTTGCCTGAGCTTGGGTTGTAATTAGAGCTCCTGGATTTCCCTTCCCAGATGTTTTACAGACCATTTCAAGTGACTTCTGTTACTCTGCCCTCCCCCATCTCTTCATAGCAAGGGACCACAGGAAAGGAAAAGTAATGACTATCCCAGACCCTCAGCGCTGGGAAAAGCCAACAGCTTTACTCATACTGGTTAACAGCACTACAGGGTCTCAGCTGGTGACTTGCTCCACTTTGGAGCAGCAGTAAGATTCATTTTGATGCCCTGTCTGCTGTGAACCCAGGTGGAGTGGAAGCAGATAGAAATGAACTGGGTGTGCCCAGCTGACAGCCCTCTCCCGTGGGGGAAAGCCAAGGCACTTGCCATTTGCTCTGTTCCTATTGCCAGGGCTCATCCAGCGGAGCAGGAGCTAACCTGCAAGAGCAAGGGTGGAGTGGAGCATGGGTGCATCCTGTGAACCATCTTTGTGTGTTCATGTCAACCCTGCAACCTCCTCTGTGAAAAAGTCTGGTTTTCTCTATTTCTTTTTTTTCCTATTTTTCACTCTGTTTCTGTAAGACACAAACCAGAAAACCAAAGGAATAAGCAGGAGGGCTCTTTTTCCTCATTGCACAGAGGTAATTGTTGTCAAGGTCTGCTTCAGTACCATTTGCAAGAAAACTTTAACAAGGCATTGTATTCCTTGGCAGAGGGCCCAGCGCAAGCCTGGGCCTCAGGAGGATGATGAGCCCCCTTTGTTCTGGAAGGGAAATGCTCTGTGCTTCACTAAAACAGTGACAGCTTCCCTGAAACACCCTTGCAATGCTGAGGTCTGAGTTGGGGGGGGTGGGGATGGGAGGCGGGGGCGGGGGGGATGCCGTTGAACAAATAAAGATTAGGAATTACTCAAATGCTGATACTACGCCCACTCTTGCAGACACAGAGCACCAGCATCCGCTTCCTACTCATCTGTTCTCTGTTTCCCTGCTTCCAAAACAGTCTGACATGTCAGGCCAGAAGCAAACCACCATCATCGCCATCCTTAGATCCAGATCACTTTTTCTATTCTGGGTTCAAGCTCCAGGGTAAGTCACTGTCCTCATTTGTTTTCCCACGCTGGCTGCAGGGTCCTGTGCTGTGCTAACAGAGGCTGAACTTCACTCCATGTGTTGTACATGCAGATGGGGCAGGGTCTGAATACAGAGGGACTGGGATGATGAGGGTTCCCTTCTGGGTGAGAATCTGGCAAATAAAGCTGGATCCTCTGGTTTTCAACCTGCAGCATCTTTCTTGTAAGGAGCATGGGGCAGCACAGGCTGCAGGAAGGGCATGTCTCTGGCTAGTTATGCAGCTCCCAAACTGACCTGTGCCAGACAGAGGAAAAGCTACAGAAAGGAATAAGTAAGGGAGTACAAAAATGCTCCCTGGAAGGGATAGATTTAAAGCTGTCCCTGCTGGAAGAGGAGCAGGAGAAGAGTGGCAGCAGGGTAAAGTACTGTCCAGTGACTACAGGAGGCTCATTTGGGGCATGCACAGGGGGAACTGGGGGTTTTCCTGGTTCAGCTCCTCCTGCAGCAGGCAAAGAGAACTGAGCTCAGCACTGTGAGGCAAGCAGGCAGCCGGGAGCAGCCACTGGGGATCTGCTCTGCACTGCAAACATGCTGCGGATGGGAACCACTGGCCTCCTTGTGTCACTGGTGCTGGCTGTGAGCATCCTGTATCACACTGTGCTGCACATCTCCTGTCACCTGGAACTTGTCTGTTAATGGCTCCATTGCCAGAGCGGTGAGCTTCTATTGTAGCCACACCAGAGTCAAAGGCAGGATTTAGCTTCAAAGCACTTGCAATATGTTCCTAGATTAAGCCAAGTGAAAAGCCCCTCACACAGAGTGTCAGGGATACAAAATGTCCTTTTGCATTAATATTCATCTGTTCACGCAGTGTTCGCCATAAGCCACAGGCTGAACAGTTGTCACTGGGAGCCCTTGTGAAGTTTGATTTGCTGCTGTTTTAGTTATGCTTTTATTTATTCTTCCTATTTAGCCCCTAGGAGTTAAACCCAACAAGCACTAGTGCCCCAGCAAATGCAGGACACTGCCAGGGGGCTCAAAGGAGTTGGCAGACTTTTGCGTCACTGGGTCAAGTGGACATATGGAGGGGGAAGTTTAAATATAGGCTGAATAAAATAGAACAGAGAAAGATGTGTCTCCAAAGGGCCGTAAAAAGACTTGAAGCCTCTCGGCCCTGTGAGATAAGGCTTCACAGCAGGCAGCATCCAATGCTGCTGTTGCTGTACTGAAGGATTTTACCTGCCCCTCTGGGGGCTTGCTCTTCCCACCAGTCATTCCATGCACGTCCAGAGATGTGCAGGCACTCCTTGGTGCCTTATGCTTTATCTGGCCAAGGAGTTGCCTTTTACATCACCTTCCAGCTGTTCTGCAAATGTAGGGCAGCCCTACAGATGTGCAGCCCTGATCTGCATCACCTGCTTTCAGCTGCAAATCTGCAAATGCTTTTGTCTGTCTAGAAATTAAAGAGTAAAACCACACCAGGGACTAAATTTTCAGGAAGGTATTTGAAGGCCCATATCGGGAGGATATTCAAACTGGTGAGCCCTGTTGAGTGCTACCTCCAGCCAACCATCAGGGTGACGTGTCTGCCTTGAGTGGCCTTTTCTCTTGGGCTCCACATGTCTTGAAGGTGGAAGCGACATTTCAAAAGCTAGTTCCTCCTCTGGAAACACAGTATACACCCTGCCTTGGCTTGGGCTGGATCAGGACCCAGGTTCAATCCTGCTGTTTTGACTTGGGCACAATTACTACAAAAGCATCACGGGTGCCGTGGGAGAGCAAAGCTACACAAACAGCATGATTCACACTTAGAGGAACAGAGTTTCCAGCAGGGACCATTTGCAGCTACTTTCCACAGCAGGACACTGGTCACATCATGTGTAGCCATGAGTGGTGGTAGTTATCCTGGCATGCCCTGATTGCAGGCTGGCTCAAGCTGCAAGGTGGAAAACACCAGGAATTGTTTTGCTGCTTGATTCTTTTTAATTTTTTTTTTCTTCTTTGAGAGAGCTCGGGGGAAAAAAACATACAGCCCTCTTGGAAGGTGCACTAATCCAGGTGGGCACGAAAGAAGAAGAGATAAGGACAGAAATTATTGCAGAACTCCAAGAGAATAAAAAAGAAGGGGGTATTTTTGCAGTCCAGGCATTTAATGTAAAACAGAGCTCTGATGTAATCAAATACAGAAAGAACTTGTAGTTCTTGCTAAAAATACCTATCTAGAATATAAATATACATTACCATGTAGCTGCAAGGCTTATGGAGATATCTGCCAGAGTCTTATATTTACAGAGAGGGATTTAAATGTTTAATACTGCACATTCAAAAGAAAGTCACTTCATCTGAAGTAGTTATTAATTATAGAATGCACTAGGCGGGATTGAAGTTCAGCAGGAGTGATATCATTTTCAATATCACTCCCAAATTATTTCTCATCTAAAACCTATCATGTGCACTTTTTTTTTCCTTCTTGAAATAGATCTATTTTTCCACATTCAGCCTTGGATTACATGGAACGGCTGCCTCTGACATGCCAGCACATCCTCTCTCAGATATCTTCATTGCTCTCTAATTCCAGAGGGACATGAGTCCAAAGCCTCTTTATTCAGTATGGCCCCAGATCTGAGAACAAGGCAAATCCCCTAAAAAAAATGAAAGGAAATTCAGGGTGTCTGAAGCAGATATGTTGAGGGAGCAGGGAGGCAAACAGCATAGTGGTCAGTATGTCAATTTAGCAAAGTCATTTTGTGTCACTTGAAGTTGAGAGGGATGCTCAGCATATTGTAAAAGCGTCACTTTTCAAAGTCAATAGGGCAGATGGACTGCACACCTTCATCCTCACTCCCTGAGGCTCCACTCTATGGTTTGTCATGAAGTTTTAAAAAACCCAAGGTGTGTCAATTAATCATTTTGTGTCCTGTCTGAGGCTGGTCTGGATCTCGATCTACTTCCCCCACTCAACCTCTATTAAATAGACAAGAATTGTCACACATTGGTACCTCCAGGCACAGTCCTGCATCACATCGTTAGCGTTGAATGAGCTTTAAGTTTCTGAATACATTTAGTAAATGTGGCCAAGGCTATTGTGCCTTGAGGTGAACCAAATTTGCACTAATCCCTTGTGGGCATATTGCTGAAATCCATGCAGATCCACCATGTTAAAGACAACCAAAAGCCATACCGTATGAAATACACAAATCAGAGTCCAAAACATCTAACCCAGTCACCTGAACAAGACCACTACAGGCTCCCTTTGGCCAGCAGGTCTCTGAATACAAGGGGAGAAGATGCTTCTCAAGCCTTCAGGCCATTCCTCCCCATTGCAAGGGCAATTTAATGTGCCCTCAGTTACATCAGTGATGGCACACCAGTACAGAAGCATTGTCCGACTCTTGTTTCAACACACACCCGTGCCCTGGGCTCACCACTGTTTGGAGCAGTGGAGTTCACTCCTGTCCTGTTAACAGCTGTAATGGGACTGATATGAACCTCTCTTCATCTCCTTGCAAAAGAAATTGCTTTTGCTCAATAATCTGGGAATAAGATACAGAAGCCTGCCTGGAAAAGGAGACTGGGTGATGTCAAGGTGCTCATGTTGGTGCCTTTGCTTCTGCAGTATCTTTGGACTTGCAAGGAGCAGGTTGAGGAGCACACTGATGCTTAGGAGAAGGTTTTTGCCTTCTTTGATCCCTGCTGCTAGGCACACACCTTTGCTGCTTGGCTGGTTCCCCAGGCAAGGCACAAACACAGGCTGAGGCACAACTCTTTTCCACTTGCCTATGCGAAATCTCAGGGGTGGGTGGCACTTTGCCAGTCAAAACCCTCCTCCGGGCAGTGGCAGGATTTCAGCGTGTGGCTGTGAGGCAGCAGTGATGGAAAATGTTTGCAGAAGGCTGTGCCACCACTCCCAGTGAGGAGCACCAACCCACAGTGGGCAGTGGGGTTCCCAGTGGCACCAGGACATGCTCAACATGAGCTGATGTGAGTGGCAGAAAAACTAAGCCTCATTAACAAATAGCTCTTCGTCATGGATGCTCGGAAGCCTTAGAAAGGGCTGAGTGTCTTCAGTCCCAGTGGAGGCTTCAGTAGAGTCTCTTCCACCTGAATATCTGTTTTCCTGAAACCCACAGGGGCTTCACAATCTCTTCCCATGCAACAAATTCAAACCACCAGCTGTATGTTGCTACCTGTGCATGCACAAATCTGTAATCAGATGGGCCATGCCCCTGTAAAGCTGGTCCAAAACCAAGCCAGAATTTGTTTTTAATATTTCCTGGCTGCTGCCAGTCTCCTGGCTCTTGGGAGAGGGGACCCAGGGGAAGCGGTGGTTTTAGTGTTATGACAGCTGTCACTGTGTTTTGGGGATGACATCCAAACCTGAAAAAGAAACAAACACCCAGGAGACAGTGACAGACTCTGACATATATACAGCAGAGGAGAAAAGCTGTCCTGGCGAGGAGGGGTAGTTAATAGCAAGACATCTGGCTTCTGCCCCAGAAAATAAGGGATTTTAAACAAACTGCTATCAACCACCAGCATGGCCAGCTTGGGAAAGGGGTGTAATTTATATTTGCCTTAGGGGAATGCAACTAGGAGATTATTTTATTTTACCTGCTGGTTATCTCAGATCATGATAGGGTTTTCTGCAAGCTTACATTTTTGTGCCAGCTCTGTGCAAAGATGTCATGGGTGGGTTAGGGTTCCTTATGCATACAAAGCCAGTCTAGTTGCCTCAAGAGGCTTTTACTGCTAATCTCAATGAGCACATGCAAAGAGTCTCCTCAGTTTATAAGACTCAACCCCTATCATTACTTCTTATCACTTCTTTAAAGAGAAAAATTTGTCTGATGTATGTGCATCTTTGTGGCTCTGCTGGCACAACGCTGTTCCAGACCCTCACTGTTGTGATGGTCAGAAAACACATTTATAATAAAATATTGCTTTTGATTCTTCCTGATCCGAGATGGTATTTCTATGGGCAGTTGACGCTGTCAGATGTTTTGTTAGTCTAAACAAGCCAACCTGTTCTGGTCTGCTCTTGGGAGATTAGCTCTTCAAGCACAATAATTTTCAATATTTGTGACCATGTTACCTTCAAGTGATGGTTACCAGAGGTGATCCAAGCTATGTATAAGATCTCATAAGCTAGAAGGCCATCACAGAAAGGATCCTTAGAGTATCTGTTGTTTCAACAGTGTCCTGGGGCAGGGCTGGGTTGGATAAAGGAGCAGACAGGTATTTTATTCAGGCTGATCTACAATATTACCCCTTTATGAAAGCAGCTCACGAATCCTTATCCAGTGGAAAAACACCGATGCTATCATTGCCTCATTGGAGTCCTCTTGTTGTGCCGGTTTTCCTGAATGAGGAAGAAAAAGCAAGTGTTTTTCATCAAATGGAAAATAAGGATGAGCAGGCATTTCTGTCACCTAACCAGGACACATGTGCAAGAACCTGCCCTCCATTGGCAGTTCAAGGATGCATCCACTGGACTGAGCTTCAGCTTTTAGGGTCCCTTGTGAAAATCCTCTCAAAGTCACTAGAAAAAGGTTGGGGTTGGCAGACACGTAACATTTTCTTCATGTGTAATAAAATGCAATTGCTGACGGGGTGCTGCTTCAACAAGCCACAAGGTCTGTGGGAAAGAAATATGAAGTGTGTGCAGTCAAGCACTAACTTTCTGAACAGGGGACAATCCTTTGGTCACACAGATGCATGTAACCCCTATAGAAAACGCTGTGCCACACAATAAATAGCAGCAAAATGTAAATGGTTCTTCATGCATTGAATTTGCTTTTTTTTTTTTGTTTTGTGGGGGTTTTTCCCCTGTAAGCATCTCAGGGGTAGCAGAGGTAGGTAGCACAAAATACCATAGCATAGCATAGCATAGCATAGCATAGCATAGCATAGCATAGCATAGCATAGCACAGAATGTAATATAACATTTCAGTGAGAAAGGATCTACAATGATCATCTAGTCCAACTGTCTGACCACTTCAGGACTGACCAAAAGTTAAAGCATATTATTAAGGGCATTGTCTAAACACTTCTAAAAAAGTGATAGTCATGGGGTATTGACCACCTCTCTAGGAAGACTGTTCCAGTGTTTGACCACCCTCTCAGTAAAGAAATGCTTCCTAATATTCAAGTCTAAGCTGAGATCTTCAGCTTCTCTTACTTTTACCCAGACTCTCTTTTCTCAACTTGTCCTGGCCCCATGGATGTTTCTGTGCAGCCCACCAACATGCAGGGCTCAATCATCCTCCACCCCACCAGCAGACACCTGGGTCCCCCACCCTGCAGTGCTTGGGGGAGAACAAGGATGTTCTCTTCAAGCTGAGAAGTCACAGAGACCTGAGCCAGGGTGTTAGGATCCATCCCACAAAAGGCACAGCCATCTCCCAACCTCTGAACCATGGTGCCAGTGGTTTGGTCTAGGAGTTGTGGGGGGTGGCTGTGTTTTCTGGAAAGGTGATGGCAGCAGGAGCACATGCCTGTAGGCTCTGCACATGGGTGGATGGATGTGCCTGTGTTATTGTTCCTCCCTAGTTGCTCAGTAACCTCACTTGTTTACTTTGGCATGATCTTCACAACCCTGAAGGCCAAGGGAGAGATAATGGGGTATATGGTATCCTGTAATCATGCAAACCTTGAAATAACATGTGACAACATGATTGGTTTATTAAGCAAGATTAGATGCATCTAAGATTAATAAGGCTTTTGGGAGTCTGTAGTTGGGCACCAGCTAGCTTTCAAGCCCTACCTGCAACCTCCTAGAAGTTTGCAGCTGATTGTCTCCAAGGGATTGCAGGGATCTATGTCTCCAAGATCCTCATGCTTCGTTTTTGGGTAGAAGAAGTGACATAGTCACCTCCTCCCAGCCCCAGCACTCAGGTAGAAAGAGACCCAGGAAATGTCTCTGCCATGCCTATCCCACTATAGGAGAAGTTCTGGTTCAAGAACATCTAAGGAACCTGAAGGTGCGCAACTCCATGGGACCTGATAAGATGCATCCATGGGTCCTGAGGGAAATAGCAGATGAAGTGGTTAGGCCACTATCCATCATATTTGAGAAGTTGTGGCAGACTGGTGAAGTTCCCACTGACTGGAAAAGGAGTAATATAACCCCCTTTTCCAAAAAGGGGAAAAAAGGAAGACCAGGGGAATGACAGGTCAGCCAGCATCACCGCAGTGACCAGCAAGATCATGGAGCAGATCTTCCTTGAAAGTGTGCTAAGGCACATGGAAAATAAAGAGGTGATTGGTGACAGCCAGCATGGCTTCACTAAGGGCAGGTTCTGCCTGAAAAACTTGGTGGCCTTCTATGATAGCATTGGTGGATGAGGGAAGAGCAACTCATGTAATCCACCTGGACTTGTGCAAAGCATTTGACACTGTCCAGCATGTTGGTTTTATCTCTTAATTAGAGACACATGGATTTGATGGATGAACCACCTGGTGGATAAGGAATTGGTAGATGGTCACACTCACAGAGTTGTCGTCAACAGCTCAATGTCCAAGTGGAGACCAGTGATGAGTGGTGTTCCTCAGGGGCTGGTATTGGGACTGGCACTGTTCAACATCTTTGTGGGTGACATGGACAGCGGGATTGAGTGCACCATCACCAAGTTTGCTGATGACACCAGTATGTGTGGTGCAGTTGACATGCTGGAAGGAAGGGACATCCAGAGGGACCCTGACAGGCCTGAGAGGTGTGCCTGTGCAAACTTTGTGAAGTTCAGGAAGACCAAGTGCAAGGTCCTTCACCTGGGTTAGGACAGTTCTAAGCACAAATACAGGCTAGGCAGAGAATGGATTGAGAATAACCCTGAGGAGAAGGACTTGGAGGTGTTGGTTGACAAAAAGCTCAACATGACCCATCAAGGTGTGCCTGCAGCCCAGAAAGCCAAACAAACCTTGAGCTGCGTCAAAAGCAGCATGGCCAGCAGGTCAAGGGAGGCGATTCTCCCCATTTACTCTGCTGTTGTGAGAACCCTCCTTAGAGTACTGCATCTAGCTCTGGTGCCCTCAACATAAGAAGGACATGGACCTGTTGGAGCAAGCCCAGAGGAGGGCCATGATGGTGAGCAGAGGGCTGGAGCATCTCTCCTATGAGGACAGGCTGAGAGAGTTGGGGTTGTTCAGCCTGGAGAAGAGAAGGATCCAGGGAGACCTTATAGTGGTCTTCCAGTACCTAAAGGGGCCTACGAGAAAGCTGGAGAGACTTTTTACAGGACCATGTAGTGATAAGACAAGGAGGAATGGTTTTTAACTGAAAAAGGGGAGATTTAGATATTAGATATTAGGAAGAAATTCTTTACTGTGAGGGCACTGAGGCACTGGAACAGGTTGCCCAGAGAAGTTGTGGGTACCCCTTTCTTGGAATTCTTCAGGGCCTGGTTGGAGGGGCTTTAAGCAAGGTGGTCTAGTTGAAGGTGTCCCTTCCCATGGCAGGGGATTGGAACTAGGTGATCTTTAAGGTCCCTTCCAACCCAGACCATTCTAGGATGCTGTGTCCTGGGTGCACCCAGTTCCAAGGGACTGACTGTGCCACAAGGATCCATGAGATAAAGTTGCTGCACGGGCTGCACTAACCCTGTCTGCAGTCCAGGGAGGCCCAGCACAGAGTGGGATCATTTTTTTCCTGATCACAGAAGGAGGCATAGGGCCAAACTTTTCCTGTTCCTCATTTCATAGCATCGCTTCTCTTGAAACTCAAAATCTGCCCAAGCCCCAGGCCATATCCTGCCATGAGTATAGGTCTGGAAAGATGCAGCAGAGTTAGTCACCACTGAAGTAAACAGCTTTTAAAGCAAACCAGGTCTGCAGCATACCTGAGCTCTTGAAATGCAGTGCTGTTATTTCTAATGTTTTTTTTTAATTCCTCACGAGGTTTTATTCCACTCTATTTTTGGTACTGATATGTAGGTTTCCATTATAAATAGCTGCATATTCTAATTCAGTCTGGTAACTAGAACAAGGATGCGCTGGGCATCCATACCTTGATTTTGGGGTGGGGGTGTGGGGGGTGGAGGTGGTGAAGACTGCAATACTTCCAGCCAAGCTTCAGGCTTTCTGTGAGATCCTTCTGTCAGGAAAACCAGTACCTTTGCATCTGGAAAATGTCCTGCACTCCCTGGATATAAATCAAATGGAAGCACTGGTAAGGACCCATTGCCAAGCTAACACATCATAAGAAACAAGGCTTTGAAGCTCTACAGCAACTTTCCCTCTGAGGAGCTCAGAATCTGAATTTAGACACAAGGACTTCAACATCAAAGCTGGGTGATAAATATTCTTCCCATTTTATAGTCAGAGAAGCTGTGCCATAAGCCTGTGCATCCTTGTAGGTAGCACTTAACCAAAGCCTTTTGCAAAAATAAAAACAAAGTTTCTTTGGGGTTTGTGAACAGTTTTAAATGACTGATTACTCCAATGAAAATCAGAAGCAGGTTGCAAACATCCCAACAAACGGGAACAGTTCTGTTTGCAAGAAATATTGTTCATCCCTAAATAAGGGAGAGCTGATGGTTCAGGGCAACTGTGAAGGATGGCTCAGTTCCCACCCTCATCCTACTGTAGCCTGGGGAAGGTCTCTCAACCTACATAACTTTCCATGGGCTTTCGATCAGGACTTCAATCTGCACATTTCCCAGCTGTTTGTGTGGATTAATACTGCTGCTCATGCTGCTGCCGTGGTGCTGGGGGAGAACAGATCTGTGCTCACAAGAGGTCTGCTCATGTGCAAAATAACAGCAGCCAGGGAACTGTCTCCCAAGCGAGGTCTGCTTTGCCCAGAGGGTTGGGCTACAGACCCCAACGCTCCCTTCCATCCTCATCTGTATTATAATTCTAGATCTGGATCGATACCGGGGGACAAGTCCTTGCTTTCTGCTTTACCTTTCACTATACATCAGTTGCAGCCACTTACAGCTGGATATATTTTCAAATGTCATCAGCAGTCACAATTCTCCCTCTTCAGAGGACTACAGCACAATGGTTGTGCTGTACCCAAGTCCTTCATAGTTTGTTTGCAGAAGGAAAGGTAAAGTTGCCATAGGGAGCACAGATTTGCAAGTGCATAACCAGTGATGGATGACACAGTCTTACCTTTAAGGCTATGAGTCATATTCACATAGCCATTAAGTGAAAGATAATCTTCTTGTTATATAACCATGGGTATTCTTCTCTGATTTAATTTGTTTTAAAAATAAGTTCTCAAAAGAGCTTCCTGGATTTTGCAAGTGTACATAACTGCTTCCCTGCTACGCACGTGTAACCCTGCTTGCAAACCATGACACTCACTACAGCTATCCAGGTTGGGTTTTTTTCCAAGAGGGTAACACTGCGTTGCTGAAGGCGGGTGTCCTGCTGTGCAACTTCTTGGACAGCAGGGAATTAGAGTGACTCTTCCAGAGGGGACAGCACAAGCATGCCCTGAACTTCTGACTGCAGCTCACATTGTCAGGAACAGCAAAGTGCATGTTTATGCAGAGACAAGAAAGGAAGCCTCCATGCCTCCTCCTATTGATATTGCTGAATTCCTCTGCAACCTCAGCAGAAGGTCACAGATACCTTGGCCTCCTGAAATGCTTCGTCTGAGGAAGAACTGGCAAGCACAACAGATTCATATGACTCTGAGGACTGGAAGCACGGCACAGGTCCATGCTGTTCATGCCTTTCAGAGGCAGCCTTGCCAGGCCTCAGATCTGGAGCATTCTGGCAGGGCTGTTTGCTGCCTCCCAGTTTCCTTGCCTGTGCTATAGCACACAGTCATGAAGCTGGATTTTACCTGGAGGGCTTCCAAGCGGAGCATTCACCTGCCCAGCCAACTCACTCCCTTTGCTGTGCCACTGGGGAAAGGGAGATAACACAATACAGTCAGAGAAATACATCGTGGGTAGCTTAGCTCTGCACAGAGTGATATTGTGTTTATTGAGAGCCCTGGGCGATACCTTCTGCTCCCTGGGAAAACCTGCCTTAGCTCCAAGGCCCATGAGAAGGGGTCTTGGGCAGGTAGCTGAAGCAATAAGCTACAGCCAGACTGATCTACAAAAACTCACTGCTGAGCTGAACTAGGAAGAGAATGCAGATCAC
This sequence comes from Microhierax caerulescens, assembly GCA_035590215.1. Lineage (NCBI taxonomy): Eukaryota > Metazoa > Chordata > Aves > Falconiformes > Falconidae > Microhierax > Microhierax caerulescens. The sequence goes on from JAVJGJ010000037.1 coordinate 11,386,417, forward strand.
TTTGGGAGACACTCACATTAACAAAATAGTATGTAGAAACGCACCCCAGCCCAATAAAGGTGTCAGGAAGGGGTGGGATGGGTGTCTACTGCAAAGCCCATCTCTCTCCACTGATGAAGAGAAGTCGTGCCAGATTTCCTCAGACAGCTTTTGGACACGTCGTTACTTACCTCTCCCTAAAGGTTTCCTTGACTTGCATCTATAACCTGAACCATGGCCCTCTTCCAGCATTTTAGAACACTTGCTGAAATATTTTACACAGGGGTTTGGTTTTGGGTTTTTTTCATTTTAAAAATAACCGACTTTCCACATCTGTCATTGTTGCAAGGAGTGGGCAAAGAAACTCCATGAAGTGTGTACATAGAGCTCAGATACAAAGTATGCTAAGCTCTTTGTTGTTTCCAGAATCAAAAATTCCCAGGTGTTTTTACTTCCAAAACTTTTTTTTAAAACAAAATTAATTATTTTGATTTTTCACAGGGTGGGCAAGGTTGGAAAAACTTCCACTCTTCTGTTCTGTTCTGTTAAAAAATATTGAAGACCAAACATAATTCTAGGAATTACTAGGGAAAATATGACCCAATATATTGGGAGGTTCAGAATCTTTTGGGGAATGAAAAAAAAATCAATCTAACTGGAAATAACCTGAAAGAAAACTCTTCTTCCTGCTCATCTCAAGCTACAAGCTATTGTGCAGGAAGATATATATGGGCTTGCGAAGCAGCAGTGCTCAAGCCTGTCTGCTCTTGCTGTTGTCTCATTCTGGGAGACACCAGCTCATAACTGTGAAGTACCTGGCATTACATTCCCTCCTGACAATGTTTCTGTCCCAGTCCAAGCACTAAATGCTTTGGCAGATGAAAAAGCAGGTTGACTGCACTCTCAGCACACAACCCCCTCCACAGGTTGCTTAGTTGCCACCAGGTTTCATGGCAACTCTAGAAATGGTGCTAATTCCATGGCCATGTGTAACACAAAGTAGTCACTGCTGGACAGCAGGGATGGTGCTGTGATGGGACAACATGGTGCACACCCACGTACTCTCCTAGTAAAGGAAAGAAAAGCAAATGCAAAGGAAAAATGTAATTTAGCTTTCTGGTTAGGGAGTTGAGATACTAAGAAAATAATAACCGATATTTCTACTTTGGGATGCCAGTACTAGAAAGACATTGAGAAACAAGAGCAACTTCAGCAGATCTTTTCAGGGGGCTGGATCCCAGGAGGTATGAGAAGAGGCTGAGGGACTGATGTTCTTCACCCTGGAGAAGAGAAGGTGAAGGGAAGACCTTATTGCTGTCTACACCTACCCGATGGGAAGGTATAGAGAAGACTGAGCCAGACTCTTCTTGAAGATGCACGATGATAGGATGAGAGGTGACAGACCTAAGGCATTGGGAGAGCTTAGGAGCAGAGGCTGTAGGTGAGCAAAAGACTTGTTCCTAAACAAACACAGGCAAACATACAGGGAGAGAATAAGCCTTGAACAGCCCCCCAGGAGTGAGGAGGACCAGAAAAAATAGATGGACCTGGAGTCCATTTAGCAAAAATGAACAAAACAAGACCTTCTGTGACAGTTGGAGGGCAACAAATACGCAGAAATGCCATTTCCAGAGGCAGCCTAGATGCAGACAATTTTACACCAGGTCAGTGGGAACAGAGCTATATACTAATTTTGCACACCATGCTGCCAGCTCCTTGCAAGAGAAGTTCAGGTTTATGTTTAACCAGATAGCATTGCCCAGTGGTTTGAGACCTCTGTTTTCGTCTGGAAGTGCAACTACAAAGCACAGTGCCTCACCCACACAGATTTTATGCTTTTCAGAGTAGATCTCATCCAGGAGCTGTGATCCCTGCCATAATCGCTGAAATGCAGGAAACATGCTGACAAACTGGGCAGAGATCAAAGAGGTGAGGCATCCATGGCCAATGAAGGGAGGGGAAGATTAGCCTCCTCCGCATGTGGCTTGTCAAAGTGATGACAGCTAAGCAGACACACAAGTTAAAGTCATGGAGCATGAGCACTGAGAAGTGACTGCAATCAGCTGTGTCTAATGCTTTTTAGCTGGTGAGGATCTCAAAAAATCTCCTTGGTTCAAGTGCATCATAAAAGGGAGGGCTGAAGCACGCAGCTGTATGAAGAATTCTCACCATTTACCTCTAATGAAATCAGAGGACAGTCAGCATGTTGGGACTTTCTGATTTTCTGCCGGGTGTCACCTTCTGTGCTCAGCCCAATTTGCTATATGCCTGCCTCTGTGGCTTTAGCGTAGCTGGAGAAATCCCCATCAAGGGCTGCTGTGCAGTCACAGTTTACTTTCTTTCCCAGTGTTTGCTCCTTGTTCTGATTTGTGATGTCAGGATTGGTACAAACATGAAAAGACACTGAAGATGGGGCCCATCTCATTGAACCTTGGACATTTCTGGTGTGGAAGGCTCCACCAGAACTATTAGTTCAACCCCTTGAACAGCCACCACTAAGAAGCGTTCATTTCCAGCCTACTCCATCCTAGAACAGATGTTAATAGCACATCAAATTTATTGTGCACTAGTCAAATTAATGGTGATTCCCTGTCTTTCCACTGATTCTCAAGGGAGCCATGAGGAATGGCTCGAGTTTGGATGTCTACACCGTAATTCTGCCCCATTCTCAGTTATGCCACTCTCTAAAAAAAATATTTCCCCTTGGAGAGAATCCATCCAATTTCTTGGTAAGAGAAGATTCCTGTGTTACAAGATTTTCTTTCCTCATGGAAGCACTTGCACTGCTCATCCTCAGACTTGTAATCTACACATTTTCAATCAGTAGTGTGGCACAAAAGAAAGGAGAAAAGTGGTGTTCATGATTCCTCTCCCCCATGTCCTGCCGCAAGAAGCCCCACCGGTCCAGAGCAGAGAGGAGACAACCTTCTTAGCCTTGATAAGACATAACCTGCTCAGCCTTGAAACCACTTACAGCAATATTCCAAAGACTTTGGGTTTCTCCCTAGGAGCTCTTCTTCAGATGTCTACCCACAAGACTGCAGTCATTCTCAAAATCACTGCTCCCCAAAATAACATGTCCCCCGATTGTGAGTTTCTCAGATACCATGAAGATGCCTTCAAGTCAGGAGCTAGACTGACAGTCTCCCAAGGAGACATTGACGTGCACCACAGCCAAATAAGCAGCCCTTGAAATAAGACCTACTTAAGCACCTATATACCTAACCATCTCTCCATACCCAGGTGGGAATCTCCATAGTTTTGTTATGTTTAAAATCTTGTTATGGGCAAAAAGGAAACACTTCTTACATGCAAAGCCAAGAATTTATTATGACTATGTATGAAATCTTCACAGTTTAATCAACGAATTATGATTAGTGATCAAATTATTACAGATATTAAAAGGATATTATTATTAATATTATTATTATTATTGTTGTTGTTGTTATTATTATTATTGGAAAATATTTCAATAATAATACAGTTAAAATTGTTACACACATACTTACTAGTATCGTCCCATTTTCCTGGTGTTATGCTCACTCTTCCACTAATTTTTCTGCCTCCCACCTTACAGGGAGGTATAATGAATCATCTGCACCCTGAGTCCTCCATTGAGAAGAGTATGATGGTGGAAATGGATTCTTCTTCCTCAACCAAGGATCTATTGGGAGTCATTTTGATTATGCTTGGTAAAACATTTTCATACCTTGCTCTTTTTTCCTTGGTCAGAAGGTGTAGGTCAACCTCACACAGGATTTTACCATGATTGGTGGATTTTACATTGTTCTCCTAAAGATGGTTTTGTCCACTTAAAGATGATTTTGTCCAACTCTAAGTCTGCATTTCTTTGACTCTTGGTGAAGTGTTTATAGCCAAGGGATCTCTAATGCCAAGCCACCCCACCTTGTATCACCCCATGCCAGCACTCCTCTGTACCACAGCAGGCACCTCCATCTCTTGAGGTTTCTGCTGCCGTGCCCGATCTGTATTTCTTCACATTGGAGTTGTAAATAGCTCCTTCAACATACAACAACTCCTTGCTACAGCTATCTATGTAAACTTATAGTTGCACAACACCAAGATAAACAATGGCAAATTAGGCATAACCACCTGGCCAATTAGGAAAACGGCTGTTACAGCTGAGCAATGTAAAAACAAAGTTGAAGGCAGGTTGACACAGCCAGACAAAGCAAGCCCAACAAGCCTCAGCCCTGAGGACTTGCAAACTCAATAAAAAGAGTGTGGCCTATTAAAAGCAATGCCAGTACAGTGATCACTAGGCTACAGAGCTACATTGTCATCTCTGGCAACTGGGAGCCAATGGTTTTTCTTCTGTGCACCTTTCTGGTGACGGAAATCTAGCTCCACCAGCCAGACATGCTCCACTCACCAACTCAGCAATGGCTTGGTTTCAAGCATTTCCAGTGTCCTTGCCCATGAACTTACACTCACAGTGTCCATGACTGCAGTGACATTTTTACTGTTGTTCTCTAAGATTACGGTGTAACACAATAATCTGGCTCCTGATGTATTTGTTTTTAAATGCTTTTTGACATGATAATTTTGTGATGTGCTGGGCCATGACTGCACTTGCTTATCAACCAACACAGGGTAAGGACAGAGTAGTCTGAACCCAGTAACTCATGTCTGAGAAAGCAGTGCTGTGCAGTGAAAATCTGTGAAAGCTGTATTTCTTTCTGAGTTTTGCAAGTACTTAATTAATGTTTTTTCATGTGCAGAAGTGCTGACATATGTATACTTCTGAAGAGTGAATAAGAAATGTCTAATATTTTTCTAGCCCTAACAAGTGAGTGAGTATCCAGGTATTTTGATCATGACCTAATAAACCTTCCATTTACAACAATACAAAATAAATGATGGTCTCTTCCACTTTGTTTGGAGAAAGAAAATAAAATAAGTTTTGTCACAAATGCCTATGCACAGAAATGAGGAAATGCTTATCCACATATCTGGGCTCTAGCTTTGCTTTCAGGGAAATATCAGTTTCTGCAGATTATAGAAGAAAGTTAGCAGCTCTGGTAAAGTGCCCTGGGCTTCTGAATGTAACAAAGATCATTCAGTGATGCAACAAAAAGCAGAGAGGTGGCCATGACAGAAGCCAGTGGCTATGAAGTGGCCTGTCACCATTGCATTTTACCAGTGCATGACAAATCATTTGTGTTAGGTCTTAGCAACAGCACAGCAAGAAGATGAAGTGCCCACTTCACGTCTTGGCACTCGCATATATCCTGGGACTGGTGAGAATCTCTGACATCCTTCCTTCTCCATGGGGCTCATTCAGAATTTTTAATGGTCCTCTCTTTATGGCACGCAGAACCTGGCGTACAGAGGGGTCATGCATTCATGGGTTTGTAAGCAATAACTGGATTTAGACAAGGGATCTTTGGCTTGGAAGGGTCATCAGGTGGGCATAAGGTGATATAACAGAAATTGTGTAGAAAAGGTAGCCAAGGAACAGTCATGCTACGGTTCGTCAAAGGGGTCTGAATGAAACTGTGAGGCAGAGGGTTTGAAAGTGAAACAAACTACACTTAATGAAATGATGTCATTAAGCCTAAAAGGGTGCAGTGAAGGCTGGAAATGTGAATAAAATCAACGTGTCATAAGACATATTGGTAGTGTTTTGCTGTTGGGTACTACACACAATGGTCCTGATGCAGCCCCTGGGCCAGCAAAACCTGAGACTGATGACTGCCAGGACTAGCCAATAAAAAGGGAGAATCTCCATGTACCACCCCTGTGCCACAGAAAGCCAAAAACATATCAAACATCTCTGGAAACTGAGCTCCGGGCATGGCTCACAGGTAAAGGACACTGTAAAGAACACACTACCAGTTAATCCAAGCCTGCAGTTTGTTTCCAAAGTCCTACCACAGCCAGGGATGTGGTTCACCCAGCTACGTCCATGCCAGCGTGACACCCTGACCACTTACATGGTGTAGCTCTAGCAATGGAATTACATTTGAGCAACCTGGGAGCTGTCTGTGAATCCAGAATTGCAATTCATTCCAAATTTGATCTCAATTTGGCAATGGGAAGCAGTGCAAGACAGGTGAAAATCCTTGCAGAAACATCTGCCAGACTTCCTGGAAATAATGGTTTGTGCTCTCATCATCTTGTTGAGTGCATCACAGGATTACAGGAAACTCAGCTTGGAAGGCAGACCTCAGGAGGTTTCTAATCTGAGTTCCCAATCAAAGCTCTAAACTGTGAGGTCAGCCCAGGTTCCTCAGGACTTCATCCAGCTCAGTCATCAAAACTGCCAAGGATGGAAATCGTACCACCTCTCCTGGAAACCTGCTCTAATGCATATGCTGCATGGAAGACGTGAAATCGTATCTTTGTTGACTATTCCAAATATCATAAGCAGAGTGAAAATTGGAGGAGCGCATTTTTGCTGAATCTTGAAAAAGGGATTATAGGAAAATGCAGAACCAGGTCAGGATGGATAACATCAAAATGTAGGAGACCTTACCAACACACAAGGAATTGCAGGTGATGCTCTGGACATTTGAAGCAAGGGGGAATGTCATTCCACTGAATTCCAAATTCAGGCCAGAACTGTTACTCAAATCACCCAATCTTCCCTGTAAAGGTAGTTTTGTACCAGTGGAGTTGGTAGAAGAAATGCTGATGGAAGGCACAGCCAGTGGGGGATGATGGGAAATGTCTTACACATCTGCTGCAAGAGTGACCAAAAGCCTAGCTTGTCTCACTGTATAAACAATACTGAAAGGTGGAAATGGAGTTCAGAAATAAAATAAAATAAAATAAAATAAAATAAAATAAAATAAAATAAAATAAAATAAAATAAAATAAAATAAAA
>JAVJGJ010000037.1:11393345-11407648 GCA_035590215.1 Microhierax caerulescens
AAAGTAAAGTAAAGTAAAGTAAAGTAAAATAAAATTGATAATAGGACTGGTACACTATAAATAACTTTAGTGATCACCACAATTTTAACACAACATTATTTTTATTCTGCTCAAAAAGGTACAGAAAACAAGAGATTTTAGCCTCCTTGGATCAGATCCCTGGCATGGGAAGTTTGGTTGTTTGGTTTTCTACCTCCTATTTCGGACACAGAAGTGTCTCCTTGATTTCTCATGTTCAAAGAAGGACATCTAGACAGAATGAAGAGCCAGCACAAAACTCTGGGGTGCAGAGGACCTGCCACATAATTGATTTTCACCTGAGAAGACTGAGCAATTCAGCTATTCTGCTGGTTAACACCTGGGGGAAAAATGTTCTAAGGAGATATGGAAGGTTCTTAGTGCAAGGGTTTTTACTTTAAATACACTTCGTACGGCAGAATTTTTTAGTTCAAAACCAACCGGACCAGCACAGCAAAGAAACTCCATAGTTAGTTTTGTGGGAGTTGTTGAAGAGTCAAATGAAAAATTTGTGTCGGGACTTCCTAAGTTTTGCTTCTCTTTTGGTTGTGGGAAAAGGGCAGGTACTAAAAAAGCAATTTCTGGGAGCTGTTGAGTGTTGTCCATGAGGCATCCAAACAGAAAGCTGGGCTGGGAGGGGTTTACTCTCTTCTTCATTGGATTCTCCAGTATGAAAGACCTCCCCACCAGCTCCTCACAGTCTAGTCCAGAAGGCGGCACAAAGGGAGCTTGCTAGCATCCCAACTGGCACAAAGCTGATCCTCAAACTAGCTGCACCATCAACGTTGCACAACTCAGAGTAACAGCAGGAGACAGGGCGTGTCGTGCCAATGTCATCCACATCTGATGGGATGCAGACGGAAGAGCACATCTTGGTGACGGTCGAGACTCCCTCGAAGGTATAAACTACAGCAAAGAAAGAACAAAGGAACAATTAGGAATGGGAGGGATGGAGAAGAACTTTCTTTATCCCTATTGAAACATTAGCTGCCTTCACCACCAAAGTCTTAGCTCCAGTTCAAACAGAATTGGTCTGCTTCCTACCAGGAATACAGGAAACAGTTCCCACTGAGCGGCCACAAGCTGAACAGCACCTTGCATCCTCTGTGTCCTGCCTGGATCAGTTTTACCCTGCAAAAGGTCATTTAGGCACTTTTTCTGCCTCTGCTTTGACTCTACTCACTATCTCCTGCCTCTCCCATGTGCGACCAGAGCCTTATCAGCATGACCATGCAAAAGAGAGACCCTCCATCTTCACAGTGCATTACTTTACTTGGAGAGGTTGCAACCTGTAGTCACCAGTCAGACTGCTGATGCCTTCCTGAGAGCTCCAGAGAACTCAGGAGCATTTCTGTTTTGCCTCCAGAGGAGCAGAAATTGGTGTCCCCACCTTACTGAGCCTGGCTCATGTCTACTGGCCTCTCTACTCCAACAAGTCTTCACAAACAGTTCTCAGGTCAGGAGAGCACTGTTTAACCTACACCCATTGTATGAGTCATGCAAATGATCTGGAGAGCCAAAACTCTTTGGCTTCACATCTCAAGCTCAAGTCAACATCTTTTTCCTAACCATGCTCAACACTGAGCATTAACTATGAGTATTAACTTCACTCACATGAAGACTGCTCTCTGCAACAGCAGACTGCTCTCTGCTCCACAGAAACTCTCTTCCAGGCTTACATATTTAAGTGAGAAAAAGTACTGCTCCCCACACAAGCACTCTTCACTGTAGAAACACTGATTCATGTTAAAAATATGGGTAAAGAAGTAATTGCCCTTACCTTCCTCCCGGGAATACAAAGTAGTCTTGCACATGGTTTCATTCTGCGTGCAATTGTGGATCGTCAGGCACTTATCAACAGCAGTAGGTTCATGGCAAACGTAACATTGCAAGGTTTGAGCTGCAAGGAGTTAAAACATTTGGTTGGCCTTTCTGTGGAGAACCAGATACTGTTCATGCCCCTGCAGGTACCTCTGGGGAGGGTATCTTAACAAAATATACTGAGAGCAGAAGCGGAATAGTAAAAGGTATTTGTACCAATGGGAATGAAAAAGATAGTAATCTCACAGTCAAAGCACAGCCTCGGATGTGTGTTCAGACCCCTTGTAACAAGTCAGGCAAGACAGTCTCACGCACAGAAGACCTCATGATACAGGAAAGACCTTGTAGCTGGATTACCTCAGCTCTGTTCTTACTTTGCATCTGCTTTTTCCTTGCCATTGCATTAGTAGTGGTTCAGAAAGAGATCAAAGACTCACAAACTCACAAAATGACAGAATGGTGGGTGTTGGAAGGGACCTCTGGAGGTCATCTAGTCCAATCCCCTTACTCAAGTGGGACCACCTAGAGCCAGCTGCCCAGGACTGTGTCCAGAAGAGGTTTTAATATCTCCAAGGATGGAGAGTCCCCAGCCTCCCTGGGCAACCTGTGCCAGTGCTCGGTCACACTCACAGTAGTGAAGTGTTTCCTGATTTTCAGAGGGAACCTCCAGTGTTTCAGTTCATGCCCATTGCCTCTGGTCCTGGCACTGGGCACCACTGAAAAGAGCCTGCCTCCATCCTCTTTGCACCCTCCCTTTAGGCATTTTATAGACATTAATAAGATCCCCCCTTGGGTCTTCTCTTCTCCAAGCTGAACCAGTCCCAGATCTCTCAGTTTTTCCTCAGAGAACAGATACTCATCCTTGTGACCACTCATGGGACTCTCTCTAGTATGTCCATGTCTCTCTTGTATTTGGGAGACCAGAACTGGACAAAGAACTCTATGTGTGGCCTCACCATTGTTGAGTAGAGGGGAAGTATCACCTAGCTCAACCTGCAGGCAACACTTCATCTAATACAACCTGGGATACCATTCATCTTCTTTGCCAGAAGGGCTGCTGGCTCACCAGCTCACCTGGTGTCCACCAGGACCCCCACATCATTTTAAGATGAGCTGCTTTCCAGCTGGATGTCCCCAGCATATATTGATGTGTGGGTTTGTTCTTCACTAGGGGCAGGGGTCTGCACTTTCCCTTGTTGAAAGCCATGAGCTTCCTATCAACCAATTTCTCCAACCTGTGAAGGTCCCTCTGGATGGCAGCATGACTCTGGTGTGTCAGCTGCTCCCCCCAGTTTTGTGTCATCTGCAAAATTGCTGAAAGTGAGCTCTGCCCCATCATCTAGATCATTAATGATGATGTTAAACGGGACTGGACCTAGTACTGAACTCTGGGATACACCTGAAGTTACTGGTCTCAAGAAGACTTTGTGCCACTGATCACCACTCACCAGGCTTGGCCATTCAGCCAGTTTTCAATCCACTTCACTGTCTGCTCATCCAGTCCATACCTCAACAGCTTATCTATGAGGATCTTATGGGAGACATTGTCAAAGGCCTTCCTGAAGTCCAGGTAGACAAAATCCCCTGCTCTACCCCTCATCTACCAGGCCAGCCACCTCATCACAGGTTTTTATCAAGTTGGTCAAGCATAACTTCCCCTTGGTGAAGGATCTGGATATACAGAAAAGTCAGACTCCAATGTGAATTTTAGCAGGGAGAATTTCATATGGTGCTGTCCACTCTGTTGGCTCTTTCCAAAAACTGGGAGCTCTCAGATAGGTGAGTGTTCCAGAAATCAGGAGTGTCCATCAAATTTACTGAACTATGAGAACAAATTAAGCACAACCTTTCCCCTGTGCTGAGATTCTGGGTTTGTGAGAAGAATGTGTAGGAAGTTACTTCAAAAAGATTACAGTGGCCACAACGATAGAATGCATGGGGACATGTGCTGCTTTAGACAGAGACCATAGAAACAGAGCTTGGTACCCAAATCTCCAAACCCAGTCCAAGGTAGTTCACCCTGCCTCATCACTCACCAGTTCACGTATGCTCATCACCTCCGTGTGCAGCTGCAAAGGCCCTTGCAAGCCTGCAGAAGCCAACTGGCTCCTTAGACATGTAGAACAACCACAGCCCAAGTCTTTCAGTGCCCAGTCTTTTGAGATGGAGAGATTTTAGGGAGAGACACTGAAGAGCACGGGCTGTTGTGATGCAGTATTTCCAGAGCACTCCAAGATGACAATATCAAGCCAAAATAGTGTCTGGTGTTTCCTATCACCAAGGAAGCTATGTTTGGAGAAGGTTTTCATGGCTTCTTGCTTACTGCAGGTCTTTTTGAGGAATCCAACCCTTGATCTAGGTCCCCTCTTCCATACCCTGGCAGACACCCAAACATGTGTGCCTTGCAATGCAGTTTGGTACCCTGACAGACCAGCAGCCCCTCCTTGGTCTGGAAAGCAGCTCTTACCCCACCTGTGTGACAACCCTGATGAAATCCCTTTAAATCCCATCGAAAAAAGAAAAACAATCCAGCTCATCTCAGTGTGCCCAAAATGGGGTGTTATAACAGCAGGGTTGGGCAAGCAAGTCACCTCATTAAAGTAATGCAACTTCACCTGAACTAATAAGCCAGAAAGAGACCTTTTTTAAACAGACACAGCAATTATCTTGCTTCTATTCAAAGCAAACTTTATCATTCTCTTTTGCCTGTTGTGTACTGATGTTTTGTTTGCATTGTTTTCAGATCTCACGATCCTACTCACTGGACAAGTGAAAGCCACAGCATTTGTGTCCCTCTGAAAAAAATTCCATTTGTCCCTCCCCTACAGAATCTGCTCTGCAGGCCCAAAGGTGGAGGAAAGAAAATGTCCTTACATAAGAAGGAAATAAATACAAGAAAAAAATCCTAATATAGCTCCACACCACAGCTCCTACACTGACCCTGCTAGGATTTACCTTGGCCATCCAGGCTAACACCAGCTCTGAGCCTAGGATCATCAGTATTAAATAAGGTTTTGTGCAAGAAGTTATTCCAGGGGCAGCATCAGGAGATAGGGAATCTTTGCCAGGAAGTCATTTCCACTATGCAGTCTCCTTCCACCATTAGAGGTCATGGCGTCATTGCTTATGTGGGTCTGCTGCGAAGAGTGGATTCCCTACTTCCTAGGATATGAAAACACCAATATTCCAGAAACCCTTCCATGCTTGGCTTCATGGAGCTGGTGATGGAGGAGGAGCAACAGAATCCCACTGATGGAACCAGCAGGGTAGGATTTGCATGGCATCCCTGAACAGCCTGGACTCACGGGGCTTGCTCCTCACCTCCACATCCTAGATCGGTCACCCCCAATATCAGGCTGCTGCTGTCTGCACCCCTTGGCTGTGCGCTTCAAGCCTACCCCCTCCAGCAAGGTGGCAGGTGGCCTCATAGGGACAGAAAGGAGGGAGGGAGGGAGGGAGGGAGGATAGTGTGGATCACTCCCTGTAATGACAAAGTCTCCAATCCTCCTGAAAATTGGGAAAGTCCCAAAACACTTCACATCTGGTTGTTTTCCAAGGTGGCCCCCTGAAATTGTCTTTGACTTCATGCAGATCACAGTGGGATAATAAAGAGCTAGAAACATCAGTACTGCAGTACCTGGGCCACCAGCTTTGTGTCCCAGCCCATCTTTCCCACTTCTAATGACTGAAGTTCAATAAACCACACACATGACATATAATTAGAAAGAGGCTCTACACACGGTGCATTAAACGGGCTAGCTGATTTCCAGGGTTAAGTAACAAGAGAGGAACAGTAAGTTGGGGAGAAAAAAAAAGAGTGAGATTGAGCAAGAACACGTAAAAAGTGAGAGCTGGAATTTGCATTCAAGAAATGACACAGTATAATCACACTTTGTCTTGTAACACTTTCTAAAGAGCCTGAACTAACAATCCAAATGAGATCAGGATGGTCCTGAACATCTGACAGGCTGGGAATATTCCAAAGACAGATTTTTTTTTTTTGCTGAAAACTTCTCAAAGTGAGAGGCATGGACTTCAGAGGGAATGGGATGCACCCCATCCCATCATGCTGCATCTCTTGCAGGAGTTTGGATAAATCAGAGCAGGAACTTACCAAACTCGATGCAAGTGATGGCAACCAGCAGAAGAGACAGAAACCCCTTCATCTTGCGCAGACCCTTGTTGTGTGGTCACTGGGCTGCCACCACTCTTCACCGCTAGTTTTAATGACACACCTCCTGGTGACTTGCCATGTACCAATTCTGACCCCAAATCCGATTCTACTGGAAAAACAAGTCTGATTAAGCTATAAAATAATTGAATGAGCTACAAAGCAGCCCCACCTCTTGCTATACCGTCATCTCCTTTCATACTTTTTGGAGAAGAAAATGAGTGTTTGCCTGGTGGACAATAGCTGAGATTTTTTAAGCTGGGTGCTTTGTGTCCAGGCATGATGTGTAAACCCAGGAGTATTAAATAATCCTTAACTTGCCTTGCAGTTTGGTGATATTTCTTCTTTTCTGTCGTGGTTAGAGACACCTGAGTGGTTTCCATGAATCCTGGGAAAAAAGCATCTGTAGTTGTGAACAGCAGGGATGGAATCTCATGTATTTTTCTCCTCTGTGTTTTTGCCCTCAGCAGGGGCCAGTTTATCACCAGGAGCAAAAGTGGAAAGCTGACTTGCAGTCCCTTACTGGAACCAGCATGGTTGGGGTTTTGGTACTGTAATACCTCTCCCCAAGCTGTGAGCGGGCTTGCAGGGGGCTGTAGGTGGAAGCATGCTGTCTCCCTCCCTCCCTGTCCTCTATGGGCAGAGGTGGTGGGAGCACTGGGAAGACAACAGGACCAAGCTGTGAAAGTCAGAGCCAAAGGAGTCTCTTAGGCTTGCTATCCCAAGCCATTCAGGGAGGATGGTGCATGGAGAAAGCCCTCTGCTCTGAGCCAACCCTCTCCAAGCGTGGCAGCCAGTCCATGACTTCTGTGCTTGCCAAATACCCTGGCTTTCCCATTCCCAAACCCTGCTGCCCCAGGCATCTTTCTGCTTTTCCTGTGCCTCCGGCGAGCCCCGTGCTAGTAAATCTTCCTACGATGTGTGATGAGCAAGTTTGATTGTGGAACTGCAAAAACTGGTAAAGAAGAGCCTTTCTGTGGTTATGCCATGTGCCCACCCAACACACACTTTTATTAAGGAAAGAAAGGAGAGAAAGCTGAAACAAAGATGTTCTTGGAAATACTTCCACCACCTTTTTTATCTGTCCCACCATCAGAGGAACTTTATTCAGAGTTAGTATCCATCAAATTCTTCAAAGGTTTTCTCCTATTCCCAGATAAACACCTAACCATCGTTTCTCCAAACCTAAAGCTCCAGTGATGGTGGTCATGAGACCTTGTCTCATTTACAAACTACATTACTGGGTGACCTACACCCTCAGGAATTCAGACCCATCGTTTTCACAGTTGTCTCCATAATACAGTCATTACTAAAGTTTAGCAGTTATTTCTAGCCCAAAATTATCTAGGTAAAGGCATTTTGGTATATCCTTGGTTTGGCATCCCTTATGTTCAACATAGTTTTATAATCCTATTAAGACAAGGGGAAACACGCTGACTGTGTTTGCTTTCTTCTTAGGAAAAAAAACCCAAACCCAACTTAAACATGGAAAGGGGGGTGTTTTCTGGTTTCTGGTATTAAACAGCCTCAGACAAGGTGCATTAGGTGACTGGTTTCACATGCACATCTGAAATGTGATCTTCATTACATTGTTAAGGTATTTGGATGCTGAGATGGGTATTTGGATGGAAGAATATATTACCAACACCCTGCTTAAATGTACCTGTACCCTCCTTCTAGTTTGGAGCATTGTTTTGGGGGGTGGGGGGGGTGGGGGGGGTGACAAAATACCTCACTTGTTTATAGTTTCACTTGATCTTATCTGAGTCTTTCAGCATTGCCTGAGATGTTTTCTCTTTTATGCACATCATATGCAATTGCCTCATAGTGTTGGCAAGTCACCAAAGAAATAACAAGAATTAATAGGAACATCCAAACAGCATTTTGTTGAACTCCTTTTATTCTTTTGTGGGTAATCATAGCCTATTGTGTTGGGGGGGGTTCCATTAACTACAGAGAAAAATTATAAAAGGAAACAGGCTGCATAAATCTGCCTCAACAACCCACAGGATGGATTTGGGGGAAAAAAAATAAATACTGTCTAGTGTATGTGTTCAAAGGCAAAATAGTACAAGAACTCTGCATTTCAGAGGAGCTTGTTAGCATAAAAACCAGAAAAGTCCAGAGTCAAATGTTTACTTTCAGCCTGAGAAACCTGTGCCAAATACCTTTCCTGTCCTACCTGGCCAGCTGAGACAGTCTCTGGGTGGAGGCAACTTCATCTCCTGTGAGCAGTCCTGCAACTGTTGCATCCACACTGGAAATGGTCTCCAAATCCTGTAACACCTCAATAGACTTGTTCACACTGCCTAATTACCAGGCTGAGGAGGTCCTGGTGGAAAGTCCTAAAATATTCCCATCCACCTCCAGAGTTTCAGGCACCATGGGCTCTGTGCATGTTTAGAGAAGTGCAGGCACTGGTTTTGGTTAATAGCCTTCTTGACTTAATCATTTTAAACTCTCAATTTTCTTGATCCTAATCAGGTTTTTATATATCTCCTAGGAATCTCACAGCTTTCCAGAGCAGACAGATGTAGGAACAAAATCGATGACTGGATTCAAAGATGGATGTGGATGGGTGCCAACATAACAGTGTCTTCTGCTGGTGCTAAGATTTTGCTGCACGTCTACAGGTAGATTAAACCCAAAACCACTCCTGTAAGATGAGTAAATATTATTGTCTCAAAATGAGATATAAGGAAGCTGAGGTACAGGGAGGTTAATTAGGCTCACAGAGCAAGGTAGTAGTGACTCCAGAAATACAGCCAGCATTGTATTCCACACAGTTTAACCACTGGTTAATGCTCCTTTTTCATCGGTGCTCTTCTGCTATTTTGTGCAGCCCTAACAGGAGCTCCATGAGTTACTAGAAGCAACAGGAGTGACTGCTGACCTGAAAGCCACATACTTAGAGGTTTATTCAAGCCCTGTCAATGACTTCAGGAATCTAATGAAGATCAATAAAAGCAAGTATAAGGTCCTGCAGCTGGGGAGGAAGAACTCCACATACCAGTACAGCCTGGGGTTGACCCACTGGAAGACAGCTCTGCAGGGAAGGACCTGGGAGTGCTGGTGGGCAGCAAGTTGCCCATGGGCCAGCTGTGTGCCCTGGTGCCCAAGAAGACCAATGGAACCCTGGGGAGCATCAGGAGGAGTGTGGCCAGCAGGTCGAGAGAGGTGATCCTTTCCCCTCTGCTCTGCCCTGGTGAGGCTGCATCTGGAGTGCTGTGCCCAGTGCTGGGCGCCCCAGTTCAAGGAGGGCTATGAAGATCATGAGTGGACTAGAGCACCTCCTTTATGAGAAAAGGCTGAAACTGCAGGGCCTGTACAGCCTGGAGAAAAGAAGGCTGAGAGGGACCTTATAAATGCCTACAAATACCTTAAGGGTGAGTGTCAGCAGGACTGGGCCAGGCTCTTTTCAGTGGATCCCAGTGACAGGACAAGGGGCAATGGCACAAAAGGCAACAAAGGAGGTTCCATCTGAATGTGAGAAAGACTTTTTTTTTACTTTGAGGTTGACATAGAACTGGCACAGGCTGCCCAGAAAGGCTGCAGAGCATCCTCTGGAGACATTCAAAATCTGCCTGGGCATGATCCTGTTCAACCTGCTTGAGAAGAACCTGCTTTAGCCATGGGTCAGACTAGATGATCCGCAGCGGTCCCTTCCAACCCTGACTCGTCTGTGATTCTCTGATTTTCTAGCTGGCTTTGAAAAATTAACCTCAGTTTCCCCATTCTAGATATTAAGTTGGTGCATGTTGTAGGGCTGATCATAACTACAAGTTATGCATTGGAAAGGCTAAAGAGGTGATTTATTCAAACAATTCAGGTTTTTCCCCTAGTAGCTTTGAAATAGTGTCAATTATGGAAGCCACTTAAAGAAGCCAGCAGCAAGGTTGGGTTTGTGTGGTCAGTAAACATGCTGGTGAGCAGAATGTCAGGGGTTAAATTACCGTGAACTTCAACTCTGACACATCACATCCCCCATCTGTCTCTCCTAGAAACCACAACTGTCCAGAGATGAGAGCTGTTTCACATCAAAGAGAGAGGAATTAAACACATATTTTTCCCCCTCTCCATTTCCTCCATTGATGAGGAACATCTTTAAAAATTAAAGAGAAACCTGGAAAAGCAAAGTAGAAAATAAACACTGCCAAGCATGAATCTGGCCTATCCCTATGAATAATGCATCAGGAATCCAACCCTGCAGCTCTCTTAGAGCCATTTCCATTCAAGCATCACTCATTAGCTCATTAGTCACAGCAGCCTTATTCCTACTAATTGATTTTACTACGATTCCTACAATGTATGGCCAAGATCCAACATGTCTCTGCCTGGCTTTAAAACCATTATATTGGCACAGCTTTGCCAGACACTCCAGCCCTCTCTCAAGCCTATTGAACATGTGAAGGAAGGTGCCCTTGGGCAAATGGCATGTGTCCCCTCAGTCTGACAAGCCTTAGGCTCAAAGCACCCTGCTGAGCAGACAGTTGTGACTCTCACATCTGGCAGCAGGTCAGTCTGCTATAGATTGGAGCTACAGATGGGTACAGAGAGCCTGGCAGCTCTCTCCACACTGGTTTCCACCTTAGTACCTGGACTGGGTTGCAAAGGATGCTGGTTAGTGCAGGGCCTGGGACAGATGTCAGACCAGACCACAGTACAAAGGGTTTGTTTAACTTTGCTGCTCTTCCCATACTCCCACCAGACCTCACTATAGCTGGTGAGCCCCTCTGCACCAGCCTGGTGTTGTGGGCTGTGCCTGAGAATTAGTGATGTTTTGTATACTCACCAGGACAGGAAGGTAGGGAACAAGATGATTTATTTTTATAAGGAGTCCTGTTCCCTGTATGTAATGATTTACCTGCCTTTTTCTTTATTTTGGTTTGTTGGGGGTTTTTTGTCCCCACAATCTGGTTTACCCCCCGCTTTGTACTGTGGTCTGATCTGATGTCTGTCCCAAGTCCTGCATAAGCAGCATCCTTCATGTCCCAGTCCAGGTACTGAGGTGGAAATCACAGGTACTCATCTCTAGGTTATTATTTAGACTAGCCTCTGTGTAGCACTTAACTCTTTCTGGGTGGGACCTTCACAATTATCATTTGTCAGGCAGGTGGCCACCATATGCATACTGCGGTCCTCTGGGTGAATCTGACAGGAGTCAATAACTACTAAAACATGTTCTCCCTCTCTTCATCATGTGCATAGAAAGGATTGATCAAATATATTTATAACTCATGGGGATTTCTTTTCCTTCCCTATCAAACTTTTACAGTTTCCTTTTTTTATTTTGTTTCAAGCTGGTATCTTTTCTCTTCCCATCAACCCTGACTGAGTCAGTAATCACTTGTTCGGAGATTATTTGTTCCATCCAGCTTTCCAAGGCATTGTTAATGATGCAAGAATGTAAATCACTTGCTCAGCTTAGCTGTCACCTGCTTTAATTATCCCCTACCTTCCTTCAAGACTTAATCCAATGAACAAGAGATACTTTCCTATCTGAGTCACTTCTCATTGACTCAGAAGGGAAGAACAAGGACATTTATGTAAAACCATAAATGACCTGACTGAAAGGAAGCAGCTTTGCCTCCAGGCCCTTTTCATCTCCCTCTAATGCTGCAGTGCTTGGCATTGAAGCTGGAAATAGTCACATGTCTTTGGCTGAGGACTGCTAGGAGTGTGTTCAGACTCCCTGAACCAAGGTATCTCCACTGCCCATGTTATAGGCTCAGCCTAGCTCCCACCAGCTGCAAGAAACACCCCATGTTTGGCTTCCAGATGTTTGAAGATTTCAGGAAGATGCTTCTGACCCAAAAGCTTCTGTTTCCCAAAGCATTTTTCCCTGGTACAGGTGAGGGAAGCAGCTCTGTGGTGATGTTTCCTAGTCAGATGCACAGTTCAGCCCATCTGATGGTCCTGGCAAATGGGCAAAAGAAGATCCATGTGAGATAAGAACAGCTCATGGGCACTTGCCACAAAGCAGAGGAGCACAAACACCCCCAGCAGCACCAGCAGCAGAATTCACACAAATCACTAAATGGTTCAGCCTGGCAAGGACCTCTGGAGATGGTCTAGTCCAACCCTTCTGCTCTAAGTAGAGTCATTACAGCAGGTTGCCCAGGGCTGCGTCCAGTTGGGTTTGAATATCATCAAAGATGTGAACTCTGTGACCCCTCTGGGCAGGCTTTCCCAGCGTTCAGCCACACTTAGAGAAAAGAAAAATTTTTCTCATGTTTAAATGGAATTTTCTGTGTTTCATTTTGTGCTCCTTGCCTCTTATCCTGGTGCTGAGCACCACTGAAAAGAGCCTGGCCCCATCCTCCTTGCACTGTCCCATCAGGTATTTATAGATTTTGATAAGATCTTCCTTGAGCCTTCTGTTTTCCAGGCTGAAAAGTCCCTGATCTTGCAGCCCCTCCTCACAGGATAGATACTCCAGCCCCTTCATCATCTTTGTGGCCCTTCGTTGAACAGTCTCCAATATGCCCTTGTGTCTCCTGTGCTAAGGGAGTCCAGAATTGGACAAAGGTCTCCAGGTGTGGCCTCACCAGTGCTGAGAAGGGGGGAAGATCACCTCCCTTGACCTGCTGGCAATGCTCTGACTAACACAGCCCAGAAGGTCAGTGACTGCCTTTGCCATCAAGGAACACTGTTGATTCATGTGCAACTTGATGTCTACCATGAAGCTCAGTTCCTTCTCTGTAAAGCTCCTTTCTGTCCTAACCAACTTAAAGCCTGTTTTGGTGCCTGGAGTCACTCCTCCACACATGCAAGATTCTGTAATTTCCATTTGCTGAATTTCCTGAGGTTCCCCTCTGTTCTTTTTCCAACCTGTTCAAGTCCCTCTGAATGGCAGCACACCCATCTGGTGTATCAGCCACTCCTCCTAGTTTTTATCATCTGAAGACTTGCTGAAGGTGAGCTCTGTCACATCATCAAGGTAATTAATGAAGATGATAAACAGTACTGACCCCAAATCAAGTCTTGCAGTATCCCACTAGTGACTTGTCTCCAACCGGACTTTGTGCCACTGATTGCCAGCCTCTGGGCCCAGTTGCTCCACCACCTTTCAGTCCACCTCACTTTCCACTTACCTAACCTATCCTTTGTCAGCCCACCTATGAGGATGTTGTGGGAGACAGTGTTGAAAGCCTTAATAAGGTAGAGATAAATAACGTCCATTTCTCTCATATTATCCACCAAGCCAATCACCTCATCACTGAAGGCTATCAGGCTGGTGATGCACAAGTTCTCCTTTGCAAATCCATGCAGACTGGTTGTGATGCTGCTTTTTGCCTTGTGTCCTACTCTCAGGACCTTAAACTCCACCACCTCATGGTCACTGCAGCCAAGGCTGACCCCAGCCTTCACATCCCCAACAAGTTCTTCCTTGTTCACAAGTATGAGGTCCATGAGAGTACCTCTCTGTGTTGGTGACCAGTGAACTCCAAAAACTTCACTGATTGCTACTACCCTGCTGTGTTGATCCTCCAGCAGATATTAGGATGTTGAAAGGCCTCTGTGAGGACCAGAGCTTGAATATGAGGCCTGTTCTAATTGTTTGAGGAAGGCTTCATCCACTTTTTTTGCGATCAGATGAGATGGTCTGTATCAGACAGCCAACTACAACATCACTTATGCTTATACTGACCCATAAGCTCTCAGCTCCCTCATCACCCATCTCTAGGCAGAGCTCCATGCACTTCAGCTGCTCTCTCACATACAAAGCAACTCCTCTTCCTCACCTTTCCAGCCTGGCCTTCCTAAACCGTCTGTATCCAGCCATGGTTGCACTTGGTTATGCGAGCTATCCCACCCTGTCTCTGTGATCCCAGGCTTTCATGTGGTTTGGCCAGGGACTTGACCACAGGCAATGCAAGGAGTTACGAGAGAGCTGGGATTGTTCAGCCTGGAAAACAGGCTGAGAAGAGAAGGGCTCAGGCTCTTACAGTATCTGACATAAAAAAGGGTCAACGAGAAGGCTGAAATGGACTTTCTTTGAGGATGCCCATTGACCACAAGTTGCAGGAAAGTCTGCTCAGACATAATGTGAAATATTTCTCCATGTGAGCATTCAGAAACTGGAACAGGGAACCAGAAAGGCTGTGATGTCTCCACGCTTGGGATGTAGTGAAAAGCATGCTGAGCTAACACACGTCTTCCTCATCTCCAGGGTCCAAATTAACTTTTCTGCATCACGTCCCTTAGCGAAAGGGGCTTGTGGTCCCGGTATGTCAACACGCCCATCCCAGGACATCGTACTGAAAGTGGCCGCTCTGGGGCCTGCCACTGC
>JAVJGJ010000037.1:11407748-11419747 GCA_035590215.1 Microhierax caerulescens
CCTGGCGGCAAGAGATGAAAATGCAGATGCCTGGTCCCAGCCCATTTCCCGAGGAAGGAAGGGAGGAATTTTTAGGATTATTTGGGTAGGTTTTAATTTTCACTGTTTCCAAAATTCGGGTTTCACAATCCCTTGATTTCAACCAGCTTTAAGATGAGATATCTCCATGTGAAAATAAAAAAGGAAGAAAAATTCAGTCTGTCTAAATTGCCTTGAACAAACCATGAGTTGAATTCCAAGAAGAGTCGCTGCACCTTGCCTTTACAAAGAACCTAAGCACTGCAAAGCAGCCACATACAAGGTGCCACAGTACCGTATCTATTGAATGCTTATATTTGTTTTGTGTCATCTTTTATCTAATAGTTTGGACCACAATACTAAATGGGTGCTGTTCCTGAAACCAGCAAGTTTAACTGGTCTTGGCTCAGGGAAGGGTCCGGGTGTGAAACTCAAGACTCTCATGTGAGTATGGGTGACCCTATCCCCACAATGTTAGCAATGAGGAGGCAGAATGGGAGCCAGAAGCACCTGGCACTCAGGGATAACAGCAACTTGACATTGCTCTGATGCAGGCATGGCAAGAATCTGCGTGAAATACAATACACCCAGTCATCATTGTGTTAATTGGCATGGAGAGAGAGTGCAAGGCATGCTGCTCACACCTCTCCCCCCATGGGTTTCTTGCTGTGTGTGCTCCATTTTAGCCATGCTAGCTTAACTCCTCCTACACAAAGGACAAGGGTTATTAACTTCATGGCAGCTCAGCTGGCCAAGTGTCCCTGTGTCACAGGAAGGCCAGATCACCAAACCTAAGGAGACCAGGGTACATTGTGCATTGTTTTAAATCCCTTTTTATTGGGAGATCAGAAGCAGGAAGATTGGAACATGTTCCCACCACCATGCAAAGCACCTCACATCTTTCTAGCCTCCTCCCATCTTGGCTGCTGCTCTGGTCAGCATTGCATCCTGGAGGTGCCATCTTCCCCCTTGGTCCCCATGGCTTCTCATGTGGATTTCAGTACCCATGGACTGAGGAGGAAAGGTATGAGGAAGAAAGAAAGGGAAAAGGATTAGCACTGGCAGGAAGGTGGAGCTCTTGATTCGATCATTTTTTTCTTCCTTTAGCACACTCAAACTTTCACTTGCAAACCATCTACCTACCATACTTTCCGTGACTCCTCCACATCAAAACCAGCAAATGAACCCATTTTCTGCAGCCTCCCCTCCATCCCCACAGCTATATCTCCTCCAAAACCCGTGTTTGCCATGGCTAGAGTGGAGACATGTCCATAGGGACAGTAAAGGGCAGGGATGGAAAGGCAGGAATTCTCCCACTTCAGACCCATTTGCTAGCACGTGGTGTCTCATACCCTGAGGCAATCTGCATGATCTTGGAATGCCAGTGAGAAACGTCTGCAGAGCCAACTGAAACAGAAACACTGCCAGCAGCCCGTGTTGTTTATTTACCAGAAGTACTTTCAGGCATTTGGTATTACTACATTTCTTAACAAGACTCACCTGAAATATGGACCCTAATGAAGGAAGCAGTTCTATTCTGTGTCAAAACATGAATGGTCTCCCCTCTTAGATCCGGAGAAATGGCACCATTTCCCTGAACTTTCTGAACACATGAAATGTGGGAGAGCCCATCCTGGGCCTGTCTAGAGACAGACAGGTCCCCGTGGAGCAGCAGGAGCAGGGACCTGGGTGGCAGTGTGATAAGAAAGAATGAGAACGCCAGGCAGGAGGGAGGTGTAGCCTCTTAGGGACAGGTTTCTTCCATGACCATCTGCTGTGCAATGCCTTCCGGTCCCCAAAATACTCCCTGTCACCACTGATGTCCTCCCATCCCCAAACCCAAGTGAGGCTGCAAATATGGATTGCAAGGAGGGAGCGCAGTGGAGAAGACCCTTTCCCAGGAAGGAGATAGTCCAGGCTCAGGGTAACCAGAGAAAAGGAAAGCTATTTTTATGTCTTTGTTTTAAACACCCTGTGGCTGTTCCTATGAAACTTCTGGGAGCCCATCACCGTTATTCTGCGTGTCTTACATTCCCCAGGGAACATAATCTCCTTCTCCCACAGTATCCAACTGGGCTCCCGAAAATAATAAAGCTTTAAACAAAAATTAGAATGACACATCTTTGCAAAGCGGCATAAATGCTCCCCAGTTCAGGAGAGCAGGGGGGAGTCTCCAGAGCAACCATCCCCGTGTCTATGTATCTGTGTATGCATGTCTGCAGACAGGAGCAGGGCGAGAGCAGCCCCTCCAGCACTGCAGCCCCAGGGAGCTCAGGGAGAGGAGCAGCTGCCCACTGACACCCACACAGGGGCCATTATGTACCCAAAATAGCTGCCCTCTCCAACAAGGAGTGCAGGCTCACAGGACAAATCCCATCTCCGCTCCCAGTAGGGTCATGGGCAAGTCAACGGTATTTATGAGCATGACTATTGAAGGCAAAAACAATCCCTGTTCTTCATCCATCACCAGGAAAAGACTCCAATGGCCTTGAGATGGCACGTATGGATTTACCCCTCCCTATATTCTATAGGCTCAGCCTCATGTCTGTTCTCCTTTTGACCAGACTGCAACCCCCAGCCCTGGCCTTTGAATCCAACCCAAGAACTTTCTTTTCACACAAAGCAAGAGGTAATATTTGTAACATCTGCAGAAGCATCCAAGAATTTTGTTCCAAGTGTACCTTTTTAATTAATTCGATATATATTTGTTAAAGTATAAGAAACAATATGTAACATACACTACACATATCAATGTTAATATATTTAAAGGAATCAGTGTTTCTTTACGCTGCTTATTCTTTTACAACAATGGTAATACACAATTACAAATCTCACATATGTATTAGTAAAATCAACATTTCAGTGTAACCATCTCAGTGAAATGAGATCATCCAGCAAAGCTGAAATAAAATGTGTCAATATTTTTTCTGCAACACTTTATTTGCCTTATTATGTTTTCATGAAGTGTCTCAGTTTTGATGAAACAGTAGGGTGTGGGCTGGAAAAAGTGTCCCTTCGCAAAACATTGGACCTGGGAAGCTTGTTAAGCCTTTAATTTCTCAATATACCCTATCAGAACAAAGCTGGACAAATTAAGACATTCAATCTGTCTCTGATGTTTCTGATTCTCTGCTTTGCATGCAATTATCTGGTTAAAGGTAGCTTGCCCTTGGCTCCCTATTCCCCATTTCATGTGCTCCTCCTTCTTGACTTGTGAGGTCTGGGCTTCAAAGCATCCCTACCAAGCCTACAGAAGCCAGTAGATGGCAGGACCGACTCAGGGCTTTGCTTCCCTGGCACCATGGCAGCTCCTGAAGTGCAAGACTGGGTGTGACTATCTCCATTCTAGTCTGAGAGCCTCAGACGCCAGCTTTCCAGGGGTGAAGTAACTCCTCCAGGATCAACGAAAGATTCAGAGCCATCTTCATCCCGAACAGCTGAGACCCGCAGCATCTCACCACTGAGGATGACAGTGAAAGCACAGCCCAGCTTCAGGGTGCAAAAGCATTGGGATCACAAGAACAAGAGACTTGTGACATGGCCCTAAGTCTCCAACCATTCAGATTTGCACCATATTTGCCTTTCTGGGAGACACGAGAGCATGGATGCCCACACCTCATTCCAGCACGGAGGCTCAGCCCCCAAGACCAGAGCTAGCAGGCTTCCCACCAGGGGTGGTAGGACCATAGCCTCCTTCACGGCAAATAGGGTCCCTGGGTGGCGAGTCATTTCAAACAACCCGTAACTTGAGTAAACTAACACCAAGGAAGGACATTCTGTAAGTAGCAACGTGGATCATTTGAGTAATGATTAAGCAACTGGCCTTATTTGTTCTGGCTGTTTGTGCAAGGAAGTCACATCAGGTCTGTGTTCTCCAAAAAAAGAAACTGTGCCCTTTTTAAAAACAAAACAAAACAAAACAAAACAAAAAACAAAAAAACAGAAATCTCAAAAGTTGGAAGAACTTTGTTCATTTTTAAGCCCTTCCTTTCAGCAAATGGCAAAGCCAGTGAACCTGGGTGGAAAGGGCTGGTGCCACAGTAAGCTTTGAGCATGTACAGACAAAATATAAAAATGAGAGCCCTTGCGACGTTGGCGTAGTGGTAGATGGCAGCAGCTGCCATTGAATTACAGCCATTTCTAGGAAGGAAGCACGGAAACCATTTTCTCATTAGCACGCTCCAAAATGCACTGGTATTTGACTTCGGCTTTTTTTATTTTCCAGTGAAAACTGTTCCAGGATATTTTATGCTTGTACAGAGCAAAGCTGCCTCCCCTTATAACCTCTCACCCTGTCCGAAAAGGTGAAGATCTGAGTTTTCTGCTGAGATTTCCATCTTTGAATCCACAGTCCAAGTAAACACATTCAGAGCGCTTAAAGGCTGTCCCACCGTTGCCTGAAAGCTCCAAATCAGGCACTTGGTTTAACAAGCCACCACTTTTAATGCTCTATAAATGCTGGGTTCTTGGCATTTATTTTCTTTCTGTTATTAATATTTACTATTACAGCTGCATATTTTCAGGCCTTTCTCTCCTGGGCTTTACAATAGTTGAGGTTTTCACATGATTTCTTGTGAGAAGGATTTGGAGGCAAAAATAAATTCTACAGTAGAACCAAAAAGTCATGAGAGTTGGCAAACCGGTCATATGGTGCTTGGGATTAAACTGTTGAATAACATCTCTTGTATTTGACAAGTTGTCAAATCCCCCCTCCTTTCTCAAATACATATATCTATCAAAGAAATCTTTGCCACAGGTGTCTGAAAGGAGAAACTGTAAATATCTCATCTTCCATATAATAAGCATACAGGGATATAGCACATGAGGAGGAGACAAAGACAAAAGGAGAGTAAAGAGGAGAAAAAAGTATCTATCTCCATACACAATCTATTCATCATCTATAGGCTCAAGAACACACACGAACTGACCTTCAGATCTGTCCCCTGGCAATGCCATTAATATAACTTGTTATTTGTCTAAGGTAAGTAGCCTGCTGAATGTTCTTTCTGCCAGCCGTTGTTCACTTGCATAATCAACTACTCGACAGAAGCAAACTCTGAAATGCTGAGGGAGGGAGGTGGTGCTCACTGGAAGAGGCAACCAGTTCTCACAACCCTGCTCGTAGCTTTAGCCCACAGGGTCATCCAGTGCAGCATCCTCAAGAGCCTCGTGAGGGCTCAAACAGGCATTAGGACACAACTATGCTGATGGCTTTTAAGTTTAGCTCTTTGCTCACAGCAGAGGCGTGAGGGCTACCGAATCCAAAACCAAGATGCCTTTTACCAGGTGGCTAGAAGAGTTACAGACCCACTACTTGCAAGGTCATATACTCTGGGTGCTGCCTTGGTCTCACTACAGCATCTACTCACAGCAAGTGGCGAGGAACAAATTAACCCTGCAAATGAGGTTTCTAACCCTCTTGGGAGGAAGGCTCAGGCACAGGGAAGCTAGGGAATATTAACCCCATTTCTAGCAATTTTTTCCTCAAGTTTTCTCTGTGCTATATGTGCATAGCAGAGGTTTGTGGCGTACCTCAAGCCCTGTGGTCCCAGCAGGCAAGGGAGGATGCATTAACCAGAGGAAGGCACATCTGAGGACCAATGAGACAAGTGATGCATTCTTACAAAACTCATCACCTAATTGTAGGTCATGTCACAAAGACCAGTCCCTCCTGTTGTAAAGGCTGTCATTAGCATCTGTGTCATTTTAATTAAAAGATGGGGAGAAGGAAGAGGAAAAAACACATAACCCTTTTTGTTGTAACTATTTCTAAACATCTGCACACCACCTTTCAAAAGCAGCTGTTTATCACGCATTTAAGTGGGGACAGAGGTGTAACTGAACAGTGTGTGCAGCTTGAGAAGCTTTTGTTTCTGACACAAAATCGGAGAACCACACACAAGAAGGTTATGGCTAGAGTGTCAAAGCTACACCTCTTTTTTACTGCTAGAAGAGAAAAAAAGTGCAGTGCACCTCTGATCAATCAGTGGAAGTGACAGCAAGCTTTTGCCAGACAGTTTAAGGCTCAGTTTTGGCTTTTTTTGTCTAGCAAGTCCACAGGTAGGCAAAGCAGGTAGGAAACCAGCACGATGCAGAGATGGTAGGTGGACACATCTCCCATGGGATGGCTGACAACTTCCAGAAGCAACGTTGCTGGAAGATCCTGGGATCTGAGGGACAGCAGGAGTGGCAGTTGTGGTGGTGAAGTCACCTTCTGCAGTCCACGTGACCATCAACCCATCAGTCAGGAATTGCAGGTGGAACCTAAAGATCTGAGTATTGATATCTTTGCCTCTGACTTCACTAAATTCTGCAAACACACCTGTTGCCCTGGATCATTTACGTATCGATGTTATTGTCCAAAGTGGGGAAATCGAGGCACCAAGTCTTTGCAACATACAGGCTAATTTTTAGCAGTCCTGTTCCCTGTGCGCTTGCTCCATTAGGAGTAACGGGGTTGCCACAGACCCCAACTGGAATTTTCCACTAAAATGCATCTGGAAAAGGTGATTCCCAAGAGAGGTGAAACAAGCTGGCTCAGGGATGTTTGTCAGAAAGGACAGCAACAGGGAGAAGATGGACTTGCTGCTCAGAAGTAAACTGGAAGGTATGCTGAGATGAAGCACTCAGAAGCTGCTGGAGAGGGTAAGAGGCCCACGTGCCAGGCATAATATTTGGGTTTTCCATAACAGCATTTCTAATGTCTCTGTCTGGAGCAAGGAAACACACACAGCACACGTTCCATCTCGGGTAACAACAGGAGCATGTTTATTCAGGTCTGGCACTTACAGAGCTCGGAAGGACAAGGTACACACCATTTGTTTTCCAGAAAAGTCAGCCCAGGATCAGAAGAAACAAAACGATTTTATAAAAAGAAACTGCAGCTGCAAGGGGTCAGGAATGTGTCTCCTTTCGGGTCATGCATTCCGATGCCCAGACCACCCACGGGCTGGAGCACTCCGGTGCCAGGCACCTATGCGGAGTCGAGAGGCAGGAACGTCTGAACACTTGACCAGGTGGTGTCTGGGGTTAATTGGTTCTCTGAGTCCCAGCCTTGTTTTAACCAACCTTAGCAATGAGGGGGAGGGTATTAGGTATAAAAGCAGAAACCCTTCCAAAATCATCCACCTTTGCCAAGGAGGTGTGAGAGTGCAATGGGGTATATCCACAGAAGGAGGAGAACAGCTTGGCCAAACCGCCCAGGTCTCCAATGCTCGAAGAGCATAAAGTCTGGGAAACAATCACCTTGGAAGCCTGCTGAAAAGTAGAGGATCTCCTTGCAGACAGCAACAGAGAAGATATTGGCTAATGAGACCTGCAACAGCCCGTGAAAGATGGCTCTTTCTCAGCCAGCCCCATCACTCACGAGCCCTGAGGATATAGATGAAGCTAATGAGGACCCCCAAGGCCAGTACCGTGTAGCTGGCTTTCACGCTGCTGGAACCGCTGATGTTGCAGAGGAAAGAGTCGCAGCAGTAAACAGAGGCAGCCGCTATGCCGAGGTTAATCCCAGCGCTGGGGCAAATGGGAGAGCATCCTTTGGAGATGGACTGGCCAGACTTGCTGCCTGAATTTAGGTTGGGGTGGGTGGAAAGGAAGGAAAGCAAAAAGAAATGGGTTTAGAATGTTTCTTAGCTTTCTGATCTTGGCTTTCACCTGTTCTGCAAAGGAAGTAACAGAACTGAAATAGACGAAGCATCACAGGTGGCACAGAGAGGATGAAGTACTTCTCAGCGTCAAGCTATGGAGAGTAATCTCAGCCAGCACACACATTTCAAGGAACACCCATGATAAGCTCCCACACAGACCCTAGAGATCATGCAACAACCCAGAGACACTGCTTCCAGGCCATCAGCCAAAGTCTGGCCACAATGGCTCCAGTGAAGAATCTCAAAAATCCCACTCAAGCTTGACCCTGGAACTCCTCAGGCGAGACAAGGAGGGAGCATGGGGTGTACAAAGCACCAGGAAGGCACTCATGAGCAAAGTCTGTGTTTCAAGCGCTGGCTGCAAGAGGCGCAGCATGCATTTAGCAGCAGGAAATTGGAAACCGTTAGCACTGTGCTAAGACCAGGGGGTTGTAAAAGCTCCCAGCCTCCATTCGCGCAGGCATGACCCACCCACAACACAGACCCTGCAACTCAGGCATGCAACACCCCTCCCCTCCTGCAAGGGGAGAGCAAGGTAAGCCAGGCTGGGCTCCGGGCTCTGCAATGGCACTAGGAGACTTGCCAGAGCAGCCTGCTTCCCCTGGAGCAGCAGCCAGGAAGCACAGAGCCACCCATATCTTTCCTGGAACTTAGGGAGGAAAACTGCAAATCTCCCTTCCTGGCAACCCCACTTCATCCACGGAGAGCGAAGAAGCAAAGGTGGGACTTCAGGAATGAATAACCCAAATGCAGGGCAAAAGTAGGAAGGGCAACCCTGGAGCTTCCTACAGAGGAAGGCTGCAGCATCCTCCACACTTCCACTTATTCATCAGCAACCTCCCCGCCCCCAACCAGAAATTCCCCTCGGACTCCCAGCATCACTGCAAGCACGTGGGTTTTAACGTGACTCTGTCTGGCAGCACTCCCCTCATAAAAATTCCCTTGGGATGGTCCAGCGTTCAGCTTCTAAGCAGAACTTTCCCTTTTTTCCAGCCAAAGGAAGGAAAGCCTTCCTGCAGCTCAGCCGGTGACCCAGGAGAGCAGCCAAGAGGGGCAGCAGAAGGGCCTGTCAACACTCACCGATTCCCATTCCAACATACGTTGTCACACAGTGGTTTTCATTCTCCCCGCACTTGACAGGCTTCAGGCAGGCCCAGTTGGAGGATGCATCCGAGCACGAAAAGCAGATCAGCGTGTGGGCTGCAAGAGAAAGGCATACGTCGGTTAGGGGCTGGTGGGAAGGTCTCCTCGCTTGGTGGCCCCCACCTCTAGCAAATGGCACACACTGCATCTGGCCACAGCCACACTTGCTATGTCAGCTGTATCAGCCTGCGACAGGTTTTTTCCAAAAAAAAAAATGGCCAGATGAAGTGTTCAAGCATAAGGGATACATTTTGAGCTCTTGGCAGGACCAAGTGTCAGCTAAAGCCTCAATACAACTACAGGTCAGCCCAGTACTTTATGGCATGCTCCTGTTTGCACCAAGAGCGGGTTCAAGCTACAGCCGCCAACTTGAAACAAAACAATGGAAGCAAGTTCAAACCTGCAGCCTGGAGCCTGAGATTTGGGCTTATTCAGCTCAGCTACTGTGGACACTGATGGGAAAAGCTCCAGGCATGCACATGGGTTTGAGTCTTCTGTGACCTGACTTTTGGCAGCAGGGCACAAAGCTCAGGCTACACTTGTGCTAGCACATGTGGTAGAAATGATTTCTCAGCTAGAGCAAGCCCAGCATTGCAGCAAGACCTGCAAGGCCTTGCACTGTCCCGCTACCCAGGGAGTCACAGCACTATGAAGGCAGCATATGCAACCAACCTTTTTAATCTGGAGCAGGGGGATAGCAAAAAAAGCATGCCTTCCTTCATGGCAGGTCCCCTAAAATGGTTTATCCTACACCAGCAGGATGGACTGCACCAGCTGGCTCCCATCCCTCATCCTTCAGATCTGCCCAAGAAAGAGGAAAGATTGGAAAATAGCATTCAGTTGTGGGAAATGGTTGCAGAAACAGCCTGGACCAGTGACTCAGCAGGGGACATATGCACTTTGCTGTGGACAGATGATCTTCTCTGTACTTTACATATAAGAACATCATATCCACACCGCAATTGTTGACCTGCATACACAGACAGATCAGGTCTGTGATCTGAAGCCTGATATTTCACAGGCTCTGATTTTTGAGTGCTCCAACAGCAATTCCTTCCATGAGGCACTGCCCTTCTCTTCTATGTTTACAGGATGCAAAATGGAGTGGGAGCTGATTCAGGATGGTGCTGTTGCACTTCACAGCATCATTCCTGTTCCTACCACTTTCAGCCCCACCACAAACAGAATACTAAGGACATGAAGTTGGTGAAGCCCTGGGAGAGCTTGCTGAGGCTCAGCAGCCCCTTCATGGAGTATTTTGGATAAATATTGGTAAGCAGCTGTCCTGCTCTTCCATGGGACTGCATGACTTCTTGAGGTTCCTCTCAGTCCTGTTTTTCTCAGGAATAGAAAAGTTTTTAATGAGAAAATTGGGGAAAAAATAACAATTGTTGTCAGACAAATTACTTTTGAGCAGCCACAGCCAAGGCAGGGAAAGAAAACAAAAGCATAACCTCAGGAAAACAGATTAAAGTGGGTTAGTGGGAGATCCTGAATGTCACACCAGGGCAGCCATTGACTCTGCTTTGGAGACAAAGCCAACACCACAACCCCCTCAGCAAGAATGTCATGGATTGTGTCATACATCTTCCAACAATCATCAGTCTGCAAACGACGCCTGCAACAAAACCAAGTTACCTAAAGCACGCCAATGCAGCAGCCACAACAGATACACAGCACCCAGGATTACAGGGCCACCAGTTGAGTCAAAAGCCCCAGGAGAGATCTGTCAGTGGACCTTGCTTCTAGATCTAGGAGACAGGGAGGAGGACGAAGCCAGCCACTGAGTCTGCAGCCTGTCATTGTCCCTTGCTGAGCCCTCAGAGCGTTTCCATGGGTTGGCCAAACCTCAGTGTGGGACCTCAGAGCGAAGCCCAGCTCTCTCCTGCTCCCACGTTCCCAGCATGTTTCTGCTCTCAAGTCTCAGGCGACCTGTCCCAAAGCTTTCTTGCAACCACCCCCGAGGGCAAACTGAGGAGGCAAATTGACTCATCCCATTTCACAGGAATTGTCTGCGAATGGATTCATTCACAGGAATAAAGTGGATTACAGGCTTCCAGTGGGCATGATGGCAGGACATATGTCCTCATATCTATTTGCTCACTATGCTGAACGCATGAGTCGGGTGGTGCAGTGCCATTCATTAAGGCTTAAGAGGTTCCAGATACAAACGCATCAGAAATATTTGTACATGCACATGAAAGTGCCTTTAGGCATGAAATTCTCTACCACATGACTACATCTATGCTCCTACCACAGCATCTCCTACCTGTCCCCGTGTTTTTCTTTGTCACATCTACCTATTACCCCTTGTCTTAATATAGACAAAATCCCTCTAGAAGAGGTGAGTCTTTTAATGTAGTTTAAGAGAGGAATTATACAATCCACAGTCGTAACTAGTGCCACTTTCTGCCCCACCAAAACAGATAACTGAAAAATCCATTGCAGAGTTAAGAGAGCAAGTAGGCTGAGTGTTTTAAACAAAAGGCACAAGAGGGGTGGCATAATTATTTTATGCAGCTGGAGACAGAGCAAAGAGTTGGAGCTCAAGGCTACAAAAAAAAAAAAAAAAGAAAGAAAAAAAAAAGCCCAAGACTGAACAATGCAAAAGGGAAGCCTCGTTTTCACCAACTTAGAAAATGCAGTGCTCTTGCACAGGAAGAATTTATGTGTTTATTTGTTTGCTGCTCAGCTCCTTGGAGGAACAAAGAGCTCCCAAAACAGAGCAGATCATTTGTGGGGGGGG
The DNA here is from genome assembly GCA_035590215.1 of Microhierax caerulescens. Classification (NCBI taxonomy): domain Eukaryota; kingdom Metazoa; phylum Chordata; class Aves; order Falconiformes; family Falconidae; genus Microhierax; species Microhierax caerulescens. Next base: position 11,419,305 of record JAVJGJ010000037.1, read on the forward strand.
ATTCCTCAGGTAAGAGGCTGAATCCATTCTTGCAAAGAGCAATGGGGGGGGGGGGGGGAACCAGCCTTTAAAAGCCCACTCTGAAGCTCAGCAGCACCAGTGGAACATGCTGTTGCTTCAGCAGCTTTCATTCCGTTCCTATGCCCAACGCTCTTCCCTTTTCCACTGCACTTAGATGAGATCCTTATACACCATATGCAAGACCTTAAGGGGACTTGGAGCAGGTAGCAAAGCTTTTCTGTAAAAGACTCCCTCGGATGCGCTGGAAGCGTTTGGGGATAAAGCTACCTGCAACAAACCCTTCTGCCTGACTCAGAACTTACTTTAAAGCTGAAAGGTTTTTTTTGGAGGAGGGGGGAAATGAAACCTCTTATTGCCTTGGCCTGGACAACCCATCCTCCCAGCTGGAACGGAGCATAAGTCAGCTGGGCTCTGATGGAGAG
>JAVJGJ010000037.1:11419847-11442664 GCA_035590215.1 Microhierax caerulescens
ACCAGGGATCTAAGGACGCCGATCGATGGGCCATTATAGAAACCATTGAAGTGTAAACTCCAAGAGATAAAACCAGACACTCTGTAAACAAGAAGGGGAGCGGGGGGGAGGGAAGGGGGCATAGAAAGAGCAGCAACCAACTAGTTTCTTTTCACCGGTGTCCTCTGGAGACAAGAAGAGCCCGCGATTCCTGAGCAGAGCCTCACAGGGCCCAGAACTCTCCTGTTTGCTCTTTGTTTGGCTCCTCCGAGCATCAACATATGGAAACAATACGGGGCTCTGCACGGCCCCACGGAGTTCGGATAGTCAGAAATGGAGTCGATGGCAAGGCGGGGACTGCAGACCGTGCGACCTGGTCACAACTCGCAGTTTAACACCCACCAACACGAAGCGTGTTCTCTCCCCTGCGTCGGTGGCAGCCCCAAGATGCACTCCATGGGGTACGGTCCCTTGGGGGTCACCACCCACACGTCGGCCACCGCAGCCTTCCCTGACGGATGCTGGGGGGCGACAGCAAGAGACAGAATCACGAGTGGCTCTGCCAAGACTTTGCTCCATCGGCCATTGCCAGGCTGGGCTCCATCTCCCTTTCACCCTCCTTCCCCTTGGCTGCATCTCAAACCATTTCGGCGCCGTTATCCCGGCTCACTGCACCAGAAAGGGGGAGCGGGGCCGGCCCTGGGCTTTGTTCGAACTGCAACTGGGAAAAGCTCCAACAAAATACCCACATGCACAGCTGGAGATGCACACCTAGACATACAGGCACCGAAGTTCCTGCTCCGAGAGGGATCCTGCTGCGAGGCAGGTTTTGGAGAGCCACCCACCCACACGCCCCGCGCCAAAGCCCAGCACGGCTCAGCTCTGTCCCCCCCCAACCCCTTTACAACCCTCACCCCCTCTCCCTGCAAACCTCCAACTTCCAGAGCCCACCCTGCAAGACGCAGCGCGCGCACACACGCACGCACGCACGCACACACCGCAATTTGCACCCAAGCCCAGGGCTGGGGAGCGACTGGGGAGAGGTGGTGGTGGATGGGTGACGAGGGTATCCCCCCCCCATCCCCCATTACCTCTCTCCACGCACAGCACCGCAGCCAGAACAGCGAACAGAAGCGCCTTCATGGTGCGGCGGTGGGGCCAGGAGATGCGCAGGGCGGCTGGCGACGCGCAGGGCTGGCGGCGGGGCCGGGCTACAGGGGTGGGGAAAGGCCAGGAGCCCCGCCCCGCGGGCCGGCCCGTGCCCCGCGCCACCTCCCACAGCGCTTCCCCGGCCCCGCCTGGTTTCGTGTCACCGCTCCGGGGAGCCGGGGCCGGGGAAGAAGGGGAGGGCTGCGCCTCCGCGGCTTCTGGGCTGGGCAGCGCCGGGCCCGCTGAGGGGGCTTAAAGCAATGAGGGAGCAGAGGCAGCAGCTACTGTCTGGCCCTGCCCCAGTGGCTTTCTCCATCCGCCTTTCGGGTCCCTTCTGTGTGCCTGAGGCGGGAGTAGGAGGGCTCCCTGTACACCGGACCCCACTCATGCACAGCCCTTTTCAAGTGCAACCCCCTCCACCCAGGAGGACCTGCTGTGTTCGTGTCTCCCTCCTCTCCTCCGCGCATCTCCACTCACAGATCCCCTGAGCACAGACACACACCCATACACCCACCACCACCCTGTAAGCACACCTGCCCTGCCTGGGCAAACCCCTGTGTGCAGGGCTCCCTTCAGGCATGGACCTCCCGCAGGTAAGGCCCCCTGAATGCCCAAGCCTGCGTGACACCCCCTTTTCAAGTATAACCCCGCTGCCTGCACAGCCCCCATGCAAGACCCAAGCACATAGAGAACCAACTTCCCGAGCCGTTTACCAGACCCTAAATGGGATTAGACATATGGGGTTGGGAAGCTTGGAAGGTAGTTGGAAGGAAGTTGGAAGGTAGGAGGGCCCAGCAGCTGGTGTGACACAGGACAGCCTGGGCTGCTTGGCAGGATGGGTCTTCAGAGCATAGGACAGCCCACCAGAAAGGTTTGTTGCAGTGGCCCAGGTTCAGTAGATCCCACAGAAATAGCCGTGTCCTCCAGGAAATGAGCTGCAGCAAGGGCGCTGGGGGAGGCACCGCATGGAGCTGGCTGTCAAGGAGGCCTGGGATGGAGGAGAGGGCTGGTGAGCCAGCAAGAAACAAGCAGGTTTGACAAACTTTGTATGCCACTGATGGGTTTAATTCTGCAGAATCAGCATTTCCTGGCAAATGCATCTGCCAGAAGAAATTTCAGTTTCTGTCTTGTCAGAGTGCATTCAGAGTCCTCTTCATGGAAAACAAATCGGTGCCTGCAAACCCCCATTTCTCTATTCTTTCCTATGGCTCTTTTTTTTTTGTTTGTTCGGGTTTTTTTATCATCGCCAGTTATTCTAGAAGGAACTGTCTGTGAGCAGTGTGTTTCTGTGGTCTAATATCTTCCACTGAAATGGGTTGCTGGGACTGTTTCATTCTCTGGTTAACAAACGAAATACTTTAAAAATGGGAAGTTTCAGTTTTGCTGTAGCCTGAGCAACTGTAATTCAGATATACTCACAAGACCCCTGTCTCATACAGACCAAGTTCAGGCTGTGCATGTGAGAGTCGGTCTGGTTTTTAGTAGCCTACATCTGAGCAGTCTTACAGCATTTATTTCAGCTTTGAGACAAAGCACCTGATATTTAATTTCTGTGTATCAGGAAGGCAGAGCACATTCCTTCAGCTTTTCTGTTCCTTTGATGTCTTGCACGCTTCCCTCATCCCCACCAGAAGTCTACAAGAGCCTACAGCTTTCTGCTTTTGTCCCACACACAACTTTAATGTTATCGGTTCCACTGTTTCATGGAGAGGACCGGCCTGCTGCTAGGAAGGAAGAGAGAGGACCTAAAAATCACACAGGGGACAAGTCACCCTGGAATCTGGAGTTATCCCAATACAACTGAAATGGCTGGGGGCGGGGGGCAGGACAGCGTTAATTACAGGATGCTGCAAATGAAAGAGCTTGGCGGAAGGACTGGGGATGAATTTGCTATGGTGGAAGATACTCCAGGTGAGAAGCCCTTCTGAAAGCCTGCTGGTCTAAGCCCATGTCTCCCACCTCCTCACCAAGGCTACAGTGTGGGCCAGCAGACTTCAAAGCTCAGTGCAGCAGCTCTGATGGCAGGACTTTCTGTTCTAGACCAGCGCGCAGCAAAACACCACACTGAAGGTTCCAGCCTCCTTTTGCAAGTTGTTGGAGGGCTTCATTGAACCGTTGGCTTCATACTGTGAATGCAAGGCAAAAAAAAAATGTCTCTTCACAAGAAGGAGATGATAAGAAAGGCAGCATGGGTAAAGTCCAGCAACAGGAATGTGGTAGGTATTGGGTAAGGTGGATAAAAGTACAAAAACACACTTAAGGGAAAAGGAGATAAGGAAGCAGCTAGGTCATAAAGTGAACTGGTGCTCGAGTAAATATTTCTGCTTGCATGATGGGGATGAATGGCTAGTTTTAAACCCAGGAAAAATTAAGAGTATGGCAGCTGCCTTCATGGGTCAAGGGAGCAGGGTAGCAGGGATGGGTGCAGCAATTAAAACTAGAATTACTAGGTCTGCAAGGTTTTGGTGCTGAACTGGCACTTTAGGAATTGGAGCTTAAAATGTGGGCCCTCTAAAAGCTTGCTCATCTTCTGTGGAGCTAGAGAGTTTCCCTCACTCATCTTCTGTGGCATGCAGAGAGTTTCCTTCACCATTACACTTCTGTTTCAGGGCTTGGGCAAGACTTGTGAGTCACCTAAACCCCAGTCAAATCTGCAAATGAAGTGTTTCCCCAGTTAGTGGAGCAAAGTTGTTTTGTGGAGCAAACCTGCTAAAACCACTTTGCATAGATGCCACAGAAAGGAACAAAGTCCTTTCCTTTGATTAGTTACATCATTCTCCAGAGATGAGAAGTGTTCAGACTTCTCTTCTGCTGGAAAGGATAGAGACTGCTCTGGAGCCCTGTCCCACCTGCCAAAGCTATCTCACTGTAAAATGTCGAGTTTCAGTTTGGCATGGTGGAGGTCTGCGAAGACATGACCTGTCCTCTAGCCTGAAAGAACAAGAGCCCAAGATCTCTATCCTTGCTGCAAGGTGTGTTTCCCTTCAGACAAACAAGGTTTTTTGCCCAGAGCAGTCTGCTGCAACGTAGTCATGCCATAAAGGCCGTCACTGCCCCAGTGCTGGCATAGGCTCCTACACTGCAAAGAGTGCTGGAGCCATGATGCAGCATTCCCGAGACTCCTGTTCACGTTGTCTTGCCCCACCTGACTGAATGAGAGGGGCTAACCTCATACGCCAGCCCTTCCCCAGCATTCCACTTCTGGATTTTTCTCCTCCTGAAGCCCATTCTGGTTGCTCTGCATCAGAGCTGCCCAGAAGACCTTCAGGAACATTCTTGGATCATCCAAGGATGCTCCAGACACAAGTTTTTTTAGGGGCAAACCAATCCACAATTGCTTCTTTGAACCTTCTTGCTGTCTACAGGGCCAAACAGCTCACTGTCCTCTGTCACCTTGACAGGCATCACTGTCCTCTGGCACTCTGACAGGCACCCTCTGCTGCAGCCTGTGGGAACAGACCTGAGATAGCTCTTAGTTAGCTAGAGTTTCCTGAAAATGTGGGTGCATAACCAGGCACCTTTTGGGGCTGCAGTATTTACAGGAATAAGACCTTCATCTGCCCACTCAAACCACAACCTGCAGTCACAATCAGGCTGTCAGGTTTATGAACTTTGATTTCTGGTTGATGTCAACGTTTCCATTTTCCTTCTTTACCCGGAGTGGTTAAGGTGAAGGTGCTTTGCTGGCTGGTGCATGCTCAGTTGGTATTTGAGAAATCGGCATTCTCACACCTCCTCCTTCCAGAGTCTGCATGACTCACGCTTCGTCTTGCTTGTTTATTCCAGGATTTTGACAGGAAAACAGTTGTGAAGCTTTAAGCAGGGGTCATTACTCAGGCAAAAAGTTCAACTGTGATTGCTGCTGTGATCTCTCCAGGCTACTGGAAGTGTGCTGGAAGATACGTCCACGTCTGGAGCAACCAGGGTACCTCTGAAGAAAGGTTGCTCTAGAGTGCTCCAGCATTATAAACTGATTCCTCTACAAATGGGCTCACATTGTCATGCCCTGTGTGCATGCATAGACCTTAACTGTTCCGACCAGTCTCACCAAGGACCTCCATCCAGCCTGTGCCTGTGGGTCCAGGAGCCCCATTTAAGCTCAGGCCTGAGCCTTTTGTCCTTGCCAGGACTATGCTGTAAGTAAATGTGCCTATCTCCAGCCATCACCTGGATGCTGTAGGTAGTTTGTGCCCAGCTCTGTTCCTGGCCTTGTGATGGCCACGGGGCTCAGGTTGTGGCCTTGTCTCCAACTCAGCCACTGAATGGCCCTTCACCTATGTAATAGGTATGTCTGTCTCCAGCCCTATCTCCATCTCCTGGGCACACTTTGGACCCATGTTGTCTCCTTGTTTCCAGTCTTGACCTCTTTTGAACCATCAGTAAGGTTCAGCAGCAACCTTCAAAAGTTCCTCTGTCTGAGGGCATCTCCTTTCCCACAGCATGGACCTCATCACCTGGTGGTTTTGGGGAGAGAAGAGGTTTTTCAAGCCCTTCCCCATCTCTTCCATGAACGATTTGCCTCTCTGTAAACCAGGAATTCACCAGGCTTCAGGGAGACTGTACAAACGGTGCCAAAGCTGTAGACATGGTGCTGGGCTTGGGGAGCTTTGTAGTAGAAATGTTAAGTTTGATATGAAAGACATAGGAGTTGGAATGTGTAGGTTTGTGAAAGCACCTAAAAGAAACAGCAGAGCAAGGGTTAAAGGGAAAGGCGTGTGCTGACATGACAAAAGCATGCCTGCTCTAGAGCACCCTGTGTTTGACTTCATTCAGATGAAACAGAGGAATAAACTGACCTTAGATAAGAGTCTCCAGAGGATGTAGAACAGGGTAGGAGCCATAAACCACCCAGATAAAGAAAACAAAAGAACTGGGAGATTCAGGAATTTCACCTAAGAGAAGCAAAATAAAAGGAAAATGGAGCTAAACCGGCTTTCTCTCTCCAAAGGCTGTAAAAGGCAAGTCCAAAATCAGTTTGTTGTGCTCTGCCAAGAACCTCAGAGGCATGGTGAGAACTGCATAGCTGTCATCTCTTGGCTACCTGTGGCACAGAAGTGACACTGGCCAGATCACCCAAGCACGCACATGTTGGTGCTTGTAAGACAGTGATCAAACTAAAACTGGGAGAACGAGTGTGAGAGGGCAAAACCAACTTTGTTAGAGATTTTGTATGATAAAATTGCTTTCTTCCCCGGGAAGATCTTGCAGTATGTTTTATTACACTAATTTCCTGAAGACTGCATGTGCAGAAGGGAGTTTCTCGTTCCCAAGAGCAGTGTCTGCACATTATCTAATTGCTGATTAACATCTAATACTGGAGCAGGCCCTGGAGCTGAAGGCAGGTCCCAGATGAGCTATTGTAAGCATTGGGCACAGAGCCAGTGCCTGTTTCCTGGCCCTGCTGGATCAAGGAAGATTGAACCCCTGTCACCCCCATGCATGATGACAATGCTTTGTGTGGTGCTTAGGGATTTGTCTAGGTGAGAAATCAGCTGAAAGAGGTGAAAACTGTATGTAATTCATATTATGCAGAGTTGTATCTCCATGCACTGCCTCAGCACTAATATTGCTTTTACTGTTGACTGAAATCCTGGGAGCCCTGGAGGTGTTTTGGGGGTTAAACACCCTTTGGAGTAAAGTTCCTACATGATGCCAGTGGAAGGGCATCTTTGGGTCACCTTTGCTGCCAGACATTGCTATGTATTTGACTTTGAGCAACCTGGTCTAGTGTCAGGTGGCCCTGCCCATGGCAGGGGGGTTGGAACTAGATGGTCTTAAAGGTCCCTTCCAACCCAAACCATTCTATGATTCTTTGATAAAGCAACATCAAGCCTGAACACCACAATTCTGCTTTAGTGAAGGGAACCAGCACCCACGAGAGGTACATGGGAATGACAGAAAGGAGATGGAGAGAATCAGGAAAGGCAACTGATTTCACTCTCCAGCTCCAGTGAGACACCAATGAGATGCTGAGGACAGTATTTTTCTACTGTGCTTTGATGCATCTCGGTAATGATGCTAAAGCTGCTGATGCTGGAGGCAGTTCTTCAGCTCTTCACTATACATCTTCTGATTCTATCAAAAAGCCCCTTGGCTGCTGTGTGAACCCATAAGCTAAAAGTGGGGAGAACATAGCAGCCCAGGTCTTCCCTTTGGAGAACAGACTGGGAGGATCTCATCCCGTCACAGACCAGTTCACACCTCCCAGTGCAATGTGTAAGACTTTTCAATAGATTGCAGAGTTCCAGCAAGGCTGCCTTCTTTTTAATAATTTTTCCCCCAAGTTTGACACATGAAACTTGTGATCTGTTATAACACCCATCACAACTTCTTTCTTCTGGCAGATTGCTGCAAGGGAGATTACCTTCCCATCCTGTATTTGTGCAGTTGACAGGTCCACAGTAACTGTAGAGCTTTGTGCTTGTCCTCCCTAAATTACATCCTCTTTCTCAGACTACCTCTTAGATTTATTGGAGTCACCCAGAATTCTCCTATTTCCAGGTTCTTTCATTTTGCCATCTACAAGCTCAATGAGCTTACTCTCTAATCCGTCATTCAAACCAGTAATTAAAGCACCACATCACACCAGAGCCGAGGCAAGCCACAGATGACCCTGTTTAATAGATCATTCCCGTTTGATAGCAGACTGTTGACAGTTATTTGCTCATGATTTTAGCTAGATTGTGTTTTCTTAGTTTTGCTTATGAGACTTGTCATGTGATATGCTGCCAAAAGCCTTATTAACACTGAGCTGTGTGACAGGTATCACTTTTACACTAACTACAGATTTTGCCGTCTTCACACAGGTGGGAATAACACCCATCTGTCACAATGTTCTTGCTGTTCGTACCCATCTCCTTGATAACCCCTACATCGCTGCAAAATTTTTGATGATTTACATCAGAGTTCTGTTCCAAGGTTGGGGTCTGTGCTGACTGTTCTGTACGTCCCCTGAATGTCCCCCATGCCCTTTAGAATGATGGATGTTGTATTTGGTGGTATCCAGTCTTCTGAAATACCCAGGTTTCCCTGCTGTGAAAAAACAGGAGCAAGTCAAACAGGCTGGGTTTGGTAGTTGCAATGGATGCCAAAGATTTCTTTTCCCAGTGTCTCTGGCCTGGACACCACTTAGTTTGGCTCCTGTCCCTCACTGATGTGCATATTGAAAACATCACCTTTTATTTGCTTAGACCTGTGACCTACTTCATTTTAATGTTCTTGTTTTGATGTGTTAGTTGGCTAATCCATATTAATCTCATGAACATCCGCAGCAGCAAAATGGCTCTGCTACTCTTGTGTTAGATGTGGTTAGTGTCTCCACACCTGTCTTCCCTCTTACGCTGCACATACTGCAGGCTAAAAGCAAAGCCACATCTCCTCCTGACTCTGGATGTGCAACTCATGTTGTTGTAAGATTGCAAAACAACTTCTAACACTGAAGTGGCACCTGGATGCCTTCTCCCAGCAAGCACAGCTAAGCCTGGACAGCACCACCTACCAAATGTCACACTGCAGCTTCATCTGAAAAGGCAAATGTGACTGGTTCTTCCATGGAGGGAGACTTGGCTGTCTATGCCTAAACTCCTGGCCCACAGGAGCCCTGATCTTCTACCTGCACGTTCCTCCAGCCCAGGGAAGGCTGGTACTGGTGTGAAGGGAGCTGTGACCTTATCATTAGCTAGGCCAACATGTACTCACCATTTCTCACCCCAACCAAGAAGGACAGCTTTTAAGTGTCCCTCTTTCTTCTTTATGAAAGAGTTTCAGTGATTTTCCACACAAAGCACAATCTCTGACAAAGTCTCTTCATAAATCCAACCTCCATGCTCACTTTTCAGAGACCTTCTCCTCATTCACAGCTGTGGGCTTTCAATCCAGGAAGGTGGGTGGTATTATGACTGGCAATGCAACCAGTAAACACAGTGAAAACCTTAAGGCACTTCACCTGAAAAGGATCAATCTTTTGTAATCAAGTAAATTTTGTAAATCAAGTGTAATCTTGGCATGGTCAGGTGCTCTGGCCTTCAGAAATTTCAAGAAAAAAAGGGGTTCCTCTAAATTTGTAGACAAGGAGACTTAGGAATGCCTCTGTCCATTTTATCTTGTTGGAGGCATCATCCATTTGGGTGCTATCAGCAAGAAACACTTAAACTGGTGTGGTGAAGAGGAGGGGAAGAGCTAGGAAGGCAATAAGGGCCTGCAAGGGGTCACAATGAATAGAGAAGTCTGCCAGCAGGAGAAAGTCCCCGTAAGCAGAACCAAGTAGCTTTTTTAAAGAGTGTCCGATTGCCAGGGATCCCAGTGCTGAAGTGGAAGGCCACAAAAGGGAGTCAGTAGTGGTTGCTGGGCTCACCTAGGCTCTGAGTGGGCCATCTCCTTCTCCAGAACCTGCAGCCACTCCCACTTCACTGGTCTAAAAAAAAGAAATCTAGATGAGGTTTGCTCTCTTTCCTTCACTCTACCCATCCTGGTTGCCTGCATGCCACCAGCCTTGGTGGCCTTGTCTCAACCCTCGACTTGTTCCCTCCCTACCAGCTGGTCTGACCCACCAGGTCTTTGCCTTTTCATGTCCAGTGAAACTGGTTGAGATATGAATTGCTCCTTCTGCTTCCCTTTTCCTGTGCCAGCTTGCCTGGTGGTAAAGACAGCAATGGCTTTGGCCCATAGCCCACCTTTCCTGGAGTTTTTTGAAAGCACACAATGTATTGCAGGTTCTTCCCTCTGTGCAGGGTATTCCTGGAGGATGTGCTCATGGCATTGGGATGAAGTACGGCCACCACAGTCCCTATCAGTGCTGCCAGCCCCTGCCATTAGCAGCTGGACATCTCTTCCTTCTTTCTGGTCCTTCTCTTCCCCTTCTCCATCATAGCCTTCCTTCCTTTCTGTGGTTATCTTTGGTGAGATCAATTTAACAGTACGTTCTGCTGGCAAGTTCACATTTTGACATCTGTCATCCCCAGGCTCACCAGTATGCTCAGCTCAATGGGCATCAATGTCTTCTTGTCCCTGCCCAGCACTGTGGTGTCACCTCCTTCATTTGCTTTGTTTCATTCCTGTGTCTGTTAAATAAAATATTTAAAACCAGTCACTGGCCTTCAGAGTTCATGGTACAAGGCATGAAGCTGATGATGAATCTTGGGCTGGTCATCAGCTTGGGAAATCAGTTGCTTTGTAATCCAGGCAGTGTGAAACATCTCAAAAATGTGCATCCTTCCACATGCTTCAGACAAACCAAAGATCTCATTTAGCTGTCAAATACTACATCTCATCCAAAAAACCCCAACAAAACAACCACCCTTCAATTGTTTGGACGAGCTCTGGTTTCTCCCAGAACACAGCTGAGCTGGTGATGCTGCCAAGTCTTCCTTTTTTTTTTCGTGTTTTGTTTTCCAGAAAACTGAGCTTGCAGCACTGGCTATGACCAAGAAGCTCTGGGCTGTTTGTGTTAGTCTCTGGCTGCCTGCCCTTCTTCTGTGTAGACACCCACAAGCCTCCTACAGAGCTTTTCTGTCTCCCCTCAGCTGCAGCTCTCACAGAGAGGAGGGAACAGAGAGCCTGGAGTGCAAAGCAAAACAAAACCCAGCACAATTAATCATTTCTATGCCAAGAACATGGTTTTATAGAAACCATCTCACAATCTCTAAATGGCTGGGGTTGGCAACAGCTGTCAGATTGCTTTGGCCCTGAAAAAAAAAAAAAGAAAAAAAAAAGAGGGAAATAGATATGGGGACATCTTCTTTTCCAGCTAGACCAGGTCCATGAGGAGGCAGTGTGAGGGCAATTCCCAGCACAGTGCTCACCATGCTGGCCCCACTTCCCTTCTCCCTTCCACCTCCCCACTGCTTCTACCCTGCTTCTGCCTTTCCTCTCTCAGCCACATTATCTCCTCTCCACCTTTTCCCCCAGCTCAGCCAACACATCTGAGCTGGGTGATAAAGGATGCTAATTTCAAAATGTGATACCCCTACAAAAGCAAAGAGCCAGAGGAGTCAGAAATTGTTCCCCACTGAGGCTGGAGGAATGTCCAAAATGTTGCCAGAAATAAGCTTTACCTCTGCGTACTTGTTTACAAACTGCTTGACTGATGTGTGACAACCAACTTAACTGCAAACAGAAGATACTGAACATCCCCTCTGTGCTGACACAACTATGGAGTTTTACCTGCGTTTCAGGCAGGGTGGGTTGTTATTCCTCAAAGTGCTTTGAAACTCAAAGAGACAAAAATATATCTTCAAGGATCTCTTCAGAGCTGTAAGGATTTGAAGCCTGAGCATGTCAAAAGGGCTGTCTTTTATGTGTTTTCTTAGGTGACCTGAATGTCTGGGGACACTTAGGATTCAAGTAGGCTTAGGAAATCAATGGGAGTTCAGCACCTAACTTATTCAGATGTTCTCAAAAATCCCAGGGGAAGCTGAGCTGCAAAGCATGACTCTTTGAGAGCAGTAATTAACCCAGAGGAACGGACTTTTATTTCAGCCAGCAATGCCATCACAGGGAGCTTTTGCTAACCCATCACAGTCCACACGCAAAGATGTAAGTGATACTGGCTACTACACCCAGGGATATCACTCCATAGCTGCTTTGCTTGCTGCTGACTCCATTCACATTGCATAATGGTTTCTCACAGCAAGAAACCCTCTGATAGGCTTGGTTTTGTTGCTGACTTGATGCAGGACACGTTGGAGAGCACTTCTTAGAGATGACATATTTAGGCTGGTTGGGCTCTAATGCAGAAGAGAAGCGGGGGTGGGGTGGGGGGGTGGAGGGGAAAAAGAAAAGAGTAGAATGTAAGAATCATTGTTAAAATGTTTCCATGGCTAAATCTGCATTGGTGAATAAAAGAAGACCAGGCACTAATCCCCCAAGGCAAATATGTACTCTGCTCAGGGCTAGCAAGTCTGGCCATGTCCACACTGCTGCAACATGATGCTGTGCTGGTCTTCTCTGGGCTCCGTGTTTCATCTGTCCCTAAAGTAGAATTAATTAGTATGTATTTGTATTGGTGGCTTTCAGTTCAAGATGCCTGAAGCAATGCTCAGGCTAGGTTGCTGTCCACCAGGATGGTTTTCCTACAGCATAAAACCCTGGGGGAATGCACTGTATGACCTGAGATTTGGTTTCAGAGCATGTAGAGATGTTTAAGGGTACAGAGTCCCAAAGACAGACCTGAAGGATTGTGCATGGCAGTAGGAGTCAGCCACGGTGCAGTTTTGCCCAAACATTTTTTAAAAACAACCCTGGGAGTGAATATTGCCATAACAAGAGCTAGCTGGGGGAGCCCACCATGAAGCAACATGTGCACACAGCCCCAGGCTTGAGTTCACTCTCTGGCTATATGTATCTTCAGCATTTCCCCAGCTCCTGGTAACAATATCAAACATGTATTGATACTGCAGTGACTACAATAGTGTTTATGTTGGTGTTTCTTAACAGTTGGTGATGGGGGGGATATTTTTTCCATATTTTTCCATATGTGGTCATGGCTGGGATGAAAGCCCATTCCTGGGACTGCTCTTCTACAGCAAGAATAAGGTGTTATTCAGAAACGTACTTTTTCCAATGTTGTTACGGATAGTTACGCAGTATTTGTCTTCCCGTGCACACATGGAAATGGACAAACAGTTCTTGTTGGACTCCTGTTCTTGGCACACGTAGCACATAAATGGATAAGCTAGTGGGGAAGAAAAAAAAAAAAAAGCTGCTTACATGGTGTAGGAACCACAATACCTACAATCCAGATATCTCCATTTTCCTAGTTACAGCCTGATGAATGCTCGTGTGTGAATGACCAGTGACTTTCTTTATCCCCTGACCCGTGGCAGCAATGTTAAATCCCTCTCTGTCTCATATGTCTCAGACTGCAAAGTGTTATCGATCTGTTTGCAATCTCTGGCAGCAGTAGATGTGAGTAGAATTCAAGGATTTGGGGTCTTTTATGATGGAGATGATTGCTGAGCAGTCCTGAGGGCTCTGCCACATGAATTGCCAATTACTGCTCAGTCGCTCCTCCTGGGCAAGCCTAGGCAAGGCTTGCCAGGGAGAACCTGAGGATGCCTGGAGCATTTTGAGGAGGCGGACAATGCCCAGTGTTCTACTCCTTCATCTAGCTCAGAGACTACTGTCACCTATCCTTTCTTGTGGTCAGACACCACTAACTGAACTGGCCTAACCTCAGTCCTAGAAAGTCTGGTGAGAGTAGTTAGATGCTCTGTGGAACTTCTGCATACCACTGCAAAATAGAGAATAGATGGGAAATCTTGATCAAAAGAGTAATTTAAACTGGTAAACACAGATTTGATGAGATAACTCATACATCTGCAATACAAATATAATGGCAGGAAGGGCAGGCAGCAAGGAGTTGTCTTTCCTGTCAAGACTGTACATACTTGCTCTCTAATCCAGAAGATGGTAGGACAGCCCTCTGGAAAGCTTCTGTAAGGTGATGGTAAAAAGAAGAGCCTGGAAACCACAGCCTGGGTGAGAGACCACACCAAAGTGTCTGCAGAACAGCACCTAGCTAGGCAGATTGATTTATAGGTTTTATGGTGGTGGTTGGGTTCTGAGCTTGCAAAATCACCCAGAGCAAACTATGTGTTTTTGTGTGTAGAAGAGGGGATGAGTTACTTTAAAAACATAGACATTTTTTGAAAGGGAAGCAAACACAATGCAGAATGCTGGCTAAGTTCCTGGTAAGTCTGGGGACAGTTTCTCAGTATGGAAAGAGCAGAAAGGATCTAGAGGACACATTCCTGTAAGTGCAGTTTTGCCCGATAAGAACTTGGCAGTAAGAAAGTGGAAGGGCAGCGTAGGTCAGAGAGACCATTAAATGAGAAGTTCCTAATGAAAGGGAAGAGAAGGAAAGAGAAGGGAAGAGAAAGGAAGAGAAGGGAAGAGAAGGGAAGAGGAGGCAAGGCAAGAGAAGGAAAGGAAAAAGTAATTGACTGTTGATGCTGAGAGGGCCATAACACTGTATAGCTTTTTTGCTTCATCCATCACAAAAAGTTGAATCTTCATGTACAGACTAAAGGACATGCAATAAGGTTTTATCAGAATTTTTGGCACAGTCTTGAATGACGTTGTTATGAGCAAGCCTGGGAAACACAAGCTAGTGAAAATGCAACAGAGTGGGTGACAAGCCAGACATGAAAACACCCTCACAGGGTAGTTCACAACAGTTATTGGTCAAACCAACTGGAGCACTGTTTGCTCATAAGGTTCAACAAGCATAAGGTTCTCCAGAGCTCTGCTGTGGGCTCAGGTCTGTACAGTATCGTCATCGATGACAGACGGGATGGGACAGAGGATGTATATCCCATTTTCAGATGATGTCAAGGACAAAATAGCTGAAAACCCTGTAAGTAGAGTTCTGAGTGATTTTGACAGATGGATGTAATAAAAGAATGGAAAAAAGAATGAATGCAGTCAAAAGAAGAGAAATATATTACATCAAGATAAAAATTAGCCACTTAAATGTAGGATGAGGAACAAACGGTTGAGTTACAATTAAGAATTGCAGTGTAAACAGCAGGAGTCAACCGTGCGTGTCACACTACAGCGATTAAAACAAACGTCACCCAAGGGAACACAGGTAGCAATGTCATCTGCAAGATATGCAAAGTGGCCTTTCCACTCTGGCAAAGCCTCAGCTGGAACACCGATGACCAAATCTGTATGCAGCACTTCAAAAAATATGCAAAGCATTTGGAACAAAACCAGAGGAGAGGGAGGAGAAATGGTCAAAGATACTGAAAATATGACCTCATAGAAAGATTGGAAGTATTTCATTTGTTTATTGAAAATGAGAAAATGCTGAGGAAAAACACGGTAACCTTCATGCAAACAAAAGAAGATGCAAAGAAGAAACTAATGAACTGTTCTACGCATCCTATGGCAAAAACACAGAGGAACACTACAAAAATAGATACTAAGAGATATTAAGGCTATCTTTCTGAAAGGATGAGAGCCTGCACAGTTCCAGGCTGTGGAATCATCTTTGTTGAAAACTTTCAAGGTCATGTTAGGCAAACATCTACCTGGTTTGATTTGGCATTGGAGCAGGAAAAGAATTGTGACCTTTTAAGATTTCTTCTGGATATACTAATCTAGAACAGTGAATTAATGGATGGAAATGGCAACAGACCCTCTTTGGCGGGCTGAGAGATCAACAGTTTTGATCAGAAGTTTCTTATTAGGGTCTTGAATGGGACCCCAGGTACATGAGAAGGATCAAAAAACACTTATCTCCAAGTTTCCCTCTGTCCCTCTATCAAGCCAGAAAGATGCAGTCTCTTACTCTTGAATGTGAAAGCCTTCAAATAGAATTAGTAGCTTTCTCTGATCTAGACTGGGCTACAGAAAGGTGCTGTATAAAAACCCTGTCCTTAAGTCCATTTGGAAGCTGATGCCAATATAAAATGTCAGCCTACTACAACAATAAGGTTTCCCACCGTGAATGTGTGCTACCAGAATCTTGGGTCTCTATTAGCTTTCCACTTCACCCTGGGTAACACTGAAGACATTGTCTTTGATAACTACTCTCCTCTGTCCTTGTTGTGCCACTGCATTCAGGAATTATGGGCATAAACCCCTTCCTTTTGTTAGCATTTAATACCCCTTTTCCTACCCCAAAACTGGTCGAGACTTCTGATCTTCCAGGCACACTGCAGAACCATCTGTCCAAAAAATGTAGGAGTAGGGGGTTGATACATCAGAGAGCAGGAATTAATTAGATGCCTCTTTCTCAACCCCTGCTAGATATGTATCATGGTTTCTGGGAAACTACCAGGTGTGGGGGAAATATTGGCAATTGGGTCATTATTCCTACATGCAAGTATCGATGTAGCAACACATGTGTATCAGACCCAGAAGGAGGACACACATCTAGAGTACCTCAGAGTTCCCTTTGGGAGAAGGATGCCTTTAACATGACATATGCACAGAAAAGCTCTTTCACGTCTGTCTCTGATTTAATCTATAAAAATTCTCACTGGTGCATTTCCTAGGGAGCAAGACACATGGCAAACCACGTGGCTCACTATAGTGGAGGAAGCAGCAGTACAGAAAAGCCTGAAACACTGATATGGATAAAAAAATTACATGTTTTGTTACTTCCAACTTGCATCATCTGGGAAGATCCCATAGATCACTGCATGGATATAACCTGGCATCCAGGGTCACACAATTAGAGCTCTATCACTCAATATTGCCTGATGAAAAGAAGAGTTAGTTTATCAGGATCTTATTTCTGCAGCAAATTATTAATCAAGGCACAGAAGGAAGTTGGTGGCAATATGGCTGCAACATGGCAATACTGCAAAGTTGGTGACAGCCCCCAAATTTTTGCCACATGAAAAGTTTTCACCGTCTGCTCTATAAGCCTTATCATAGCAGCATTACAGGCTCACCTTGCTCCACACACAGTACAGTAGCCAGTAAGGTGACAAGAGCAGTCTTCATGTCCACCAGATCTTCTCAGCTGAACTGGGAAGATGTTTGGAGGGCAGGTTATATACCTGGTGAATGGCAGCAGTTTTACAGGTTCCAGATGGCTCGCAGGTGGACATGAAATCAGCCTAAGGGTGTGTAATGTTGGTGTGGGAGTTCTCCATGCTGGAGCCTATGGAAGAGGCTGGCACCTTGGGGAAAAGCCCTTTTAGCAACACATTTCTTGCTCTTCCATCATCATATGAGTGATGGGAAATGAGGATCTGCTCTCCTCTTCTCCATGTTTCTTCCTTTCCTTCCTCCCAGCAGAAGCAGCAGCTGCACTGATGAAATAGCAGAGCCCGGAGGCACAGGGAGATAGCCCTGGCAGTGCATTTTTCTAATCCCTTTGGACAGTCAGCACGTGGTGTACCAGGGTTCATACCGTTCATTTTCTTTAATTATTCCACAGTACCAGAAGTTCAGACTCTCAACTGGCCTACACTGGCTTACCGCTAATAAAATCAGTGTTTTACGCTAAATTAAATTAGCTAATGGCTAGTTAAACAGAAGATTTTCCTCAAATTTTCATGTCAGTCTTCATTTCTTTATCAATTTTTCCATTACCTATAATTAATCCCTCTGCTTGCTCCTCTCTCGGTTGTAATGTTCAACTACTTTATACACCTTTTATTTAATGACGGTTTGCTTCTATTTCAAGGATCCTTTAGAGGGTCTGCTTTTCTCCATGCCCAACAGTTTCTGGAAGTCAGACCTCCATTTATGATACCACAGATTGGCATCCTGGAATTGCTGCTCTACTTTGAAAAAAGCCATCTCGCAAACTGTCTCTTTTTCAATCTCTTCTCTTAAATCAATCCTTTTTCTTCTACTCCTCTGTGTTGCTCTCCTGAATTTCTTAAAAAATCTTTCTGACTTTCTGGGAAATAGACCTTAATACAAGATACATCTTGTAAGAAAGAGCTTGAGCTGCCATCTCAATAGAGCTTCTCCCAAAGTGAGATTAATCCTGGACAGCAGGTAGCAGAATGTGCAAAAGAAAAAAATGCCAACCCTTCCTTTCACTGGCAATTATGGAAAAATTAACAGGCAGTTCCCTAGAAGTAGCTCTCAGTAGGATATTTTTTCTGTTTCTAATATGAATGATTCCAAGACTGGATGGTTTCCTTATCCATGTGAGTTTCTGGCACTTTTTCAGGCCCTCCTGATCTGCTCCTAGAATGACATCATCTGGTGGTGAATTCCAGAGTTGTTCAAGCCTGATGTCAAAACAGATATCCCCACTCTTGTTTCTGGATGTTTGTGAGGTCAGCAGGGGACATGCTGGTGATGATCAAATCATCTGCTTCTCATCTGCCCTTTGCAGATTCAGTTTACTGCCCACATGTGTTAATAAACAGGTTGTTCTTCATAATTAGTGGGCGTGTCTTCTCACTGGTACTTTGCAATGAGGGTAAAAGGGGGCAACAATTTTTTCCTTGTTTTGATCTTATTAATTATCCCATAGAGTTCTGTTATGTATATTCTTTTCCCTTTCTCCTCGAATGAAAGGGCTTTAATTATTGCTGCACCGCTTCTCATATTGACTTTGCCAACAGCCATTTGTTCCTACATGAACCTTCTTGCAACAAGATGTTGGCTCAGTGCAAGTCAGCTTTGGAAGACTGGTGAGGCTAAAACGTCACCAGCACTGCCAACAAATGTCTACTCAGGAGAAAAATTTGAGTAGGAAACAAGCTTTTCTATGTCAAAGAGTTATGTGGGAGCTGTCCCCAGGGCATTAATGTCTTCATTAGCAGCTAGGTGTACTAACAGTGGAGCATGCCCTCTTCCCAGCATCTGGAGCAATAATTTTGCACCGCGTTGACTGGGTCACAGAAATTTGTTCTTTCTCAAGAGGACAGATTACAAAACTCAAAAGCAGTCAAAGGCAACACTTAAGCAGCTAGCGTGAGGACAGTGTCTCCTGCTGCCTGGCATCACACCCTTCAGCCTGGAGGAGGGCCTGGAGCAGGCAATCCAGGGACACCATTGACATTGAGGAGGAATGCAAAAAACTCAAGGAAGCTGAGTCACCTCTGTAATCTCATCACTACCTATTCAGGAAAACTAAAATTGACCTCAAAATGGAGCCATGAGTTGGCTGTATGGCAACAGAGAAGCAGATAATTTTGAGAAAGGGATACTTTTGTCACTTCCCATGGCTTCCAGAAGCTTTTTAGATGCAGTGATAACCTTGCTTTGATTTTTTGCTTTGCCATTGATTCACTTGGTGTTAATCAGATCTGGGCAAATAAGCAGAGAGAAGGGGAAGAAAAATTCAAGTTGTGTGTGGGGGGAAAGAAAAATTATTCAAGGAGAGCAGAAGGCGGCACATGTCATTCAGAATCAACAGTGATGAAACCCTGAATGAGGGGAAAAAAAAGTCCCTCTACTCTGCCCTGGTGAGGCCGCACCTGGGGTGCTGTGCTCAGTTCTGGGCTCCCCAGTTCCAGAGAGACAGAGAACTGCTGGAGAGGGTCCAGCGGAGGCTACAAAGATGATGAGAGGCCTGGAGCAGATATCTCTCCCTTCTGAGGAAAGGCTGGGAAAGCTGGGCCTGTACAGCCTGGAGAAAGCTGTGGGGGCACCTCATCCATCCATCCAAATGCCTTAAGGGTGAGTGTCAGGAGGATGGGACCAGGCTCTTTCCAGTGGTGCCCAGTGACAGGACAAGGGGCGATAGGTATAAACAGCAACACAGGAGGTTCCATCTGAATACGAGAAAGAATCTTTTTCCTTTGAGGGTGACAGAACACTGGCACAGGCTGCCCAGAGAGTCTGTGGAGTGTCCTCTGGAGGCATTCAAAATCCACCTGGGTGTGATCCTGTGCAACCTGCTTCAGGAAAACCTGCTTTAGCCATGGGTCGGACTAGATGATCTCCAGAGGTCCCTTCCAACCCTGACCATTCTGTGATTATGTGAAAAGAAGGGCTAAGGTTAAACCACCTCCCACAGGTGCCTAATTTAGGCAGGGGAAGGCCTCCTTGGCTGATTAAGGTCCTGGCCCAGTGATTCAGAGCACTGAAAAGTGAGCTGTTAGATAATCCATACAGAGAGAGCCAGCTACCTCCCAGGAGCAATCCCGAGTATTTCAATGAGACACCCATCCTTTTCCTGAAAGCCCTACAGGCATTGCAGATGTCTCTGCAGGGCAGCTCTCATGCAAGGAGTATGCAACCATGGGAGCCAGCAAATAAGAAACCCTGGGTGGAAGGATGTGGAATTAGGCAGCAGCACCTGTGTGGGAGATGTCACACTGGGATTTCTCAGGGAAGCTGGCAGAGAGAAGTCCCCTCTTATACAACACCCATTGCCAAGGGAGGGGTCTCTAAGGGAGCATTCATGGGTTTAGGACCTCCTGTGCCTCAAGGCAATTGCTGCTCCCACCTTCAGTTAAGGACTGTTTTTATGTAACTTGAGATGTGGGTCAGTCTTTGGCCCACATATGTGGGTTGTTTTTCTGGGCAGTAGGAAATGCAAAACCCATGGGATCACGGAGAAACCAGACAAGAAGGAGGCAGGCTGGGGCCCATGGAGGGAGCTGCTCCATTAAGGATGGGAATCCTGGCTTCCCAGTGCTGTTCATAACTTCTCCATGCAACAGCCATAAGCGGACTATGAAATCCTCCATGGCAGAAGTAGGATTTATCACGTGCCTTCACTCCCTTTGCCCACACATTTTCATACCTTTCTTCACATGCCAGGTTCCCTCCCAACCCAAAACAGAGGCACCCACCAAGTTCAGGCAGCACAAAACCGAGCCTTATCTTAAACCTGGATGCCAAGAGCAGGACTGTTCACAAGCTCAGAAGGACAAGATCTGTGACAGTACTAGCCCCAGCTTGGCCTTCACCAAGACAGCATTGTCCCTAAGAAATCCTAAGCCTGTGGGTAGAAAAGTCTGAAGACTACTTTAAATAGTTCAGTTGTTACCACCTTATGACCTGGGTGTGGAGCAGAGTATGGCTATCCAAGACCACAGCACAGTTCTTGGCTCATTCCTGGAGTTCAAATGTGTGTGCCACTTGAATATCTCTAAATCTGGCAGGAGGGGAAGAAAGTTGAACAGAGTAGATTGGGCAGAAGGCTGGAGCCAGCTCAGCTGGCGGATGGCAGTGCAATAGAAACTGTGGGGACAATGGAGAATCTGATGGCTAAAGGTGGAATATCCTTTGCCAACCTTGCTTTGCACTGAGGAGGAAAAAGATGAAGTGAGGCTGTAGCAAGAAAAGAGAGGTTGGAAGTAAAGCCCAGGCTAAGACTGGATGAAGAAGCCAACTAGGAAGGCTGGGAGAGAAGACAGTCAGGGAATGCATAGCTGGGGGTAGGATGTGGGTGGGAGAAATGGCAGACAAGAAGGGATAAAAGCAGGTCAGTGTGAGCTGGAACAATGAGACCACATTTCATTTACAAACCTGTTAAAAAGATCCAGCTGTTTCTGAGTGTTGTTCTCCTGCTCTCGGCAAATGCCCAGCAGTGAGCAAAGCATAGAGTTGCTCTCCCTGTATGATGAGTCTACGGAGAGAAAACCTGCTGGGTGAGCTGCACCCATCTAATTACCCTGGGAGATCTTCGTTGGGGTAATCCTAGTGGAGAACTTCTCCAACTCAGGAGAAAGCATTTCAGCCTCCTGTGACTCACTACGGAAGGGTGTGAGTGAGCAAACCTCCCATTCCTAAGATTATCCACAAGGAAGGTCAGTGCAAGGGAATGAGCTCCTTCAATTTTAACCACGAGAGGAAACTTGACTAGCAAACATAAAAGATTTATTTTCAAAGTTAATATTTGGTCAAAGATGAAGCTGAAATATCCAGATGCCAGCAGACACACGGTAGAAGCTATCTGTCTTTTCTGATGATTTTTCTTTAAGCACCATGCAAGATACTTTTTTCCTCTTTCAAAATAATCCGCAATGCTTATAAAGCAATTTTCACTGGAAGATCTTAAATCAGTTTAAAGTAAACTTAATGCTCAAGATCCCTTCACATTGGGTCCCGCCTTGTGCCCTCTGTTTGCCTGCTGGAAAGCTCAACAGCCATTTCCTTTCAGCTAGCTGACCCAGAAGAGAAATTGAAAGCAAGTTAAAGAGAATACAGTTTACTCTGAAATGGAGTCACAAAAATGACACTTCTTCCACTACAGGGAAAAAAAAAATAAAAAATTATATATATATATATATATATATATATATATATATATATATATAACTGGGAGAGACTTCCTGAAGTGAATGCAAAGCAATGGCAATATATTTCAGCATTATTTCAATTCAACTTGCAGACCAACACCCCCGCTTTTGTTGCTGCTAACATGGATGCATCCAGCTGCTACGCCCGATGTACCATACCACACAGTCACATGGTAGAATAAAATAGCACTTTATTGTGCCCGGTTTCTGTTTAACAACTGTAATATTAAAGGCTTCCTCAGAGCAAAATGATACGGAACAGAAAACGGTATAAAGAGAAAAATGACACAAAAGAATGGCAGGGATAAAATGAAGGGGGAAAAAATGCAAGGAGTTAAAAAGTCCAATAGTAGGAGAGATGGTGACTATATGGTGCCCTTCTGCATGTGCAGGGCTCTTTATCATGCTTTTCTCTTCCAAATACCATTTTGAGGTAGAGCTGTGCTCTTACGCATTGTCATCAGAGTAAAGAAAAAGTAAAAATATTTGCTGATGGGATGTGACCTTCCAGGTAGGAGGAGCAGGGCAGCATTCACACTGTACAGATGAGAATAGGATCCCTTGCAATGCAAGCCCAAGCAACTTCTTTTCCCCCCAGCCCCTTTAAAAACCCAGCCGGAGGATGCAGGTGAGACTGGCCAGGATGCCCAGAGCTATAATAGTGTAGCTGGTTTTCACACTGCTGGCACCACTGATGTTGCACAAGGAAGTCTCGCAGCAGCTGGTAGCGACACCAGCTATGCCAATATTCACATCAATTGTTGGGCAAAATGCAGAACACTTCTTGGTAATACGCTGGTTACGGTTATCGCCTGAAGTGGGAGAGAAGAAAAAAGAAAAGTCAGATTTTTTATCTTTTTAGAGTTTTTACAGACTTCGATGGTAGGCTGGCTGTGCAACATCCAGTGGGAATTTGTTGTTGTGTACTTAATGCTGTTGGTTTTCCCTTGGGCTTCATCACACTACATCATTATTTGCATATCTGTGACCTATGGCGACCATCTCCAGGCCTTA
>JAVJGJ010000037.1:11442764-11475144 GCA_035590215.1 Microhierax caerulescens
ATATGTGACCTATGGCGACCATCTCCAGGCCTTACTACACCTCTGTTGTTTTCAGGGCCGGCTGAGTGCAACCTAGGGCAAGAGTCTGGAGATCTAATCCATTTGTACAGGGCAAGATTGCAAGACATCATCGTCACCATGCCTTGGGATTGCTCCTTCCACAGTACCTGGCCCTTTCCAATTCCACCACCTCACGAGCATATATTTTATCTTGGAGATGAGGCAAGCAATTTGTGCAGAGGAATTTCCTCTCTTCCCATGTCTCTCTTTCCTGAGTGCATTTAATCAGCAGTGCAGTAATGTTACAATATATTGCAACAGAGAAGGGCTATGCTGAGCTCCCACCTGCTGCAACGTTTGCCCTCTGTGTGCTACGATCCTCATTAATTTTTTCCCCACACATCCTAGTAGGAGAAAGCTCTACAGTCAGCCTAACCTGAACTCCATCTTGTCATCAGAGCCTTAGAAATGCTTCACACTCACCAAGTCCCGTGGTAGAATACGTTGTGAGACAGTACTTCTCATGTTCAGAGCATGTGGTTGTACTGAGACAATGTATATTGGAGGATGCATCTTTGCATGTGAAACATATCAAGGAGAAAGCTGCAAAAGAAGCACACAACACACATCAATCACCTCTAGAAATATCCGTAGAAGCACAAAATTGGTGGTGCTGGTCCAGATGGAAGATCTGTCAAGCCCAGGAGTCAGAGGCAAAAAACCTCCTGGGTGTGTGAAACTTTGGCCCCAGCGACTCTCCTGGATCCAAACTACTTTAAGCTCAGATTCCTGACACTGGTGTGGTTTGCTCATTTAGTAACCCTCAAGGGACCTCCCTTTTGGATGTTAATACTTGAGTCTCCCTTGAATCCATTTAAACATCCCACATTCCCAGTGTGCTTTTGCCAAGAGCACCCCAGTCTACTACCACTTGCAGCTTGAAGCTCTTGTGGTTTCTTTCCAACCTGGCTCCTCCAAGTCTTGGTTGCTGGCCACTAGTTCTTGTATGGAAAGAGACCGATGGATTGGATGGAGCTTTGAGCAAACTGTTCTAGTGGAAGGTGGCCTTGCACATAACAGGGGGTTGCAGCTAGGTGATCTTCCAGGTCCCTTCCAACTCAAACCATTCTATGATTCCTGTCCACACTCTTTCACATCCTCAAGTCATCTGAAGAGTCCTGGCTTACACACCCTTTCAAGGAGCACACTAACCAACAGTGAACTATTTAACAAATCTTTTTGAATACAGAAAGGGAGATACACACCTGTGAGTAACCCCCCTGACTGTACTAGGCATGAATATTTTGCTGCATTGCCCCCCCAACATATCTCAAATGAGGGACAAATGACCTAGATCTGCTTCTTAGTGTTTGCTGGAAAGATGGATGCACTTGGCTGGTTCACTTTTAGGGCTCTCTTGTGTCAGGAGGCAACCTTGGACCTGTAGAAGACAGGGCTTAGCAAACCGCCCCCTTGGCTGCAGCAGATTCCCTTTTACAGCCGTTCATGGGTGATGACTGACTAACACTATAAAATGTGTACATCTGTAACATCGCATCTGCAAAGCGCTCTGCTAATACAAATGAATGAGAACAGCTTGCACTCCAGTAAGCCAAAGCAGTCATTCATAGCAAAGAGATCCTTGGGGAAGGTTTCTTTGCATGATAAGGGGAATTTCCCACTCATCTGTTTATCTCGAGCAAACACTCCAGCAGTAATGTCACCCACCAGGAATTAGACTCACTCTCCTCATTTCCAGGATGCCCGTATATATGGCCAGTTAATACCCATCTTATTCTTGTACCAGCACTGTCCTTTAGCTTTGCCTTCCTTGTTCTTCGTCTCTCTCTCTGTCTCTTCTCTCTTGTTCAAGCTTCTTTTCTCTTTTTAGTGCCTTTGCCAGCAATGTCCCAACCTCATTGCTGCCCTTGTTTGGCCTTAGAGAAGCTCATCTGACTCAAACAGGATCTCTGCTCCTTAACATCCTACTAGCCCAGACCTGGCCACAGCTCAGACTGTGACCCCAGGTGATCAGGATCACTTGATTTTCATAGGAAGCCACAAAAATGCTTTTTAGGGTACTATTCATCCTTTTGTGTCTCTGTGGAAACTGTCTGCTCTTCCTGATCCAGCTAACAGCCTCTTCTCCCTTTCCATGGCCACCCAGCACTGACCTTCCCTTTCCTCTTGCAGTCTGTAGTCCTTAGAGTTCCGACTGTCCCTTTGTTCCCTCTCCCAGAAGAGCAGCTGGCAGAGCACACAGAGGCCAGGCAACTGGGCTTGCAGTGACTCACATCCCATCTTCCCCTGTTCCCATGCCCAACGCCCTTATGATTGATTGCAAAAGCCTCAGACCTGGTACCTGGCTCCTTCTGACATGATACCAAGACTATTGAAATTTGCTTCCTACCTTGCTCATTTTCATCTCCAGAACCTTCCAGCTGTCCTGCCCTGCTCTTGCATTCATTATTGTCTTGACACTGCAGGCTAATATTTTTCTTTTTTTTTTTTCTTTGTTTTTTCCCAAGGCTGGGACACTCCTTCAGAGTATCTCCACACAAAGTAGTATGGCTTCATTCTCGTTTTCATGTGCAAGCCCTGTAAGAGGCACATTTCTGCTCCACCCCATCAGAAACCACCCTTTCCTCCCAGAATAACCGTACACTAGAGCAGAGTCCCCAGACTGGGTTTTCCAGACATGTAGCTCACTTTATTCCTTAATTAATGCAGCTTCTTTAATCAAGCTCATTCCAAAGAAAAACTTCCTGAACCTATGCAGGAAGCAGTGGAGCTCATTGCATGTGCAAGTGTTGTTTCATCACAACCTCCCAAAGCTGCTAATTTCAGAATCCAGTTGCCTTGGGACCCTCCTAGCTGGGGGATGGGGGGAAGCACCCTGCAAGGGTGATTTTGCCAACCTCTTTCTGATCTCAAGAGGTTTCTCTCTCACCGTTTACTATGTAGGACCCTGGAGGCACAGGGTCTCCTAACCTGGGAGCTAAGACCCTGAAGTCAGGTAGAAGAATTTTCCTCATGCTACTGGAAAACACTTCCAGTTTTATTGTGCCTGTTGAGATATCTGTTGCAATGAGGGCTAAGTGGGGAAGGGAACAGTATTTCTTTTCAAGTGTGCCCCACTCAGGATGCAAACCTGGGGTTAAACCAGGCTGCCTTTGGAGGTCTCCTGACTGCAGCCAGCAAGACTCTTCCCTGAATGAAAAAGAACATTCCTCAAGGAAGATTTTCGTGTGAATAATTCGAGTCAGTCAGATAAACAACTTACACGGGTAAAGCATTAGCAAGTGCAAGTACTGGCAGATGCAGGATTTACACCATTAAAATCAGTCAGGTCCAGGATTAACTGGAACAGCAACCAGCCTTCTGGCTAGATTGCACAGCGAAGCGGTGCTGTGTATGTGTTCATTTTCACTGACTCCTTTGCTAAGTTTGCTGTCTCATTACCTGATCTTTTAAAAAAATGTGATTACAGTTGATAAGCTGCAGGAAAGAATCCTTTTATGTATTGCCCTCAACTTTCTCAAACCCATTGAGCACAATGGTTTAGCACATGCCAAGGTTAAAGCCTGTGAAGTCCCATAGCAAGAACATATACAGATTCAAATTAAGCATGAGCCTAAATGCTCTGCTAGACCAGGACCAGAATGGCCAGTAATTTGCAGGTAAAACCCTACAGTAGAACCTGTAGAAAATTTCAGTTTGCAATAAGGCAAAAGCCCCCTGAGCTGTTCCTTGCCTGACTCACAGCCCATCCCTGTGCGAACAGGACATCTCCCAGTGGCACAGGCAGAGATCTTTGGTAGAGCCCAAGCAGGCAAAGTAAAAGCACAGGTTCCCAGTGCACCCCTCCCAGAAAAATACAATTATCAGAATGAGAATAGGATACTACATCTCCAGCCCAGACTTGGGATCAACATCAGCAAAGTTGCACCTCAAAGCAACAAGCTGCCAGAAGGAGCCAGAGCATCTTCTTGTGGCATGACATCTCTGACAATTTAGTCAATGACAATTTATAATTGCAAGCAATAAACAAGCAAGTGAAAAAAAAAATCAGGTTATAGTTAGTTATATGTCAGATCTGCAGCTTTATTGCACATACTGCCCTCTCCTTGTCCAGCTCTGTATATCCCTCAGCCAACCCCCTTCTCACGGAGCTGCACAAGGAGCTGCCTTCACTGAGCCACTCAAGCGCTGGGCTGGGACTGCATGAGTCAAGCGAGGTGGGTATCTTATCGCTCACCTCAGCTCCTCAGCTTCCTTCCAACTTCTGTTGGGGATAAATCCCTTGCCTTCTTATCCTGAGGACTGTAGTATTGTCTATACCCTAATGACCCTTCAGCTTTACCATTCATGCTGCCAAATGCCCTTGTCACCCTGCAATATCAAAGACATGCCCCAGATCTGGGGGTCTTCCTAGTGCAAAGCAATCCTTGGAAACTCACCGCTCTCCGTGCACAGGGCTATGACGAGCACGACGAGAAGAGAAGTCTTCATCCTTTATAGGTCTTGCAGCCTCCAAAACAAGGAGAACTCACCCAGGGCAGGTTTTATACCTCCTCAGTGTTTGCTTTGATGCTAGGATAATAACTATAGGGTTGCTGTGTCAGACAGTGGGTAATCGAGAGTAACATGTCAGTGCTTGTGTGTGGAACTATGCTTCCCTGGAAACAGGTATACATTCCCCACCAGCACCACCACCCCTTTTTCTTTTCCTAGTTGTTTCACAATGCAGCTTGTTCATCTGGTATTAAGAATGCAACAGTTTCTAATTATGGATAAGTGGAGGAAAAGGAAAAGACAAAAACAAAACAGTGTCCACGTGAGAAGAGGAATGTTTTATTTCCAGGCCAGCCTAGGTCTCAGAACAGGCTGCATCCTTAAAGATCCTGTCCTCCCACACTGTTTTAGTGCATATGTAAATTGGTTGAATTTAAAATTGAAATCAGGATTGAAACTTCTACAAAATGTCTCCCAGGATTGTCAATACGGCTAGATCAGAAGAGCAGTATCCTTCCATTGCATTTCATAGGGGACCAGACATAATTTTCTGTGGGCCTTTTTAAGACAGAAGTTCAAAAATCATACATGTTTCTGTTAAAAAAATTGGATGCTTTATATGAGGGAAAATGTTGTCTTATTAGAAAATAAATTCCACTGAGCAATAAAAATGACCACTTAAATTAAAAAATAGAAATAACACCCCCTCCCATCACATTGAACAAGCTGTGATTTTTTTTCACAGATGACAAAAAATAAATGTCAGGGAGGAAATAACCAAACCAGTTAAAGAATGGAGAATGAGGGATTGCCTGATAAAAGACTCATTAAGCCTTCAGGAAAAAAAAAATAATTATAGCCAGCCAAAATTCTGTGAAATGCCAAATAGGAGTACTCCACTGGATTTCCATACGGTGCTCTTTATTCCTCCTTTTTTATCATGTTTCATCCTACCTCCCTGCCTGAAAATCGGAATCTTTCCCATCTTCTGATTGCTGTTGCCTTTTCCTCCCACAGTTTTCTTTCTGCCGTCTGGTCATGGGGGTGGAGGCACAGTCCCTGAAATGGTCCAGCTGGTTCCCTTTCACATGACACTCAGAGCTGCAGGAGCAACCTGCATGCCCCAAGCCTCTGCCAGTGACTCTGCCCCTTGCTGCTCTCCATCTGGTTTATTTCCTTTTTTTTTTAGTCTCAAAGTTGCTTAGATTTCCATCTCCCATTAAAAATTTGAGCTTCAAATATGACCCACCTACAGTCATTAATCTCATTGAAAAGGCATGCCTCGCTCTTGAGGTGATGTAAGTCTTTCCAACACCTCTAAATTGGTCATATAAATATTGTTAGCATGGAGACCTGTGTGACTAAGGTGAGGAAATTTCTGCTTTCTCAATAGGTAGGTCATGAAACTCAGTTGGAACAGAGGTGGCAATTAACCAAAAAAGCTCAAAGGAGGGGAGTTGTTTGGCTTCATAAGGCCAATGCCTTTGTAAGGCACCAGGCAGGAGGAAAACAGAAGCTGGCACCCTCCGTACCAGGAAGTGCAACCCTCTATTGTCAAATTGTTTCTTCTCCCCACTCCAGAAGAGATTTCATGAATCTTTATTGGAAAAATCAACTTTTATTGCTGACTGTTTGGGGTAATAGCAGCGAAGGGGGCTCTAGTCACAAGGTGATGCCGTTCTGCAGCCGGTACATTGTGCTGCAGAGGCAGCCCACATTCAGATTTATTTCAGCCAACAGCATCCATTAACAGGTACAGAAATAGCAGCTCAGCCAAGCACTCCCCCCCCCCCCAGTAGTCTTATCCAAGCAAAAACTAAAATATCTCTTGTCTCCTAGAAGCTGCTGAGATTTTGAAACAGCAAGGCTGTGTTTCGTAAAGGAATTATTGCAGCATTTCTGACAGTGAGATTTTCTATTAGATGGTCCTGCACTCTTCCAACTGGTCCCATATGTCCCTCTGATACTAATGTTATCTTTGTCCCTCACCAGTGCCAGGTGAGAGAAATTGAAAAGGACTTACGAGGGTAGAAAGGACAGGGATGATTAGGACACCAGAGGGGCCAAAGCAAAGGAGAAGATAATATTGCAGTTTACAAGTATTTGGAAGTTAGGGACTTCAAGAAGATTTTGGAAAGAGTAACAGGGTATTTAGCTGGGATTGGAGGGTGGGGTGGAAAGACATACTTCCCTTGACACAGTTGCTGAGTGGAGAAGGAAGGAGAGTATTTCCAATCATCTTGTTCTAAACCTGGTTGAAATTGTCACGTGAGAAAGACAAATGATTTCTTTATTTTAGTGAAAACATGTAGTTTTCATGAAACAAAAGACGAAATTTAAAAGTAACTAATTCAGATTTTTTTTTTTTTTACTAAACGTGGATTTTCAAGTTGGCCAAAAGCTTTGAGAATCATTTCAGAAATTATTGTGAGTAAACATATAGAAAAAGTAGTTAAAAACCAGTGCAAAAATTCCAAGTTCCTGTTGGTCCCTCAGCACAGAAATACTACAACGCTACCATTCTTCAGTTAGCCCATCTCATATTTAAATAAATGCCAGAACAATTTCCTTGCCCAGAAATTAAATCTTTATAGGATGACTGAACCTAATCACACCTTCACAGCCTTCAGCCAGCACTGCGGTTTCTCCCCGTTGCACAGAAACACACGTGCTCTTCAGCCTTGCCTGGGGTACTGGTTGAGCAGGACTCCTGTCAAATCCAGCTGGGCTGCAAATATGAGGTCTTTTTTTTCAGGTGCCCCTTTATACAGGCCCTCCCAAAATGTAGCACTGCACTTGTAAGCTGCTCATCCACTTCCAAGAGTGGATGCATTTTGCCTGTTTTAACTACAGTTCCACTCCTCCAAGAGCTGCAGGGCGTCTCCACCCCAAGAACTGCAGGAGATCTCCTCCCCAAGAGCTGTGGGGCATCTCCACCCCATGTCCTCCATCCCCAACGCAGCAGTGACAGAGAAAAGAGAAGGAGCAGAGACCTCCATGCCACATCAGACACTGGTCACCTCTGCCAGGCTTTTTCTGCACGTTTCCCCTGTCCCTGCTGGGAAGTCACCAGACAAGCAGCATCTTTTCTAGGCAGACACAGAGGTCCCTTTTCCATTAGGACAGATTCCAGAAGTATCATCCTCATCTTGGACATCTATAGCATCTTGGAGTGGGGCCTTTGCCTATTCTAAAAGCTGAAACCACCCATCCTGTAAAGATCACATGAGAACTTTGCAGCACAGCCAGAAGCACAACCAGTACCTGCCAAACCCCCAGTCCTGTGTGTCAGCCCTTACAAAAACAATTCTTGCTGTTGCTTGCAATGGGAACCACACAAACATCTTTGACCTTTCCAGACTGACACCTTTATTCGTTAGCACTGAGTGATCAGGCAGAACATCTGGCTTTATGGAGTGTCTGCCTTAAGCTGCTGGATGCATCTGAGTCAATTGAGAAAAGTAGCCAGGAGAAGACTCCCAAGCACTAGAAAGGGGAATCCAATGTGAAGTAGAGATTCAGACTACAGCCCTTTCTGGCAGAGCTGTTTTCTCAGGCTGATCTTAGTGTGGATATAGCAAATACACTCTAGAATAGCATAAATCTTTATTGGGTCTGACAATTGTCACACACATGCTATCAAAAGAGCTTTCCTAGGGAAAACCAGTACAAAACAACAAATGATACAGGGGGAAAAAATAGAAGCCATACTGCCATGCCATTTTGTGGATGGGATCTGAAGCAATATCTTGGAAAAAACAGGGTGCCATAGACCCTGCTGGAGACACTTGACAGAGGATGTTGGTTTCTCAGTTAGGGAATACCTTGTTGGGTCGTCACATCTTCTTCCACACCTCATCACAATCCTGCCCTGATGACACAGATCAGACTGGCCACAACTCCCAGGAACATTACAGCGTAGCTGATTTTTATGCTGTTGGCACCGCTGAAATTGCACAGGGAGGTACTACAGCATTTGGTGGAGTAAGCTGCCGTACCAAAGTCCACATTCGTCTCAGGGCAATCTACAGAACATTTCTTGGTGATGTGGTGTCCAGTGTCCTTGTCTGAATGGAGAAGAGGTAAGAAAGGAGAGCCATGATTTAAGATTCTTTTGCAAGAGCTCACCAGAGAACAATAGGAGGAGGTGTATTGCACTATGCCTAATTTGCAGTGCAGCAATAACAGCTATCAGAAGATTTGATGACAGCTGGGTGAGTATCCACACAACCTGGATCAAATGCATGACCCTAGAAAGTCCTGGAAGCACACCATGCTTCCTATGCGACAGCAAAAAATCACTGCCAATGCATTTTTGGTTTCTAAAACCACATTATTTACACACAAACCCTTTCCATCCTCTATCACGAAGCATGTGTGTGAGCTCTCAGATGGTGTGGCAGAGTCTGCTCATGAAAATCTGTGTGCTCCAGCCAGCCCTGCCACAAGGTGGTGAGGAATGTACTCCAGGGGGTGGATTCACACGTGTTGCGATTCTTAAACCTCAGTGATTGATACTTTCCAACAAGACCAACTAATGCCCAAAAAAATCTATTGCCCATCAGTGTCTTTGGCAGGAAAAAAGGAGAAGGAAAAAAAAAAAAAAAAAAAAAGCCTTTACACATTGCAGGTACTCACCAAACCCAGCAGAGCTGTATGTGGTTACACAGTATTTCTCATGGTCTTCACACTTGTAGCTTTTAAGGCAGCTCCAGTTGGAGTACTGGCTGTCGCATACGTAGCAAAACAGTGAGGAAGCTGAGAAAAACGCACATGACACCTATTAGTGGTTTCCAGCAATGTCCTTCTGGGAAGAAAGTGTCAAAAGCCATGTCCCTCCTTGGAAAACACAAGGTGAAAAATAAGCTATGAACAAGTTTTTACAGCAAGTGAAATAAGAGGTTTGATTAATGAAGCTGAAAAAGGAAACAAACAGAACAAAACAATTTCCTTTCTTTACTTGAGATTTTCAGTGATTAAATTTGAAAACATGCTTTTAAGCCCAAGCAGCACTCTCAGGTGACCTTTCTTTCTCACCCAGGTCTACACTGGCCTGGTTGACAGCCAACCTGCAAAAGCAGAACTCACGACCTGCCCAGCTGGGTCTAGTATAGTTCTGGCAAGGAGAGGATGAACTGGCACTGTTCTCAGGTGAGAGCTCAGGTTTTAGTATTTTCAGAATGCATCTGCAAAACACCGTACAGACATGAATTAATTAGAGCCTACGACACCCCTGTGAGCTAAATTACTGAGCATGGAGCCACATTAAAGGGAGTTCCGTGGGAGAGGTTGCTCTGGACAATAGAGAGATTATTTCTACCAGTGCCTGGAACAACATGTTCTCAGTGATATTATTAGCAGGGCTGAGCCAGCTCTATTACAAAGCCAGAAGGAGATGGGAAATGTATTTCTGAGCAAAACTGAAAGAAATTGAGTCAAACTTCCAGGCTGGCCAGCAGGCCATGCTAGAAACATATGCATGTGCCATCTCATTCCTTGGAGGTGGATTCACAACTGATGGAAGCTGTTTCTCTCCTGTGCAGAGTCCCATGAAGTGCTCCTCATGTCTGAGCAGGAGTGACAGAGGCAGCTGAGCTGCTCTCAGGAAAGCCTGCTCCGTTGTCACCAGTGGTGGACAGCTCTTGGCTGTAGGTGACCAAATTGCACACTAGGGTCCTCCATTGTTGGGCTGTAATTTTTCTGGTTCAGCTCCTCCTGGCTTTCTTAACCTAGGAAGGCTCCAATTTCTGCACAGAATAGCCCCTTTCAAGTGAATTTGTACCCATTTTCCACAAGGAAACTCCTCTCAGGGAGTCTCCAAAGCCCAGCTTCTGCTGATTTACATTCATCTCTGAAGTTGAACCTGCCCATGATGCTTGGTTAGACAATTCCAGAAGTAGCCTTAAAAGAGAATTAAAAGCCATTTTAGGCCCTAACTGCCCCAGGTAGGCAGATAAAAGTCCTCCCCTCTGTGATATGGGGAGCTCAGATGCCTTGGGTACAGCTCTGAGTGCCTCAGCATATGACTGACCATCTTGCTCTGAAACCT
Source organism: Microhierax caerulescens (assembly GCA_035590215.1). NCBI lineage: Eukaryota > Metazoa > Chordata > Aves > Falconiformes > Falconidae > Microhierax > Microhierax caerulescens. The sequence continues at coordinate 11,453,329 of JAVJGJ010000037.1, forward strand.
ACGCAGATGCTCTTTTTCTAGTGTCAGGTGTTACAAATGCAGGTGTTCTCCAAAACAGCAGATAAAAACATTCTTGTGGCACCTGGTTTTAATTTCCCTTTAACTGACTACTCAACACCCGCTGTTTCTCCACCATTTGCATAAGTCAAGCGTCTCACCTGGAGGTTCACCAGCCAGCGCTGTAGGCTACCATTCTTCTGCAGACCATGGGAAAGCAATCCCAGCCACGCTGCCTAGCAAGTGTTACGGCACTTTACAGACCCTGTAGCTCTCTCTGATCTGCTTTTCTGCCAAATCTCACAAAGCTGTTCAAACCACTTCCTGATGCAGATGGAGCCCAGACCCCAGCATGTGTGCAAAAGCAACTGAAGCGAACCCACGTTCACCGAGCGATGCAAGGAAAATCCCTCCCAGTTGGGAAACAATAACAGCTTAAACCACTGTAACTGCTATAAAGCCTTCCCTGCGTCTGGCCTCCACCCTCCATTAGCTCTAGTTTTGCAAATGCAGCCAGAAATAGCCTTAACGGTGCAAAAAGGCTTGCAGGACTCCTTGGGATTTCAAATACATGCACAGCACCAATGTTCTCAACTGCACATTCACATTTCTGCGTAGTCACATCTGCACCTCCTTTTGAAAGAGGACAAGCACAGAGCACTGTGGACCCCATTACAAACACATTCACTCCCAGACACTTAAAAAAGCTCTTCAAACCTATGAGCAAAGAGCTCTTAGGCTTTCAAATATCTGCCAGCAACCTAGTTTCTTGATTGTAATGCTATTGTGTGATATAAAGTGAAAGACTGGCAGAAGATGTCATGTCAATACCAGCTGTATTTACCTTTATCAACAGCTCCTCAAGTTTCATTCAGGAGCAAAAATATAACCAAAGGCAAAGCGGTGAGTCCAGCCTAATTTCTATTGGTATTTTTCAGTTCACATGTCTATCTTCAGATGTGAGTGGTCAGAGCTTGCTACTTGGAGGTGTGAGAAAACAGAGAAGTTAGCTCATCTTCCTTGGCTTATGGGTACCTCAACAGAATGCACCCAGAAGCTGAAGCTCAATCACACTAAATATTGATTGATGCAGCTGATGCCAAAGAAAACCTGCACTACCAAGACCTCACCAATTGCAATAAAAGCTGTCAAGCATTCTTGTCCCTGTGTTATCTCTGATTTCTCTTCTGGTATCTTCATTCTCTCCATCTGGCTCTCCTAGCCTCTGAGAAGCCTTACCTCGCTCGACACATAGGGCTACCACCAGAAGGGCAATCGGAAAAGTCTTCATGGCTGTTGTGCCCTCAGCACCTGAAGAATGTGGGATGGCGCACCACGGTAAGGTTTTATAGTGGGACTGCATTTACTTTGACTTCCTTTGATTACAGTAATTTGAGGTTTTGGGAGTGACAGCACATGAGATGTGCTCAGTGATGGGTGTGTTTGTGTGTAGGAACCTATTATGAGGCTCCAGGTAGCAATTTTTTTTGCATCTTATTCAGATCCAAGGCCTACTCCTGCTGACCGTGTCCACATTGCTAATTTGGGGGACGATTTATCTGATTCAAACATAGGAGTCCCTCCTTGTCCTGTTGGGCTGAACTGTGAAACTTGGAGCAAAGCAGAGGCAGCTGCACCAGTCTGGGATGGCTTATCACTTGCAAGATAGTAGGTGTCATCTGACATTCTCCATATTTTCTCTCTGTTCTCTATATATGAGAGCTTCGTATCTGTGGGAAGTGGGAGAGGAGGCAAAAAAGAATTTTTTTTTTCACTGGATTGCCCGCAGTCATTCAGAATTATTTCACTTTTGCTAAAGAACATGCTTTAAGCAGAAATCCAGCTTGCATCATTCCTGCAGCAACACTATTGTGTCTTAAGGACTGTCACTCAGAGGCTGCCATGGTCCAGGCAGGGATAGGATCTGATGCTTTTGTTTTGCTCTGCTTCTCTGTCCTCCAGAAGCATTCAGGGTTTCACAGTGACAATGTTTGTTGCTACCTTTAGACCAACTCTGAACTCTTTCAGGTTTTTCCAGTCCATCATGACCTTTCCAGTCCTTCTGGACTCCCTCCTTCTGCACCCACAACTACTTTATCACCTCTTGCCAAATGATTCAGGATGCAGCAGAAGCACAAAGTGCATGGAAACAACTTGAGCTCCAAATGGGAGCAAAAATAACTGAAAAATAAAACAAGTCCTGGTCAAAAGACATCTCAGCAGACCAGGACCTACTATCTTTAAAGAGAGAAATGACCAAGGGGAGCTCAGTGTCAAGGTTTGTAAGGTCACAAATGACATGCAAACAGAACAAAGAACATCCAGTTGCTCTTTGTCTTCCCCAAATTACTCTCCAAGGATTTGGTTCATAGGGTCTTCTGATCACCTGTCTGCAAGATCCTGGGCAGATGGCCCCATGCTCAACCCCTGCGATGAGGCTTTTGCTTCCAGTCATTCTTCCCTCACCCAGTGCCTCCTTTTCTACAGCAGCTTCAGCCCCCAATGATTTCTATCTCTGCCTGTGCCCAGAGCAGGGTGGAGGAGACGAGTATCCAGTTTTCAGAGTCTTCCACTCTGTTCTTTGGATTTTCCCTGACCTTGAGCATGAATCTTTAATTATCTCCTATTTTTAGCAAGGATGTGAAAGACCCGCGTGACAGCTAATGTAGCAAATGTACTTCAGAAATAATCTGTGAAAAAAGCCATACTCTCCAAACAAGACTTCAAATAAATACATGCATGAACGAGATCAAGCAGGAAACTTGATCAGCTAGGGCATGGGAGGAAATAGTAGGTATTAGTCTACATGTTTGTTTTACGTATAATAGCCAGGCTTCTCTCAGCCAGCTGAAGAAATGAAACCAAAACTTCCTTCCCTCCAACCGCATTGAAAATCCAGAAACAAAACTGAATTATGGCACTGAATTCAGCTTATCTTGGAGGCAACCGAGCAGAAAAATGCAGCTTCTTAGCAGAAGGAAGGGAACAACATGTGAACACAGCCCAGAACAAGAAAGGGGAAAGGCTTTGAAATTAAAACAAATAAATGAACAGTAAATAAATGAGACTGTTAAAGGAAAGTGCAGCTGAATAGAAAATCTGCAAGTGAGAAATGGGCTGTAGGAAGTGGAAATGTGAGAAAGCATTTAAATAGATTAGAGAGGGGGAAGGTTAATAATAATAAACAAGATTAATATTTCACCCAGAACTGGGACAAGAGAACAAGGGAGCTGAGAAATAGTGGTGTAAAGCAAAATAAATCAAAGCAAACACAAAAAGCTCAGGGGGAAATAATTAAAGACAGACAAAGTGAGGGTAAGAAATAAGACGGGATGGGAGGGAAGTATCGGTGCCTCACCGTTTCTCCTATAGTGGCATTACTTAGCACTGTGCAAAACGTACATGTTGCTAATACGCAGACACTGTTCAGGTATTAACCACAGCCCTTTAGGGTCTGAAGAGCATTTTATTCAGTTCTCCAAATCCCATTTTAGCCAGCCACTAGTGTCAAACTGTGGGATGCCCTATGGGACCTGGATGGGGAAAACCCCTGGGGCATCACCTGACCCCTTTCCTTGTGCCCCTGAAGGAGAAGACTGCAAAAGCTTTGGGACCCAGACTGTGGTCTGGCCATGTCCCAAAACCCCACTATTCTTGTGTACTGTTGGTATTGCAATTACGCCCAGGGCCACTGCGAGGGCTCTGAGCTCCAACCAGCACCACAGCTGTGGGGTGGGGGGTGTCCTTTGAAGTAGAGAGAAGCCCAGTTTTTTTTCAAGCAAGAGGTGAAAAGAGCTGGAAGGAAAAACAGGGCAAAGACAACTGGGATAGTGGGAAGTGCAGATGGTGTCAGGAGAACACAGTGTGGAGGTGTTAAAACTACTTTCCCAGAGACGTAAAAAAAGAGGAGGGCATAAAAGAGAGGATGAATCTTGCTGCTGAAACTGGGCTAGGTGGGTGTTAACCCAATGTCGCGAAGGGTATTAAACAGTTAACAGAGCCTGGAAGCTCTAAGGAAGAAACTTTAACCCACTTCAATCTTGGCAGCCAACAACTTGTGTTTGTGCCAGACCTTGGGAGAGCATTGTACAAGGCCTGTCCCTTTTGTGCAACTGGAGCCAGACCAAGTGTGTTTTCAGCCAGTGATGGAGCAGTGAGGTGGAGCAAACTGCCAGGTCTGGGGACACTTTAATGTCATCTCTCGCCACTTTCTCCTTTTTTTTTGTTCTGGAGGATGGCTCCAGTTGCAGCTCCGCTCCATGGTGTGGGGAGGCAACTGTTTCAGATCAGGGATTTAAGCTGCAGCTTCAACAGGGAAAGGAGATGCCATGGGATAAGGTGAGAAGGCAGCCGTGAGTAGTGCTCCCAGTGTCCCTGAGTCACACGGATGGTGCGTGCAGGGCGAGCAGTGCAGCCCATCCCAGCCCCGGACAGCATCAGGCTCATCTGGTCATGTCCTCTCCTTCCCTGTGAGGTCAGGGAAGGCTGGGTTGCTTCATCTGGCTGTGCAATGGCACCAGGGTTAGGTGAGGGACCAGAAGGTGGGACATCATGGAATCCAGAAACCCCAGGGAAAAAGGAAGAGCTGTGTGTCATACTTTGCCCTTTCTACCTAAGGCCTGATTGTTGCAGGCAGCCTGCTCTATTCTTCCCTTTCCTGAAGCACACCTGGATCTGTAGGTGACTCGGTAAGCTCCAAACAACAGGACAGAGCTCCTCAGGTCATCCCCATGGCAGATGACAAAGGCTACCAAACCTCCAACTAGGAAGGACAGGGGTAGCCCAGACCCACTGTGTCTGGCTGAAATACCAGGTGATCCAGGTAGACTTCCACCTCAGTGTGACAGCTGTGATGGTCACCAGGAGCCTTGGTGTCAGTCACAACGGGTGGCAAACCTGAGTCCTTTGGGGTCACAGCTCCCAGCCAACAGGGAACCAAAGCCATTTTGTCACATTCCCTTAACCTCCAAGGTCCTAAGAGATAATTCAATCCCATCAGCTTGGAGGCTCATGGGGAGATACCAAACAGCGTTATCATACATGGTGTCATCCACTGTGATTCACATGGCTGCCAATGCCCTGCCTGAAGGGCCAGGTCCGGACTAGATCACCAAACAGGGCATAAGCCCAGCCCCAATGCCATCCATGCCATTAGACCATCAACATGGCTTGGGTGCACCCCAACTGGCATTGTCTCAGACAGTGTCCTGACATGGGGCTGCTCCTTGCAAGCAACTTGGGTGTAACCACCCTGTTTACAGAGGAAAGAGGTTAGAGTTATGGATGTGAATCATCCTTCTTGGAGCCAGGGCCATGGTGTATTATTCTGTGGTGGCATCTCTGCAGCCAGGGGTGGGGATACTGGTGACCTGTGGGATATGAAAGAAAAAGGGTGGTGAATGATGGCTGGGAGAAAGAAGAGGTGAGAGAGAAAAATCCAGTACCCTCTTGGGATTCCCTTAAAAGGGTTAATGTCCATGGAGGACACTGCTGGCCACAATTGCTTGGGGAGAAATGATCCTCACAGGTTTATTTAAGTTTGCACTTGTAACACAGCTCAGCTGGTAATTCTCACGTCTGTCCTTGCTTTTTCACTGAAAGCGGGAATTTCCTCTTGTCCAAGGTCCAGCTCTCCTGATCCTCTTTCCTGACATGAGCAGCCAATGTGCAGGCACCGAAATGGGACCATCCCCTCTGCTGTATGTTCACACAGGTGCTGACAAGCAAGGCTCTGATGCTTTTTCAGAAATCTTGGGCTGTGATAGAAATCTGAACCATGCCAACACACTTATGAAAGGCTGATCAAAAGCTTTACCATGGAAGATTTTGGCCAGCCTCTCCAGGAACAAAAGTAGGTGACAGCTGTTGTGTTTGTCTTCACAACTGTCTGTCTGATCGCTGTGGGGGTTTTGTGTTTCTTTTGTAGGTTTTTTTAATTGAAACTTTAAGATCCTGGAGTTACACAGTGGTGTAGAGAGCAGTCATTTGAACCTGCCAGGCCGGTGATATGTGAGAGAAACTCATGACAACACAGATGTGGTAGCAGCTGCCCCTGTGAGAGCCTCCACAGCTGTCCACAGGGACAACAAGAAAGCCTTAGTCTACTCTCGACTCGTCCATTTTGCTTCTGTAAGAAATAAAATTTTCCATGTCTACCCATTACAGAGTTGGCACACACCCTGACCCAGAAGGCAACAGTCACAATTTTCAAAATTGCTTTCCTTCTTTTTTTTTTTTTTTTTAAATATTTGCTTTAGATTCTTGATTCATCTTTTACATGATTGGTATTTCAGGCCCAGCAGTGATCCTCTGCACTGAAACCTTATAGCTGAAATTTCCAAGGTTAGGTGAAAGCTGAGATTAAAATGAGAAATACATGTTACAATATCTGTGGAGAAGCTGTGATGAGCTCCACAGACAACCTCTCTACTCTTAATTTGTTTTAGGGACTCTGGGTCTGATTTTTTACAAGAGGCTCCCAACTGAGAGTGGAAAAACTCAATGAGAGCAGAAAAACTCGGCATATGTGTGGGAAGATCAGGATGTTCCAGTTTCTCTCCTGACATGCTCCTGCTGTCCCAGTCAGGTATGGCATCAAAACTCCAGTTGCATGGTGAGAACAACAGCTTGGACCATCCCTCCTTACGTCTAGAAACTTGTCACACCTCAGGTAATAGCCACACTGAAACCTTCACAAATGCAGCCAAGGAGGGCGAGGAGAGCAGGGCTGTCCCCAGAGGGGAGGCCATGGCATGCGGAGGAACTACAGGTCAAGGAAATGTCCTGGCTGAAACCATCCCAGCCTGACGGGTGTGTTCAGCAGGGCAGAGAAACAAACAGGATGATATCTGGGAATACAATCATATTCCTCACTGGGCGAGAGAAGGGTGTTTTCCCAGGAGGGTTAGTAAAAAATTCGAGGCTGTGTGTTGTTTGGGTTTTCTAAATTGCGATGATTTTGGAAAAGCAGGGCATGGTTTTGCTGGGGTGTGTTTGCTCTGGTGGTAGGGCAGAAGGAGGGAAAGGCATATATGTCCACCTCAAGAGCATCCCTACACACTACAGATGGGCTTTGGCTTCTCTGACCCCATCCCCACTGCTTATGGGGTATGGGAGAGCAGCTCACAGGCCATGATTGATCCCACCCACTGGCAGAGCAGCTCTTCTGAGACCACTCGCCAACCACTCAGTGCAAACAACCACTTGTAAACCTCACAGATGACAGCCTGGGAGGGATATGGGAACCAAAAGCCATCCGCAGTGATCCAGGGAGTAATACCAGGGTGGAAAAGCTACCCAGTTTGCAGACACCCTCCTGCTTGCCAAGGAAAGGGCACAGTAGGAACAACTTGCCCCATCTTGATTGTATACACCACGTACCAGGCTTTGACCCACTCCCAACTTGTTAAAATGTCATGAAAAAGACAGCCATGACTTGCAGGGATTTTACAGTGTTTTAGCAAAGGCTTCCAGAGCCTCAAAATTGAGTCTGAGTGAAAAGAGTGATGCTCAGTGTGGGACAATGGTGTCTTTTGCTCATCAGCCCACAGCACCTGCAGTTGGTGCTTCCACCTGCTTTGCTTTGCTTTGCAAACTGACCACTGCTGCAGGACCAGAGTGGGAAAACAGAAAGGAAACAAGCTCTCTGACAGGAGAAGAGGTCCGTGAAGCTTTCCTTCCTCTGAAAGTACAGCCCAGGGATGTGACCTCCCATTTCTGTGCTGTAAATACAGCGCTTGGCATCAGGCCCTGGTTTTGCTCACACACAGCTGCTCTCTCCTGCCTCCACACGTGGAGGAAAATCCACTTTCATTCAAGCTCAAAAGGAGATGGGATGAAGGAAGTGTCAACAGAAACAAATCTGCGAAGGTCTTAGCACCAGGAGACTGTTCTGCAGCCAAAAGCTCACCCTTGTCCTCCAGACATGTCTTTCACAGCAGACATACTGGGTATCTCCTCTGACATGTCCACAGCACCAGGCAATGCCTCTGGTGTCACTTCCACAGGCAAAAGCAAGACATTTCTGATGCCCTCACTGCCACCTGGTCCTGATGGTGGGATGGGCCCTGCCCACCTACTCTGGTCCCATCTCATTTCCCTGGGGCAGGAAGGGCAGGATGCAACGTGCCATCCCGAGCAATCAGTCATTGCATGTGCTGGAGTCAGCCATTGCTTCCTTGGGGTTTCTCATGCTAGTTGTACGGCACAGCGGGGTTCTGGTCAGACCCACAGAGTGCTCTGATAACAAAAAAGAGCTGTGAACCTACTTCTACACCAGTAAAAAAGCCAAGGACAGAGCACAGGCTCGCACATTCGCCCACTATCAATGCTCAGTTGTGCCAAGAAACGCCTCCCAGACCGCACCCAGAACACAGCCCAGGGCCAGTGGGCCATTTGGATGGGACCACCCTGTTTTGGGGATGGAGAGAATGCCACAGGCATGCCACCATGGCCTCATGGCTGGGGAACAGACCCGCCCTGTGCTGTTTACCTGTCCAGATAGAGCCTCTCCCTGTAGCATTTAACCTCAGGAGCTTGATTTCACCCGTTTACTTCTTCACACTCCTGCCAACGTGTGTGGTACAGCATTTAGCATGGAGGGTCTGGAGTGGGAGGTGAGATTATCTGCAGGGATGCTGCTGTGACAGCCTCCGACCCAGCTCCCCCATGCTCCAAATAAGTGGAAGGGGCCACACAGGCAGTACCATTTCAGTAATGCCTGGGACATGCTGAGCACCACTCCTGCTGGTTTCCTTGGAAGCAGGACAGCATCTAGGAGAAGCACTGGGATTCTGCCACCGAGCCTTGGTGACTGTGGGTATTTTGGGAAATGAAATATGATCAGACTAGATACTCATCAGGCTCTGCTTCCTCCGAATCCTTCAGCCCCACAGCAAGCAACAAACCTCGCGGAGAGCATCTGCCTCCAGATACGTTCACCCCAGCACCAAGGTCCATGTACCCAGGGAAAGCTTTGCATGGATCTAAGCATGGGGAAAAGAGACACAGAGCAGCCTGGGAAGGTTTTACTGTTGTAGGGACTGAGTGAAGCACCAGCATCCCTTCTCACCACAGCTGACATCCAGCTGGGAGCTGGGTGATGGAGCAGACAATCCAGTCCTCCAACTTTTGCAAGGCATGGTTCATCCCCAAGGCACCACCTTGCTCTCCTGTCTGTCCTAGCATGGGCTGTGCTGGGCTCAGCCCTTCTTCTCACCTGTGCCAGTGCTGGGGAAGGCAACCTGCTGAAGGGAGAGGCAGGTCAGCAGTGGCATGTAGCCCTTCTGCCGCCTTTCAAGGCTTTCTGAGGACACAGGGCTCTGCATCTCATCCTGACATTGGGCTTATTCCAGGGACCAAGTCCTGACCCTGGAGCTTCTCTGATTGCACTGTCAGGAGACTGGAAGTTGAACAAGGGATCCTGGACCCTATCAGACCTACAGAGCAGCCTCAGCCCATCATGAGACCTGTCACACTACTGACAATAAATCAGGCAGTAGCCAAGCGACTGATGCGTTGAGCAATGCCCACACCCTTGCCTTTACTGTGTCTACATCGATCCATTGTAAAATCTCCTGTGCGATAGGGAAGTGGGAGAGAGGTGTCTTTCTGAGCTCTTTGCATGCCCACCTCCTAACAAAAGCTCCTCGGCACCACAGTGAGCCAAAGAACAGCATTTCTGGAGGAGTGAGCAACGTGGGAGCAGCCTCAGCTTTGCCATGACAGGTTTCTGCATTGCATTATGGAGAGGATGAGTGTTCACACCAGTTATAGCGGCACAGTGCTGCAGGGACCTCCGAGAGACAAGTTCTGCATGCACAGACATCTGCAGTCGGTGGGCAGGCTGACCCATCCTGGTCCCAGCGTAAGGACATCCCTGGACCAGCTAGGTGAAACATCACTAAGATACTGAGTGCCAAGATCCAAAGAGCCCTCCAGGTCAGGGTGAGCAGACCTGCACTGTTACCTTTGTCTTAAGCACATGAATCAGAGACACCAAACGACTCTGCCAAGGTCAGACATGGGGAAGCAGTGGTAGAGCTTCATTTGAAGTGTTGCCTAGGCCACCTTCTCCCCAAAGACCTTCATGGACTTCTTCCTTTCTCTACTTTCACATAGTTGCTGAAGGCATCAGGCAGTGGGTTGAAGGCAGAGTTAAAACTCATGGGTGAGGAGTTAAAAGTAGAATTTTTATTATTTGTATGCATGGTGGGTTGCAGGTGCCAGTCTTATTTTTTGGCTGTGACCATTTATGAGAGGAATGGAGGGAATTAACATAGTTTAGTATTAGAGGGACAGGAAGATGTTCAAGGAGTCATTGCAAAGAGTGAACGTGAAGGAAAATCAGAAAGAGGGGATGGAGTCACTCATAATGGAGCAGAAAGGTGCAACACCATCCAATTTGACCCCCTCTTTACTCCCCAGGACCTCACAGATGCCAGGAAAGTAAGATCCCCTTCCTGCTGTCCAGGCCCAGACTAACATCAGTCCAGCAGTTCTGGGGACACCAAGAGCACCACAGCCACAGGAGATGGAGGGACAGAGGGTGGCACCCCACTTCCAAGCAACCCATGGCCCCAGGCTTTGATCTGAAACCTTGCAGGGCTTGGTACCAGCTTTGGGGTTCCAATGCAAATGCCCTCCTCTCCCAGCCCAGGCACCTCAGGAGCTGATGTTAAACGTAACAGAATTGTCTTGAACAGCCAAACTGAGCTACGTTCCTGGCTGCCACCAGCGCAGGAGCCAGCAGGTCCGCTGTCAGTAAGCAGAGCTCTCTGGCCTCGGCAGCACAGACCCACAACCATCTCGTCCCTCCCGTGGCTGCCGGTGTTCCCGCTGGCAGTTCCGCCGGGAGCGCAGGCTCTCCGCAGGCGGGCAGCGCTGCGGGACGGAACGGCGCCGCACGGAGGCACCAGCTCCCTCTCGTGGGCTTGGTCTGGCTCCCTGCACCCACCAGGATTTCCCAGCAAAGTGGGGGTTTTTGTTGGTTTGTTGTTGTTGTTACATGCGTGTGTCCCCCCACCTCCCCCACTAACGAATAGTTCATACCATTCATTAGTGCGCCAGACGTGGAAATGTTACAGAAATGTGCCAAATGCCATCAAGTTTCCTCTCATAAGCACGATGGGGGGGATGTCACCTTTTTTTTTCTTTCTTTTTTTTTTTCTTTCTCACTGAGGCTGGGATTCAAAGCAACTAATTCATGCATACGAATAGTAGGTCTCTCTGATTCGCTTGCCCTGGGCCTCTGAAAAGAGTTGGGGGTCTCCACTGAGCTCTCCAAGCACCATCTTCAATGCCTGTCCCCAGAGGGGGCAGTCACCCCAGTTCTGCAATTTCTGTGGCAGGCACAGACCGAGGCGTCCGGCATTTAGGTAAGTCAATGAAGGCCACGGCATGAGTGCCCACTGGCCATTTCAGTTTGCAGTGCTTGAAATCAAGTATGTTTTATGAAGTCAAGAGTCAAGAAAGGAAAGAATAAAAACAATAATAAAACCTCTTTTGATGTGTACCACACACACAAATAAAAAAAAAAAAAAAAAGGCTAGACTTCTAACTTTGATTTGGAAAGCTCTTGGTTTTCCCAAAGAGCTGGAATTTCCCCCAGTGCTGAAGTTCCTGCAGCATTTCCACCCAAGCCTTCAGCAGGGAGGTGTCACGAGTCCTGAGAGTAGTTTGTCCATCCTGCAGCACCTGTTGGGGACATCCAGGTCACATCTCCACTCTCCCTCCTTCCCAGGTCACATGACCCAGCAGGTCTCACCATCATCCAGATGATGCTGTCCACCCCACAAACCAAACTAGGACCTTACTCCCTGCTCTGAGCCCTGCGAAGATTTAGGCAACACATCAGGGGCTGCTGTGCTTCAGGATGGTGGTTTGGTGTTTTCCTGCCTGGCATGATACTCACTTGGTGGCGTGGGTGGCAGTGGGACAGATGGGGTGGATGCTGGCCACAGAAGGGCTTGGGGCCCTCATCTGACATCCCCTCCTCCAGGTACCACTGCCTAGGGCAATGATGCTCCCCTTTTTGCAAGGCTTGACAGCTCCATCCCCCCTCCCGCCTCCCTCCCAGCACTCTTCTAGCCTTGCCCACACACAACAGCTTGGCACAGAGCTAAATTTATCGTGTGGGTCTGGCTGTTTGAGGCTGTAAGCTGGTAGCTGTGATAGCAGAGGGGAAGGGCAGGGGAAGGGTGACAGCCACACACAGTGAGTCCAACTGTCCTACCACCTGGACCCAAAGGAGGCACGTCACAACTCCCCCTGACGTCCATCCAACAAGTCCCTTAGGTATTTTAAGTGCTTGTTATTATCTACAACCAGGCATTCATTACGGCATTTGCAATTGTTTGTTGCTTCATCTCAATGCTGCATAAGCCTGCCAGCTCCAGACACTGAAAGGACTCTGTGTTTGCTTTGTGCTGCCTCTTCTAAGTGCCATACTTAGGCACTTCTTTCTCCATGGACCTTTCTCCATGCCTTGCTCTGGGGTCCGTTAGCCCCTCTGGAGGACAGCAGCCTTTTCTTCCCTGTCTCCCCATGTCTGGTTGGTTGGGTATCTCCTCCCCAAATGCCTGCAATAATGCTGCGCCAAGTGTCTGTAGCATCTTCCTCCCACACCCTGGACCATCTCCAGCTGAACTGTCTCCTTTGCACTGCGCGATGCCCTGAAGTACTCTGATGTTGCACCTGAGTCCTGCCTTGTGCTGGGGAGGAGCAGAAGGGTTCCGTCACCTCTCTTCCACCTCTCCCATTACCATCACATCTTTGAATATGTTCGGAGAAGCTCAGTGCAGTCTGCAGCGATGTTAAGAACTAGCTCCTTTCCACCCAGCGCACAACTCCTTTCTGTTTAGGGGCCTCCAAGCAACCTCCAAACCCAAGGGGTGAATGCTGCCTTCCACAATGACACAGCAAGCAGCACGGGCTCAGAGTAGTTTTCTGGACAGCCCCATACGTGTGTTGATGACTGCTGTCTCTCTGTGGTCCTGATTAACTCCTGGTCAAAATTAACAGTTGGGAAACACACCCTCTTCTTCTTCCTCCCCATACATCTCAGATGTATTGGAGAGGATTAATTGCCACCACAGTAGCTTTGCCCCACGGGAAGAGGGCAGATTTCGATGTCCATGAGCTGCAGTGCCCTCTCGGCAAGGGAAATAACCCTTTGCTCTTCAGCTATGCCCAAGAAAATTTATTTCCCTTTATATTAGCCATGGGATACAAGAATGCTTTTCTGCAGCAAAGGCAGACCAAACCAAGCAAAAAAACTGCCAGTTTTGCTTTAAAGCAGCAAAAAAATACCTGACTATGTTTTCCTGCAGGCTGTGGGGGATTCTGTCTTCGCTACTGCAGGACGTGTAAATCCAACACAATGAAATATTAATTATTAGAGTCTGTCCAACTGGGATTCCTCAGTGCTTTCAGAGAGCTGAATAATTCTGGCACACAACAGAAAAAAACACGCAAGTCCCTTTTTTTTTATTAGAAAATATTGTGTGAGGAGTAAATTAGAGCTTTTGAGCATTCAGGCTGAGGGACAGGAGGGGGCTTGGATTGCTTCGGGGAGAAAAATGCAAATTCCTAAATCGGGTATGAAAGAGGCCTAATGAAGGGATACAGGGAGGTGCATCACCCAGCATGGCTCCTTCGGCGTGGGGGGCTGCCCTCACAGCATGGCGTAACTGTGAGAAGGAGGGAATAGAGGAAAGTAGAAGTCGATTAATAAAAGAGAGCACACATCTCTGAAGATTCCCGTTATGCAGCACTTCAGATGAAGGCATTCATCCAGAGCAGCCATGGGCACCAGCCCAAGGCAGACAGGCTCAGCACAGCTCAAAGCCCCTTTTGTACCCCTTGTTTACCAGGGCTGGGTTCAAAGCAGAGCACAGAGCATCATCCCTTGGCTGAGCAATGTTTTGCAGAATTGGGACAGGCTGACCCCAGCTTAAGCATTTCCATGCTTTTGCCAGGGCAAAACTCCAAAAAGTGTTGCTTGGGAGAAGGAAGAGGCATCCAGCAGCCCCTCTGGTAATGCAAAATCTCTGACCTCTCATCATTGTTCATTTTTTCAGCTTCCTTTTACCTTCATTTCTCTGCAGCCTCTGGAAAGAGCTACATGAAATGTTTGGCCCCTCTGAAATCTGGATTCTTCTCTTACCAACCTCTCCACTGTTCCTCAGCAGCTCGACCCAAATGCTACAAATACTTTTCATTACCCTGTGGTTGCTTTGGGGGATGTCAGAGGGACAGGCAAATGAATGGCTAGCTGGAAGACACGATGCCAAGCGGTAGGTCCAGGGCAGCGCTAAGCCCTGGGTAAGGTCACTTGGCTCAAACAACAGCCACAAGCAAGCAAGGCAATGAGAAGAAAGGGATGACTGAGGACAGCTGCTAGAAGAGGAGGTGGAGACAAAGATAAGCAGATGTGCACAGATGTGCAGGCTGTTCAGATATGCATTGTTTTGATGCAGAGCCAACAGGAAGAGGTATGTGGCTGATGCGTCTGACTGTTAAAGGGGCACAGGGGGATGTCATCATTCCTAGCTGGGGGCTGGGAGAGGCTGGATGAAGGGGGTGAGTAGTGCGAGGGAGGAGAGCTGCAGTTAGCACCCGTCGCAGGCTTTTATACACAGAACTGCATTTTCCCCTGCCCCAGCAGAGTTCGTGGGGTTTCACTTCGGAATTGGTGCAGAGGGGTTGTTATTTTTGCCCACCCACCTCCTTGAGTCTGGAAGCTGCCACTGTGTAGCTCCCAGCTGCGCCCGAGATAAGGTAAGATTGCAGGAGAAACCCTTCTAGAGATTTGCAGGACAAGCAGAAGCAGCATCTCTCTCCCCCAGGCTGTAGGACATAGAACAGACACTTCACCATCAAGCTGCTGGAGCGACAGAGCTGGGGCACAAGAAGCAAGTGAGAAGGTACAGGTTGGGAAGCAACACAGGGCAGGAAATGATGACCATAATACTTTTATCTATTGTGCAGCATGTTTGATGTCCATACCCTCCTGAGTGAATCCGACTATGCTCTTCAGACCTTCAGGAGCCCCTTTCTCCCACCACTGCTCAGCAGGTGAAGAAGGACACTGGCTGGGACTCCCTGCCACCTCACGGCCGAGCTAGTCTGGGTCCTGGGCACGCACTCAGGTTGCACAAGAAGGTTTGACAGCAATATGAGGTGTAGGAAGCCAGACCCAGGCTGAAGTTGTGGTGTGGGCAGGTCTCAGAGCACTTCTTGGTGATCCTCTTCCACAAAGACAAAAAGCCTTGCCCAAAGAAGGGAGAGAGCAGCATTAACAATGAGAGTCTGTTGAGAGCTCCTCAATCTCGTACAGGAGGGAGATGAGTTGATGAGTCCCACTGTCCCCCACAGCCCCAGGGACCAGCATGGTAAATGAGACCCAACCCAATCCCACCACAGCCCAACAATTGCTGGTGACCAGCTACACAAGGCGTTCAGTATCCCTGATGGGCATCTGGCACCTCCCAACATGGACCCTTATGTCAAGGCGTTTTTAGATGTACAATGGCATCCATGAGACAATGTTCATGCGTGGATTGAAAGCACACTTCCAGGTTTCTCTGCTTGGAGGAAATCATTTTACTCCCCTCTATATCTCTCTAGACCTTCTCATCCATGCTGGCTACCTGCTTCTTTTCATCTCCTTGTCTAATCGAGGCTCAAATTTATTTATTTTTCCTCTGAAGGATTCTCTCTTTGTCCTACCTCTTCTTTCAGTGTCCCCTGCCTTTCCATGCAGGCATAAAACAAAGGCTAAAGAGGACATTCTCAACGTGTGATGAGGAGGAGGATTTCAAACTGTGCAAATTTTAGCATTGCCAGGCTGGGCTAGCAAAGGCTCCACCTCCCACATGTGCTTCCCCGTGACTCCTCAGCCCATCCATCAACAAAGGGCAACCATACCAAATCCAGTCAAAACCCCACATCCCATTCCTGAGTCCCCATCAGAGGAAATACAGCCAGTACATACCAATTCCTACAGAGGCGACATTGGTCACACAGTACTCATCCTTGTCTGAGCACTTCTTGGCCTTCAGACAGCTCCAGTTGCTTTGTTCCCAGTTGCAGGTGTAGCAATACAGGGCATTTGCTGCAGGAGGAGACACAAAACATGGAAGATGGAGACAAAATGTCACTAGTACTGGCAGCAAAAACCACCGCCTTCTTCCTCTTGACTCTCAAATGCACAAAGTGCAGGTTTGCTGAAAGTGATGGAGCTGCAAGACTCAGACCCAACCCAGTCTGGAGTCCACACACTCGCACATTTAGACCCAACACATGCACACACATCTGTGCACACATGCACCAACAGTGCAAGTCTTCCCTTCCTGCCCTGCCCTTAAAATCAGTGGGCCAAGAGTACTGAGTTTGACGTGATGCAGGGAGCAGGGAAGGTCAGGGTCTGCTGCAGGAGTCTACAAGGATGTCCCAAGGCTTGGGGCCATCCTCTCTAGTTGCTGGAGACTATTAGGCTATAGCTTTATTGGGCAGTAAGCACTGGTAGTCAGGTTAATTACGACCTCACAGCCTAAAGTCGTCAGTCTCTCACACCTGCGTCTTTGTGTGGGACTTCAATGCCCTCAAACATACATACATTACTTGAGCTAAAAAAAAAAGGTGAGGAGAAGGGCTTTTTGTTGTGTGAATCCTAAGACATGTGCAGTCTAACACTTCATCTTGACTGCCTAGGTCATCTAACGTGGATTAGGGCAGTCTCGTTTTGGTACTGAAGACAATCTTTCTGACCCTGGGGCCTTGTTGACACTTGAAAATCTGTCAGAATCACTATTCTGGCAAGTGAACAAAGCTAAATAGCAGAAAGGTGTTCTTAGGCCACAATGAGACAGAAATAACTATTCCAAGAAATTATTTCTCCGCACCAGACAACGTGGCAAATTTCAAAGCGCTGGCAAACCCTGTTCATTTTTACTAAATGAGGATAATATTTATTCTCTTTGGTTGCTTAACTGTCTTGTCTGTAGAGGCTATAAGATCATATATTTTGAGGGGGCTCTGATTTCATTTGCAGTATCTCTGTGAAATAAAACACATAATCTATAATGCAAACAATACGCAAATATACATTTCCACCCAATACCCCAGCATAAGGCTGTTCAACCCATTTAGTCCACAACCTAACTTCTCCCCAATTCCCCAACGTTGTCCCAAAAATCTCTGAAATCGGCAAGTTTGGTGGGTCTCTGAGATGGGCAGAAATCAGGGCCATTCCGCAGGCAGCTGCACAAGGCCAGATGTTGTAGGTCTGGCCCTGTCCCACTGCTGCTGCTAAAACCGGTGTCACTGACTGCAGTAGGAACCAGGTGCACAGAATTGCACAGATGTATCATGCTATCATAGGCTGAAGCAATTCTTCATCAAGATTTAGAAATAACCACAGTCTTGCATCATCTCAACGGACAAAAATCACTGGAAAGTCTCTTAACAAAGGCAGAACAGTGGTAATCGCCTCCTTTTTTTGGTCTTACTTTCATAAAAATCCAGTAGTACCTGCATCTATCAGGAAATTTCCCTGCAGAAAATAAACCTTTCATACATCCAGGCTACAGATAAGAAACCCTAAGAGGAGCAGCGTGTCCTTCAGCTGCACCACTGCCAGAGCTGAAGGACCCTCTCCCATTATTTCTTTTCCCTGGCTACGAGACCTCCCTGACTTTCAAACACACAACTATTCTTTGTCTAGTAGTGAACCGTGACACCTCACCTTGGTCTGCACATAGGATCAAAACCAGCACAGCAAGGAGGGCGGTCTTCATCTTCTCTCAGTCGTCTCTGCAGTCCAGGAAAAACACCCTCACCTGGGGACAGGATATATATCATCCCCGTGTTTGAACCGAGTGATGATGAAGCCAATGATTTGGAAAGAGTGGGCAGGGATCATGTATTATTTGAGAGGGTAGGAATGCACGTGGGTTGTTTTCTCACCTCACCATTGCCTTCAGGCTGGTCTGATGGGCCTGGAGGGGAGTGAAAGCACTAAGGCAATTCATTCTATTTATTGCTTTTAATACTTTAATTTATCTATGGTCAGGTTAGAAGTGCTGCTGATGTCCGAGTGGGGGGGTTGTACTGTTTAGCTCCAATTTGATCATCACATCTGTGGCCAGATAGTTCAGTGAAGGCACTTACTCAAAGAAAAATGGTAGGAAATGGCACAAATTAATGGCTTCATCTGGGTTTATTGCCAAGTGCCTTCCCAGGGTTAGAAGTGGAGAACTCCCAGTATCTGGAGTCAGGGCAGATCTAGCTGTGTATTCACGGGTGGCAATATAAACAGGAAACATCTTACGATTTCCTGTTTGCCTATAAAAGCTGCTGGTTACTGACAGAGTCCTAAATTATTTTTTTTTTAATTATTTGGAGAGCAGCTGCTGCAAGAGAGCAATGGCTTTGTGGTTCAAATGCAGAAGCCAGAGCACTGGAGGTTGGTTTCCAGTTTTGGAACAGCTTTCCTTTGCTACATCTGAGCAAAGGGTAAAAATATCTTTGTGCCCCTTAAGACGTGAAGCACCTGGCCCAGAGTCCTGCTAGATACCAGTCAGATGCGATGTCCTGAGCCTTTGTGATTTCTCTGCATGCTTACAATTTGGGTGGAGCTGGAGCTGATATTTTCAGCCCTTCTGGGGCCTCCATTTGACTGCCTGTCCCACTTCTGCTTCTAAGGAAAGAGTTACATGGAAGTTTGATGCTGCATATTGGCCAGCATCTCCATGAGTCACCACTTAGCAAGCCACCAAAGAGCAGAGAGGATGAAGCAGGAGCAGCTCCTTTGAATAAAGCCACCTGGGCCACCAACTGTCTGTTCACTTCTTCCTTCTCCGCCCTGCAAGTCTCAGTCTGCACAAAAGAGAGCAGAGACCCAGTTGTAGCTACACAGCCTGGGGTTTAGAAGATGGAGATGCAAAAGGAGAAGAGGCAGAGGCTCAGAAAACATGTGGAAGAAAGAGATTAGGTGGCCAGAGGGAGGGCTAAAATGATGGGGCCACCGTTAGTTTCTGGGCAGATCAGTCAGATGAACATGAGTCCCTGAAGCAGTGGTCATGCTCATCAGAGACATTTAGAGCATCTGATGGGACTAATTAGTGCTCATCACAGTGAAGGCAATGGCAAGAAGAAGTTCAAAGTGACACAAAAACCCACAGGAAAAAAAAAAAAAAAGACAGAGAATTATTGGGGTAAGCTTTTTTTGGTTGATTTAGAGATATTTTTTGAGGTTTCTGACACTGGTGTTAAACCACTGGTCCGCCAATGCAGCTGCCATAAAGCAGGATCAACAGGATGGTGAAGTCAGCCCTGATAACCCCATGAGCCCTAACCATTCCTCTCCGATGGACGTACACCTTCTGGGTGTGGAGAGGACAAGCCACGTTGCTTGCCCAACAGATGAAAATCTACCAGACTCAGGGACTGCATGCCACTGTGGATGCCAGAGAAGGTGTGTCAGTCCTCCTAGATGTCACGAGATAGCAACCGAAGAGCTAGACCTATTCCAGAGAATAAGGATTGCCCAGCATGATTCACTGCGTGGTGTCCTCTCGCAGGGATGACTCTTCAGGGAAGTCTGGAAATGAGCGCAGGAAGCCAAGGCTCAGTGTCCTGTAGCAGCAGGAGCACCCTGGCAAAGGTCCACTCTGATAAAGTAGCTTACTTGAACCAGATTTGGTTTTTTGAGGAAGGGGGAAATAGTTGTGTTACTCTTCAGTGTGATAAACGTGGTGTGTTCTTGATTATTATTTTTTTAAAAAAACAAAACAATGTGTCTGACTCAGTTTATTCCTCCACTTCCAAGAATGGATGGCATGAACATCTCCCCTCTGACACAGAACTCGAGAAGTGTCACCTGGTCCAGGGGTTCAAATTTGCTCCTCACTGACAGCAGGAAGATGATCTTCAAGGCCACAGGAAGTGGTCCACCACGGGTCTGCTGGCAGGAGTGGTTTGGCCAAGCATGATGATGGACAAGGGTGCACGATGGGCTGCTTGGCATTTTGAGAGTTGTCAGCGGCCCATTGAGCCAGATAGCTGGGACGTTACCTTTCTGGCCTCAGGTATGTCTGATGTGTATGTGTGATGTGTGGGACTGCCACGGCTGGCATTTCCACAGAGGCGCATGGGATACTGAGGACGGTGGTGTCACCCTGGGTGGCCAACACATGGAAGTAGCGCGACTGCAGCATGGAAGGTAGTGCTTGGCTAGGTCAGGGCAGAAAGCTGCAACAAAAAAAAAAAGTGTCCCAGTATCCAGCATCACACAGCAGAAATGAGGTTACAGCTATAAGAGTAAATTAAATGTGTCCAGGACCATCTCCAGCATGGAGACCAAGAGGTGCACATCATCAAGGCCTCTTGCAAATATCCTTCCTTTGTGCTCCTCTGCTTTTTTCCAGACATTGCATGCAACAGTGGTGCTTGGTCCATCCTAAAAACTTGCCAGGGAACCCACAAGCAATTAAAATTATTAATTAAATGCTGTGGATGACTGCATGCCAGACCACAGATGTTCCCAGGAACTGTTTATTCCCCTAGCTTGGGTTCAGCCTCGGAGATCAGACCCTTGCAGGCATGTGAATCACATCCTTCAGGATGAGAGCTTGGTCCCTGGTTTATTCTTGGCTGTGCCACATCACCACACAACTGTGTTGGAGTTGGCTGGTAAACACAGCTTTATTTGGCCACCCTCCGAAACGTTCTGGCCATAGGGTCTTCCTGGCTGTAGAACAGAGATTGGCAATCAACAAATGAAGTCAGCCAGGGATCTGCTCATCTTCTGGGAGACTCATACCAGGGTCTTCTTACAAAAGGCCTTGGGACAAGTGTCCACACATGGAACCACAGTAACAAGGAGGGACAGATACACCATGGTGTGGTCTCATGGGATCTCTTATTTTTATTTGCCCTGAAGATTTTAACTATTCAGCTTCCCTGTGGTCAGAGCATGACATCTTCCTTCACTTCTTAGGTGGCATCTCAGAAGGGTTCCATATATTTCCATCTATCCCAGCATCATCCCAATCTGTGTGTATTGCCATTTCCCACTCGGTAGCTAGTGCACCAGGGGCTGCAGGACAGAATCGTTTCTCAGCACCAGGTATTATTGCACCACCAGGGATTTTGCAGCCCTGAATAAAATCCATTGAAGCAATTGCAGAATCTAACACTGTCTTGTTCCCCATTCTTCGTTTTGGGTGGGGTTGTGGGGAAGGAAGAGGCCAGGTCAGCATGGTATCACTTGTTTTTGGCAGTGAAGACAACAGTTTGAAGCATGCACTGCCCTGGGAGGACAAGGGGCAGCTGTGTGTGTTAGCACACAGTGGGTGAGGGCAAGCGCCAGCTCTTCCCATCCTTGAGTCTGATGCCTGTAGACAAACAGTGATTTTTCCTTCTGGCTCTTTCTCTCCATCTTTCTCTTCCTACTGGGGGATTTACTTCTTGTTGGTCCTGCAGGGCTCATTCTTTGTATCCTTCCTGGTAGTGACCTCCTCAAAATCAGGACAGGAGGGTGGGTTGTCACCACCCTCCCCCTGACACAGATCTGTCCTCACCTCAGACCTTCACAGATGTTTCAATTTTTAACTCCTTGTTAAGAATTTAAGCCAATAATAATAAAGCCAAATAATAAGGAAGCCAAGGACAGTTTGGACCTACCTCACCCATGGGTTTACTGCAAACTAACATGGGTTTAAACCCTGAGCATGCCAAAGCACTGAAGGACTCATACCCTGTGGCTGCTCCTAACCAGCCTGCTATGCACTCCCCGTTCCTGGGTCCTCATTTTGG
>JAVJGJ010000037.1:11478822-11498520 GCA_035590215.1 Microhierax caerulescens
TTTCATGCTGGTGGCACTACAGCATCTGGAGCCCTGAGCCAGGCAAAATAAGATGTTCATGTTGATGGTTCCTCCTTCTTCTCCCCAGGATCCACTCAGAGGCATTTCAATTATGATTAATAACTTTTTATAAAACATGCTTTTTTATTGTTCTGCAGCTGTGCGAAGTCTAAATTTACTATATGCAGTGCTTCTAACATATGTTAGGTACTACTTTTGTACTGTTTGTTACCCCTAAAACTTTACCACCTAGTCCAGCTCCAGGTCTGCATTCCTTCAGTAAGGGGTTTATAAACAAGGGGTCTCCAGTTCCAGCCCAGACCTCATCTCACCACCCAGAGGAGTGCCTGCACTCCTCTGCACCACATCCCCCCTGTCCACTTCTCAAGACCTCTGCCGTCGTACCAAGCCTGCATTTCTCTACGCTGTGTCCTTGGGTCAGAGCCATAAATAACTCATCCTACACAGAATAAAAGCTTGTTACCACTGTCTATATAAACCGACAGCTGCACTATACAAAGATACACAAAAGTAAAACAAATTATCTGCAGCCACTTGGTCAATCAGAAAAATTGCTCTTACCACTCAGCCAAGTTAAAAAAAAAAAAAAAAAGCCTCAGGCAAGTCAAAACAAGCTCAGTCAGAGCAAACCTAACAAGCCTCAATCCAGATGTTTTGCAAACCCCCGTGCAAAGCTTACAGCCCATTACTAGCAATAGCAATGCCAAATTAAAGTGCTAAGGGATAACAAACCATCTTATCTTAGACTTTCAAAGAGGAAAAACTGGACTGAGCTATTCTGCTTTATTTTTGGAATTATATCTTCTGATCTGGGTTTTTTTTGGGTTTTGGTTCCCCCCCCAGCACACAGGAAGGCACTATGAGGATAACCCCAGTACAGCCCCTTATTAGAAGCTTTTTTTCAAAGGTGATACTAGGAAGATGAAAATAATTAAAAAAAAAAAAAAAAGAAGAAAAGAAAAGAGAAAGGTCTTGGTTGCCAGGCAAGGGAGCCAGGGGTTGTGCAACCACAGTCCAGGCACGTTGCTTGCTTAAGGGGCCACACTGCAAAGCCTGCCCAGCTGGCTGTAGGGAAAGTAGAACTATATCAGACATAACTAAAAGCAATGAAAGAGGACATCATGGAAGGAGTCCTGTCTGAACCACAGCCTGTTACAGCACAGGCCACGTACCAAATCACAAAGACTATCAACTCTTTGCCAGTGCTGCCAAGACCTTATTGCATGTTCAAATGACACCCATCGCTACAAAGCTGGGGTTGGTGAGCCCTCATGAAAGACACAGGGATGAAGCAGAGAGCTGGATGAGACACGAGGCTATAGCCATCTAAGTCCCAAGGGAGAAGGGGAGAAGGAAGAGAAGACTAACAAAACAAAAAAAAGAAGATTGTGTCAAGTTCCTGGGCTAGGAAGAAAGGCCAGACCTGCTGGGCCCAGTTCTTCATCACCCCTCACTGCCTTGAAATCACACCCCTAGAAAGGCAGCAGCAGAATTTGCTTTTGCAGGCACTTGAGTTCATCCCATGTCAATTTATGTTGGGAATCCTTCTGCATAAAGAAATGGGAACAGTGCTGGGTCCAAGGAAGCACAGAGGCGGGGGGAACTGGTGGTGGTGATTTAACACCTCCAGGTCTTCCCTCTGACAGAAACAGTGTTTGCAGCACTAGAAGTGAACTATGGGAAGTCAGGATCTGTTTCTGCCTGGGGGACTACCAAGAATGAAACACGAGCCCTAATTAAAACTGGTAGTGATAATTGCCACCCCATTCTCTTCCACTTCAGCAAACTAAGCCTTCAGGAGTTGAGAAGTCCAACTATAGCTTGAGAAACAGATGGAAGAGATTACACAGAACAGCTTAAAAAAAACCCAAAACAACAAACAAACAAAAAACCACAGCAACACACACACACACAAAAACCAAAACCAAAAAACCAAAGAAAAAAAGGAAAAACCAACCCTAAAGAGCTCATTCAAGTATAGATGACCTCTGGGAAGGGGTTAGAGACTTCCTTGTCTGGCCCACCTGGGCAGATAAATAACCTGCCCCGTTTACAAGAGAAGGGACAGTCTGTTTGCAACCCCCAAGCCAGAAACACAGCATGTTTTTTGAAAGGCGTCAGCTCCCCACCTCCCAGCACCCCACGCAACACACAGCAATGCAGGAACCTGCCTCAGTGGCTCTTCTCAGGCTCACGGCAGCAGAAGGAACTTCTGAGCCCTCCTGCAGCTGTGCAAGCAGTTACTCAAAGACTTATTTCTGAGTCAAGCCCATCACTCATAATGGCAGCTTAATCCATTAAGAATATCAATTAAGTAGTTTATTGGAATTCCTCACGCCCCATCTTGCAGTGGCTGATGATTAATGTCTAGAGGAGCCATTCTCAGAGCCTGGGACAAGTTTAGCTGAGGCCTTCCCGATCCTTTATTTTCTTTTGAATAACATGTGTTCAGCTGACCGAGAATATCACTACTATGGCTAAAAGCAGCTGTAAGAACAACTAGCCTACGAGTCATCTACACATTCCCTGCAGGACACTCATGAAGGGCAGCTATCCCTCTTCCACAGCTGCACAGAGCAAGTGCCAGTTCTCCTTCATGGGACACAAACCTGCCAACCTGGAGTTTTATCCTTGCCTCAAAAGCCCTTCTCCTGCCCCTTATTAGACAACCCTCCATTTTATCACAGGGATCTAATTTCTCATCGGTTAATTGTTTGCTTTCCTCTGCAGCCATGCTCCTTAGCATCAGCAGCACTGCATTTACGAACACGTGGCAAAGGCTAATATCTGTCCAATTTGAGCTCATTTTACAGCAGTTTGAACTTGGCTGACTGTTGATGGGCACAGACTACAACTGTATAAAACCCAGGGAGCTCCTTAAAGCATGTGTTTCATTTATGCCAAACCACAGACATGATCTTTTCTGCTAAACCACACTGCAAAAGGAAATGCCTCCATTCACTATGTTCAGAGACAGAGGGCCTGAAGCACAGCTGTAGTAGTCTCAACTTAAATGTTGTTCTGCCCTTTTCCTCTCATACCAACATAAGCATTCCCCCTTTAAAGTTTGTGTCCTATTTTTCCCAGGTTTGTTTGTGGGTTGTTTTTTTTTTTTCTTTCAGTTTTGCAAAACCAGAACTCAAGGGAAGAAGGGAGAGGAGCAAAAACCCTCTGGAAACCCTTCACATTTCTATTCCTCACATCCCCACAGGGGTTTCCCACCTCTCACATGTCTGCCAGACTACAGCTGTTTTGTGTACCCCTTAATCTGATCACTCACCAGGGAGAAGATGCAGTGCATAAGCAGCAGTCCAACAGCAAATTCTCCCCTGCCCAGGAGTTTTTATTACACCCACCTCCCCCTGTGCATCAATTAAGATGAATCAGCCAAAAGTCCATCTCTGAACCACATACAGGTGAGCAAAGACCCTGTTATTAAGCAAACAAAAGAGCAGATAAGCAGCTTTGATGACTGTCCTTCCTCAGATCACCTGCCAGGACCCCTTTTCCACCCAACACAGCCCTAACAGGCAGGAGAGCAGTGCTGCCAACCACAAAGCCAGGCCTGAATGCTACAGAGAGCAGCTCTAGGAAAAAAAGGATGCTGATTTACTTCTCTTTCATCAATGAGGATCAATAATCTGTTGGCCAGACATCAAGAGCTTGACTCATCCCCAGGAGAAAGCATGACATGGGAAGGCTTCTGATGAGCACTGCTTGGTCTAAAGGCTTCAGTGTCTGCAAAAGGTGCCAATGTGCAGACTTTATGTTCCCATCTCTCTGGGATGCTGATGCAGATAGGCAGGATAATATAAATATAATAAAATAACAGGCAGGAACAGAGCCCCAGTGGAGCTTCCAGCTGCTCAAGCAACTTCTTACACACAGAGAAGTATTACTTGAGGTCTCCTCCCAACCAGTATGAACAACAGACTTATGAAAAGCACATTAGTAACCCAAGAAGTTACAGGGGAAGGTACCACTTCTGGTTTTGCCCGAAACCAGATCTTCCCTTTTTGCTTTTTGTTTTGTTTTAAGATAAAAAATGAGGAAGTAATTACAAGGGAAAAATGTTAAATTTTTGACTTTGCATTTCACTAGTAAAATACTGGCAAAAATGCTAATACCTTGATTTTGGGTTACCAAGTGTCTTAGGCATCAAAGCACAGGTTTTTCTGTGCCTGCAGAAAAGGAACTTTGTTGGGGAAGCCAAGTTGAAAACATTCCCGGAGCAGCCAAGGCAGATAGGGTTCAGCTGAGCATGTCAGTATTGCTTGGAGTCACCAAATAAGCCCAAGCTGCTGGTCTGGGAGAGGGATCCTACTCTCAAGGGTGTCTGTGTTGGAGCACAATCCTGCTCCACAGGGTCCTGAAAAGTGGAAAATCCCTGTCAGGTTGGGCATTAGGCCAGACTGCTGCTTTGTGCCACCGTGATGCCAATGGCAAGTAGCCAGACTTCTCCAACCTGTATCACACTTGCTTATGGCCAAGGGCCTAGAAGACAGTTCCCAGACTTAGGAGCCTCCTCTGTACAGCTTAGCTGTTTCAGACATGTTGCATTTCTCCCCCCAGTATGGGTTATTTGATACCTGGGAAAGCACGCTGAACTCTCCACCTTGCTTTTGCTTCACAACACCCACACGTACTTAGGCTTCCAGTCTTGATTTCACCGAGCTTTTTTGACAGAAATGGTCAAGCCCCATAGAACTGGTTCATAGGGCAATACAATCCAGGCTAACACCCTTCAGGGAAAAGGTGCTTCATTTAAGCTCCTAAAGAATAGCCAGTAATTACCGTTTAGCTGATGCTGGCAGATCTTCGTAGCCCTGACTTGCAGAGCATCTGAGCATGGCTGAGTAGCCCTACGGTACTTACTGCACAGAGCCCATCTGCCAGCCTGGCCCTCCTCATTTACTGCAGCACAACAGGCAAACGCAAGGCCTCCAGCTTTATTAGCTGACCTCTCACTGGCTTTGAGCCACTTCAATTTCCCTCCAAGCACAGCCTTTTGGAGAGAAGCAGGATGCTCCGATAGAGGTGGGGGAGCTGTTGAGGAATATAATACCTTCAAAGTATGAAATATTGCCAGTGTCCACTTTGTGGATCCACTGCTCCAGCAAAAATGAGGTGAGGCTGGACAGGAACGTGTGGGACAGCAATTACTCAGCCTTTCCACCTCACTAACCCAGCAGAGGACCACAGCACTGATGTGAAGCTGCTGGAGGAGAGGCCAAGGACAAAGTTACTAATTTCTCCTTCAAAGCTGCAGTAGGATTTGCTTTCTGGGGTGATTCCCACCCCGTTCCCCCAGGAGCTGTTCAAGCTGCTACAGCTGCTCTTACTAATGCAGTTCCTTCCTCTCACACAGTGGCTGAGAGATTTTTTTCCTTTAGGAAACACTTAAAAAAGATTAAGTTTGTTGGTTCAATGAAAACACCCACAGTTCTCATCCAATTGCACCTTGCTCCTTTTTTCTGCTACTGGAAAACAGGAGCACTTTTTCACTGGGGGCTTGGCTAGAATTGCTCCCTTACATGGGATGGAACAAACTTCCCACCACAGTTAGTGGTGGACATTCCCTTTAACCCATTTTGAATGCCAGAAAGAATTTTTGGCAGGATGGGCAGAAAAACATCTCCATCCATCGAGACCAAACTGGTTGCCTCTGTTCCAGAGGTACAAATCCAACACAGGGGTCAAGGCACACTTGGCAGCTCCTGCCTGTTGCTTGCACAGCTGATAACTAATCTAACTTAGCCAGAAAATTAAGTCTTGTCATCATTCACATTGAATTAGATCCCTCTTTCAGGAGTCAGTTGCCTCATTAAAACCAACGAGAGCTCTTGGGGCTTGGAGAGGCTCCAGTTAGTTTCACAAGCTGTCATGTCGCAGCCAGGTGGTGGAGCACACCCCAGTGCAGATGTAAAAAGAAAACGAATGGGTGAAGCCAGCGCTGGTTTAGCTCACATTTGTCACAACTCCATTGTCAGGCAGCAATTCAATTTCCATGGCTCAGTTTTGCATGCGTGCCCTTGGGGACTAAGCACACACGGGTTCTGAGATCTGCAGGCAGGCTTTTTGCTTGAAGACAAAGCATTTCCCTAATCAAGCCTAATCCCCTGCAGACAACAGAGGAGCATACAGAGACACCATTAGAGGGACAGAGCCCTGGCTCAGAGCTCTGCACATCAGCTCACAGCAGAAGCTCATCTTGGATGAGCTGCAAAAAGCTTGCAGTCACCAATAGTCAAGAAAAAAAATCCAAAACACTTCCAGCTTTAATGAAACATTTCAAGTACCTGACTTCCAACCAAAACAGTAATCATTTACACACAAGAACAAGTGGCTGTAAATGAACACATGGGAAGCA
Organism: Microhierax caerulescens; assembly: GCA_035590215.1. Taxonomy (NCBI): domain Eukaryota; kingdom Metazoa; phylum Chordata; class Aves; order Falconiformes; family Falconidae; genus Microhierax; species Microhierax caerulescens. Next base: position 11,485,214 of record JAVJGJ010000037.1, read on the forward strand.
CGAACAGCTCTGGACTATAGCAACCTGAACATCAGCCCTGAGAAGCCAGAAGGCTTTGTTACCAATGCAACAGCTCACACACCTGAGATCCACCGGCATGTAGGCTCACTGTTGCCAGGTACATGCTGATATCACTTCCCCCCCACCCCCTCCTCTGGAAAGCAGCCAGTTAGGCAGCAAGCACCAGCAGTTTATGCTGTCAGTCCCTGCCTGCTCCATGCCCAGCAGGAGCAGACTGAGGAGGCTACAGCCTGATGACGAAGCTGTCATCCCAATATAGGCACAGCTCCAGTAAGACTGGTACCGCTCCTCAGCGCATTCACATCCCACCAGAGCCTGGTCCAGCCCCACAAGCACCATCATCCTCTCCCATTGCTAGAACAGTGAGCTGAGCCAGAGCCAACTGAAGCAAGTAGGGGAAAGTATAAAAGTATGGCCCCACATGAGACTTCTTCTCCCAGACCAAGATTTAACCCATAAGGGGGTGATTAAAGTACACTTTGCTCATGCCAAAGTAAATTTCATCCCTCAGCCTGCTCTTTAATCTGGCATCTTCCTCTCCCCTCCTTCTCCTGCCTTGCCATTCACTCCCTCCCACAACATTTTCCCATTTTGATTACGTTTGTGTAATTGCACAATTTTCTCTTCTCTTGGAGGTGAAAGGGCACAATATACCCTGACACGTAAAACCCTGAGATTTTTCCCTTCCTCCCAGTGCACCCTCGACACAAGTCCAGGTTTTACAGTGCAGCTGCCTGTTTTGGTGCTGTCATTGCCTTGTGTTTCCCTATCAAGCCAATTCAGAGAATCTGAAAAGGGCAGCACAGCTCACTACACCAAGGCAATAGGATTAGATCTAATCTTGTTTATCAGCACAATTAAGGCTCTCATTCAATCCTCTTCCCAGCCTCCAGAAGAAAGAAAAGATCCAAAGCACTTAGCAACTCTGAAGAGGAATTAAAAGTTCACACCAAAGTCACTGCAGTCAGGATGAGTGTCACAAGTCGGCAATACCTGTTTCAACTAGAAACTGGGTGTTCTTTTATATACAAAAAAGGACACAAAATACCCATATCAAACTCTTCCATTAGATAGCCCCCCAGCCCCACCCCTGCAACAACTGCAGCAGCATGTAAAAAAAAACCAAACACACCACCAAAAAAACCCCAAAACCCACTTTACAACAGCAACAAACAAAAACAACGTAACGTGAAAGGCACTGTTTCAGAACTCAAAGTCCTCGTCAGCCATGTCGATCGCCCAGGCAAACTTCTCCCTTTGAGTCTTGTTGTAGATCTTCTCGATGGGCACACCAAACTTCTTGCACCTGTACAGACCACAGGACAGCAGTGGGTATGTGCTACCCCGTCCTGCTCTGCTCCCACCACAGCAGTCCTCTTCCACCCACGCAAACCCCTTAGCCCCAAGCTGCTTCATAAATCAACTTTGTACAACTGCTGAGAAAGACATGCAAAGTGACTCTTTCTTGCCCTAAATCCAGAAGGAACATCCTGCAAACAGTTATTTTCAGGAAGGGAAACCTTGTCTTTGGATTTTGCTGGCCTCCCCAACATCTCCAGGGTGTGAGCATGTTCCTCTGGGCAGAAGCAAAGTTTATTCCATTCCCCCGCAGGCTTAAGGCATGTGTTTATCCCCTCCCCAGGCAGGGCTAGGTGACCAGCATTTCTCTAAAGGAACAGCTGCCCCACAGCATGCCCCAAACTTACCAAGCTATGCTAATCCTGGGGTCCAGGTAGTTCAGTTTGGACGTGCCCAGAGCTATCTGCTTGTTCTCCTCCTTATCTGTTGCCTGGACGTTCAACTTTGCCATCTGCTCTTCCAGCCGTTTCAACAGCTTCTTTTTCTTCTCCACATTGCTAAGGGCAGAGGAAGAACATCACAGACAGCACGTTCAAGGGGAAAAGCAGCAGTAGAGGTAAAATAAAGAGTAGTTCTGGTCTGCTGTTGCCTAGGAGTATGATGGGAAGCCAATGAGCTTGAACTTCAGATCAGAGTAGTCACTACCCTCACTTTAAGTCCTATAAGACCTGAGACTAGAAATACTCCAGAATGGCAGTCAGAGATGCCGTTCAGCACTAACCTATTTCTGAAGTACTTTGACCTGATTAAGACACTTTTACAAAAACATCACTACCTCCAAGGTCAGGCAAGCACAGAACCCAGCATCCAGCAAACACCATCTCCCACAGATCCTGGCTCCATGAGCAAGGACCATCTCCAGCAACCTGCTTTGCATCTCACCAACACAGAGAAGCAGAAAACAAGAAACCCCAGAGTAAAGCACAAAATACAAGCCTCACTGCTCTCCTCCACCCCTCTCCCACCTCTGGGCAACAAGTCACCTTTGGACTCTGGGCCAAGGAGCAAATTTGGCATAGACCGCATGCAATGACTACTGCAGAGATCAGATAGATCACAACCCACAACTCAAGTGTCCCCCAAGAAAACCATGCATCAAGGCCAGTCTGCACATCCCCAGCTCCAACCTCTGGCTAGGCATACTTCGCACCATGGCATTTTGTAGGGTAACTCCAAGCCAGCAGCCTGGGTTGAAGTCTCAGTAGTCACTGAGGCGTACCCTAAACACAAAGAAATCCCCCTGAAGGAGCTCTTTGCATTCCTACCATTGCAAGGAACCATCCACAAGACCTCCACCCATCTGCCAGGCCGCCATAGAACAAGAGGCATCCAAAACCCAATGCAGGCATTTCTGTTCTGATGCACTGCACGCAGTGTTGGACCACACCATTCCCATATGGAGACCCTCTGTGAAAGAGGATTGTAAGGAACTGTCACTTACACTTCTGCTTTGGCATCTTTTGCATCTTTGAACTCATCTTCAGCTTTTTTCAGCTCTTGCTGGGCTTCTTCCACCTGTTGCTTCTTGGCTTCAATCTGTGAAGGTAAATATGAAATCAGCCCATGTTCCCATCCTCCCTGGAGGTTTCAGCTGTCTCCCTCTTTCCCTTTTATTTGCCACACCACTCCTTAACTTCTTTCCAGCCCCAACAACTTGCCCCTGTATCACTTGCTGGAGCTCAAGCATTCCTCAGCATCCTGCAAAAGAACCTCACAGCACAGATGCCAGAAACTCAGCTCTTATCTGTTCATCTTGTGCAACTGCCTGAGAACTGACTGGCTTGTGGCAGCGCTGGAGCCCTCTGCAAAATCCCAAGCTCACCAGTAAGGTGTGAACAAAAGCTGAGAACAAATAAAAGTGGTAGTTCAAGGTATTTCCATAGCAGACCCATGAAGTTTTCAGCTGGCCCTCCTGCAAACAGCCAGACAGGAAAACCAGTTTCCCTAGTCCTGAGACAACTGTATCAAAGCTGTGCCATCACAAAAGGCACCAAGTGACAAAAAAACACCCTAACCTGTGCCATGTGCTTCATCCAGCATTTGAACTTACCCTATTTCCTCTCCACTCCTGGGTTGCTGATATCTCGGCACTCATTAAAAAAGCCACTATTGCTGGTTCATTCCCTGCCACACTATCAATATGATCTCCTTAGGCATCAGGTTATTTACTCTCCCTCTCCTTGCCTCCCCCCTCAAAAATAGAACAGGTCCAGGAGCTCTCAGTTTGGCCTGCCTTACCTTGGTCTGGAGTTTTTGCATCGACTTCTCAAAGGTTTTTGGCGTAGACCTCTGATGGTTGCACAGGATGGCCACAGCTCGGTTAGCTCGGTTGTAGGAGAGGAGCTTTCCTGCAACATTGTCCTCAGCTGGAAATAAATAGAAGCATCACCATGTCTCCTTTCTGGGAGCTGAGGAAGGCAGGAAACAGGCCAGAGCAGCAGCAAGCTGTTCTCCATCCTTTCTCAGGAGAGAGCAATACTGGTTGTGGAAACTGGTGAAGGACACTTGAGCATCTCTGATACTGTGCCTCATCACCCATGTATCCAAGGCAGGCAAAAAATAATGCAACCAACCAGCAGTGCAAGGAAGAAAGAAGAGGAAGAAATATGCCCATCTTGGGTATTAAATAGTCAGACCATCACTGGGCAGGTAACTATTTCTCACTTAACATGGTTCCCAACCTGCTGCATGCTCCCATAAGTTACATGCCACACTACAACATTGTGCGCATCACCGGCCAAGGAGGGGCAAGCAGTTCTAGGGACCCCAAGGCAATGGACAGACATTGCTGAGCCCATTGGCCACATTCTGTGGCTGGTAATACCACAAACACTGTCAGTAACTCACAGTTAGTGAGTGCCTTGAGCTGCTCCTGCAAGGTGATGGAGGCATTGTAGGTTCTGAACACTTTGGCACTCAAACCATCCATCAGACTCTGCAGATGTCTGTTCAAGATGGACGTCTGAAGGAAAGAAGGTACAATAAAGCGTGGGAGAACGGAAAGAAGACAACAAGCAGAAGCCAGGACAATAAAGCACTGGTTTCTCAGACCATTCTGTCTAAGTGACTACATTAGGCATTAAAAAATAATCTGTAGTTTGGCAGATCTACTTGTTGTGTCAGGCACTCATCTATCGAACTGGCACAAATTCTGCTCAAATCCACAACAAATTTCTTTCCAAGTCAAAAATTTCTGCCCATCTGCGTCCAAGAGGACACATCTTACATCCAATATCACATCTCACATAGATCACATCTGATCTGTCTCTTCTACAGAGCACATGGGACCGCAGTTGGACTGGAAACAGAAGATGCTAAGAAGAATAAATCTGGGGTTTGGAGGAAGCCTTACTTGTACCAAGTAAGAGGTACCAAAGTACCCCAGACTATCCCAGAAAAATCCTATATAACCATAGAGAAGCAGCCTCTTCAGAGGAAAGATGGCCAACTGGGTTTATAGGGGATGCAGGCAGAGGGGGATCGTGGGTGGCAGCACCCCATATCCTATATCGAGGAAGAGGGGGGAGGTTTTTCTAGGGGAGTAGCTTGGGAGGGAAGGCTGCAGCACATCTCTGCAGCAGCATCTCGCACTTCTGCCAATCCCTGTCAAGGTGGAAAAGTGTCAAACAGCTGAGGTTTGACACCTCCAGCAATGCCCCAAGCAACACGTGTGTGGGCAGGCCTTCCCAGGCTAAAAGAAAAAAGCCCAAGCAGATGAGTTAGAGGATGGAAGGAACAAAAAGACACCTCCTAAGCAGGTACACAGGTTACTGATGAGTGCAGGCAGGCAACGAAGCCTGTGTTCAGCAAAGCAGAGATGCTACTAGTGCAGAAAGAGGACGGGAAAAAGTACCGCAGCATCCCAACAGGGTGCTCAAACAGTTACAGTTGTGTCTCTGGAGGGGAGAGAGTCAGAAGCAGAGTAAGGGATGACAGCGATGCAGCACCACAGCCTGGGAACCTGCAGGCTGGACAGGGGTGTCATGGGTTTGCTTCTACTCCCTCTGGGCTATCAGTGCAGTTTCAAAAGCTTGGAGGTGACAACTCACATTGAGCCTATCAAAGAGGTCATCTGCCGGGTCCTTGTTCTTTGTAAACAGCTGCAGGTTCTTGAACACCTAAAGAAGAGAAATGGATGGCCCTGGTCAGGGACATGGAGAAAATTGCTCCTAGACATCTCCCTCATCATCCAGATGGACTCTGATTCAGACTTCTGTAGTACACATCCTACCACACCACCAGCCTTCTCAACTTCAAGGGCTGGCACTGGGACCTCAAAGCCACTAGTGCCACAGGCTGTTTTCTCCCACCTCTGCTATTACCCCGGGCACTCCAGTTTCCCCACAGACATCATTAATGCCATCCATCCCACAGGCAAAGTGAAAAATAAAGTATCAATGAAGATAGTTCAAGGCCTGATGCCCACCAGTCAATGGAAGATGCTCCAGCAGAAGGCACAACTTCTCTTCTGGTTCATGGGCTAAAACAACCTTGAAAGCCCTACCCCAAAATTTCTCCCCCTTCTCCAGGACAGGGTCAGTATGTCTGTGTACCCTTGCCACCCAGCACTATTGCATCTCATGCACATGCTGCCAGCTGTGGTGTTAAAGCACAAAAGGCATCTTTGCAGCAGGTTTCAGATGCACATTTGGGACTGATGACCACCAAGTGAACCAAGGCAACCGGCCAACCCTGCACCCAACTGCCACGCTGGCCACTGCCTCCATTTCTGCCCCACTCACCAGCTTCTCCACTGACACTTTGTTGTAGTAACGGATTGAGTCTTTCCCAAGGAAGTCAAATTCTACCACATGCTCCTGCCCATCCAGCTTGGGGTGCAGTTTGATGTGCTCCACGCGCAGGGAGCAGCAGCCAACCGTGTCTGCGGTCTCCCCTTCCTCCTTCTCATTGCCAGCTCGCAGGGCCAGCTGGAAGGAGACAGCGAGTCATCTATCCCAGCCCACTTCAATTCCCTCTTTCCAAGATTATTAAAGTAGACTTGGACACCAGAGACAGGGAGAGAAAACTTTCCCAGGACAGTGCCTCGCTGAAGGGTTGCTGGGACCATGGTGGAAACCAGTGACTGCTTCCAGCAGGAGATTATTTCACTGCTTTAAGAACCCTAAAATACCCCTCCAGAATAAAATCACCCGGCTCTCCAGTGGGGTCTTTGCCATCGCACAGACACGTGCTGTTAAAGTCCAGGAAGGACAGCACAGCTCCTGCACTGCTACACAACTGCATCCTCACACAAGCATCAACAGATAGTAGAAGTCACCATTCTTCACAATCACTGCCAGGTCCCTCTCGTGCAGCAACCCTGGCTGCTACAACCAGCGAACACCCGTCCGCACCAGCATCAGGTGGACCAGCTAAGCTAAACCACAACCTCCACATGGCTGGGAGGCCTGGGGGCCAGGCTGAGACTGCAGGTACCTTATCAATGAAGTAGAGGGCCACTGCTCTTTGCCGCTTCTTCATCTCCTTGGACTTCCAATCGGCTTGGTACTGAGCACGGATTTTGTGGACAACATCCTTTAGGCGCCGAGCTACCTCAAATTTCTGCCAGTCCTTCTCCCCCTGGAAAGGGGCACAGAGACGTTTTCACCCATTGCCCCAGCTTCCTTCCACCCTACCAGTTAAACCCTGTTCTGGGAACGCCTCCAGCATCTAAATACTGCTCAGACCCCATTGTTTTCTTGAGATTTGTCCTTGAAGTGGAAAAATCAGAGGAGAAAGAGCTCATCTAGTGTTTCCATGCCCTCTGCTGGCAGTGCTAGACCTGGGATCCTGGCCAAGTCTGAGCTGCTTGTAGTCTGGAGGTGTCCTCCACCTGCTAGCAGCCAGCACACAGCAAATGAGGGGCCAAGCGGTCAAGCACTGCGTGGCCATGGCCACCACTGCTGGGACACCACCTATGGGATGACACAATGCAGTCGCTCAGTTGCACCCCAACTTGTATGCAGTGTCCCTATTTACTCTGAGGACTGGAAATAGCTTTCAGTCACCTCTCCCTCCCCACCGCATTCACTCCCTCCCTCCCAAGGTGCTACAGATGGTGATCCCACCTACCCCTACTCTCCATTCACTGGCATAAATTAATTCAACCCTAGACTCTGATCCCTGTGGACCCTCTCGGCTCCTGCCCCTGGCTTTCAACAGCCTTGGACACACGAGCAGCACAGGGATGGCTCCTCCAGTAGCAATCCACCCCTAGAATAGGTTCAACATTTAACAATCTTACGAATCGGCACACCAATTTAGTTTACACACTTTTTTTTTTTTGGCAGTGAATAAGTTTTCATTGACATGCCACATCTCTGCTTTCCCCTGATCTTTCCACCTGGCAAAAAGCCAGCAGCCCAAAAAGCAACAGCTCTGCCTGAACAGCAGCACCACTCCAACCTTCAGCTTGGAACTGGGGTTCAGCATGATATACTTCAAGCAGTTCTGGATGTTCTCTGTCCATGAGGCCAGCCAGGTAACTGTGTTGTCGAAGCGTACCTCCTTCCACTTGTGCCCTTCTGGTGGCTTGGGGATCTTGGAGTCCCTGAGGGCAGAGCAGGGTTACAGCTCACAGATTACGAAGGGGAAACAGGCCATCAGCTCAGCTCTTCTTCAGTGAGCCAAGGACTGTCAACATATTGTAGCATCACTTACAGAAAACATACAGCCCGCCCAAAATTGCTCCACAACGTGATCAGTTCTATCATCTGGATGCTGGGGACAGAGGAACTTGCTGGGCTGGTGAGAAGTGTTTTCAATCAAGGCCATAGGGTCTTTGTACGGATGGTTTTAAGATCAATCCAACTCATGTAAAAGTGTCTGTCCTCTAACTTAACCCAGTCACTGCCTTTCCTCCCTCCAGCCAGTACAAGGGACCCATAAAATGAGGAAGAATGGCTCACTGGGAAGAGGAGCACAGGAGAACAGAGTTGTCCCTTCTCCAGAGAGACCATAGGAGCATTGCAGCATTTGCATTTGATGTTAGGTGAACAGTGTGGGCACCAGTGAGAGATGGGAGCTGATGGGAGCTCTGATCCACAGAGAAACTAAAAGTCAGACCTAACTGCAAAGGAGATATCTGGAAGTGACCAGGAGGCAACAGAAGGGCTCCAGTGAGTTCAAGCCTCAGGGTGTACAAAGCGGTGATTGTAGGAGATAGCAAAACCACACAGCAGCTCTGTTTACCCCAGTCCCAAAAGCAGATCCACAAGTTCAGCTCTTCCCATGGCAACTCACTTGCTGCAGTTGATTATAACATCTTCTGGCATGATCCTCTTCTTCAGCATGCCCATCTTGGGGTGGTCACCGCGGCCACGGAAAAGACCTGGTGGTTCAGTTTTGAAGTTGCCTATCTTCTCCCGGTGTCCATCAAGGATGCAGTACCCATATTCCTCCTGGATCTTATCTGCCTCCTCCTTCAGTTTCTGAAATGAGCACCATGCCACCATCATCCCATAGGGTGAAACAGGAATTCCATGGAGAAAGGAAGGTTGGAAAGGCAGAGCTCAAAGGATTGGAGGAAGAAGTGAGCATGAGCCCAAGTCCATTCCCAACAAGTGGCTCATCTCCACCCACTTATTAAATCCTCAGTGATGCTGTCCCAGCACGTGCTGGTGAACAAGCATGTGCCACCAGCCCCTTAAGCAAGGTCCACCATCCTCTGGACAGGCCAGGACCCCAAACCATGGTCCTCAAGGATGGCTGGACCCTGCAAAGCCAGGAAACATGCAGCATCTGCAGACAAACTTAATGAAGAGGCATGTGATGGTCACAGGGACTGAGCTGGTCCAAAGGCCAAAAAGGTCCCAGGTCAGGAGGGCATAACACCAGAAAGAAGACAAGTAGGAGCCAAAATACCCTGAGCTGGTCCCAAAACATGACATCTGGGACTGCATGATATAGGAAACAGTCCTCACCTGCTTCTCCTCTTTGGAGAGTGCTTTCCGTGCCTCACTTTTGTCCACAAAATACTTGTGGATCTCCGTGAAGTCACATTTGTCCAGATCTTTGATTATCTCCTGCTCCTCTGAGGTCATCTCCTGAGCAAGACAGAGGGACCAGGTAAAGCCAAGACACAAAACTGACTTCACACAGAGCTGCTGCCTGTCTTTCCCTTCCTGTGAAGGAAAGTCAGACACCCACTTGCCAGTTCTTCAGAAAAGCCAGAAGGAAGCAGCCCCCCCAGCTACAGCTACCCTAGCCACATCCACCCGAGGGTAGACAAGGCTGCCATGGCAGGAGGCCAGGCCGCCTCTGGACACCTCAGCCTGCACCCATAGGGAAGCAAAACACAACCAGCTCTGGGGTGCAGCAACCTTTAACTTCTGCTGTGGAAACAAGCAGTCCCCAAGCATGACTGCAGGCAGCCTGCAGGGACTGCAGAAGCAGCACAAACTTGCCCTAGTACAGGTCTTGCTTTTATCTGGGGACTAAGTTGCAGTGCTGTGGGACCACTAGATTAATCCTTTAGAGGGACATATGCACCAAACCATTTTTGATGTTTGCAAGACCCAGCACCTAGTGATGCTTTCTTAAGTAGCATCACTAAAACTCAGAGGGAGCACAATTGCCAATGTGGAGGCCTCAAGGATGCTGCAGACAACAAGCCTCAGTCCAACCCAAAAGAAGCAAGGAAATAAATAATGACCAGGTTATAAACAATATGATATGATTATAAAGAACAAAGCCATAAATCCCCTCAACCCCTCCATCCCATACCACCACCTAGTGCCTGCCTGGGTTTAATGCTGTGTTTAACGCAGAGGATGGACAGCAAGGAAGCCCTCACAGGGAAGGTACCTTCCTCCAGTCATTGAAAAAGTTGTTCTGGAAGACCTCCTTGGTTGTGTATTCATGATCGAGCATTTTGGCATAGAATGTGGCAATTTCCTCCGTGACCAGGCTCAGCTTCAGGGGTTTGCCTAGGAAGGGAGAGGTTACATGGGACAGCCATCAGTTACAGGGACAGCCCAACCCCTCTTCCCCAGGCAGGTGTTCAGTGAATCCCCAGGTTCACCACTGCGCCAAAACAGGGACAAGAGGTGAGAAGACATTGGCACGACTTCAGCAATGCCCCCCTCCCCCCCCAAGGCACAGCATCACCCGCGGATCAATACCCAAAGCGCCTGGCACAGCGGGATGCTGCTGCAACCCATCTGCAATCACACACTTCATTTCCTTTTCCACAAGAGTGGAAATCCTGATTTGTTTTAAGGTCACTGAGCCACAGGACTTTCAGCAGCCACCAAGCAATGACGAGCCCCAAACCTAATGGCTCCCCAGCACAACACAGAAAAGTTTGCTCTCTGACCATGATCACTTCCAGGACCACACTTGAATAGCCAGGACCCCACTTGGAGAGGTTTTGCCTCATACTTTCCCACATGGATAGAGCAATCGTGGGAAACTCAAAGCTGAGATTTTTGCAACATTACAGATGCAAGAACCTCTCACAGAATGGTTGGGGTTGGAAGGGGCCTCTGGAGATCATCCAGTCCAGCCTCCTGCTAAAGCAGGTTCTCCTCAAGCAGGTTGCAGTCTCACATCCAGGCAGGTTTTGAATATCTCCAGAGAAGGACACTCCACAGCTTCTCCGGGCAGCCTGTCCCAGTGCTCCATCAACCTCAAGGTAAAGAAGTTTTTTCTCACATTCAGATGGAACCTCCCACTTTGCAGTCTGTGCCCGTTGCCCCTTGTCCTGTCACTGGGCACCACTGAAAAGAGCCTGGCCCCATCCTCCTGACATTCTACCTTAAGATATTTGTATGCATTGATAAGGTCCCCTCTCAGCCTTCTCTTCTCCAGGCTGAACAGGCCCAGCTCTCTCAGGTTTCCCTCAGAAGGGAGATGCTCCAGCCCCCTCATCATCTTCATAGCCCTCCTCTGGATCCTCATGGTTTTCCAGTAGATCTTGAAAATTTCTTGGAGGTGGCAAAGCCACCATCCTCTCCTGAGTTCTCTGGCTAGAGCAATGAAGTCTAGTGAATCCAAGGAACATCTTCGCTTTTCCCAGGAAACGAATGCTTTGAAATAGCTTTTCTAGGCAAGCTGCAGGAGAAGTACCCTGCAGAGCTCCAGGGGACTGTTCAATCCTACCTGCACTAGACACTGGGTTTTGGTGTTCCTGAACTGCAGGGTATGGTGGGTCACCATGGTCTTATAACAACCTACATACACTAGCTCAGCCATTGTCCCTTCCTACTTGGGGTCATTGCCTGCCTGCAAACACTTTTTCAGCCAGGGATGGTGACACCTTTTAGCAAACCTACCAATGTCACCCAAGATCCCAGGCCAAACCCACCAGCCTAGCTGCACATAACACATAGATGGATCTCCAACAGCTGAGAGGCCACAGAGAAGATACAAAGCCTATGCAGGACTACATGCTGCTGCCAGGGCTTCTCAGAGCCAAACAAAATTCTGACAGCCCCACCGATGTCCCAGCAGTGCCCTCTGGTGACAGCGTTGCCAGACACCTCATTTCCCAAAATTGGCCTTTTTTTTTTTTTTCTACTGTAAAAAAAAAACAAGCCCCACAAGGTAATAGGAAGCCTAAAGTGAGGGGGCTGAGGAGGACCAAGACCCCATGGGACTGTGGTGCCCTCCCACCTCTGGCATCCCTTGATCAAGCCCCAAGGTCCTTGCTACCTCCTTCCCTCGATCTGTCAGAGAACAGCTCAGGGATGAAGCTGAGAACAGGGAGAAGATGACAGCCCAGCAGGCACAGTAGGAAACCAAGGAGGACAGCAGAGACCTAGATCTGTCCTGTCAATCTCAGCCCCTCAGTGATGCACTGAGTTCCTGTAGAGGCATGGTGGCTCTGGGGACAACATCAGGAGCCGTGACAAAGAGCTCACAGCAGCCCAGCCAAACCCTGCAATATCTTAGAGGGCAAGTGATGTGTCAGTGTCAGTCACCAAGACCACAGGACAGGCAAACTGCAGCTCTCAAAAGCAAAATCACATTTTCTCAGCTTGTGGGGAAACCATGCATGAGCTGACTTAAAGCTCAAGCCCAAAAGGCATCTTAATGAGATTTTCATTTTTTTATCTCTAGTCCATCTTCACAAGAGGTACACAAGGACTTCAGGCTACAGCATCAAGATGCATCACTTCCCCTAGAGAAGCTTCAAGTCCAGCCCTACCAATACACGTCCCACAGCCAGGAGGAGCTGTGGGCAGAGGCACAAATCTCAGGTCCACACATGGTTGCATTACAACACCCTAAAACCAGCTGCACAGGGGTCCTCACCCCAGTAAGGGTGCTCCACATGGGAGGGGATGAATGAAGCACACTGCAACCATCAGGGGCTCATTAGCTGCCCAGTAACCCCGTAAATCCTACCACATGCAAACCCCTCCAGCTTTACCCAGGGTTCAGGCTTTATCCAGTGGGATATTTAGGCTTTTTATTCTGTGTTCTGCAATACTGCCCACACCCCACCCCCATGTAAGAGAAGATACCAGCTTTTTGGCCAGGCAGAGGACAATACCACATGCCCCAGGTCCTATCACAAGGCTGACATACCATCATAGAAAAACTGCACATTATCAGGCAGCGGCTCATAGAGCGGGGCGAAGTAGGGTCCTCTGTGTTCCAGCTGGGTCCACTTTACCCCATCTTCTTTCTTCTCCTCTTCCCACCTGGGACAGATACACAAGGACCCATGAGATCATCCCAACTCGGGGTCTAGGACCTTCTCCCAAGGCTGCTCAGGGAAGATGGTCTATGAGCACTGACTGTTGCTGCAAATCCCAAGTGAAATCCTGTTGTCTCTGCTGCCGCCTCAGTTTCCCCATTCTTTCAAACAAGGAAGACTACAATTCAACCCAGGGAAAGGTGTCTTGAGGAAGAGGACATGCTTGGTGTAGTGACACAGAGGGGAGGGGGGCGGGGGGGGGGCGGGGCGGGAGTGAAGGGAT
>JAVJGJ010000037.1:11549863-11565477 GCA_035590215.1 Microhierax caerulescens
AGGGACTTCACTGGGGAATCAGTCCTGCTGAAACAAACATGACTGCCACCCTTTTGGTTTTTACTGTGAACAAGGCAACAAAATTAGCAGCAGAGGGAAAGTGATGGCTGCACCAAGGCTATAGTGGGAGTGAGCAAAACCCATGAGTCACTGCCTGGCAAAGCTCAAAAATTAATAGCAAGTGGCAGGACTGGGTGGGTTGGGGGATTCAGTGCCTGCCCCACAGAGGGAACAGCCGGTCAGGCTGGGAGGGTGCCTCTGAGCTCTGCAAAATACAGGGAGAAGGGTTATATGGCTTGCAAGGACCTGGGGCTAAGGAGACTTCGCTCGGACTCAGTTCAGCCCTGCATGAAAATTTGACTTTTCCCACGTCTAGTTGGCTTGGTCCTCCAGACAGGCCCCCCAAATCTCTCATGCTGTTGCTTTCTTGGAGCGGTCTGTTCTCCAGAGAGGGGAAACTGAGGCACGTGGGGTCAGATGGCTGGGTTGGGTCTGCTGCTGCCCCTTATCTTCTCTAATCGCCGGGCTGAGGGATGGGAGGTGGCATTTCCTCAGCTGCTTATGCGATATAACCAAATCATTTAATCCTTACTGAGCCGAAATCAGCCTCCCTGCCCAGGCCCCATATTGTGCAGAGCACAGATATATCAAAATGCATATTAAATTGCTTAAACAGCATTAAAATTTGCCACATGTGTCATGCTACTGAGCTAATGTTTGTACAGAGACTTGAACTTCTTAATTACCTGATTTGAGGGTGGTGGGTGTGGTGTTTTGTTTTTTTTTTTTTTCTCTTTTATTTAATCACTCTGAGGCCATGGTGATTACTTATGTGATTTAAGAGAAAACTGTAGCTAGAGGTGGCATCTTCACCGTGGCCTTTTTCCTTCCATATTCCCATCCATATTGGATGTGTCTTTGAGCAACCTGGTCTAGTGGAAGGTGTCCTTGGCCGTGGCAGGGGGTTTGGACTGGGTGATCTTAAAGGTCTCTTCCAACGAAAACCACTCTATGATTCTTTGTTTTTAGGATATTCAGAGTGAAACGTTGCAGGTGGTGTGCTGTGCTGATGTCACCTCCACCAAAACTCAACAGGAGAGGATGGGAAAGGAGGCTGGGAAAGTCAACAAGCTGAATTTCTATCCTGGTACCAGGACAGGTATAACAGATGATGCATCAGAAGATTTGAAAGAAGGTTTTTGATCCCACCACCAAAGATCTGTCCATTCAAAGGGGGCTGGGCTCTTCTTTCTGTGTTACCCTCCACAGAAAGAAAGGCAAATGATGAACACATGATTAGGGCAAAGAGATCAGCACAGGCTCAGGAAGCCTTCAGGCAAAGGCTCATCCCCAAAGGAAGCACCAGCATGCCCTGGAGAAAAGGCAAATAGTGAAGAACCAGCAGCATTGTTTTCCCCAAATCCCAATGGGGACATCTGCGGAGGATGAGGAGGCCAGAGGGATGTCACAGGGCCCATAATGGCCCTGGTCTCTGCTTTTTAACCAAGAGCTGCTTTTTGAGAGCTCTGCTGTAAGTAGGACAGGAGACGTCGAGCTGAGGCTGGTGAGTGTAGAAAGAGAGTGATTACCCAAGCGATAAATCAGCAGCGAGGAGCTGATGATATAATAATGGCGATATGATGTCATCTCAATCCTGCCAATTGATTTTTTTTTCTTTCTTTTTTTTTTTTCCCCTCTCACTGAACTGGCTTTTCCCATCCATTACCCTGCCCAAGCCCACGCTGATGCTGATGCTGCGGCTCTTTATATCCAGAGATATTGATTGAGCCCCAACACCATGCTATGGTAGCAAAGAGAAATGCTTGCGTGGGTGCAGCACCCTGGGGTCCCCTCACCAAGGACACCCTTTCTAGGGCACCAGGATGCTTATTGTAAGCTGTCAGAGCAGCCCAGTCGGTTTCTTAAAGCTCACCTGTCTAAAACAAGAGACTATTTGCTTACAGCTGGGCTGGAACTTTGTGCAAACCTTGGTCCATGAGTTGTAATCTCCCTTTTGTCCTGTCCTTGCTCTTGCTCCCCTTCTGCTGCTGCAGGTGAGAAAGAAATGGTTCCCAGTCTGGCAGCCAGCATCTGAATGCAAGTCTAGGGCAAGAGGAGACAGGAAAAGGTTTCAGCTCAGCTTAAACCAATAGAAGTGAATCAGCACATTGCCTTGGTGGAAGCATTCATAATAAATACCCTCAAGCCCTGGCTGGGGGTTTGGGCATCCCTGATTTAGCAGGACCTGGCTTATTTCATTTTCTCCTGGCTGTGGCTGCAGGTTTCAACCCTGCTGTCAACACACCCCATCCCTTTGAACGAACATCCCCATCCAAATCCAGGTTAAGGTCCACAGTGCACTGACATCCACACCTGCTGCCCCGTGACATGAGGACAACCCAAAACCAGGCTTGGCTGCAGCCCCCCCAACTTCCCCATTATTTCCTTGCAGCTTCCTCCTAGGGAGGATTTTCCCTCTCCCAGCATCCAGGCTTCAGCAGAAAAAGTACCAGGCAAGCTGGCTCCTCCAGAGCAGACAGGTTTCCATTGGAATTCAGTCCTCAGGCTCTGCAGAGTCTGGATCTACCAAGCACGAGCATGAGCTCAAGGCAGGGAGCAGCTCCCCAACATGATCCTCCCCCCACTGCTTCCCCCTGGCCCCACCATACCTCTCTGCCACCCCACAACCTGTCTCCCCACCCCTCTGTCAGCCTCAGGGATGGAGGGAAGAGCTGACCCCACCTCGGATCAGCTCTCTAAGGGGACAAGACTCATCACACAACTGGGGTGATACCCGGTAGTTTGAAATCAAAACTCTGGCATTAAAAATGTAGATATGAGGATGATTTATGGTTGGTTTATAAGCACTGAAACCACATGCCAAGCCCTGGGGAGCTCATGGGGTGAACCCCACCAGGATGTCACTGCTCTCCTGGACCCCATCTCCTTCTGTACAATGGGTACAGAAGCCTTTCTGAGCCTCAGGGAAAGGCTGTGGATGCGAAGCTCACCTGGGGAACTGAAAAGTGGTGAGCAAGGAGTAGCTGATGGATCGGTCGAGCTGCTGCCAGCAATTTCATGCAGGGTAAATCCATTTATCACCCCGGCACGAGGAGAAGAGCCACCGGCAGCATGAGCTGTCAGCAGATGAGCACATCTGTCACCAGTGGGCGGGGGGACAGGACACCAGGGCCTCCCCTGTACTAGAAAACCCTGGGCAATATCCTGACTTCCAGGGAGAGGAACGTGTTTGGGGGGACGGAGCTGCAGTGAGGGATCGCAGCTTGTGATACCCATGATCGTCCATCCCCCTTCCTGCCCCTGGACATGTCCGAGGCTGCCAGTAGGGATGAGATGGGATTTCGCACGAGCCAGTACCGCAGCGGATGCAAACAAGAGTGCTGCAAATCATTAGGCTGAGGAGGGACAGGGGTGTCACACCGCAGATGGGATCCACCAGTAGCTCAAGGGCTCCTGGGCTGCCCATGGGCTTTGGGGTTGGTGTACCCAAAGGAGCACCCAGGGCTAAGTGAGATCTTTTGTGACTTGTCTCTCCCCCATGGGTCACAGGCACATTGCTGGTGGCAAGGTGCTGCACAGAACTCTCCACCCTGTAGCATCTCCTCATCCTGGCAGTGGTTTCTCAGCCTCTTTTCTCCCTGGAGCTCACCCAGACCCCACTGGAAAATAATAAGAGCAACACACAGAGCTCTGCACATGTGGTTTTGCCCCTTTGTATGTTGTCCTCTACTTTCCCCTTGGTCTCCATTGCTGCAATGGGCACCAATTTCCATACCTCCCTGGATAGCCTCTGAGGGATAGGTTCAGAGCCAGATGGGGATAGGACAAGCCCGTTGGAGACCCCATCCAGGCAGCATCTGGGCAAATTCCCCTCCAGCTCTGTGTGTGCACACTCAGTGCACGCTTGCAACATGCCACGAATAGAGCTTTGCTGCAGGCATACGCGTGGGGCTGCCATCCATCTCCGAGTGTGCAAATGCACACTATTTGTGTGCAAATGGGAAGATGCTGCATGTGCAAATCCATATGCAGATGCCCTTGTGCAGCCTGCAGGCCCCTTGTGGAGCATTTTTGAGGGTGCACAGGAACCTCATGCACCGGTGGGGTGCAGGGTGTTACAGCATTTGCTTCTTTAGGAGGAAGCCGTGTTTCGCGGAGTTAGCACTTTGTAGCGTGTAATGTGAAGGCTGCAGTGGGAATTGCTCTCTGATATTGAACAGGTAAATAAAGCACGGCTTGGAAAAAGCCTTTAGAAATGGACTGCGTGCGAGGCAGCCTTCCCTGGGGTGTCCTTAACCTGCAGCCCTCCTTTCCACCCCAAGACCATGGTGGGGGGCTGCCAACCCCACAGCAGGGAGGCCTGAGCAGCCCTAAACCCTCTTAACCCTTTCCTCATCTCTCTGTATCTTGAGAACATAAAGGTCTCGTGCAAGACTCAGACCAGAAAGTGCAAGACGAGAGAGGTCCAGCCTAACAGAGTGCTGATGACCAGGAATGGTCCTACAGACATGCATACCCTCAAACCTCCTCACGTGCTCCCCGCTGTGGGGCTGCCTTGCTTTGAGGGCAGCTTCAAAGAGGGAAAATTCAGAATTTCAGAGAGAAGAGGCACCTGCAGAGCATGTCCAACACAGCTCTGTGTCCTGCAGCACTGCCACCAGGCACCAGCGGGCTGAACCCCTTTCTGCAACCAAGGCGTAGGGTAGCGATGAACCCCATTTCCCAGGGCATCCAGCAGCAGAGGGTCTTTTTCAGGGGAAGCCTTGCTGGGAAATGAACCCCAGCATCCTGCCCTCTTCCCATTAGCAGGCCCACTCATGTTATCCCCCATCTGACCCCTCTCCACAGGGTCTTTTCCGTGCACTCATCCCCTGCTTAATACAGGGCTCACTCATGACAACCAGGAAGGATTTTTGTGGCATGACCAGATTCACGTGGATTTAAGCCAGAAGCGACTGGATGATGTCCCCCAACATCACCATGTGAGTGCCACTGCTCATATTCCTGCAACCCCAGAAACCCACAGAGAGCTGCCAGGCACCTGCCCCAGCCCTACATTTACAGAGGAGCAATGCATTCGTCTGTGCTCATCCCTTTCCAATTCGATCCCCCTCCTTTCCCCACGATCCTGCCGGGTTGTACAACGGTTGCGTCTCGGCTGAAAGGGATTCGTGGCTGATAGTATATCAGGATTTTCACCTCCCCTCAGGGATCCATTGGTGGCATTATTGCTGTAAGGTAGATGGCTGTTACCGCACACCGGGCGGCCCTTACTTGTGGCATTTGGACAGATTAACAGTAGGTTTCTTTCAGAAATATTAAATGAAAAGTTTATTATTTTTTTTTAAAGAAAAAAAAAAACAAGAGAAAGGAAAGGGAAAGGGAAAAAAAAAAAAAGATGAAAACCCTCCAGAGTCTACATAAACCTCTACCTGAAGAAGTTGGGAAATGGAGTTAGGTGTGTTTGCTAAAAACTAACCAACTGCTTTCCTCTGGTTGCTTTTTAAAAAGTGTTTTCATTTATCAAAAACATGGAAGTTGAGGCTTTGCATTTTCATTTTCTCATTGGAAACGTGGAGAATTTTCAGAAAAATAAACATGAATGAGAGGAAACACCACTTGCAGTAAAATCATAGATTTCCCTGCCCTTATTCTGAATTTGCACACTACTTCACTGCTAGTGAAGCATCAGATCAGTGGATCATCTGATCCACTCTGGGTTTTGGTGGGGCTAAAATCCCAAGATTTCCCCTGTGTGTGGTTGCACTGTGGCTTTGCACAGAGGGAGGGAAACACTTTATGCATGTTCATATATGTATATATTCACCCTTGCAAAGCTGAGAGCTTATACGGGTCGGTGCAGAAGCGATGGCTGCTTTTGGGCAGGGGAGTTTTGTGAATTCACTCTGGGTTTTTCCACCCTAAACCCAAGGGTAGCGATGCACCCATATGTCCAGAGGAGAGTAAGCACCTTCTGCTCACATGAGCTCACTGCTCTCCTTGCCAACACAAGCTCAGCAGAACGGGCACAACCTCCACAGGGCTGTCAGCAGCAGGTAGGAGCTGGAGGCACATAGGGGTGTGATGCCTCCACTTGCCCCAAAAGTGTGAGTGCCCCCAGGAGAGCCATTGCATGCACACCTTCATGTGTGGGAGACCCATGTGTGTTTGCAGATGCCATGTGTGCATGGGCAGCCCTCAGGAAGGCTGGTGTTTCCTGAGCCTTTGGGACCAGAGCAATAAGCATTTTCTCCTCACATGGAAAGCCCAGTGCCCAGCGGTCCTAGCTTCTCAGCTTGGCATCCCATGCTGCTTACCATCTGCTGTCCATCACCTCAGCTCCTGACCCGGTTCCAGATGAGCAGCTTCACAGCAAGGTTCATCCCAGACCTTCCTGTCCCAGAGACATGCAGGTTCAATCCATTGAGGCTCCAGGGAAGCCAAGCTGGTGATGGAAGAATAAGAACTCCACATCCTAAAGCAGCCCTTTTTGAGAGCAAACCAAGCTGGTGATGGAAGAATAAGAACTCCACATCCTAAAACAGCCCTTTTTGAGAGCAAACAGCCATTGGCTGTCCCTATGGTGATGTACATCAAGGTGAGGTTACTGTAAAGGGCTGGAGCCATGGGGAGAGTTGGTTCTGGGCTTGGCCTCAGTGAAACATTGCTTAGTGGAGTCAGATAAGGACTCCACGAGCAACCAGGGCTGGTCAATACACCTCACTGCGATCAATGGGCAAGCAGCAGTAATTACATTTCCAAGATCAAATGGCCACATAAATGTTTCATCTGGGTAAGCGTGTCGTTGGGTGTGTTGGTTTACTCTGTTGTGGTTTTTTCCCTCTTTTGTTTCTCCTTTCTGCACATGCTGCAGACATCTAAGTGGATCCCATCGACTTGAACCAAGCTGCTCTGCTAAGGAACGGGAGAGCCTTGCCTTGACGTCTAGGGACCTGCACCCCAAAATCCCACTGCTCGTCACATGTTGTGGGGGCAATCAGCTGTGTGTTTTCACCTGGCCTGGCTGTGATCCACAGCAGAGATGTGGGCAAATGGGCAGGCAAAGGGCACGCCTACACCGATGCATCTGCCAGGATTGCGCCATACAGGCTGCCCAGAGAGGCTGTGGAGTCTCCTTCTCTGGAGACATTCAAAACCTGCCTGGACGTGACTCTGCAACCTGCTCTGGGAGAACTGCTTTAGCAGGAGGTTGGACTAGATGATCTCCAGAGATCCCTTCCAACCCCAACCATTCTGCGATTCTATCATCACTCTGGCTGGCTCTAACCTTGCATGACAGGCTGCCTTCCTACCATGTCCCAGCCTCGCTGAAGGCTCTGTGCCCATTTTTGCACCGGTCCAGGGTAGCTGGACACTGCCTATACTGATGCACTTGGCTGTGATGTGGACACATCCCAAAGAACCTGATGCACCTCAGCCACTGGCTGTGACACCCACTCTTCCAGCTCCACCATGCCCCATGGGAGGTTCTGGGCTTCTGTCCTGCCCTGCAGGCACACCCCTGCTGGCTCCCCTAATCTGTAGGTCAGCAGTGCGCAGGCATTAGCATCCCCATAGTACTCAGCAGCTGGCCATGTCCCCCAGCAGCTCTGTTGGGAAGCATCATTCCCAGCTACAACTTCTCCCTTCCCCTGCCATCCAACGCCAGGCTGTTTTGCACAGCAAAGCAGAAGAAACCTGAGAAGCCTCAGGACACAACGCAACCACCTGGATCTGTTTCACCCTGAAGACAAGCCCCCAAAGCATTTACTTTCTGAATGCTTCAACCCTTTTCTGAAACCACTACTCTCTGGGCTGTGGCCACCAATAGTGCCACCAATAAAGAGCTACAGGAGAAGGAGGTGGTTTCTTCTAGCACCAAGCAAAGACTTCTACACAGCTCAGGGAATGGCTGACTCCATCCTTGCTGTTCCCCATATCTTCCTTTTTCTTATTCCTAGCTTCCAGTATTTGCTTCTGGGCTGCTGGAAGATGGAGGTGGCTGGGAGTTGATTGTGGCAGCATGCAAGGAGCAAAGCCCCTCAGACCACATGAAAGGAAGAAGGTTAGAGAAGCTGTGGATATCACTTCTGGTGTCCAAGGAGACCAGGAAATGTTTTTCCCTGATTTTTTAGTGGGGAAAAAGAAAAACAACAACAAAAAAGAAGTCCTCTTTTGGCTACATTTGAGTCTAGGAGGCTGGAATTTGGGCTGTTTTCAGCATTTAGAAAGTCCGGTCTCGTTCCCTGGTTGACCACCTTTGTCTCTGACGACATCACAGCACCAGAGCTTTGGTGCTCAGCAAAACAAGGACAAATCTTCCTGCTGAGGATAGCAGTGCTGCCTGGGAGCAGCAACCCATTGCCTTTTTCTTCCCCATCTGCTCATGCACCGGCTGGGACTCTGGTGATCCATGTGTGATGCTCCCTGGTGCCTCAGTGTCCCTGCAGGATGAGTCAATCACTTCTGTCTCCCTCCTGAAGGTCACATCACTCTCTACAATAGCACTGAAGGTCCCTGGATCAGGGGCTGGCCCTATGCAGGGCTGGTCCCAGAGGTCTTGCTTTAGAGGCATGGTAAAGGGTGTCCTGAACCTCTTGCTCCCTGACCAAGGTGCTCCTCAGCAGGAAGGCAAATGGTCTGATGGAGAGATAGCCCCAAGACACTTGCAGAGGAGACACTTGCCCGGTACCCACCTACCTCAGATTTGCTTCTATACCAGATTCAGAGATGAATCTACCCCAAACTCCTTGCCCTTCTTGCTCACCCTCTTCTTTTGACTCCACCCCTGCCACATCATGCTCTGTGTGGCATCCTGGCATCCCAGCACCATGTGGCCTCTGCAGGAGCATCATCCTTGAGATGTCCCTCAGAAGCTGCTGAGGAGCCAGTTCCCGAGCTGCTGACTTGGTGTGTTGGCTGTGCTCACACAGAGTCATTTTGGGGCCAGCTTCCCCACCTGGGCCCTGGAGCTGAAATCCAACACCAAGTTGACCCTTGGAAGGAGGCTGACTGCCCTGTCCCTGCCAGGGGGAAGTTTCACTGTGGAGAGCCAGGATGCTGCTCCCAGAGCTTCTGTCTGTGGCATGATCACGCCAGGCTTTCAAACTTTCCCACCCATTTTTCAGACCCATTTGTACCAAGGAAGAGCAGAATGACCCTCATCTGCACAAAACCCCTTGGGCCTGGATGCAGTTTAACTAATACTGCCTTCAATGCATCTGCCAAGAGCATGACTGTCTCCTTGTCCAAGGGCTGGAATGAGAAGACCCCTGGGGCCAGTAGAGATGGACATATATTTTCTGCTGTTCTTTGGCCAAGGTGAGTCAACCCTTTCATGCACAGAGCTGAGAACGGTCCTTTCATTGCAATCAACAGATGCCAGAACATCCTGTCTGCGTGCCCTGCAGACTGCAGAGTCCTTATGGAGCTGCTGTGCATGGAGGGAAGAGGCCCTGCCATGGCAAGGGGTATGTTTCACCCAGTGCAGAAGTAAAGGAAAGAGAAGGATCCAGCACCCCCTGTGCTGCACCTGGCCCCACTGGGGAACTCATGACAGGATGCTTGCAGGGCAGATGCAGCCATGCTGCCTCTCCTGGTGTCCTCCCAACAAGACAGGGCAAACCAGGAAAAGCTGAGCCAAGTGACCTGAGCTGCCTCCTCCATCCCTTCACCCTCTCTGACTTCCCAGGAGAAAAAACTCCCTGGTGCCGCAACCCCAAGGGGAGGACCAGCGGATCAGAGTCACCCTTTGACTCTCCTCCTTCCTCCTGCTCCCTGCACCCGCAATCTGCACCTGCCCTTAGCAGACAGCACGCACCCCAGGACAGCAAAGGAGCTGTTGGCTGGTGCTGTAAGGACACCCTGCATTTCAGGTACCCCAATGCACCGGGATAAGACCCTCGCAGGGCTTAGTATCAAGTTATGTTCCACCAACAGCTTTGCCTCACCAGCAAAGCCATCCCTTTCAGGCTCATGGCTGTGTTAGATCATCAGAAACACCCTGACTGACACAACCGTTCAACCTGCCGCACCACTTCCCCGGCCTAGTTCTTCCCTCTGTCCTGTGGATTTTCTTAAACACCACAAACTTGCGATTTGCCTAATTCAGCCATAACTTATGGAACAGGGCTACTAATTATATTTCCTTCTCCTTCACACAGAAGTTTGCTGCCTGCGCCAGTGAATTCTCTCTGTAGAGGAGCGATTGAAAGTGGAGACTGACAGGCTCCCATCCCCACGATCCTGCCACACATTGGCATGAAGATTTTTTCCTTTGTAGTAAACTTTAAATGTCTTTGTCACAAAGACATGTGACCTTTCGGTTTCCTCTTGCAGGAAACATTTCTACTGCCGATTCTTTCTGGAGACTTGAAAAACTTCATCAAAAGCAGGCACTTGCCAGGATAGCCTCCTTTTTTTGTCAGCAAGAAGATTTGAGTGGCAATTTCCAAGCACCTCTGCTTGCAGGGAGCTTTGCAGCAGCACTTGTTTCTCTCTTTGCCATGCCAAGAAGCCCGCAGTGAAGTGGGATGATAAGGAGGGATGCGGTGAGAGATAAGCTCCACTGAGCCGATAAACCAACCAGCACCAAGGTTGCAGATGGTGACAAGTCATGGCAGCAATGTCTCCCAGGTAGCTCCAAGACTGGCACCCAGCAGATCCCCAGCTCCCAGGCTGATGACCTAATTGCAAGGGCCCTCTTTGCTAACGAGAGGTGGAGAGTGACAGAGGGAGGCAGGCTTCTTTCCCAAGGCACCACAACCAGTGTCAATTCAGAGCGCTGTGCTTGGCTCCTCTGTTCATTGTCATTACCCCATATCCACCAAAGAGCGTGAATTTGAAGAGCTTACCAAAAGCGGGACCACCACAACATTTCAGAGCCACAAGACAGGGTGCTGCTGCCCTGATCTGTCTGAAAAATTAAAAATAAATGGCCCTAACCTGCAGCTGAATTGAGGCAAGCAGGGGACAACCAAGAAAGGATGAAACCCCAGCAGCTGGCTTGATAACTTCACCCCTTAAGCAGTCAGGAAAAAGGGCCCCCACCTTCCAGGCTCCTTCCACATGCTCCCGCATTGAAATAATCAGTTTTCACTTCTAAATTATTTTTTTTTCCAGAGCCCAGAAGGTCAAAGTTTAGTACCTCCAAAAATAAAACATAAAAATAATACTAGTTAAAAAAAAATAAATAAATCCTCTCTCTGCTTTGCTGGCAGAAAACAGCAGGGGGTGAGGGGTAAGGGAAAAAAATCAATTTGAGCTTGGGTCAGCGGTGTGTGTGAGAGAGACCTTTGGAGCAATGGAGATTAATTTAGTAGAAGAGAGAAGGCAGAGTGGAAAAGCAAGGAGGGGGAAGAGGAGAGAGCTCAGCCCTGTTCTAGGGGAGTCAGGGACAGGTTCGGGATGTGCTTGCTCTCTCTTTATGAAGATCCCAGCATGGCCCGGTGAAATTAATCACTGCTTCGTTAGTACACAGATGCAAAAGTGCCAAGTCAGTTGCTGCACTAGAGGAAAAATCCAAAGAGCTGCTGGCCTGCTGCTGTGTCCCAAAGCTGCCGTCCCCAGGGACTGCACTAGATATGGTCCCTCCTGTTTGTCTCTGCTGGAAAACCTCCAGTCCCACTAGTGACCCTTTCATAAATCTGATGGGGGGGTGGTGGTGGCAAAAGGGCTGATTATCTCCAGCTGAAGGCTAGGGACATGCTGCAGCAGCAGCAAGAGTGCAGACCCTTGAGGACCTCACCAGAAGCAAGCTAAACCCAGGGCAGAGTTGGCGTAGCATCCCCAGGGGTGTCTGGCCAGCTACAGAGCCACTGAAAGCACCTTAGTGGCAGCAGGGATGGGTCCACTCACTCATCTCTGCCTGTCAAAATCATCATCGCTGGATTATGCATTGCTATAACTGGGGGAGGATAATAAACATCTAATCCAACGTCTGTCCAAGCCTCAGAGCATCTCGGTGGAAGATGAGCTTCTCCGAAAATCTGTCCTGCTCACCTCTGCTATCACAACAGCAGCTTCTGTGACGTGGGCATGTCCAGAGCTGCTTAAGGGCTTATGGAGCCCAGGTGGCTCATTAAAGACACTTTCCAAGGCTTGGGATGGGAAATATGAGTGTTTGAAGGCAGGGGGGAGGTGATGGGGTGTGGAATTGAGGGGGGAATGAGGTGGGGCAGGAAAAGGCAAAATTAATTTATCCCACAATCTCACACCGTGATGGGATGCAGAAGGACCCAAGCCATGCTTGCTGGTAATGACTCATTCCTAGATTGATTGATGTAATGTGCTGTAAATTATTCTGGGGTGAATTCTGACCATATTGACCCCAGCGAACTCAGACATCAAAGACAGTATTGACAATGATGAGTATTGCTATGGACAGCATCCTGGACTGACTGGGATGACAGCAGTGGTGGAGGGGAAGGAGCAAGCTTTGCTTTTCCTAAAGATGCTCCAAATCTGCCAGAAGTGCAAGAAACAAGCCCGAGTGGGAAATACAACCTTGTGGAGAGTAAGCAAAGGGTGCTCAGAGACTGACTGATCCCAGGAGGGGGATGGAGGAGAAACCTAGCTTACCAGGGCAGATTGGCAGGGATCTGGGGAGATTTTGTCTTCCTTTCCAGCCCAGGAGATGATTTTCCAGCCAAGAACCATTTGACCACTGCAAGGACTTGAGCAGCACGATCTGTCACATTGTGTGTCCTGCCTTGTACCTGTGGTAGGCAGCTACTGAGAGCTGCAGCACTTCATTTTCTGGTTCCCATGAAGGCAGAGGTTCAACACAGAGTGAAATACATGTGATGCTGCAGATTAAATGTCCTCTTGTGGATATGACGGTCTGGAAGAAAAACTGAAGCAGTCACTTGGAAAACCCAAATTCATAGGGCCAGCTAAACCAGCAACTGGAAAAGCCCTGCCCACCTTCTGGGCTTTCCAAAGCATCTCTCCTCCGCCATTAACCAACAGCCAAGACTTGCCCAGATCTCTGTTTTACCAAACAGAGAGGGCAACAGTGCTTGAAGAGAGACAAAAATGCACAGCAAGGAGAAACTGCTGTCACAACACCCTTGTGTCTTAGCACTGTGCTGTTTCTTACAGGGAGAGATAAAGACATGCCCGACTTGGTGTTGTGCTGACGACCTTAATGCTTGCTGCCCCAGCTTGAGACCAAAGGTGAGTCTGACTCCACCGGGTTTTTGGTGGCAGTCGGATCTCACCCAGCTGGAGAAGAAAATACTGCTAGCAAAGCTTATGTCCAGCAGGATTAATGGCTCACCGAATGACCCCAGGCTTTCAGCATCCTTGCTCTGCCAATCACACTAGTGGAAATGAATAAAGACTTTGTTATTGGTATTTAAAAGGCTTTTAGGAAAAAAACCGAAACAACCAAAACACAGCAACTCCCCCAAACCTTTTAATTGAGTCTGTAAAGTATCTAAATGCTTGACTGGTCAGCAATTGCTTACAAATTACTTCAGGAGTCACAGGGACCTCCCTGTGTGGGGCCAGAGTCATCAAACGATTCTGCCTCGTGACACTTCCTGGATGCCCAGGCATGTCCCTTGTCACTGGAGAATGCTCATCCTGTCGAGGGTGCTTTTAGACCAGGATCCAGTCCAAAAGGCAGAGCCAAAGTGCAAGGCCATGAGCTGAACAAGCAGGATCCCTCATAATGTGGGTACAGTCGCTGTGCCTCGGTTTCCCCATCTCTAAAGTGGATCAAATGAATAATGAATGAGGTGGACAGCAGAGGTAGGTCAGCTTAAGTGTTAATATTTGAAAAAAAGAAAAGCACTCTCTTAAGTATCTTTTGCTCACACACATGCACACACACACACACACACACACACATATATATATATATATATGTATATGTATTTCCTTCTCATATTTGAGCACAGCATGAAAGCAGCCAAGGAGGAGGTCGCTTTGCACTGAAGGACTTTGTTCACAGCTTCACTTAGTGAGAACACCAAGATGTATTAAAATCTAAAGGGGAAATCATCTTTAAGGGAAAAAAAAAAAAAAAAAGAAAGAAAAAGACCTAACTCAATTTGACTTTCATGAGACACCAGTTAAATTTTTTTTTCAGCTTCCACACAAAATGGCAATTCTTCTAAAATTAGATCTAGGGAATTATTTTATCTGCATGGGGAAAAAGGCTGTTTGATACTGCGACTGTGTAATAGGGGGCTTCTCGGCTTCCCAAACACATTAGGAAGATGCTTTTGATTTTTTCTCTTCTCTCCTCCTCTTGTCTTGGCAAGCACTCAACTTGTTATTTAAAGAAAAATTAAGAGGTGTTCTCAGGTCTGGCTAAGCCCAACGTATAGATTTTGTTTTAAAATAAAGGTTGGACTGTTTTGGGATTTTTTTTTTTTGTTATGTGCTTTGACACAGCAGAGGAGCACTATAAAAGCAATCCCATCACTGATGCCATTCCCAGTGCTGATGCTCCCTGCCCATCTCTCCCAGTGGCATTTCTACCCCATACAGTGCAGCCAAGGGCAAGATGCCAAGCTCTGCCCAACACATATTGCAATCAGTGAATTCTTGGGTTCACGTACACTGGGACAGAGAAGAAAAAGAACATGAACTAAAGAGCATTCTGCATCTGTCTGAGCTGCGAAGTCCTGGGGAAGGGGAGGGAGAGGTTTGCCCTGCAGATGTTGAAGCCTGTGATAGTTCTACCCACATGAGCAGTGGGGCTGTGTGGCATGTCTAGGTTTGGGCTGCAGCACCTGGGGTCCCCCCAGGCTTGAGGAAGTGGCAAAGCAAGGTCCTTGGGGTGATGAGAATGTCCCTGCACCCATGGGTCACATCACAGTAGGGAAACTTGTTGTCAGGCTCCCACTGAGGCTTTTCATCATCTTTTCATCACTGTGCAAGTCCCTGAAAGTGTCTTACATGCACATGGGGTTGTGGAAGAGGAGACAGGCCACCACACGGGGCTGCAAATGTGGGACAGCCCCAGCTGACTGGGGGACAAAGTGTCACCACAGATCTGCTGTAGGTAGATCCATGTCACCACAGATCCACTGCACGTAGCTCTGCAGGAGACAAATCCCCTGCCAGTCCCCTCAGGTCTCTGTGGCCACGCACAGGGTGGCTTGCAAGACCAGGACCTGGCTTTTGTGCAACATCAGGCATAGCTAGGGTCTGATTTTCATAGGGGATATGCATGGGGCAAGAAATAATGCTGACAGAGTAATAGATTTTGAGGCCAGAAATATACATTAAAGTCTCAACTGACCTTTTGCACAGTACCAGCTGGGTGAGGATGGCATGTAGGGGCCAGAAATATCCATCTGCTCAGCTCCCTCATGTTTCCAGAGGGATTTCTTACACAAATAAAGATGAAGAAGACAATGGAGTGAAAAACAGCAATCTTTTAATCTTGAGTGACTGACACTGGGTGGACCAATAGTATGCTCTGGAGACTCTTTTTTAGACAGTTTTTAACCCAACCTTTTTAATACAGCTCTGAGAGCAGGGACTTAGGGAAGAAATTTTCTTCCTTTTCCTTTTCCTTTTCCTTTTCCTTTTCCTTTTCCTTTTCCTTTTCCTTTTCCTTTTCCTTTTCCTTTTCC
>JAVJGJ010000037.1:11565724-11606743 GCA_035590215.1 Microhierax caerulescens
TCTATTCTATTCTATTCTATTCTATTCTATTCTATTCTATTCTATTCTATTCTATTCTATTCTATTCTATTCTATTTTATTTTCCCCCAGTCAAAACTGCAGGGGAATTAAGATTCACAAGATATACTTGCCCATGATGCTTCATCTAAGCTCCTTACCTGTCAGCATTTCTAAATTAAAACTTGATCCACATCCACCTGAAGCCCATGAAACCACCCTGCAAGTGGCCATGGTTGTGTTACACGTGACTTTTCTGACTCTGAGGACCCAGCGAAGCCCCAGCAGGGCAGGAGGAGAGAACATCACACCCCAGAACAAGGGTCAGGCATTCAGGCTGCAACCGCGACCGTCTGGTTCCATCATTGTCACCTCCTGGAAAAGTCCACGTCTGGCTTCCACTTGCAAAACTCCACTACTGTCATCGAGTAAAACCAGCAAGAACAAATTGGTTTCATCACTGGCCCATCTCTATGGAGCTTATTCTTTCTTCACTGGCAGGGACACACAGGGAATAGAAGGACAAACCTTGTGCAAGACCTAAATGTAGTGTCACCACCTCAAACATTGCTTTGCAACCTCCAGCTGAGCTTAGGGACTGGGATCAGAATGGGCCAGTTCAACAATTCAGTTGGCAGCTAAG
This sequence comes from Microhierax caerulescens, assembly GCA_035590215.1. Classification (NCBI taxonomy): domain Eukaryota; kingdom Metazoa; phylum Chordata; class Aves; order Falconiformes; family Falconidae; genus Microhierax; species Microhierax caerulescens. The sequence continues at coordinate 11,566,365 of JAVJGJ010000037.1, forward strand.
GTTAGTTACCAGGCTGGTGCCACCAACCAGTGTCCTGGAAATGGTGTGCTTAGCTCAGGCATTGCCATCAGCAATGCAGTGTCCATAGACCAAGAGCATGCAGGCTTTGTGCCTTGACTGGACATCTGAACTTGAAACAAAAGCTGTTTTTTTTAGTCTCCACCTTCCTGAACTAAGACCAAGCTTCTGAACTAAGACTAAGCACCTGTGAGTAAAAGATTTTTCTCTTGAGGGAGCTGTAAAGGTAATTTCCCAGAGCTGCAGTGACCATGAAATGGTGAAGTTCAGGATCTTGAAGGAAAAGAACAAGAGAAAAAGCAGGATCACAGTCCTGGCCATCCAGAGAGAAGACCTACAACTGTTTAGAATAATCCCATGGGATACTGCCTTGGAACAGGCAGCACAGACATTGGGCAGTAGGCATCTGTCACCAAAATCCCCTAGCAAAGTTCCCCGGGATGGGTGGAATTGGGGAACCCCATGCAGAGGTACATTGCAGCAAAGGTGATGGGCTAATAGAGCTGCTTTCCTGGAGATATCAGTGAAGCCATTTACTGGCCAAGCCAAGGAAGCGTGCTCTGCAGCCTGTCGTGTCGTATTAATGGGCAGGATCATTTAAACTTGGATAAAACCTACAACTTAATCTTTTTTTTTTTTTTTTTCTTTTTGGTGTTGGTGCTTGTCGCAGCTGCCTGTTCCAGATGATGAATGGTTCTGTTTCAGGCCGATCCGCTTGTTTGAGCACTGTGGTGGTTTCAAGACTTCATGCAAAAGAGGAGCCCTGGCCATTTTTCACTCGGAGAGATGAGCGACACAAGAATAAATTTTCCTGCTTAAAATTTGCTGGGCCCAGGGTTTCTTGGTGAGGCAGCTTTGACAGCCTGTCACTTTGCTAGATGTTTGGTGCTTCGAGTATTCTGGGTCCTTTTATTGCTTTTTAAAAGATTTAAAGGAAACAAAACCCTGGTGCATTATGACATTTAGCAGGGTCGATATGTGTATCTGACTCTATCCAGGCATCACACCAAAACATCCTGAGTCCTAAGCCCACCCTTGCCCAACCCAGAATAAATCAGGAGTGGATCAGTGGCAGGTGCAGGAATCCCAGGGCTGTAAAGCAAAGGGATGTGAGATCAAAGCAGCACCAAATGCACAACTCACCTCCGGCTCATAGACAAGATTTAACATTCTGCACTTTTCCATGGCAGTGGAAGGAAGAGATTTTTTTCCCTGGGACAGATAAAAAATAACATACAACATATGATACAACACGCATCCAATGCACAGAGCTGTGCTGTGATGTGTCAGCACACAACTGGAGCTGGATCAATTCGATCCAGTGACCCCCGAGGATCCTCATAACATGAGCAACAGGGACATTAAGCGCTCTGCAGAAGGAAGGCAGCTTCTCCTCCATATCTGAGACTGTTCTACACCCTAAAGTTGCCATGACACACCACAGTGCTATGCACTTCCCATGACCAGACCCCTCTGCAGTGCCCTCCACAGCATGTCAAAGACTGGACCACTCCATGGAGATCCAGTAATGGAGGAGGAACAGTACAAACCATTCTTTCAAGGTATGCATTGCTCTCTGTTATGGTCTGTTAAACACGTAGCTTCACCACTGCAGGGGGAGTTTGTGTTAGAGAGGTTTAAATGTCCTCCAGACACCTGCAATTCCTAGTTTGATTGTGGCCCTGACTTGTGCATTTTGCCTCTACTAGATTTTCTACCAGGCAGTGAGTGACAGCTGTGGATAGCAGCTGGACAGATGTGGAAAGGGGGACTCCCCATCAGAAGCCACCTGAGATCCACCTGCTGGGGTGCGGTGAGCTGCCAGCTCATGGGGTGTTGGGCAGCCAGGCCCTCCAGCCCCATGAGGGCTGAAACAACTGGGGTAGATAGAGGTGTGAAGTGTGAAGCAGAGCAGGGCAAAGAGTACACAACAGCCCCCACATAAAGAAGCAAGAGGAAAAAGGGTAGAGGACGTTATCCAAGAGATGAGGTGGCCAATGTTGACCCTTCAAACCAGATGTCAAGTTGCTCATCTGGCTGAAAGCACGTATCTCGGAAAGCTGAGAGATAGGGGAGCACCAACAACAGTTCACAGGCAGGAGAACTGCATCTCCCCAGAGCCACCACCACTCTCCGCAGCTGGATGATGCTGGGCTGGGAGCGGGGCCAGTCCCCAAGATAAGCAGTGTTGCTGCTGCCGACACAGCTGAGGGGAGAGATTAAGTCAAGCACTAAGCTAAGGCCGGGAAAGTGGAGAGGAGATACACACAGCTGCAGGTCAGACCTCTGGAGAGCTATTTGGGGTGAAAGCCAGTGCTTAGGGAAGGGTAGAAACCATCAGCTATAGGAATGGAGTCAGCCCAGCACTGCCTCAGCAGGGATTGTCCCGGGGAGGGGGAGAAAAGGGAACAGATGATCAATTCCTTCAGCACAGAGGCCAGGCTGGCCCCGGAGATGGGCACTGGGGGAACGTGGCTTATAAATGCTGCATGGAGTCCTGCAGGGACAGAGATTGGTGTCACTTTAAAAAGTAAACATAGGCAGCCTAATGAATGAGTTATATCCCAGACGTTCCATTCCAGGAGAGGTATTTAACAGGCACTATTGGATTCTGCGGTATCTCTCTATCTGTAACCAGTGCATTATGACCATTAATGGATTTTTGAGGCTGGATTGATTTTTCATTAATTTGGTAAAAATCTTTTCCCTCTCCCATATAATTCTGTCTTAAAACGCTCCCCCTGACAGACCGATAAGTCACTCACCTCATAATGCAAGTCTGGCTCATAAATCTCAGCGATCTGGTGAGGTGGGGTATGGGGAGCAGGCAGGGCTGGGGGAAGGAGGGGGGAAAGGGGGATCTCCGTGGGTCTAGATGGAGCTACCAGTCAGCTTTCATTGTATGTGGAACAGGAAAGGTCCATCAGCAATGAAGTAAAGATGGAGGGTGGGAACACATGGACATGGATGTGCTGGTCTGTGGGGGCTGATGGTCATCCAAGCATGGGTGGGTTCCAGGGCTTACCTTTTCTCCCCAAGCCTTGCTCTTCTGTGTAAGACAGTGCTGGATACACTGGAACCAGCTCAGGGACCCCGTGTGGGTCACTCAGCTGGTGACTGTGATCCATGTTGTCCCAAAACTTTGCAACCTGTGGAAGGTGTTGCACAGGGGTGAAAGCTCATGGCACTACGTTGTGTTTAGCCCAGGGCATCTGACTAAAGGCTGAGGGTCAAGGATTCATGTTTTGTAGAGGGGCAGCCCTCATCCAAGGTTTGTTCCTTCCAAAAGTTGTATCTTATCCCCGTGGAAGTCAGCCAAGCAGAGAAGCAGCGGTAGACCAGGACCTGTTTCCCTGAGAGTGCCTGGGGCACCCTAGGACTCTGGGCAAGCCTGGATGCAGCCTGTGACAGATTCCAGGCTGCCTCAAACCTGGGGGGCAGGATGGATTTGTCTCTGTCCTGGTACACCCAGGAAGAGGCCTTCTTTAGAAAATGAATCACACCTTCCCTTTAGTGACCCATGAACCTCTTGGCTGTTGGGTTAGAGGAGCAAAGCCTTGTGGAACAAACACCCCTGAGGGATCTTCACCCAACCACGCAAAAATCTCTGCACCATCAGGGAGGTAGGTGGGGCAGAAAGCAGCCTGCTTGTGACCACTAACTAGTCATCAAGGTGTCTCTGCTTGCATGGAAATAGCCCTGATAGTAAGGAACCAGTAAGGACAGAGTTAGCGATCGCTTCTGTGCAGAGTGAGGCAATTTTTGCAGCTAATTTGGGTTGGGAGTCCTAGCCCTGCCTCTGCTCAGGGACATCACCCACATCAATGTTACAGGGACTTGCATGTGGACATTCCTCCCCCAAATGCATGTGCACAACAGCATCATGGTCTGGGCATGGGAGTCTGGTGCGTGGCCACAGCAGGAGCCGGGGTATCTTAGGAGGGGGTGGAGTGGCTGCTGTGCTCTTCTGAATCTGCTGCCCCCAGCACGATCTCCCACAAATTACTGTGACTGCAGGAAGGTGCGAGAGGACCACTTTAACTCGTGCTATTGGATTTCACTGCAGCTCCGGCTCCTGCTACGTAACCAGTGCATTATCACCGTTAATGGATTTTTGAGGCTGAATTGATTTTTCATTAATTTGCTCCCCCCACCAAAAAAAAAAGAAAAAAAAAAAGGGGGAAATCTTTCTTTCTCCCCCACTCCTTCATAGTTCCCTGAACAGCAAGGCAAGCCAGTGCTTCCCAATGCCATTGGGAAGGAACACATCGAAAATACATTCAGAAATGCCCCCTTGCCCCTTCCAGGTAGGAAACCCTGCACCACCCCTGCTCAGCAGTGCTCTGATGAAAGGCCACAGCTCCACTTGCAGCGAAGTGTTGTGTCCTTTCCCTGCTGTGTCCACAATACGAGTGCACAGACAGATGTCTAGACACCTCTACGCCTGCCCTTGTGCACCCTGCCAGCCCTCACCTGTTTGCATACAACTCCCAGTCCTGTGACCTGTTTTGCACAACCTGTGCATCTCCAGCAGGCTTGTGCACCACATCCTGCACACCTCGTGCTTTCACAAGCTAAGTCCACCCCGAATGCCAACTCTCTCCCAGTGAGGTGGGGTGCATTTATGCACCACAGCCAGCTGGCTGGCCTGTAGAACTGGCCCCGATGATAAGAAAGAGGGAGGCAAGAGGGAAAGGAGTAGGAATGGTGGGGTTCTCAATTATCTATGCATTTCTGTTCCCCAGTTTGACCTCCAGCTTCTGATCCAGAGAGGGTCAAGAGGTTCCCTATAGGTCTTAAAAACATCTGCCAGCCTCAGGAGTGTGTCCCAGATACCTTGAGGCAACTCAAATGACACATAATGCCCCACGTTTCTAAACTGAAGCCCATAACACCAGAATCCTGGGCAGAAAAGAAGAGAGAGGTGCCCTGGGGAGGAAAGGCAGAGGCAGGAGCTGTTCCCTTCTCTCCCCAAGTCACATCGAGCACTGTCATCGTTTCTGTGTCCTGCAGACTTAGGGGGTGCTAGTCCAGTCCCACTATCTGGTGACCACAGCAGGGGACAGAAGAGGAGCTCACTTGTTCTCCCAGAGCAGAGGTTTTTCTACATCTACCATGCCTACAACCACATCTGTGGAACAAGGGGCCTTATTAGCACTGATATTCCTTTAATCCTGAGGTAGAACTTGTTAGACATGGTGGGGCATCAGTGACTTTTGGTCACATCCAGCCTGGTGAATGCAGGGCTCCCATGGAAAGTGAATTTAATTTTCTCAGAGGTTGCAAACTGTGTGATTCAGGTACCATTTCTGAGGATCTTTTCTGATTGGGAGACATTGTTGGAGGACACAATAAAGCAGAAATAAGTCCAGGTCATAAAAAAAGTCAAGAAATCAAATTCAAGATCCCATTTTTCTCCCATGAAGAACTGCAAATGAACATGATTGCTTATTCAGGTGGCCCATCTGAAGTAGGTGTGCAATGTTTCCCAAGAAAAGCTTCTGCTTGCTTCTTGATTATCTTCCAATTGTTTATTAAAAACCATACTTAATGAAGACTAACAAGTAAATAATCAATACACACACAGGTTACCTAGGAATAGATAAGCCTCAATAAGCCCTTGGGGATCAGTGTATTTACTAAGCAGACAATTACAAGGGTAATGACTATCTGTGCAATTTAAAATTAATAAGATGTGATTGCATCCTGAGGAAATGCAAACTGATTAACAGAATCACACGTTGAGGTGGGCAGGCATTTTAGAAATGTGCTTTAACCTGCGGTAGGCAGGATACCCATGAAGACCCAGTACTCGAGATCTTCATTAATCTGACAATTAAAAGCCAACTTTGATATTTCAGGGTTTGTTTTTTTTTTAATCCCAGAACCCAAAGACAGTGGAGGCTGGATGGTATCTCTGGCAACCTCGTGTCCAAACCTCTGTTTAAAACATATCAACACTGAAGACAAATTCAATTTCAAAGTTAGAGCAGGATGCTCAGGGCCTTCTTCAACTGAGGCCTGGATACCTTCAAGGAAGTATCACACCTTCTCTGAGTCCCTAGTCGAATATCTGATCACTGTCATAAGCAAACTTTTATCCCAGTATCAAGTTAAAATTTCCTTTACTGTAATGTACATCCGTTGCGTCTCTTCCTATCACTGTGCACCTCCAAGAAGAATCTGAATCAAACTTCTTTGTAACCTCTATGGACAGTTATATATTAATATCTTTATGTTACTTACAGTGTTCGGTCCAAACCATTCTTTTCCCTTCCTCACATTCATCCCCGGCACATTTATAAAAATCATCCATAACTCCCCTCAGATCACCCTTTGCTGACTAACAAAGCCAAAATCTTCTTGCTCACTCCTTACAGCTGTGTTGTTTGTTCCCCTAGCCTTACCTCATGCTTCTGTCCCAGTTCAATATCGGCTGTGCCATAATGACCTCAAGCAAAAGCATTCTTTCTTGACCAGTTCTAAGGAAAATCCCTGCCATGGTATGTCTTACAGTCACATCCACCTTTTTTCATGGTCACATGTAGTAACATCTCATAGAATCAAGTCAGTGACTAACTTCAGCTTTTCCTTCCCCCCGCCCCAGGTTATAAAAGAGAATCTTGTTGCAAGTCCATATATGCATCATCTTGTGCTTTGCATAACTATATTTTATCCCATTTCTCATTTTCTAATCCCTTAAGGTCACCCAGCACTTTCCTGAACATGGGTTTTTCCTCCTAAACTCACATCATCAGCAGATTTCCTTGGTGGACTCCTCTTTGAAATGAGGTCATGCATGAAATTATGATATAAAAGTGGTTCCAAAGAAATCTTTAAGGAACTCCACTAGTTCACTTCCCTTCAGCCTATTTCCCCTCTCAGCCACTGTTCTCTCACTCTCTGCAAGTTCTTCACCCATCTCACAGTTCTCATACAGATCCTATCTTCTCCAGCTTCATCTCTAATTATCCATGAGGTGCCATATCACATGCTTTGCTAAATCCAGATAGATGAGACCTACTGCATTCTGCTTTTCCTGGAAAATCTGTTATCCAAGGAAGATCTCGAGAGAAGGACACTGCCTATCTTTAATAAATGTATCTCCTTTCATTTGTCATCTGCTCCAAGTCTTCAATAAGCAGCTCCTTGCATGCCCCTGAGACCAGGCTAACAGCCCTGTAATTGCCCAATTTAGTGTATTCTTAAGCCAGCAACTACATCTGCCAGTCTCCAATCAAATGCTTCCACTCAGGCTCACAGTCCTGCTACTCAGCTTGTGCTGTTTCCTATTTTCAGCTCTTCCAGGATTCTGGCTGGAGCGTAGTCAATCCCAATATGCTCTTGGTGTACAGGTGGAGTTTCACGTGGTATACTCTGCATGGGTTTCTGGGAGTGGTGTCTCTCCTGGACTTAATGGAAGACGTGACCTCAGCTCCCAAACGTATCTCTGTACTTCCTGGACAGAGACTGGAACAGGCGCTCTGGGTCTTGGACTGGAAATGACTGCAAATATTGATGGATCTGTGTACGTAGAGAGGAATATGTCATCGGCACGGATCTTTGCCACATGAGAGAAGAGATCTAGACATGTTGTGGAGGAGATAGTCTCGGGACCTGCGGGCTGCCCCATCTGGAGAAGACCAGCGTAAGTAGAGAAGCTCCTTTCTGGTAGCTCTAGTATAATTGGCTGTGACGGCTGATGTCACTGCCTTTGAGCATTTCTGCCTTCTCTGCCAGCCCTGCCATTGCTCTTCATCTTCCGTGCCACCTGCCTGCACTGAACGGAGGTGGATGGGCTGCAGACAAGACCTTCTTGTGCGGGCTTCCTGCTGCATTTATCCTTGCTTCTTTGCTGGTGTGGCTTTGCATGAGTTCTGTTTCCGTAGGGTGATACTGTTGCTGTCACATGTCAAAGACTGATAATGATGAGGGGCAGAAAATACAAACCCCAAACAAGCTGAGCTTCCCTGCAGCACATCCGCCAAGTAAGGGGCCATCAAAGGAGGCATCAGTGACATGTTTGTGTCACCTCAATATGGCAGAGCACCTTCATGTCTCCCTTTCCTCCTCACAGACAGCTCATTAAAGCTGAAAGCATTGAAGAGTGATCAGCCATGGAGTCAGCAAGCTCTCAATCAGTCATCTGAGTCTGGCTTTGATCAGTAGAAACCACAGGTCTGACTGCATGAAGGCTGTTTTCTCGTTGGGTTCTGGTTACCTAGAAACATAACCTGTCATCCCTGAAAAACAGGTCTGGGATGGGCATTCTAGGTCTTGTGGTCATTCCATCTCCTCAGGGTAGGAGTAGTGAGACCCATGTTACTCTTGAGAGGTGTTTCACCTGACCTGGTCTTGAACTCTTCCAGTGTTTAAGACCCCTCTCTTCCCCAGACACTGCTTCGCTCTTTCCAGTTAGGGAGCTTTGCCTAGTGTCTAACCTAAATCTATCTTGCTGCATCTTCTTCTTCTAAACCTGCCCACCAGGGGCACAGAGAGCAAACTGGTCCCTCCCTCTTGCCGCTTTATTTATTTGATTTGAAGGCAGTCTTTCTTCTCTTAGTCAGAAACAACCCTAATTCTTACCGACTTTCCCCGTAGTTCCTGCCCTGTAGCTCCCTGATCATCCTGAATGCTTGTCTGAACTCACCACCTTAGCCCCAAACTGGACACTCCATCAGTATCCTCAGCAACTGGGCATCTCCTACAGGTGTACCCACAACGTCAGGAAGATGTCAGTTGATACTGGAGATAAGGAGGCTAGTACTAGTGTGAAGGAAGTAAACTTCTATGTGAAAATGTACATAATTTCTTATCCCAGGCATAAATGTGTGGTTTAAACTCCATTCAGCAAATTTAATCTAACAAACAGCATATCCTGATTAGAGGTTTTCCTTGGCATATAACAAAGATATGTTGGGTCTTGGACTCCTGCTGCAAGAGTGGGGTTAGTTAGTTCATTTGCTTCTACCCAGGATCAGCTGTTCACAGACAGATTCAAAACCAACTGTGTAGAAAACAAAACCCTGCTTGGAAAAGAAAAAGTCTGCATCACTTGCAGACTTCCCTGCAGGCAAGTGGTCTGGCAGCTAGGAAACCCACCCCATTGCTAGGAGGTGAAGTCACAAGAATACAAGCAATACAAGGAAGAGAAGGCCAAGAGCTAGTCATTTGGAAACTGTGTATTTGTGGAAAAAAAAATAAAACAATAATCAGTTTTTGGGAAACCAGCTGTGACCTGAGTCATGTCCTTATTCCATTTGTGGGGTAACACTAAGTGATGCAAATGCTAGTCCATAAAAAATGGAAATCAATAAATATGTCAAGTCTTGTCTAGCAGAGGGATGAGAGAAATGCCTTCCAAAACCACCCTGTGTCCTTCTTTACACCTGCCCATTTCAGCTAAGTTCTTGAATAAGCAACATTAACATTGTGAATGATAATAACTCTGCTGGATGTAACATTAGGAGTCATCCTGACTCCAAAGCCAAATCTTTGGAGATCTACAAGATTTGTTCTCTAAGCCTCACTGGGTTGGATTTATTGGAATATGAGGACAAGGGCTATGTTCAGACCACCTTTGTAGCTGTCTCAACTAGACATTTGCTGGAGAGCATACAAAGAGTTGTTAACTCTCAGCAATTAACTTTCAGACCTGGTAATTCTAATTTTCTCTCCCTGCTGTTCTTAAACTCCTAGCTATTTAGCCCCGGGAGGCAGTGGAATACAGTCTGACCAGCATTGCCGTGACTCTTCCAACTGTTAGGAGAAAAATCCCAACTGTCAGGAGTAAAATCCCAACTGTCAGATCAGAAATAAATATGAAGACTATCTTCATGCCAAGCTGGTATCAGTAAAACTGTTCTTATCCGTGGTTCAGTCATTAATAGTCAATTGTGGACTCTGGGGCTGAAAAAAAGAAATCATAAAACTAAACTACTCAGTGAATATGCATTTCCTCTTTTCAGAAACGTCTGGAAGCTCTGTCTCTTTGCACTCAGTTGTGGGATTATAACTCACAACTCTCCTGGCAGCTGGTGCTGTAGCTCACCATTCATTTTATGGCCACAAGCGTTAACATTTCTGCAGAACATCATGGTAATTTTCTGAAAAGAATGATCATTTTTTTAGTGACTCGCAACAATTAATTATCTCCCTCTTAACAATTTGCTGGGATGAATGATCACCAGGGAGAGGACGCTGGGCTCTTAGAGAAGCTGATAGTTAATGGCTGAAATGGCAAGAGGTGAATGAAGTATATTATGCAGTTTTGGTGAGGCACTTGCTTGCGTGACACTGTTCTGGTAGTGATGGAGTCAGGTCATTATATGCTTTGAAAACCACCCATGCCACATGTAAGTAGATACATGGTCGGGAAATCTGTACATAGGTGTCATCCAGGACCTAATGAGATGCAAGTCCATGCTGCCCACTGGGAGAAGGTCAGCTCCACATGATGACTTATAAAGTCAATGGTTTTATTTTTAGTTTGTACCAGGCACCTGGGAGGAGTGCTGGCTGACCAGAGACTTTTCCATGCACATTAACTCCTGTTTTGGACACAAGTCAGTGGTGTCCTGCACCCTGTATGGCTAGGAAATAGTCACCTAGCATTATGTTGAGCACTGAAGAGAAGATTTGCGCACATCTGACGTGTGTTGGCATTGCCAGGAGTCACAGCATGAGAACTAGTAAAAGTAAGAGTGGTCTACTTTCATAAGAACTCACATTATACACCTTAGGCATCTCATGGCGTTCAGGTTATCTCGTAAGAAAGGCCATACCAACTCAGGCTGGGAGCTTATCTCCCATCAGGACCTCACAGAGGGTATAAGTACAGGACGGTCCTAGTGAAAATTCCCCTGAATACCATCCTAGCTTTCAAAAACATAGATCCTGCAACTGCTGAGCCAGAGGTAGTCTCATATTTCACAACCCTTCATGGATTTTCCACAACTTTATCCAGTTTTTCTTTATTCTATTTTTTTAACCCTTGTGAAAGTGTACACTCACAATATCGCATGACACAGCTGCTCAACTGTGTGTTGTCTGAAGTGCCACCTCCACTTTTCTGTGCTGTTTCAACCCTGTAATGTCATAATTTCATCCTGTGTCCCACAGTCCATCTACGGGAGGAAGCCACGGGCAGCTCTAGTCCTGGGGAAAGGTGTCATCATGGCTAATCTCGAGCCTCCAAGACTGGGAAACATCACTGTGAGCTCACCTTTGCCACTTCATCCTTCTGCTAGCTCAGAACAAATATCTGCATTCCATCCATGCCATGCATAGGATACATCTGCCAGCTTGTTACCACAAAACCCATCGCTTCAGTTTCACCCACTGGCAAACTACGAGAAAGTAATACCAAGAGTCCCCTCCTGTCAAGCACTGCAGAAACACACTCTGACAAGGTCATCTCTGCTCTGAAAAGCTCTCAGTTCAAACTGCATGTGGGATTCATCTCCCCTAAGTGCCTATGAAAGGGGTATGTCCATCCATGCCAGTTATCTTTGAACCCATTATGGTTGATGGAAATCAAGTCAACGGGGCTCAAGTCATCATTCATCTGATCCGTGCAGACACTGTGCTTCAGGATGACATGATCTCCACTGAGTCACTGCCCTTTGACTACAGGGTGGTCCCAGAGTGAGGTCAAATATCTGTGCCTCCACCGTAGATGGCTATAGGATGTGCATTAGCTCCATTTCCTACCCTCTGGGTGGGAATAAGTGCTCACACCCCACATGGGCTGTTCCTGCAAGGCTCAGCAGCGCTGGGAAAAGTGGCCTCGTGTGATTGCAAGCATCCAGAAGGAGAAACCACCAACCTGCCTCCCTGCCGCCTGAGATGGCTGGGGGGGAGCTCAGTGTGGCAGCCAGGAGCCCAGCCCTGCTTACAGACTCAATCTGCTGAAGCCAGCATGTTTCTGCCGACTAAGCAAGTTTACCAATAAAACCCTCTCCTAATCTACCACTGTTGAGGGGAGAGAGCAAGAGAGAGAGAGAGCAACTGGGCCACAGTGTCCATGTGTAATAAGCACTGGAGATTTAAGTGGGAGAGAATTACCTTAAATATATATCTATGTAGGGAGAGAATATATAGGTGTACTTAAAAAAAAAATAAAAATGCACTGCCAAAGAAGAGTAGAACCAATTTCCCAATTTCAATCTCCGGCACGCTGGGACTGAGCTTCTCAGATGTTGCCTGTTTGCGAAATTGGCTGGGCTGAGGGCTGCTCTGTTGCTTATTTCGGCTCATTGTGGTGCATTTATGAAGAGCTGTCACACAGGTCTGACAGGGTGATGAATTGACCTGGCTCACCAGAGCTCGAGGAAGGTGGGGAGGGAAGAGTGGGAGGGGGGGGGGGTTGTCAAGGGCTGGAAGAGGTGGTGAGGGCGAGAGGAGAGGGTGTGAGAAGGGGGCAGAGGGAAGGGGGAGGAAACCATTCAAAAGGGTTTCGGTCTGTAATCGATTCCACTGGCAATAAGCAGCCAACCCCAGCGGGAGGCTCACGTATATGGGGGCTGGGTGTGGAAGAAATGGGAGGGAGACAATGGAGTGAAAACAGCAAGTTAAGCAATTTGTTGCACAATTCCCAGGGGCTTTTTAGGACTTTACAGTAACAGCAAGACTTTGTGCTGCCAGGGGTGAGAGCCCTGGATAAAAGAGTGCTTCATAGATGGATCCCACCTTCTCTAACTCAGTATCCCAGGATCTGGGCACTTCTCTGGTGGTGGGACTTCATGGATTTCAACACCAGGTTGGCAGCAAAGAGCGATGGGGAACAGAGCAAGCAGGAGAGAGGGTAAATGCTGAGCTTAGGGCTTCTGTAGCCTCTGTCTCTTGGGTATCTGATGCTCTCTCACTTTCCTTTGTATGTGTGTGGATGCAGATAAAATGTTTCTTTTGACCTGCAAAACAGAAAAGATAAAATAAGTTAGGTAGCCATCAATAGCAAACCGATGGGTGTCAAGGAGCTATAGATATATTGATCTTTATCTGAGACAGATAGTACCCATCCAAATCTATCTCCCAAGCATATTTATCTAGTCTCAAATCTCCCTCCAGTCATTTGCCCATCTCCACTATAGATGTCTATCAATTTCTCTATCAAATGTATGTCTGTAAGTCTTCCTCCCTTCTATGTGTCCCTGAGGCACATAACATCAAGCAGACATACATACCATGGCAAGGAACAGTTCAATGTATTAGCAAATATCATACCGTAATGACTATAAAGCCTCTTTTCTGTCCTGTGTGGTCCAGTATAGGCTGCTTGAAAGGCTCCAGATAGACCCCACAGCCCAAAGCAGCAGGGCTAAACCCACACTGAGCAGTCGTCTCGCCAGCTGGGTGCAAAAGCAGAGGAAGGAGAAGCAGAAACATCCCTCAGAGAAGCTGTCTGTTCTCAGTTGACCATGAAAGGCAGCACACTGCAGATGTGTCCTACGTGGATCAGCCTGGCCCACCTGCTTTGTAAACAAGTTCAAGTGCTGTCCACATCTACTTGTAAGGTTACGATGGGGAGAGGGAAGAATACCTCCAGGCACTGTAGATATGAACCAGTTTCCATGACCAAAACCAGAAGGGAGGCTGGAGAAAGCTGGACCCTACACTTCTTATGCTGAACAGCTTTTGGGCTCAGCCCCAAGCCCTGTCTCTGGCAAGAGAGACCTTCTGGGTGTAAATTAACAGTTTTGCAGGTGGAGAAGAGTTTCCTTATTTTCCCATCTTTTGACTGCAGCACATGTAACTACTCCCTAAAGGACAGGAAAAACATAGGTAAAAATGGCTTTCTAAAACGTAATCTTAAATTGCAGCAGTATTAATATTGACTATCTATAGCTATAATACAGGAAATATATAGATAATACAGTCCCTTCTCCACAACATATATTCTAATAAATAATCATATAATCTAATAAATCTTTACTGTGCACTAATAAGCATATTTTTTCCTACAGAAAAGACAGTGCTTTCAAAGTGGCTTCATCAAATTCCCCACCTATCCCAGCAGATATATTCCTTTTTATAATTACACTTTTTGTCGATTTCAAATACAGTTAAAAATGTGCAAACCAAGTCAATTTTTACACCATAAGTTTGTGTGATATAGGGCCCCTGTGTCTCAGACGGCCAGCCCCCACCCCCTCCTCAGTGCTCCTCTCCTCTCTGATCCTGACATTAAACTACTCCACTTAGACTGGGTACCTGGTGCCAGGCAGGCTGACCTCATTAAAATAGATTACTGCAGAAGTAAAATCTAAAAGGTAATAAAAATCGCTAATATTTTTTACTGGGACATACATGCCTTTTTTTTTCCCCCCTCTGTATCTCAGTGGAAAAAGTTCCTCTTCAGATATCAAAATATCCTGCCTGCTGTTGAAAATCCACATTTTCAGTATTACTCTTCAGGCAAGATGTTAGTAGTGACCTGGACAAGTGACAATGCATTTATTTTTAATTCTTTTTCAGCTTTAGCAATTTATACAGGTGATGTAGTGGTGTGGCTGCAGCTGAGATGAGCTAAAGCTTATGAGCAAGACTGGGTTTCTAGGGAAAGACTTCGTGAACCTGAAAATGTTCTTGTTTTTCTAATCACGTCAAGCAGCCCTATAAAAGCTTCTGTCTCTCCAAATACCTTGATGAAAGGGTTGCAGGAATTTTTAATTTTCCCCACTGTTTTTTGCTTCTTTCCATGAGAAGTGTACCCTGTGGGGTTACCTCCAGAGCATACAAGGGCCGTTCCTTGGTGGTTCATAACCTCAGGTGCTTGCCCAGGGGAGTAAGGAGTTGCACGGATATGGTGGCTTCTCTTGGCACATGGTCTTCTGTCAGCCTGAAAGGGCTGCCTGTGTGCACAGCCATCACATCCAGAATCACCTGATCCAGCAGCAGACTGAAAACACCAGCTGGCAGGGGATCCACTACATGGTCAATGCTACCACAAGCCCAGGGAAAAGGATGGACAATCTCTCCCTCAATTACAGCAAGCTAATGCAGTTGGAGGCATTTTATTTAACTCACCAAAATGTCCATCCAGCAGGACGAGGCGCTTCCAGGATTGCCTGGGACAAATTCTTGATGAGGTCCCAGACAACACTCCCTTAAGAGGACAGGACTCTCAGGTGGGAATGCACCTGCAGTGTGGTTCCACCATGTCTTTTCCACCCCAAAAGCCCCATGCTGGGTCTTGGATGGGGGCAGCTGCCTGCAGGTCGCCTGTAGATCCATGGGGCAGAAGAGCATCCCACCTTAAACCCAAGCAGGGAGTTGGAGGTGGAGGTGAGTTGTGCCCAGCATTCCCTAGATAGGCTCAGAGAGAGATAATAATAATGCTTCCTGGTGAGGAGCATTATTATCTGCCCTTTCTGAGAAGGAGATAGGGTTCGCCAGAGTGGCTCAAACCAGACATGCAGGCAGTGGTCCTGTGTCTGAGAAGGGCTAAAGCATCCAGTGCCTGGAGGAACGAAGGCCACAATGAGATGACATGCTGCCTGGGGCAGCCTCCTTGAGGAAGGAGGATTTACATCGCAGCTGGAGTTCAAATTTGCATATAATCTAGCAGGGCAGCGGAGGCAAACTGGAAATTGCAGCCAAAATAAAACTTTTTTGCAGCTAATTAAGTGTGAGCAAGAGGTACTTCCCAGCTGAGGGCCAAGGAGGGAGCTCTTGATCCTCTTTCAGCATCCTTGCCTGGTCAGGGACATAATGGGAGAGATGGGCTTTTGAAGTTCCCCTAGAAAGAAAGTATGAAGGGCTGAGGGTGACCCAGCCACCAAGCCCCTGTAACTCCCAGAATCTCCCTATTTACAGCTCCTTTGAAAGGAATTAGAAATAACAACCTCCCTTGCCCCCAGCGCTCTGGGAAGCACTGGGGAGTGATTTACTCTGCACAGGGGGAAGGATTTATCGGTTCTTGTAACCAGTGTTTATGAATATTCCTAAAGAGGAAAATCAATCAGTTCTATCATAACATTGCCATTTTTCTAAATGATAGAACAAGCATTTTTATACACCTCGCACTGGCTGGTTGAGAATCGATAGGAATTATGAGCTTCTCTCTGAATTTACTAATGTTCTGGCATCATCCCCTCCTGTCCCTGAAGCTGAGACAGAGGATGCTCAGAGCGCTGGGGCTGAGGAGGCTCCAACTTACCTCTTGCACAACTACCCTCCTCCTTCCCTATTTATACCTCTTCTACCTCCTCAACTTTCAAGTGACACAGTAAGCCCAGCCTGCCTATGCTCACCTGGACCAGACCGAAGTGAGGAGAAAAGACACTGTGAAGCATCAGGAGGTTAAAACCAAGGGCCGAATTAATTTCTTATCTGTGCCAGCTTATCTGATGCCTGGAGGCAGGTCTCACCTGGGAAAAAGATGCCTGAGAGTTTTTCTTATCATTTCTTTTACCACAGAGTCAAATGGGAAATGAAACCCAGGGAACCCTGGAACCAACCTGGCCCCTTAAAATTTGCAAGAATATGTCAGACTTTTGGTAAGCTTTCCATATTTCATAAAATAGGCCCCCGGAGAGAGACATTGTCTGTACATCTCTGACCACTAAATGGAACAGTTCAGGGGGGAAAAGCCATGACAGTACCTCCAACAGGACTCTCTCCCTCCCCAGGGATGTGAAATCTCAAACCTTTTGCAATATTTAGCTGGAAGAAGACCTCAGAAGATGTTTTTCATGTTGACTTGGTTTCCTTGGTGTTAGGTGGCCACAGTTAGCTTTCTTTCAGCAGATGTCCAGATATACCACTGGAAGAACAGCTCACATAAATGTGAAGTAAGATCCGAAGCCTAGAGAAATGTACCCAGACACGGGGTACAAGGTATGGTCAGCTTTTCAATTGTAGCACAAAACCCACCCAGGGCTGTTCCCTGTGCTGCTGAAGCCCACCCTCGGGGAGATTGCTTCCCTCTCTTGTGTAAATCTCTATCTGCAAAGTTTTCTGCTATGTGCACCTACACCTGTACATGACACCCAGTACCATGAAGCCCTTTCTTGCTGCTATGACCCTTCCTGTTCTGCTTAACTGGTCATTTTTCATGTTGTCTTGTGCATTCCTTACAATTTTCACATCAGGAGATGTTTGATACAAAAGAAATTATCTGGTGCAAGCAGGGATTAATTCAGGAAACCTACTAGGTTGGAAGAAGTGCTCCTAATCATCCCAACTTAATAATATTTCAAGTAGTTATGTCCCCACCTCTCTGCTTTTATTACCTTTTCAGCATCTTTCTCTCCATTCCTGAGTGCTGCTGGTCACCAGTTCTGGACTGGAAAGCCTCGATGAGGGATGTGCCATATCTCCATTAGGAGGTCTATGCTGGATCAGGCCCCACAAAGCCAGATCTGTTAGCTTCACTGCTAGCCCTTGCAAGCCCAGACAGCCCCCTTGCATGCACCCAAACACCCCTCCGTGGGGAGAAGAGCAAAGGCCAGTGCCCCCAGCCTTGAGTTTAGCCAGTTGGTAATTTTTTCTTCTTGGGAGACATGAATCTTTGCAATAAGGGGTAGACAGGCTAGCGATAAATCCCACTAAAGGTAAAAGTGATTGATTTTAGAAGACACTGTTTAAGAATTTGTTTTTCTAATGGATCCTAAAGTCCTGTCATCAATTTTGCCAAGCTCAGCGGTGCCAGGAGGCTGCTGTATCCTGTCCGGAGAGGAGGAGGGAGATGCAGAGAAGAAGGAGAGATGGGTTTGGTGAGGTGGGGATGAGGGGGTGGGGGGTAGAGCTGGGAAAAAGGAGCTAATCATATGTCCCTTCTAGATGCAGTATCCTAAAATGTGGATTATACTTGAACATAAATACTAATCCATTAGTTGCTCTTTCACACGCTGCTGGCTGGAATGCTACCTCTATTTGCCTGCATGATAATCTATTTGAATATCAATGTGGCTTCATGTTAAACTGCTTCCCTTGGTGTTTCAGATGAAGGGCAGGCGTGGAGGGCCTGCGCTTTAGGATAGGGTACCGTATCAGGGGCAGAATCGGAAGGTAATTACTGAAATCCCTCCTCACTCTGAAAGCTTCCTCACAACCAACCAAAAAGAAAAAAAATTAGGAAAAAAAAAAAAAGGGAATAAGCCAGGCAGTGTTGCCTTGGTCTTTAATGGGACGGTAAAAGAAACTCCTTTATTTTCAATTCAGCCAAAAGACAGCATCAATTTGCAGTCCCGAATGATGGGGAAAGGCAAACGCAGGCATGTGGTGCATAACAGGGGTCTGCATGGGGAAAGTACTGCTAAGGGGGAAGGGAATTTCTCTAAATAAATGAGACCCCTACATCTGTGGAGGAGCCTGGAAGCTTCACAGTAAGTCTGCCACATCTCTCACTCCATTCCTTCCCCTTGTCCCTTACAGGGATTAGTTTTGTTTTGTGGGTTCTGATAATAGAAGTAGTCAGAAGTGACAAAATCCCAGAACCTGAACCAAAATTGTCATTCTTTACGAAGTCACAGACATTTTCTGCCCAAGCCAATGCAAGGATCTATGAGCCCCTTGGAAATTATTATAAGACTGGGATCTGTGGCCACAGTCAAAGCTTGTTACTTCTTGTATTTAAGGGAAGTAAACTCAGCCTGGTCCACAGTGAGCAGAAAGAGGCCCCACTTGATGTTTACCAGCTCACTCTTCAGCAAGATACTCGGCTTATTACACCCATTTTGCTTTGTTTTAATACAGCTGAGGAAGTAACCCTGGTTCTTTCAAAAGGGAGCAGCATCTTTGTAGTGGTTCACGTTCCTGTTGCACTCTCAGCTGGATCTTCTTTAACATCACTTTTTTTTTCTTGTCTTGAGAAGCCTAAATGGGACTTAGTTTGTCAGTAGTGGATGAAGCTACTCTATCTGACTTGCAAGGTCTTCTGGCAGATATTCTGCCTCAAGGGAACCCCTCCAGCAGAGAATACCAAGATCTAGAGCTCAATTGCTTGAGGAAGAGAGCTGGGACATACTGGTCCCAGGAAGTTTTGAGCAGATGATCACAGGCACAGATAGGAAAAGCACAGCCTCTTCTTAACAGATATCCCAAGCATAGTTTGAGAGTCCTGAGCATCAGCTGCTACCAAGACAGGCAAGTTCTGAACATTTCATCCATGAGGACTGGAGCATGGCCAACAGAGCTACTTTGACTTCTGGCTTTGTTTGACACAGCAATGAGAAGCCACTAAATGCCTCCTACTCAGGATGTTCATCCTTGACGAGGGGCTTCTGGAAGATGGCCAGCTAAACCAGCCAGCATGCAAGCACTGAGGAGAAGGGTCAAAGAAGAAAATACAAATGCCTGACAGAGAAGAAAGCCAACAGCATCACTGACCAAGTAAGAGTTGTACAGTACAAAAAGTAACAGCCACAATCTTGTGGGTTTGTTATATCATCCTTAACTCCACGCTTGAGGCATCAGCAGCTGATGGGTGAATCACCCATGATCTTTTGCAGGCAGACCTGTATGCATCCCAAGCCTTTCTTCTGGACCTAATAGCTAAGTAGCCAGGACCCTTGCAGCTATAGCCATGTGTCTTTTCCTCTCCCTTCTACTTTCCTTCAGCCCTTGTTCCCATGTCTGGCTTTCTGGGTGAGTGTTGCTCGCTGTCCAGTTTCAAGCCCTTCACATGAGGCCAGTGTCCCATCCCTAGACTGAGTATGTAGATTTTGGACCTCCAAGGTTTTTAGGTGAGCCAGGGCTCTAAGCATCTCAGAGGAAAAAGAATGTGTTGGGAAACTGGGTATTTAAGCATTTTTGGATTTAAATGGCAGCTGAGCATCCGTTCTGGAAAAGCCTGAATAGGAGGAATATCCACAAAATGCACAGGAGACTTAAGGACTTTTAGGGATCTGGGCTCTTGTGTTTTCCTTGGAGCAACACTCAGACTGAATACAGTGCATTTTTCCTGTGCACATAAAAAAAATGTATTAGAAAGAAAGTAGTCATAGTGGCTGAAGAATTCTAGGGTCCAGCAAAGGTGTAAGTAAAGCCTAGCTCCCTGGCAGTAGAGAGTGAGGATGCTGATCCTGGCTCTGAGGATGTTTTGATCTCATCAGGTGCCTGTCAAGTACCTGATACCTGGTCCCAGTTTGCTGCCTGCTATACCAGCTGCTCCCTTCCCTGAGGAGGTGGTCAAGGCTGGGAAAGAGAACGACCACCCAATGCCAAGCACCATGCACTACCCACTGCATCAGTGCCCTGCTCCCCAGGCTGCCTCCTGCCTCCCTCCTCTGCAAGGCCTGGCAGAGACTCCTTCCCTCTCCACGCCTCATCCATCAAGCCAGATGATGTTGCTTGCCCACCCCATTTTCCTTGGCCTGTCAGTGCCCAGAGAAAACAATGATAAATAAACTGGCACTGAAGAAACTGTCTCCTGCTGCTTGATTTATCTATTATTTGTGTTGTAATCCAAGCCCCTTCTTGTCTTCCCCTGCACCCCAATTATTAACTCTTCTTCATCTGCCTCAGGTTGTTTTCCTACCTGTAGCCCTTAGAGCCAGCACACAGATTTTTACAGACTGGTTACCAGCTTTGGCTTTTGTCTAGGGATGAATTTCACAAGGTTGAAGCAGATCAGCTGGTACCCACAACATGTTAGCTCCAGTGCAAGGTTGGCAAGGTGAGATTGCAGGACCTGGGACCTGGTTTATGTCCAGCCCTCAAGCCTGGCTTGAGGCTTTGCATGTACAGAGCAGTCTCCAAGAAAGTTTCTGAATTTTGGTACAAAAAGATCAGAAATGCATGTGCCACTGCATAAATTGCACTGTGCCAGATTCATACCTACCTGCATGCACAACCAGGAGAGGGCTTCCCCGATTCTTGCCTGAATTAATGATTTCTGTCACCTTGAAACTACTCACCCTCAATGGTGTGAGGAGTTGCAGTGGGCATCTTCTCTGCTACTTGTTTTTTCCCTGTTTATGTTTCTGTAAAAAGAGAGCTGAAGTAGGACCCTTTGAGGGAGATATTCCTGGGGGTCTGTTGCATCTGCTTGGGGGAGAAGCAGAAAGAAAGACCCAGAGCGCACATCCATGAGCTTGCAGCTCCTGCTAGAAGATGGAGAGACTGCAGAGAGCATCAGGGAGCTGCCAGCCAGGCCACAGAGCCTGGAAAGCTTTCTAGGGATCAGAGGAGACTCTTCATGGTGTGGTGTTCACTATAGAAGAGGACTGGGCACAACACAAAGCACTTCCCAGCAGAGAGGAAGCACAAATTGTATTACAGCTTTATGGGCCCCTACTGAGCTTTCAGGCAGTAACTCCTGCTTTCCCATAGACCTTTCATCTTTGTCCATCTGCTGAAGCACGGCACCAGCACACCAGGGGCCATGAATTGCCCTCTGTACCTGAGCAGAGTGGTTACAGGTTAGACTCTAGCTCCCCTCAGCCCTGTGCAAGCACAGTGGGATGTTCTGCCACCACACTGGGGACCAGAAGCCAGCCACTGAAATCATCCTGAAATCAAGCCACTTGGCCTGTCCTAGGATTGACTGTTGACAAAAGCTCATGTGATTTCCAGGAGGAAAGCTGTGGTGGGTTGCAAACAAAAGGTTTGGGTTGAAAGCCCGCTCAGGCTGGAATTAGCTGTCCTGTGCATGGGTTTGGTAACACTGGAAAGTGGGAGCAAAATAACACCTTATGGCTTCTCATTTCCATAATCACCAACTCAACCAAGGCTGCTCCTTTCTCTCTACAGATGCCGTCATGAAAGACCTGTGGTCCAAGACAGCAGCTATAGCAGCAGAGACGAGGGGCAGGGCTGTTGGCTGAACAACACTGTTCCATACATCATTCAGCTTCATTTTAAAATATTAAAGGTCATTTACATGAGCTACCAGTATATCCGTGACCGATTACCAGGACTGATGTGTAGCAAGCCATTCATGTCAGAGCTCATAGTTGAAACCTCTCTCTCCCATTTCTAGAACTATCCTTCACCAAATAACTCTGTAATGCTTTTTTTTTTTTTTTTTTTTTGAGGAGAGGGATGGAACACCATCATAATCATGGAGAAGAGAGGGATTCACTTGTGGCCTGTTGAAGTCTATGGGAGATTCTCCACTGCTTGAAAGGTTTGAGTTAGACCCTGGGAGAAATGACATCTGTACTCTCCAAATCCCAGCCCTGTACCTTCCCGTCCTAGAAGACACCTGCTTTCCAAAAACACCATAATTTCTAGTGTTGATGTCTTCCAGCTAGTTCACATGATGTTTCTGGACAAGCCCAGGAGTCCTTCAGCCTTGATTAGTCTGCACTGAAGCAGCTTAAGCTTTTATGTCATGTCTATCACCATTTAGTGTTTCTTGGCAAAGCAGGGCCACTTTAACCCTATACTTAGTGCTCCTTGTCCAATATTCAGGAAACCTGCTCTGCAGGGCACCTAGCTGCCTAGCTCTGAGCTGGGGACAGCACCATTAGGATCCAGGTGTAGAAATATTACCTGTGGTATGACACAGCATCACATCCTGATGTAGGCTTCATTTTTCACAGCTTATCTGGGCTACAGAAACAGAGTGATTTAAAATAATCCTCATCATCGCTCCTCTGACCACCTTGCCAGCCTGGTACCCAGCTCACAGAAGGGTGCATCTGGCCCCATGAACATCTACCTGCCTTGACTGTTATTATGATGTTTCTTCCCACATGGTAAACCAAAGAAGGCAGCTCTGTAACACATAAAGCGATAAAAATATATTGAATGTTTAATCAAACATTCCCCTCCTTTATTTGCCTCTAGATTGCTAGTTATTACATCGTCTAGGTCCTTTCTTTTTTTTTTTTAGGTGCCATAAAATTATCTCTGGCTCTTGCAGTCTGTGAGTTTATGATTAATCACTTAGAGAAGTTATCTATTAAAAATCAAAATGTGATGCTCAGTGCACTTCCAATAAAGCATCATAGAGCAAGGTCTAATCCTTTTCTTCATCAGTTGCTTATTACCAGTAATTGTGTTAAGGGGATCACAGGAGTCATTAAGTAAACAGGGTGCATTAAAAGTGTATGCAGCATAACAAGGAAAATTACCTAATTAGTGATAGATGGTGCTGGAACAGATTAATTGAAGAGCTCTTATCACCAACTTTACTGAGCCTCATTCATGCTTTGCCTTGAAAATGGGACCAGTGAAATCATAGTTTGGCTTCAGTAAGGTTGCTTTTATGTTATGCTGCCTCTGTCTAAATGATGCAGGTGTAACACAGCAATTTGGAGTAGGACCATCCTGCCAGCTCCCCAGGGGATGTAGTCACAGATCTGCAAAAATGAGCTGGGCTGCAAACAGCATAAATAGAGGATGTTGGTCAAACAGGGCTCTGATATCTGCAGTGGATGCATGAGAGATCAAGATCCTCAGGACCAGCTTTAGGAGAGACATGGTTGTTTGCTCTCACCCTCCCAGTGAATTCTTCCTCTTTAACATTACCATCTCCAGGAAGGGATTCAAGCTGTTCCCATGGTGGCCCACCCTGCCTGCAAATACCAATCCATGGGGTCATCCCCACCAGGGTGGCAGGGAGTGCTCCATTATTTGAGTTTGTTGGGTATCATTACAACCCAACTCCTGGTGAACAAGCCTGTTGTCAACAGCACAGCAAGGAGCAGACGGGGGCTGGTGCTTTAATTAGTAAAGACAGGCCCAAATAAACAAGGGGGTTGGAGTTCCTCCCTGCCAGATGTTCCCCCATTTCAGTAGCCTTGACAGCACAGCATGTGGGAAGGGATGGCGCTGCTCTTGGCCACCATGTACCCATCCCACAGCTCATGAAGTGAGCTGCCTTCTTCAGAGTTGTCAGTTTACAGAGCTCATTTAGAGACACCAAGCAATTAACTACCCCGTCGGCTCCCCTGTCCCCCTCTGAGCCTGACATCTCAGGAGAGACAGGGACCGCATTGCAGGTCTCTCCCCAGCAGTGTGAGTGGCTCGTCTCTGTCTTGGCCCACGCAGGCAGCGCTCAGTGGGTCTCATTTGTTTGCATTTGCCTGGCGCCTTGACATGATTAAGTAAAAAGTTTTAATATTCGCCGACATGAATTTTTAATGCCTGGCTCCTGCTCCCATGTCATTATTTGCCTGCGCTTCAGCAGTTTTGGAGTGCGTTTGTTTAGATAATGTTCCGTTAAAGGAAAAAGAGGGTGGGAGGAAGCCTCTACCTTTCCCCCCATAGTGACCATTAAATTATACACCAGTGCTGGGCTGGTGTTTGACAGGTGCTGGCAATGCAACTTCCTTTCACATGAACAGGGGCTTCAGCTACCCTACTTGCAGCAACACTAATGGGGGAAATCTAGTATTGAGGTAAGTGATGTGACTCCAGGGAGCCTTGGTGTGTAGAGAAATTGAGTGTTTCCACCTTCTCCTGCCCTTCCTTAGCATCTCTCACACTCCTCACCCTCAGTTGCCCTATGGACAGCATGGGAAAGGGAGAGGGTGAGGGTGACAGGAGGAAGAATGGGAGGGAAAGGAGGTATGTGGTGGACCATAATGCTGAGCTAAGATGAGGGGAAAATGGAACAGCAGTGGTAGAAGGCAGCACAGGCCTTAGCATGGCAGCAAGGTCTCTTTCTGCAGTTCCACTGACTGAGCTTGAGGAGTGGGCAGAAATGGGTTAGAACAGGACTGATTAGATGGAAACATGAATGGTTCTGTACTGCATCAGATAAGCAGGAGAGCAATGGAATGAGTCCGGGAAGAATCTGGCTTTTGTGTATAGTTTGTGTTACAGTAATAGACTCTACTGAGGCTGAGTCCACGTCTGATATGCCCTAAAAGCAGCTTCTGCAAAGACAAAGCTCATGATTTAATAAGGAATGGATAGAGAGAACATTAGGTGATCTAAGTGATGGATGGATGGATGGATGGATGGATGGATGGATGGATGGATGGATGGATGGATGGATGGATGGATAGGCAGAAACACAGTGAGGTTTAAACATGAAGCCTCATCCTTTCTTTTGAACATATGAGCTGTTCTGAGTTGAACCTCCCAAATCAGCACCCTACCTGTATTTCAAGGTTCAGACGCTTCTCACCAGCACCCTTTGCAACTCAGAAGTAGTTTGGGGTCTCTGCTGTCACCCCCACCCCCAGGCTTGGCTTTGCCCAACCCGGGTCTGCTCCTGCCTCTGTCCATGGTGCTGAGCACTGCCCGCAGGCCCTGCTCCCCAGCCCGCTGGGGAGTCCCACCCCTCTGGGCACCCGTGGCTGGACCCTGGGTTTGGGTGGATGAAAGCATTACACTGTCCATAGGTTCAGGAGAAGACATCTCTCTTGGTTTCCAGCTGGCAGTCCCTAAACCAAGCATGGCAAGGATATCTGGGCAGCACCAGAGATGGCAATGGTTTGTTCAGGGAAAGGCAGTGCCCACTTCAGCTACTCATGTTTAATCTACCTGTCCAACACAGTGGCTGAGAAAACAGCCCAGAAGATCAACTTTAAAGCCTTAGGCTGGAAATAGACTGCCCTCTCTTCCATGTGGGTTTTCAGAGACTCTCTCTGCATGTGTGGAACCCAGAATCTCAGGGATTCATCATGGGAATGCAAACAGAAGCAATACCATAGTGTGCTTGGTAGCAGGGAGCTGGGGAGCAAGGAACACACCAAGTGAGTGCAGTTTACCTGCTTTTCAGTTACAAGCTTGGAGAAGGCCAAGCTGCCTTTCCTTGAATCCTTTGCTGGATTCAAAGCCCCCATCAACCACTAAGACTCTTCCATTGCTTTTAGTGAGCTTGAGACCAGCTTTTAGTGAGTAGGGCTACAGGGTTTTTTGAACGTAAGTCATGGTTGAACAATGAACTGATCTTCATAATTCCTGTGGGAATAGGTGTAATTCAGTGTTTATGGGATAATTCCCTGCATCACCAAATACCTGAGGAGTAGGCAAGATATATGGTATGCCTGAGGACACAAAATGAGCACAACAGCAGAAAACTCAAGTCCCTGGACCCCTGGCCTTGTTTCTGAATATTAGTTCCCACTGTCTCAGAACTAAGGGAAGAGGCTTTTGCTCCAGTGTGTTTGGACATATGGGAAGGTGGAAAAGTCAAGTTTTGCACCATTATTCTGCAGTGGAGAGAGCTCTCTAGACTTCCTTACAAAGTAGATCAGGGTATACAAGATCCCAAGCCTACAAGTTCTCTGAGATTGCATGCAGCTGGCCCTGCAACAGCAATGGATTATCACAGTAATGAGCTGGGTGTCCTCTAGGAAAGCTCACGGGTTGGAACATGGCTGAGGGCAAAAATAACAGGAACCTTCATCTCCCTGTGATATAAGCCTCAGGGAGCTGCTGTCCATTCTTAGTCCTTTAAAAGCTGGAGACAGCTCCAAATCGGGATGCCCTTGGCTCTTGTGTCTGTCAGCAGTCTCCTTCTGGCTGCCCGACACCAGCCCAGTTCCACGCAGGCACGAAGGGTCTGCCTGCGCTGGTGGCAAGCGGGGGTTACATTTCACACACTTGCCTGCCTCTGTCATGAGGAGATAAGGGCAGCACAGCCTCCGTTAGGGAACATTCTTAAGTTACTTGTGTCTCGGCTCTGGCCGATATGTAATCCAGGGGAGAGCAGGTGCAAGAGAGGAGCACAGCCAGATGGCTTCTCTTTAAAGCCCAGGGGCGAGCTAAGGATAGAGGAGGAAAAATAGAGAAATGAGCTTCACCTCCAGAGGGAATTAGCACCCTCTGCATGCTATTAAAGGATCCAGCACAATCCATGGGTATGTCAGATGGCACAACCCCAGCACCAACTCTTCTCACAGCAGCCAGCATTAGCTCCCATTGCTGTTCTTACCAGTTCCTCGCAGTGCCAGGGAAGACAGCGAGGATGCACTAAAGAGAGGTTTGAGTCATGGCTTTTGACAGCAAGAGCCATGTGATCCAAACAAAAGAGAGATTTCTTTTGCTGGAGAAAATCTGTTCTACTTGTATGCAGACCAGTTGGCAAGGGTGGAGTTAGCCTTCCCTAATTTTCAGAAATGCAAGTGCCCACATGCAAGCTAGTTGTCTGAACTCCCAGGATAGTCAGAGAAATACGGTCAGGGCTCCTCTGACCCAAGTAGGGATCTGCTTTAGGACGAGACAACTCATACCCTGATGCCCGCTGAAAACTCAAACCAAGGACATGTTAATGGATTGATGAGCAGCTAAAATTAGGAAAGGCTAACTCCACCCTTGTGAATCTCTACCCCTCACCCCAGATAGAAGAGAAAGTGGTCTCAGCTGAGACCATGCAAGTTCCTACAGGCAAGTCCCTGCTTTAAAATGAGTTTGAAGTACAAATGCTAAACTTTAACATATGTGGATAATTAGTAGAATGAAGCACTCCACTGCAGGACATACCACATACTAGACAGCTTCTCTTCAGTTCTGTTAACTAACCTGCTTGCAGGCATATGACTTCATCCCAGAGCATGGATCTGTGGGGGGAAAAAAAAAAAAAAAGTGCTGTGTTTCTTTCACCTGGGAGGGATATGGCTTTGATTCCACTGCTCTTTACCTTTGCAATTCACACTTATTAAAGCCATTAGACCCTCTATAAATACACTGATAATGATCAAGTGGCACTTCTTTAATAGACAGTAAGTAGCCTGCTACATCTCAATGAAGCAGGCTGTTAAGCAGACACAAGACATTTCCCACAAAGACACTGCTTCTCGGTGTTTACGCCCTTCAGATACTTAGGGAGATGTCACATCATGTCTTGATCACTGCTGTACTGATTCAGCTCTTTTCATCTTGCCCTTGTAAATCAATCCTTCCAGCCCTCAGTCATTTGTCGGTTATTCTTATATAAACTCGCTGCCATTTGACAATATCTGTCTGGTAAGAAGAAGCCCAGAAATGAGCACAACTTTCCATATACATTAACGTTGAAGCTCTGCCATCCCTCCGGGATTTTTGATCTTTCTGCTGTTTGTTATTTTCAGAAGGCTGCGGAAGGCAGCTCTTCTCATGAAGTGGCTTCTTGACTGGGAGCTGAGATTTGCAAAAACAAAACCAAAAACAAACAAAAAAAAAAATCAGGGGCTTTGCCCAGACTTTAAGACTACTCTTACGCATTAAATGTGCCTGGACTGTCTCCTGCCCCTGAGGATAGCCAGCACTGAACAACCCACAGCTGTACTACTGAAATCCCATATCGTTCAAACAAGATGTCCACAACTGTGTGGTGATAATGGCTGGTAGCTGGTCATGATTCCTGAGAAGCAGTTGAAAATGGGCTGATTATCCTAGCTCATTAGTATGTCCAGGGCTGTTCTAACAACTGACCAGTTTAACACTTGGGTCCCAGTGCTGGAAACACTCTCAGGCTCTCTTAAATTTACTAATACCAGCGTGGTCCCAGTGACCTTGATTCTGCTACTTCCCATGCAAAGAAGAATGAGGAATATTCCCAACACATTATAATTCATGTATGGGAGAAAATGTCCAGCCTGGACCATGAGAC
Source organism: Microhierax caerulescens (assembly GCA_035590215.1). Lineage (NCBI taxonomy): Eukaryota > Metazoa > Chordata > Aves > Falconiformes > Falconidae > Microhierax > Microhierax caerulescens. Next base: position 11,594,821 of record JAVJGJ010000037.1, read on the forward strand.
CCAAAAGAAGAGGCTGAAGGTAATAAGCAATTGAGCTGTAAGCCAGAGGACCAATTTTTCTATCTACATATCTCATACAACTTCTTATTCAGATTATTTGCACCAGTTCTTCTAGTATATGAAAGTGATGGAGCAGAGCTGTTGACCTGGTAGAACAGGTGTTCCCTGCCAGGAAGATCTGATTTATGAATCATAGAAACATAGAATAGTATGAGTTGGAAGGGACCTTTAAAAGTCATCTAGTTCCAACCCCTCAGCATAGGCAGACACACCTTCCTGTAGACCAGCTTGTCCCATCCAACCTGACCTTGAATGATTCCACAAATGGGACACCTACCACTTCTCTGGGCAACCTGTGCTTGTGTTTCACTACCCTCATTGTGCAAAGTATCTTCTTTAGATCTAGTCTGAATCTAATCTCTTTTAGTTTAAAACTATTACCCCTTTTCCTATTGCTCCAGGCCCTGCTAAAAAGTTTGTCCCCATCTTTTTTATAAGCTCCGTTTAAGTACTAAAAGGCCTCACTGAGATACCCCCAGAGCCTTCTCTTCTCCAGGCTGAACAAACCCAACTCTCTCAGCATTTCTTCATAGGAGAGGTGTGGGAAAAGGCAAAAAAATTGTTGAGTACCTCAGCCTTCTCCTTGTCTGTTGTAACCAGTTTGCCAGTCTTGCTCATCACAGTAGGTATGCTTTCTTGACCTTCCTTTTTTGGCTGACATACGTGTAGAACCCCTTCTTACTATTCCTTGCATCCCTTGCCAAGTTCATCTCAAGCTGCACCTTGGTCTTCCTGACCGAACCCCTGCACAACAGGCAGTGTCCCTGTACTCTTCCCAAGATATCTGTCCCTGCTTTCACTGCCTGTGCATTCCCTTCTTGCCCTTTAGTTCAACCACCAGGTCTCAACTCATCCATGATGATCTCTTGCCTTTCTTTCCTGATTTCTTACACCTGGGGATTAAGAGCTTTTGCACCCTACAGAGACTGTTCCTAAAGATCTGCCAGCTCCATTCCTCTCCCTTGTCCCTGAAGGCAGTTTCCTAGGGGGTCCTGTTGAAGCACAGTTCTTATCACCAGAAAGACAAGCCCTTCCCAGGGTTAATCCGCAGCAGCATCAGGATGAGGTAGAGTCCATGGCTGATGTAGACCCTGCTACGTTGCCTATACATGCACCAGAAGAGTGACAATGACCCAAAAGGGTGAGTAGAAAGCAACTTGCGTCTCTGTTAGAAAAGTTGGTTTCACTGGGAGCCATATTCCTCTCTCCTCCTGGAGATGTTGTAAGGGACAATGAATTCATCAATCTGTCATTTAAGATTGTTGGCTTGACAGGTCCAAAATGCATCTTAAAAAACTCCCAAACATTAAGGGCTTTAATAATTTAAGTTACTCTTAAATATGCCCTGCAATTCAAATCCTTGGAGTGGTTTAAACATTGAAAGAAGTTCAATCTGGACAGTGATTTAAAGCCAAGATAGATGAGTTCAATTTGGCTGTGCACTGCAGACCTGGAAGGCCACGGACCTGACATCACTTTGTATTGAGAGTCTCCAGAGATGTCCATATGAAACACTGATTAGGTGGATGTCCAAGTGTGGAGCGGCATGCAGCGGCATTGCCAGAACAACTCCTCACTGGGTGAAGGAAAGACTAGAAGGTGCTAGGATTACTATAGTTTCGGTTGCTGTCTGACCTACAACCTGCCCATGAAGAGACATCTCTGATGACAGTGAGGTTTGGATCCAAATGGCAGTGTTCTCTGACTATCTCTCAGCTGTCTCTGCTGTGAAAAATGGCCTTGTGGTTTTGCAAACCACAACAGCTTTAGTGGTTCAGAAACAGGCACACCTCAGGTATAATTTATTTGGTCATTAAAGTGGGATAAGCCATGCCATTGAAGTGCTAGTTTACTTTCCATTAACAATAAAGAGAAATTAGTCAAATTAGTTTTGAGGGAAACACCTGAGATAGCTACACTGTAGGTATCTAGATTGGTCAAATGAAGCTCATCTTCAGTACCAGAGCAGATCAGTATCACTGTTGATTTCTCTCCCACTAGCGCTAATCGTCATAGAAATTGCCCTAGATTCTGCTCTCTGATCTCTAATCTCTGTTTATTCCTGCTAGTCTTATTTTTGATCTGAGACCAATACAGCCCCAGCACAATGAGATACCAAATCTGTTGGCTGTAGACAGTACCAGGCTATAACTAATGGCAATGAGGTGATCACCCTAAAGAAAACTGAAGAAAGAAAATAATGAAAAAACTAATGTGGTCTTAATTCTCATATTTTTTTCAAAGCCTCTGGAAGTTGTCCTTTGTGACCAAATCTAGCAACACTCAAGAATTCAAAAAAGTGGTTGCACAGGTAATGAGTTCCTAAACTGAAATAGCATTTTGTTCTCTATTGCATGGACTGAAAAACTCACAGATGTATGAAAGCATGTTATGGTGCGGTGGAAGAAGAAATTGAAGAAATAAAGACTAGTTCTCCCACTACAGATGCTTTTAAACACTTCCAAAATTTGCAAGTCACTTGTGAACAACAAAAAACACTTGCAAATGCCCACATGGAAATTCCATGTGGATACTGAATAAACAAATATGTGGGATGTATTTTTGTGTGTAGGGAATTGTGGATAGTAACAAAGGACTGCAAGAGTATACATGAGGCCATAAAGACCTGCAGGTCCCAGCTTCTGCAATCCACATGTCCCCACGCATCACAAATGATATCAAGAGAAATGAAACACCTTTTTTTCCTCATAGGCCACCTTGACAGAAGACTGAATAAATTGGCAAACATCAGATTGCAAGTGAAGGTCCACTGAAAGGAGTAAAGGATCATCCATTATCTTTACTGAGATCTGTGAAGAGCCCCAACACAGGTGAACCAATATCACGAGCTGCCACCTTCTGCAAACTTTCTTCCTGATGCTTAAACTTTATCCTGTCCAGCACATTCAAGAGTTATCTTCATAACCCCAGTCTAGCTAACAAAAGACTGCTCCATTACTCACTGGAGATTAAATTATAATCACATCCAATTCCTTTCCCACCATTCCCAGCAGTTGCATTATTCTCGATAATCAGACACTGACTCACATTCTTCAGACACGGCAACCAATATTGCCTTCCATATTTCACAATAAAAATTGCATGTGAACCCATGTCACCGAGAATTAATTTTTGTAAGACAATGTTTATATTAACCATTCATTTATTGACTTCTGTTTGGTGGGTCAATTTTGAAATTTATGCTCCCCTGAGACCCACACATTGACCTCAGTTTCATCTCAGGTCAATATTCCCTTCTCAGGTCAATAAATCTTGAAACTGACCATAGCAGAAGTCAATAGTATCTGCATATTCTCATATTGTCAGAGGGTTGGTAACATAGAATTTTGTGTCTGAGAGGTGAGGAAGCAGGAGAGACATCAAGAACTATTGAATGAGGTATTAAAATGGAATTCTTGCTCAATAGCTCTCCTTCCCATCCATCTATAGAGTTAGATCTGCCAGCAGCAGGGAAAATCGTTGTTTATGTTATTTATTTGTATATAAGTATGTGAGCATCCCCTCACAGAGAGACACGGATGCTGAATACAAATAAGAACTGGAGGACAGCAGGTCCTGGCCCTAAACAGCTTCAATGGGTATGGACAGGTGGGAAAGTTCAAAGCAATGGAATAAAAGTGAAGAGTGTAGAGACCATATATCTTACAAGCAACCAGGGGAGTCTAAATATCTCACCAAAGAAGAATTTTATGCTGGGACTGAAAAGGAAGAGGTCACTTTGTAGAAGTTCATTGGAAGTTTCTTCCAAGTCAGGGAAAGCATCAATCCATCTGCATAAAAATCTGCTAAGAGAGCAATAACATCTGCATTCTCGGGCTGATCAGAACCCGAGATGATGAGAACTGGTCTTCTGGCTGTCAGTGGGAGATGAGGGGCAGAATGGAGACAGAGTGCTGGCAGCTCAGGCAGGGAAAACAAGTAGCTGATGCACTGAATGGATCCCAAATCTGCCAAAGCAGTGCTGCACACAAGCTAGCAAACTGCTCAGAGGCTCCAGGATTAAGCTGCCTTCACGGAGAGTCACTTACTGACAGATGACCCCACAACGGTGTGGCCAATGTGTTCTCTGGTCTCTTGCCTCCTGCTGGGATTCTTGGGAGTGTAAAATATCCTTGTGCCCATGGATAGCCCTTTGCATTCCAACCTCCTCCTCCTCACCATGTCCTTTGGGAATTCAAATCCTACAGGTTCTGGGGATGGCCAACATGTAAACACCATCCCCCACACACCCCCCAACAGGTTCCTCTTTGCCTCTTACAAATTGTCAGTGACTTCTGCTAGGACTGAAACTCCCCCCTCTTTCTGGCTATGCTATGAACGCTCTTGAGTCACCACATTGAGGTGGCCTTTGTCCTGAAAGCCCCAAAGCCCAGCTTTAAGTACTGTTCTGCTTCCGAACCTATCCTTTAAACCAAGGCTCTGCCTGGAAACGTGTGGTTGGATTGGGGTTGGCCTCTGTCCTCCCTCAAGCTCTGAAGATGGCTGGATGGGCAATATTCATCTGGCCTGTTATAAAGTTATCATGGCTATGTTTTTGCAAGCAATCTATGGGAAAAAACTCTTGACCAAGGGAATATTGATGGTACATAGATGTAAGAGTGAGAATATTTCTCATTAAAGAGAAATCCCAAAGGATTTTGAACCAGATTCCAAGTCAACCCTCCAAATTACCCAGAGACCATCATGCCTGGCACATGAGTTGGCTCATGCCAGTGACACACCTAGCTAGCATGTTTCTAGCCTGCTGGTGGGGGAGAGCCAGGACAGCATGGATCCATGTGGCAGAGGGCTCAGAGGGATCTATGGAGCATGGCTGGACCAGTGTCAGGGTCCTGCAAACCAAGGATGGGTGTGTAAACCCTGGTTTGGGAACTGTGACACACTGGGATCTCAGAGTGCTTTGCAAAGCTAAGGATGAAATTTCCATCAGTGTAAGTGGCTGCACAGAGAGGTTAAACATGTGGTCTGCTGAAAAGCCAGGAACAGAACTTGCGAAGTTCCTGAACAACCTCCTTTGATAAATTCTTGGTGTCCTGAAGGTGCCCACAGTACAGTAGTGTCCAGACGTTATATCCGGACCTCACAAACCTTCATGCAATGGACTGTCCTTGGAGCCACAGTGTTGCAGCCAGCTGCATGTGTTTTTCCCCTTCCAACCAGAAGCTCCAGGGTTTGTTTCACAGGTGCTCTCAGGGGCCAAAGTTCCTTCTGTTCCATTGACCCTGATCCGATTTCTGCCTTCCCTATCCCTGGTGCCACTGAGCTTTCCTCCCAAGGGTTGGATGGTGGGATGCAGCCTCGCCTTGGGTGGGGAAGAGAAGCGGATTTCAAGCAAGTTTAATTCTCCTTTCCACCTTCCCTGGCTGAGAAAGCACAGCTGCTACCTGTCGTCTTTTCCTCCACAGCTCCTGTGCAAAAGCCCGGATCCTGCCAGCCACTAATCTTCCCTGCCTCAGGGCTTTCCTGACAGAGCAAATGATCTGCCAGACCCAGCTTAATGGAATTGTAATTGCCAATTAAAAGCTGTCCTGTTAATTGCAGCAGCTTGAACATTTGAGTATGCATTTGTGTGGGCATGTGGGTGCATGAGCTGGTGTGAGTCCCTGAAGTCTCTGCTGCTGAAGTTGATGGTCTACCCGCAAGGAGATGGACTTGGGAATAACTAGCATCTTGTGAACTTTTCTGCTGTTGAAACACCACCCAGAATGCCCCTCTGGCCTGTTCAAGGTAACAAACCAGCTAAAATGCAAGAGAGGAGGACAAGCCACATGAAGCGGGACAATCTAGTGTCACCAATGGATGAAGCAAACAGGAGGAGCCATCTGAATTACCATCAGTCCAGAGGCTGAACTTGATGGATGCGAGGAAAAAGGTATGAGAGAGAGCTTGAAGATTTACTAATGCAGTTGATATATTAATGAATGAGGTCTGACAATTTATTGCATTTCTGTAGCTTCCAGCATTCTGTTCCTCCAGACCCAACAGGCTTGTACTGTCATTCCAAGGGACTTTTCAGTTTAGGTGAAAATAAAAGATCTGAACAGAGGGAAGAAAATAAATTTTTTTCTTGCAAAGGTGAGGGAGTGGAAATGTGGGGTTTTTTACAGGAACAAAGTGCTTTTGAACTCTGCAGAATGACAGCCTGTCTCCACACTTACCTCGGAGTTCCCGATTTCCTACTGCTCTGCATGCAACTATTTATACCTGTGCAAAGCAGGCATTTGGCTGTCCTATTACACATGGCAATGCCCCTCACCCACTGTTCCTTCTGTAAAAAAAAAAAAAAAAAAAGAGAGACAGACATGGAGGCAGGATACTTCGGGTAGAAACTTGGTATGCAAAAGGCCAACATTCACACACCTGGGTTCTTTCTCCAATTCTGCCACAAACCCTTTAACCCTTTCCTTGACACTGGGCTTGTTACTTAACCTCAGGTTTTGCAGACATTTCATGCCAACCTAACCAGGGTCTTGAGGAAAAAGCAGACAATATGTTATACAAAAGGCATGAGGCTTGCAGTGTCTTCTTGGAGGCATTCCATATTCTCATCCATATTACTACCCAGAACCTAAGGCCATTCAAGATGGAAACCCATTCCCACGATGTGCACTGTTTCTTCCTCTCACAACTTAAAGTTGTGAGAATGAATGAATTTCTCATTGCTCTCCTTGGGTCAGGACCAGGGCTCTGAGCATGGAGACAAGAGAAGAGGGAATAAAGAGGTCACTGAAAAGCTGTAGCTGTTTACACTTCTTCACTTATACAGCTCAGTTACACAGGTCAGAATGAAGACAGTCAGCATTTCACCAGCCTTTGCCTTGACTGCTTTCCTACTCCCGTAGGCTGTAAGCAAGGAGGTCTTCTTGGGTAAGGGTAGTTGAAGAGCACAAGTCCATTCCCATGGGGAAAGGTTTTTCAGGTTGACCCCTTGGACTCTTTCCAAATCCATTGCTGCTTTCCCATGGGGCCATCCTGAGTGCCTCCCCTCCACCCCTCCACACCAGCCAGCCTGGGACCCTGCTGAGTGCACTTATCCTTCACTGCTGCCAGGAGCCTCCAGATCTATAGCAAGAGGAGATTAGCTCTTTGGCTGGGGTTGGGAGACATTCATCTGCCTGCACATCTCCGGTCAAGCAGAGGCTGAGGGGCCCATTCATCAGGGGAGCTGGAGAAATGTACTGCTGCCAGGGGACAGTTCACCATTGTATGATTTGTCTTCCCTTGCTCTGGGGTTTGCATCTTCCCTTTCCATTTTGAACAGAGAAATTGGTGTAGGTCTGTTTTGCTTGGACTGTTCTTCCAAGGAACAGATTCTTCTGCCACTTCCCAGTTTTGTCCTGTTTTTTCAGTTGCATCTTGCCCCATGCCAGGAGACGGGTCTCCATATCAACCCACCAAGGAAGACTGAAGTCCTTCCACAAGGTCGATGCTTTCTTCCCCTCTGAATATTCCTTTCCAATTTCCTTCTTGATACCTCCTCTTCAACTACTGAGGTAGAGCCTCAGAGTTTTCTTTAAGCATGATGGTATCTCTGGAAGAAAATTGGAGATTTTCCTCCTGAATCCACATATTCTGTCAAGAGGCCAAATTAAGTGCATGGGAGGCTGAAAAGAAATCCATTAATATCAGGTGGGTTCAGGTGGCTCCACCTCTCTGCGACCTTTTTCTTTGTCTAACCACTCTCATGGGCTTTTGTTTGAATCGGGGGTGGGGGTGGGGGGGTGGATTTCATTCTTTATATGTAATTGGAGTATCTCTTGCTGCAACTTACAGCCATTGGGAACCCAAGTGACATTATGACCATTCTCTGAAAGCCTTTCCAGCACAGAAACAGGAGAAGGGGGAATTTCCACCATTAGGGTTACTGCTACAATCTTTTTTGCTTTGAGTGGTCTTGACCAAGTCTCTCTCTCTCTTCCTCTCTGACTAGCAGGATCTGAGACCCCAGGCCACTTCTTTGCACTAACATCACTCTGAGCTGCCAGTCAATGCAACAGTGTTTTGCTTTGGTGACTGTAGTTCTCTAGCCAAGCAGTCACCCCGTTGGTGTGGGACTCCAAAGAAGGCTGATGCGTGGTTTACAGGGTACCTAGATATCATCTTAGGACATTTTGGGTGGCATCACTGTGTTTTTTCCCATAGTCTGAGTGTGATCATCATCTGGTTCAGAGAGGATGGATCTTGACTACTCCTCCACTGTATGGGATGTTCCAAGTGGAGCCTGGAGTTGCTCATGGCTTGTGCATTGTAATGCAAAGGCGAAGACTACCACGAACCTCCAGTCCTTTTGGTAAAGGAGTTTGGGGTGATTATGACCATTAAACATAGAATGAAACTGGCCTGACAATGTGTCCTGGGACACCAGTATGTCAAGACTTAGCTCAGTGCCCCAGTGTCCTAAACAGGCACCTCACCAGTTTCCCTTCCATCAAGCATGTGCATCTTCTTCAGCATGGGCTGGAAAGCTTTTAACCCGAAGTCGCTGCCCCAGTGCCTCAGGGATACCTCAAGAGGATGGAAAGACTCATTGACAATGTAGCAGGCAGTGCTCAATGATAATCTTTCCAAATCTGGAGGATTGAGGGCTGTTCTTTTCATTTCCTTGAGATGACACTACATTGACTGATGTCTCCTTCTCACCCTGCTCACTTAAATCCTGAATTGGCATCATGTGCACTTAGCCAGTTTGATGTGTCTGTAAATGCTGGCAGTTTAGGATGAAGCTAAAGCATCACCATGCAGCTTTCTGCAGTCCTGACGATCCTACCAACAACCCCCAAATCAGTGACTGAGGCTTCCAAATCATGAATCTACCTAAACCCCACAACATTTTAAAGACAAAATAAATAATGATTCTTTTTTATTTGATTACCAGTCCCTGAGTCTGTAAGATCCACATTTTAATGTGTTTATTCACAGTTAAGTCAATTAGGCAATTAGGTCTAGAACGTGATCTTAAAAAAGTAATTATAATAATAATAAAAAAAAGTATAAACACAATCTAGGAGCTGGTGCTTTAACAAAAGGCAGATGTTCCTCACATTCCTCACATATCAAATTGTAGAGCTGTGGACCTGCATGCCAGGGGATGTTGTGGATTTGGTTAATGGTTTCAAAGGAAGCTGTATACATTCTTGGAAGAGAGACCTACTGAATGTTATTAAATAGGCAAGTGACAGCAGGCTTACAAAATTGCCTGAGCTAAGAACAGTCGGAGTCCACGAGACTGTTAGAAGAGGTATCACGTTTGTACTCTTAATTTTCCCATTGAAAGAGCCTGCTTAGGGCCATCATTGGAAAGAAGGCTCTAGCCAGGAAGGACCCTTTCTTCTCCTCTCATAAATCAATGATGTTGTAAGACCAGATAAGTTTCAGGAGTGACCATGCTGACTTTGGCCCTTCTGACAGTCATTTCATCATCCACTTGTAGAGCTATTTTTAACAAGGGTTCACATCCCTTCAGATTTAGGTGTTGGAAATCTGAGTCAGCAATGCAGAAATATGCTAATCTTGTTAAAGCAACAAAGCATCAGCCCAAGGCATCAAAGTATATTCATTTCCCTTTTGTGTAAGCTCCAGGCAAGACCCCCTTTGCCTAATTCACTTTTGCCTGTAAGCTCTTTGGTAGATGATTGTATCAGTGAGGCCATAGAAAGTGTTTGCTTTATGATGGTTTGAACAGTTTTAACAGGACTCATCTCCCTTTCTTTGTGCACATGGACATCCTCAAGCTTACAGAACCCTCCCCAGGGAAAGCTACTGGGCTCTGGTCTCACCTGGAATGCTCAGACACTGCTGTCTCTGTGCTGGTGGTGGGCCCCAAGTTCACATTGTTCTCCTCTGCAGATAACCTACATCAGCCACAACTCCCTGCCTGCCTCAGAGATGGATCCTGGTGCTTTCCCACTTTTCTCCCCTCCCATCAGCATCCTGCATCCTTGCAAGCAAAACGCTGTTACCATTTCCTCAGAGGCACAAGGAAAGATCTCAGGGGATGGTTTAAACTATTGACTAACGAGTTGCTTCATCTTCTTAGGGGTACTTCGTCACCATGGAGGAGGCAGATGGGCAGAAAATTACTATTGACATTGTCAGCCCTCGAGTCTCTCCTGGGTGCTGGAGAAGACAAAGGGGTGATTTGGGGTAGGGAATGTTTGTACAGCACTGAGCACTGGGAACACCTTAGTCCTGGCCAGGATCTTCAGCTCAGTTGCAAAACAAATGAAGAAATAAGCATAATGAGCAAGACTGCTACCTACCAGCTGTGAATGGTGTGTCCAGAGGTCCAGAGACACCACACCGCTGGCATGGCTCTGGTACAGCTATAGGAGCCAAAATAAACCCCCTGCAGGGCTAGCTTGGCTTCAGACAGGAGACAGAGATGGACATAAGGTGCTGTCCCAATCTCATAAAACCTTCTGGACTGAAACAGCAGCTGCATAGCCCTTGTGATCTCCCTAGAGCATCCCGCAGGGATTATCTTAGCCTTAAAATAATAATTAAAAAAAAAAAAAATCCTTCTTCCAGGCATTACATACCCCACAATCCCAGACACATCCCTCCTGCTTGTCGACACTTAACTGAAGTACCTGACTTCAAAGTATTTTTGCCCTCAGCTAGTTCTGTATCCAACAGAAAGGGTCAGGCAGAAAGCCAGCACAGCCTGCTGCTTCCCGGTTATAGGGTGTGTTCTCAGCTCCTTTGGATGTGCTGGACCTTCTACCTGATAGTGTCTCCCCACCAAAGTGTGCCCCGGGCCTCCTCCAGGCTTGTAGGAGAGGTGTCTGGAGGGCACAAGCCTTGTTAAAACAAGGTACAAGCTTGGATGCAAATGTCATTGCCACCCCAGAGGAGTCCGGCAATCCTAATCTGCTCTCTCGCACCGGCTCAGGTCTGTGTCAGCTTTTTCTTTGTTGTTCCTTTAAGCATCTTTTCAAATTGATGCTACTGAGGAAAAAAAAAAAAAAAGTCTGAAAAAACCTAGGAAAGGCTTGCAAAGACTGATGGGGACTGGCCCAAAGCAGACTGGGCTTTTTGCTGTGGTCTGCCACGGGGTTTCAGCTCTGGAATGAGGCCCTGCAGCACAGAGCTTTGTGCTTATGGAGAGCACTCAGTCCCGTATATCCAGCCCTGCCTCGTGTCCTCGGTCCTAGGCAGTGCATCTCCTGGGGTTCCTCCTTCCATGGGGTCCCTCCCTTCCTGGGATCCCACAGACCTGTACCACTGCACATGGACAGCTTTTGCCGTCCTATGCATGCTGGCAGGAGCCTCCACTCCCACCCACGCATGCACAAACACACATGCACTGAGACACCCGTGCTCAGGTGGGTACATGCAAACAGAAATTGCGCCTCCAGCCTGCAACCCTTGTGCAGACGTCACACAGCCTTGCACAGACCCCGCACATGCAGGCGCATGGACACCCCCATGCCACGTAAACAGCTTTTCCACCCTGCGCACCCACACATCTTCCAGCACCCACCCTAAGCTCTGCTGATCCAGCCCCACATGTAGGCTGCTGATCCAGCCTCACACGCATGTGCAAACCTGCCCGCAGGGGTAAAGACCCCCACACGCTCCTTCCACCCTATGTCACGTACCCCCGGCTCTACCAGTGCTCCCGGTGAAGCCAACCTCATGTGAAGCCTCCTCACCCAAAGACCAGTGCCAAAAGGGGACCAAGGGGATGCAGAGCCCACCCCACAGCCCACCCACAGCCCTTGCTCACCCACCACCACCCCAACCTTGCAAAGAGGCTTTACCAGCCCTTCCACCCCGCACATATCTTCATTTGTCCTCTTCTTGTGCAGCCACTAGACGGCAGGTCAGGCTTGCAGAAATC
>JAVJGJ010000037.1:11606843-11622152 GCA_035590215.1 Microhierax caerulescens
GGTCAGGCTTGCAGAAATGCTCTTTCCAACCAGGCAGTCGATGGGCTCATTTGTCCCAGCTCCCCCAAGTCGATGGGGCTGACACTTGGCAGTCAACGCTCTGATTAAGATGCCACAGTTGAGTTAAAGCACACATTAAGATTTGATGAGTAATTGATCAGCACATCAACAGGGATACAGGGCTGGAGAGAGAAGCAGAGGATGCGGACACCTGGGTAAAAGCTCCAGCTGCACGCACAGTCTCCGTCTTTAAATAAAACTTATTAGGGAGTTTGAATCTTAAAGGGATAATGTCAGGTTTATACGAGATGGGACTACTATGGCGCTGCTGAGTGCAATAAACAGGCTTGACATAGTATAAACGCTGATTTAAAATTCTGGCTCCCTCATATCCTTCGAGGGGCATATCCAGACGGAGCAGGAGAGAGGGGGCTGGGCTCGAGCTTAGCTGAATCGCCTCTAAACCGATGGGAAAGTGCTGACATTGATGGATTCGTTCCTGATTTTACACCAGTGTAGCTGGGTGTCTCTCGCTGGACCGGGAGGTATAAATAGGCATGTGTGTGTCTGATGCAGATATTCAGGTCTCCAGCCTCTCTCTTGCCTTTTTAAATTGTGCAATATTTTGTGGCTGGGGAAAAATTAATGAGAAGTGACTGTAAAATGGTACTACCTCATTTCACAATTAAAGCAAAGCCACACTTGTGTGTAAGTGTTCATAGACACAGGGACCAGAAAAAGGGTTTCCTTTAAACTCTGTGCTGTCGTTGGAAGATAATGTAGGTAGATATAATATACCTATAATAAGAATACACAATTCTGGCAGAGAAAGCCTGATTTTCTTTTTACACAAATACCCATACACTCTATAATAAGCATACACATGAAAATGTACAATAAATCCTGTGCATCATAGGTGAAAGAAAATCTGTTTATAAATCTGTGTCTATTCCTTGTTCTTAAGGAAGGAAGATAGAAAAAGACCTGGTCCACACCCTGCACAGAAATAATAATGTTATAAGCTGCCGTAAGAATAAATTCACACTTTTCCCCCCCTCAAAAAAAGCACAAAGTCGTTCTGTGCTCTGGCATCTGACTGCAGCCAGCCCTTTCCAATGGATTTTCTGTTCCGTTTCTGCCAACAAATAATATCTTGATTTGTTGTGAGGGGCTCATTTCATTGAACCCACCGAGCTCTACTCCCCCCCCATGGTTGTGGGCACACTTATGTAGCCACACGAACATCACCCTCCTGGGAAGGGACTTGGGGTTTGTTCTGCCAAGGAGGTAAATAATTACAGCGCAAATCGATTAATGAATATTGAGGTAGGGTCTGGCTGCACTTTTCTATTGCCTCAGCTGTCTTGGCTTCAGAGGACTCGGTCCAGCAAGGGGGTAACAGCACAGAGCGAGACACAAATCCTGTGTCATTCTCCCGGTGCTCCCCTCTTTAAGCTCCATCTCATCATTTAGGTCGCAGGATCCCGGGAGCAGACATTATTTTCTTACCAAGGGTTAGCTCAGCTCTTACTGAATGCTGGGCTGTTTTCTGACTGTGGCTCCAATGTTCTCATTTGTCACAAGCAGCGATAACCAGTACACATCTGGAAAACTCCTGGGTTATAGTTAGCATTAAGCAAAAAAGCACTGACAACCCTTCTGAAGAAATATTAAAGGCTTGATTTCTTTTTGCAAGGCAGAAGAACTTTGAACCAGCTGGCATGTGAAGTCCTTTTTCTTGCGCCCGCTACTTTTGGTGTCTGAGAGCCCCAAGGCAGTGGCTGCAGTGTTGAACTGCACCAACAGAGATGCTCAAGGAGCAGGCACACATTTCTCACCAACCAACTTATTTGTTGGTTGTTAATCACATCTGTAGGTGGGCTACTCTCCTATCCATAAGTGCACACTGTGAAAAAATAACGTCTTAAAAAAATATGCTGTTAAGAGAAGACTGGGGGAAACCCACACAGGAACCTGGAATTATTTTTGGAGCAGTTGTCTAAGTGTGCAGCACACCATTTTGCTGGAAAATGACATTTTACTCTGTCTGCAAATCCTGACATCTGGAAACAGGTTTGCATTCTCAAGCCAAAAATACATATAGGAATTTGAAATTTATCCTCAGAACAAAATCAAGCTGGAAATATTTTGTTCTGATATTACACTGTTTTAGTTCAGTCATATAAAAATGTTCCATCTCACTAGCAATGAAACATGGCAGAAATCTCAACTTTATAATCCAATATATTGTTAAATCCAAGGTTTAACTATGAACAGTCGAAGAAACCAGGATGCCTCAGCAGAGCTGAAGCAGTGAGTTTTCCCCTGGCATTACAAAGTATTTTGTTGCTTTGAAAGCGAAGCAAGACAGTTGAAACAACTCATTTCAATATTTTTAATATAAAAAACATCACCACAATCAGCCTGATCCCAAGACGATTTTTGACAAGAATATGTTTTCCGGTAGAAAATTCCACTATCAAAAAGTGTTGACCAGCATTTTGTGGCATTATCGCAAAGGCACAGCTTCAAATAATACTGAGATGGGTATAAGCTGCATCTCTACAGACTGTAAGATTTTCCCAGGTTTTCGCTTCGGGGGGTGGGGGGTGGGGGGAGGGTGTAGGGGGAGGAAAGGTACCTGTGATTAATTCAGGGCAGTGGAGGGATGAGAGCTGGTCAAGAGCTTGGGCTCTGGCTGAGGACTAGCAACATCATAAAAGCCTGTCCTAAAATAAAAGCTCCCAAAGCTGAAATTGAGGAGAAAAACAATTCCACAGCAAGGAGAGGGTGGGAAACTGAGGCATGACTCCTCTCCAGAGACATGAAGGTTATGCATGGCCGAAGCAAAACCATAGTGGAGTCAAAACCTGCCAGGCTGGCATGGAAGGTGAAGCTCCCAGCTGGAGCTGGTTGCAAGGATGCCCTGTATGCTCCCAAGCCTGCCTCAGTTTCCCTCCTGCTCTTTATTGTGTTGATGCAATGTATGCTCAAGCACAAAGGCAGCCCTAGGGCTGCAGCTAAATTTGGAGTTGGAAAAGCAAGAGCAGGGGAGGAAACTGCAGTTGTGCTACAAAAAGTGTCTGCTGGGGAAGGAGCAGTTTTCTGCCTTCTGAAGGGACACCAGAAGAACCACACACACACAAAACAAAAAAACCCAAAAAAAACAAAACAAAAAAAAAAAGACAAGGGTGAACCTGGCAGTTTGGTCTGCTGAGAACTGTTGCACATCTGATGAGATCACCAGATTCACCAGAAAAGCAGACATTCGGTAAAAATTGCACAAAAACACTGCAATCCTAATATTTGCCATTACACTTTGCAAACTGTTTTTCTGCTGGCTCTGAAGGTAGTGAGAAACAGAGGCAGGAGGTCAGTGAAAGAAAAGCAAAATCCCAAGATTCCAGAAGCTGGAGCTTTCTTGGGGCAGGGTGGGGGCGGGAAATAATTTTTAAAAAAATATTATACAGGCTGATTTTATTATGGATCTTTTTGGAAGTTGTCACACCCTGAGGCAGGATGGTGCTGGGGAATCAGCAGTGCCCTGGCAGTGCTCTGTGGGGCTGCGGCAGGGAACAGGCTGGCTTATCTGCAGCCACAATTGAAGGTGGCATTTTGAGTGTGCAATTACGCACATCCTTTCTTTTCTCATCTCCGCCAGCTCTTTCAATCCTGCTGCTCCTGCTAGTATTTACTGCTGAGGGTGGCTGAATTCTGTACACTGCCTGCTTGGCCTGAATTTCATCACACACACACACACACACATATGCACAGAGCATCCCACCTCCATCTGAATGCAAAGGTGGCAAAAAAAAAAAAAAAAAAAAAAAAGAAAGAAAAGAAAGAAAAAGCCAGCCCTTTGTTTTCCAGCCATCTCTCTTTATTGCACAGGGAAAGTTGGGCTGCCACAGTGGGGTGGGGGAAAAAAATTGGGGAGCACAGAGGAGGCATGGGGGAAGAGAAAAGGTTAAATACTGCCATATTTCATGTAAATCTTCCTGCTTTTTTATTCTTTTTCCCTTTCATACCTTCCCATTAGTTTCAATCCTGCCTGCTCCAGTGGAAATTCCTGCTGTGGAAAGGTTCAGCTTTTTTATATTACAGCTGTGCTGACAGCACATGGGGTTTGTGCCTGCACAGGAGCAGTTTTGGTACCCTGGAGGCCACCAGACCCTCTCTGCAACTGCAACGTCTCTGGGATGTCTCTGGCAGCCATGGGCCATCAGAGGTACTTGGAGTCTATTGAGGGCTCATTCTTCTGCCCCCAGAAGCCCCTTTTTTGCAAATCTTACAGAAAAGCCACGTCACACCCCCCCAGCCCCCCACCCCCCCAACACTCCTTTGGTTAATTTGATAGAAATCAAGCAACGAGTTGCAGTTATTTTAGGATACTTAGGGGTACTGGTGAAGATGGGTTGGGGAATAGAGTTGGTGTGGCATAAAATTCTGGCCTCAATGGTTTCTCCCAGATTCTTAAGATGCTTCACCAGCCCAATTCATAACCCAGAAGGATAAAATGACAACAAAGCCACAGCCCTGGCCTCAGTGACCACATGGATGTGGGAGTCACTTCCAGACTCCTGCACCTCTCTTGCTTCACCCTGAAAAACTGGGGCTTTCCAGCCACCCAGAGGCACTTTCTGCTCCGTGCTGCTCAAGCAAGGAAGGTCAGGCAGTGAGCAACCAGAAAAATCAGTGGTAAGAGACCTCTTAAAATGCTAATTAAAAAAAAAAACAAGTCCATTATTTGGGGAAATAAAAAAATCCATGAACACTCCATCATTTAGCAGCTCTAGCACAAGCCAAAATGACAGCAGCAGTGTCCCACCCTCCCAGGGATATCCCTCTGTGACAAGAGGGATGCAGAGGAGGCAAAATACCTTGGTTTCCTCAGTGGTGGATGTTGCATCCCGAATCCAGCGACCCCTCAGGTGAGTCAAACCTGTGCCAGAGCAAGGTGGCCACGCTCACCCCTTTCCCACAGCAAAACAAACCAAAGGACAGAGTGAGGGCTGGAGCTTTTCCCTCTGGTTTCTCCTTGCACAGCAAAATGGTGGTTCCAAACACTGGTTCCCTTCCAACATCCCTTGCATTTCTCCTCTCTTTTGACTTAAAATGTGACTTTGGCTTTCAAGTTTAAAAGAAGAGAAACAAGAGCTGACATTTGCGTCAATATGAAACAACGGGTTTTGCCTCATTTAGACTTAGTGCCATGAGTGTTTCTGCTTGCTGGTTTTTAAAAAGGAAACAAAACAACATTTGACACTGAGTGCTGGGTATCCCTTTCTTTCAGAAAGCTGCTCTGCAGCAAAGCTTCCTGTTCACAGTTACAAGAGCAATTTAGGTTGGATGGGACCTCTGGAAACCTCTGCTCCAATCCCACCTGCCACTCTAGAAGGGCTAGCTTAAAGCAGGGGTTTTTACTTCATTTATAAAAATAAATGCAATTTTCTGTTAAAAAAAATCAAGACAGTTTTTATTTGAAAGTTCTGATGGGAAAAAAAAACACCTTTTCCTCTCCCACTCTGTGTTTTTGGAAGCATCCCAACACTTTTCAACCATCTAGAAGTTATCCAGGTGAGGACTTTCATTAGCAACCACTACCTCCGTCCTGCCTGACCCACCACTTCATATGGTCAATTGCACCATTCTTAAATCTCACTCAGAGTTTGCTGGGGATCATTTAGCAAACGACTTTGTGTTTGCAATCTGCTCCCCCAATAAAATTTTCTGTGCTTCTAACCACAAAAGGAGGCAGCGGGTGTGCATTAAGTGCATGCATGCTGTGTGTTTACAAACACATCCAAGCACTGTGGATCAGCTTTATGAGCACTATGCACAGCAGTGGATGCAAATTGGTTTAGCTCAGTCAATGAAGCCAGAGCATTTAGCAGCAGCCACAAGACCTGGCCTTCTGCATATTCCTCTGCAGTGTATATTTATCTAACTAATCTTCAACATATTAGCGATAATCTTTGTCGTTTTCCTTTAATGAATGGCTGACACGCTCTCCTGGAAGCTGTTACTGTAGAGACCACCAGAGAGAAGAAATCAGATATCCTATCTCCAATCGTTTATCACTATCAGATCAGGGACAGAGCTTTTTCCCCTGTCTATTTCCTCAATACCTCCCAGCATGTTCGGTTATTAACCTCACTTAGCCTCCAGCAGAGCCTGGGAGACCAAACCAGAAAGGTTCAAATGTTATTCCCCGGCTTCTCCATGCCAGAAATCTTGGGGCAGAACAAGATAAGGAGGGAGGGTAAAGCGGGATGGGGGAATCCTTAAAGAACTTGGCCACCGAAGGGGTTTTCTTTAAACCATGTAACTCATCCAGTGACACCAATCTCTGCTGAGTCGGGAACCAAGGAATTACTCACTTGTTATCAGCTCTTCACCAAGGGCTGTGATCTCATTAGCTCTCCAAGACTAATGAAAGAGGGATGCCAGCCAAGGATGCTGTGGGAGCAGAGGATCATGGAACAAGGGATGCTCATGGCTGCTGTGCTGCCATGAGCAGGACAGGCTTCCCAGTGAGAGGACTCTGTCTCTGAGTTAATATCCCTGCAGCAGCCAAGTTTCCCCCACAGCCACCCCAGTGCACAGCCAGAGGGTGTCTGCTTTCAGAGCACTCCTATCCAAGGCTGCATCCCACAGGGTTGCTAAAATCCCCTAGTTAGGAAGAGTCTGTGCCACAGGGCTGACCAAATTCTGTGTCCACTAACTACTTAACAAGATTCCTTGCTCCCACTCCCAACCTCCAGCATATCAGAGTTAATGCTCTTCCTCATTTCCAGGCCAAAAGCCAAGGCACATCTTCGAAGAACTGTTTTCCCTCCTATCCTTGGAGTATTTGATTTGTGAAAGTCTGCAGAACGCGCACTACAGTCATCTAGTTAAGCCTGAGATTTCTCACCCCACACCTCCATCACACTCTGTCTAGAAATGTTCAGAAATATCCACAATAACCCTTCCTTTCAGTGCAGTCCCATGAACAAAACAGGAGGCCTCAGCTCCTAAGTCCTCCATGCAAAGTCTACATGTTCTGCTCAGTGGGACTGCGAATGTCTATACTTTTCTTTTAATACTTTTTTGTTTATACTTTGGGGTTGCTTTTCACCTTCCAGATGACGTCTGGGATCCTCAGATATTTCTAATCTGTGGGACGTAGGAATGCTTCAAGCTCCCAAGCTTGGTCACACACCCATTGCCTTGTCCCATCTTTGTTTTAGGGTGAACCCTGGCACGTGTTATCCCACCTCTACTTTGCACCCTCTGGCTTCACCCTGTTGTCCAACTGGAAACCTAGCTGCTGGAAGCCAGCACATCCCTCAAATGGATAGGAGAAAGTCCAGGAGCCCAGGTTTAACAGATAAGCCTGGATGTGACTTTTTGGGATACTTCAGATCATCTGGACATGATTGGGAAGCACTTCTAGACACACATTCATGCTGGCTGCTGGCAGTATCACCCTCTCAGGAGCTCCGTCTTCATTTTCTCACTCGAGCTGAAAGTGTTGTGTTACAGCTTTAAACCATAATGAAAATTTCCACCAAACCCAGTTGTTCTGTACCCCACTCACTGCAAAGCTTCCCTCTCAGGGACTACAACACTCATATACCATATTTTGATGGCTACAGTGAACACCAAGGAACATTCAGTATATGTTAATCTGAACACTGAGGGGGGGTCTTGGCTGAGTTTGGACTGCCAAGCTTGGAAGCCACTGAAAATCCTCTGAGCGGCTGATATGACAGCAAGAAGGGTCTTCGATAGATCTTGACAGCTGTCCAGTTTTTCACTTACAAGTTGTGAGTGACAAGCTCTTTACTCTTTCCCCATGATTGTGTGGATGTGGAGATTGAGGTCCATACAGCTGAATTAAAACCCTTGGCCTAACCATGTCATCTCATGGGTAGAGAGACAGACCAGACATGTACACAAGATCTCTTGATTTGTTCCTTGAGGTGAGGAAATAGGGTTAGAAAGGCTGGTGGACCTGGGTGTCAGTGACCACATGCACAGCATGGAGGGGGTGGTAGAGACACATTACTCAAAGGGAACTTCCTTGCAGCCATCTAGGTGAGTTGTTTTGTGACTTCCTAAAGACTAATTCGTCCAATTTGTATCACCTTTTGCTGTGGATTCTGACTAAGGCTCCTGCCCCATCTGCAAGAAGACAGGTTCATATCCTGCTTTGAGATTCCCAACACTTGCAACACAGGGTTAACTGAAGCCCTTGGACAAAGCCATGCAATGCTTGTTCTAGTCTAAAGAAAGAAGAAATCCTCAGGAATCCATGAATGAGGCATTTCACAGCTTCACAGAGTCTTTCTTCAAACGGCTGGGGATAAAGTCGTTGCCCTTTTGTGCCAGATGAGACACAATCCCTTCACCTCCCTTCCTCGAGTGTCTCATTCCAGAGTTAAATTGCATTTTCTTGTTGTCTTTTTCACACCATGAAAACCTCTCTCATATCCATCCTTGGTTTCAGGGTGCCCTCCCCTCTCCTTTGTGACTCTCAGGCTGGAACATTCTGATCCATGGGGTATTTCCTCACTTCTTTCAATCATCCCTCCAATTTACTCACATCTACCCGCCAGATACCCTGCTCCCTTGTTCAGGGAACAGGGCCTGATGCAGAGGACCCCAAAGAGTTAACCGTCTTCCATGGTTATCTGGGTGCATCTCCACAGTTCCCAGGCACAGATTCCTGGAGCCAGCAATACTGCTGAGGATTTCGGCAGGGCGACAGAGCCACTTAGTACGCGCCGCTGTCGGTAACAGAGTGGCGTGGCGGGATGGGGCTGAAAGCAGATCCCCGCTTTCAGGTGACACTGAGGAGGGGAGATAGGGTTTCTCCTGGGGGAGGAGGAGGTGAGGAGCAGCCCAAGGAGAGGGTGGGTACAGAAGGCTGTGAGAAGGTGGCATCCTTCACGGTCAGATGACCTCTGGCATTTCCCTGACAGCTTGAAAAGTGAGATAACCAAGGGTTAAATCCTTTGCTATGAATCAGCAGGGCAGGATGAAGAAGGCTTCACCTTGGTTTCAGTCAGCCCTTTGATACAGGCTCAGGCAGGGGCAAAGAGGTAGTGCTTCCAGGTGTGAGTGCAATGAGCTGAAGTGGTGCAATGCACCATGGAGAGAGGATATCCGAGGGGCAACCCTTGGTGCACTCTCAGTGAGTTTGCAGGCAACGCTAAGCTGGCAGGAGTGTTGATCTGCTTGAGGGTAGGAAGGCTTTGCAGAGGGATTTGGACAGGCTGGAGTGGTGGGCTGGGGCCAATAGCATGACGGTTCAGTACCAGGTCATGCACTTGGGTCACAACAACCCCATGCAGTGCTACATGCTGGGGACAGAGCAGCTGTGAACTACCTGGTGGGAAAGGACATGGGCATGCTGGTCAACAGCAGCTGAACATGAGCCAGTAGTGTGCCCAGGTGGCCAAGAAGGCCAACAGCATCCTGGCTTGTAAAGAAATAGTGTGGCCAGCAGGACCAGAGAAATGACTGTCCCCCTGTACTCATCACTGGTGAGGCCGCACCTCAAATCCTGTGTTCAGTTTTGGGCCCCTCACTGCAAGAAAGACATTGAGGTGCTGGAGCATGTCCAGAGAAGGGCAACAAATCTGGTGAAGGGTCTAGAGCACAGCCCTTATGAGAGGCAGCTGAGTTGTTCAGCCTGCACAAAAGGAGGCTGAGGGGAGACCTAATTGTTCCCTACAACTACCTAAAAGAACACCTACCTAAAGGTGGGTGTTGGTATGTTTTCCCAAGTAGCAAGTGATGGGACAAGAGGAAACAGCTTCAGGTTGCACTGGGGGAGGTTTAAATTGAATATGAGGAAAAATTTCTTCCCCCAAAAGGTTATCAAGCATTGGAAGAGGCTGCCCAGGGAAGTGGTGTAGTCAGTATCCCAGGAGGTATTTAAAAAATGTGTAGACGTGGCACTTAGGGACATGGTCTAGTGGTCGACTTGGTAGTTAGGTTTATAGTTGGACTAGATGGTCTTAAGGGTTTTTTCCAACTAAATGATTCTTTGAGTCTAAACCAGTTCCTGGCAAAGAGGTGACTTAACTCAGTGCTCAGATGAGTACAGTATGACAACCAAGGTAGCCGCATTGATTGTCCCCACATGGGCATGTTGGTATCAGTCTGGAGGGCTCAGAGATGGGTGGGAGGTCCAGCTGTATGCCACTAGCCAGAAACCCTCATGCAACAGGTTATCAGTGCAGAGGAGCATCCCAGAGAGAGGAGGAATGGACCAGCAAGCAAAGTGTTAAGAGAAACCATCCCAGTGAAATACATTCAGTAAGAGCTGGATGAAAGAGAGGGAGGGGAGACTGAAGTCCAGCTGGACCTCTCCTCTATCCCCCCGTTTGATTTTATGGGCTCTGAAATGTTGCCCATCTGCCCTCAGTGTATGCTGCTCTTTTTTAATTGAAACAGACAGAGGGTATTGACTAGCTATCAAAATTCATATCTATGCAACATTTCATTTCCAGTGGCCTCAGCACTCTGCCACCACCTCTCCGTTATTCCCTATCCTTTCAATATAAAGGCAACTGTCACTTCGATAAACGGCCCCTAATGGTGGGCAGTGAAGGTGGGAGTTGGGGGAGAACTGCTTGCAAGGGTGGGACAAAAAGCTTTCAAATCCTGCTGGAAAACTTAGTCAGGAAAGAGAAAAAAACAAACTCCCGGGACTTTTATTTTTTTTATAACTGGGAGATTTCATTAATTGATTGACTATTAAGGCTAATATAATTTTGATGATGTCGCCTATCTTTTCTGCCATTGATTTTAAGTCAGGGTCTCTTTCTTGCCTTTTGGTTGTATTTTTGGTAACGGGGCCCATTGTTATTAAAATTCAATTGAATTTTCACTATCTCTGCACCAAAAGCCAGATTAGCCAAAAAGAAGGATGAAAATTAGTGTTATTGGTATTTATTCAATCGAACATTTACTACTGCTGGTTTGGTTCATCCTTTTTGCCTCGGCAGGCTGCTCTTTACAACAGAGAGCAAGAAAGAAGTGCCCACTCTGTTTGTTCAATTGAATTTTCACTTATTTTCCCTTCCACATTAAGTAGCTTTGGTAATGGGAGGATTTCTTAATCCAAGGCAAAAGAAAGAAAAAGAGAAAGATGATTCAGAGCAAAACTGCCTGTTTCTGATGTTGACAGCAAATACGCAGAGGTCACGGGAAGGCAAAAGTTGTTTTCATGCATATCTTGCTGCCCAGGTGGATGTCTTAGCCATATGGTCCAGCTGTGCCGTCAGGGAAATGGGTGCAACATTTTTCTGTGGTGTCTTAAAACTATTGTCACATCTGCAGGTGCTCAGACACCTGCAGTCCCATGGACACACGCCCTGGTACTCACACCCCTGTGACACATGCCGCCTTGTGCATTTTCTGTACCTACAGAAGCAAATAAAATAGGCCAGGCGAGTTCTTCATAGCGAGTGGCAAGCACAGGTCACATCCAGACAGTTCAGCCCTCTGAAGCCTATGAATAGGCAGTGGACAACCATGCTTGACCCCTTGTGATGGTGCACACACCCCTTTGCCCTCCACTGAGGGTCACAGTGACAGGGTGAGTTGGATTCCTAAACACAAGCATCGCAGCAACCAGCTGCTAACAGCAACCATTCATCTTCACAGGACAGACACCAAGCCTGGGTTCTCTTTGGTGGAAGAAAAAAATAGTTTTGGCTGATTTGGTGCCAGAGAAAGGTCATCCTTAGTCTGGTTTACAGCCTGGGTGAAACTGGTGAGGCAGAAGTTCTCCTTGTCACTGGGTCTGTCCCTCTGACACATCAAGATGGCTTTTTGCTGGCAGTGCAGGTTTAGGACCCTTGTTCTCTGCATCAGCAATTCTCCAGTTCCTGTCAGAGCAATCCGATCATCCTCAGCAGCAATTCAGGAGAAGACCATTGGGTCAAGCCACCATAGGTGAATGTGCCTTGGTGCCACCAGCCAACACCTCCAGTGCTGGCCCTAGCCCCTAGCCCAGAAACTCCATGCTTTGCCCCAGCCGTACCTTGAACCCCACCTTTATCCCTCATCAGCTCATCTGGAACATGCTTCAGCAGGGCTGTGAGTCCAGATGGATGGATACTGATGTGCAGCTTGATTGGATGTGGACTTCCTACTTGGCCTGCTGCCTGCTGCCCTCAGGTTTCCTTTCTGACATTTGGGTGGTGCAAAATACCCAGGAACAAATGTTCCACTAGTCCCACCTATGCCACAGGGAGGCCAGATCCTGCCAGGTACTGCCTGCCTGTGCTGGTTCCTCCTTTGCCATGACTCTGGCCATGAAGACCAAACCTTGCCTCCATCCCCTAAACCTGATGCTAGCAGACCTGGAAAAGACCCTCCATTTACTGGGACTTTTGCATATCTCCTGCAGGGCAAGCTGCTCACCCACGTCCCCACCCCAGCTCAGCCACACAGCATCGTATGTCCTCGCTCGTATGTGTCCACAGGGTCAGTCACATGGCTACCGCACTCGCACACATGCAGTGAGCAAGTGCCACTCTGCACTTCCATATGCTTCCCCTCGCATCCATATATGCCTGCAGAGGCCACTTTGCAAGCCTGGGTGACACCTGTGAGGGGTTAGCTAGGTCCCTGGATCCATCCACCCCTGGGAGAGGTGGGGAGTGGTACAGAGAGAGACAGGGAGAGCTGGCAGGGTTACAGTGTGACATCTTCCTGCATCAGGTCACCCTTGCATTAGATACATCATGTCGCTCTTTGGAGCCTTGGGCACCTCCATAGTAAAAACAGCATTTCTCCATCTCAAACCAAATGCAAGAACCTGCTCTCCCCGTCAAACACCAGATGAGACATTGCCACTGGCCACCAATTTCCTCCTACCCATGTGTGCCTCCAGAAGCAGCCTTACCAAGAATAAATCAGACAATTAAACTAGCATTATGACATTAGCTTTTAAAACCCTCGTCCTATGAAATAATGTCCCCGTGTTAGCACACCACACATAGAAAGCACCAGGGGCGTAAAACTTTTATTATTAAAATTAACATTTAAAACCCGTACCATGAAGTAATGTGTGAGGTGAGCGTGGATAAATCAAACAGTTAAACTAGTAACGTAACATTAGCAGTTAGAATCGTGACCATGAAATAAAGTCAAGGTTAGGAGATGGATAAATCAGACAGCTTAGCCAGAGCTTCTTTATGTTAACACTTAAAATCCCTTGACCCAGGGGACAAAGATCCAGACGGGGAAATTAAACAGGGCACAAAAATTACCTATACAGGGCCTGATTCTGGCATTGTACAGCCATAAGCTGAACTGGGAGGCACTCAGAAGAAGAAAACCACAGAGGAAGAGGAGATCTGGGGCTGTTCAGTTGTTTTGGAGGCTACAGGGACATTTCTATGGGCTGCAGCGAAAGATGGAGTAAAGGTATTTTATTGTAGAGGTCTAGCAAAAGTCCTTTTCTCCTAACAAAGCTTCAAAGGAAGGACTTCGGTGAAAGAAGGGATGAGGGTCTGTTTACTGGTAACTCAAATCACTTTTGCAAATCCACAGCAGCTCCTCAGCCACCTTCTTGAAATACAGGACTGCACCAAGAACAGCTGAATTCCCCATCACCCTTCAACCCATCTATGTGATTTGGACACATGGGGCTGAGCACAGCCGGCTGCACCCATGCACATGGTGAGGTTGGCTCAAGCCCATCCTTCAGGCCCATCTCTTGGTGCAGACCCAGCCATGGAAGGTATCTAAGTAAGCTACATGGTACCTAGTGGTCTGCCATACCCCTGCCCATGGCAGTTGGTGATAGGTGATTAGGATGGTCCTGAATTTATCCAGGCTGATCTCAGAGACCCACAGAACTTGATACCATGTGAAAAATGCCATTTGCAGGGGAAAAAAAGGAAAATAGGGAGTAAGCATGGGGTATCTGAGTGTCTCAAAAAGTGCAGGAAGGGTTCAAGTCACATATAAAAGATCTTATGGTGTTCTCCAAAGAAAGGCTGTTGCTCACACCTTCCTGTCTTTCTCACACAACCCTGGCAAGGCATTCAGAAAGTATTTATGGATATATTGGTCTCTCTGGATTTTGCCATGATGTTTTCTAACCCATGTGTAATACACCAAGGAGCTCTGCTAGCATGTCTCTTAGGGTGGGCAGGTTCACGCTTCCACACTGTGCTGTGCAGGCAAACCCAGCTCCCCATGGTCTCCCTCACACAGTGCCAATACCACCAGAACGGTGGACTTTGACACCAGAGGCCATGAGTTGCATTGAACTCATTGAAGAAGGGCCATGGGGAGATGACTTTGTTGACAGCAATGGGTAAGCACTCATTGGCTCCCAAGAAAGTGGTGTCCCCTGAGGTTTGATTACATGGTCTGAGGATGGCTGGGCTCCAGGACTGGTAGTGCTTCATCTTCATAAGCTGGAGGTGACATTGGGCAGCAGCTGGAGGACCTGGAGGGAACAGTTCATTCACTGGTGACAGCCACAGTATAGGGCCTCTTCAGGACACTTGTACTTACCTGTATTCTCCACAGTGACAACCTGCACCTCTATAACCTCAGCCACAACCTATATTGCCATGATGAGCCATCAGGAAAAACTTCCATTGCTGCTGCACACAGAGGGATCATTCCTTGCCAACTTTCTGCCTTCTGCCTGTGAGACTCAGGCCTTGCTTTTTACCATGAAGTTTGTTAGAACCTTTACCCATTCCTTTCCAAGGAATACCCTACAATCCTTTCCAAGAAGAGCCAACACCAAGCTACTCCCACCAACTTGTCAAAAGTTTGATCTCTCACTGGGGAAAGGTTGGAGACAGAAAATGTTACTCAGGGTTTTTTCTCCTTCTCTGAATGGCCAAAGAAGACCAAACTCTTGGCTAAAGAGGGCCGGAAAGTCTATTTCTAACAGACATGACCTTAAGAGGTTACATAACGTAGCACCAAGGTGTCCCCAACTCTTCTGCCTCATGAAGTTTCAGATGTAGAGAAATGATGACAAAGAGAAGGAAAAGGCAGGGTGGCGATGGGAACAGGGTGGGATATGATGTCATCTTCCCACCCCCAAAGGAACCCTGAATTATTAATCAGAAAAGAAAGCGGTTCCTGCAACCCAAGCCGAGGTGGCTCTGATTTCATCTCTCTACAGCCCTGGCGCTTGGCTGCACCGACTGGTCCTGCTTCCAGAAGGGAGCGTCTCACAGGGAAAGTGGGCAGCAAGAGGCCAAGGGGAGCACACTGGCGGGGGGGGGGGGGGCGGGGGCGCCCAGGCAGCATGGGCCCATGTCTCTGCAG
>JAVJGJ010000037.1:11622252-11633948 GCA_035590215.1 Microhierax caerulescens
CCCCCCCCCCCCCCCCCCCCCCCCCCCCCCCCCCCCCCCCCCCCCCCCCCCCCCCCCCCCCCCCCCCCCCCAGACCAGGCAGCATGGGCACATGTCTCTGCAGCATCAGCACCAAGATCAGCCGTGACCTCCAGCTGCATCCTCAGCCCTTCTCAGATGGTGGAAGGAGGAAGACAGAAGACTCACTCACGCCCTGCCACCCATTGGGGTCTCTTGGCATGGATGGAGCTTGTTGAAGATATCCCATCCCATGGGGTAAGGAGAATGGTCTCTAGCTACCATAGGCACAGGGGACATGCTTACTGATGGATACATCAAGAGTTTTCTTCATCACAGTGCAACGCAGCTACTTTTCAGTGATCTGTGTGCAATGACCTGCATAGGTCTCAGCCTAGATGGAAGAAATAGGGCAGAGACCAGTGTCACCACTCCTGTCTTACTGCCCAATCTCATCAGCCTGGACCTACTCTTTCACTCTCGCTTTGTCCTTTTCCTCTCTTCCTTTCCATCCATGGACTTTCCCAGTAGGTTTGCTTTTCCCTCTCTCCACCCCTAGCAATGATGATTCTGTAACACCCAGTGGCATTTGTGGTGCCCCAGAGCCAAATCCTGCCCTTGCCATTGCTGTGAGATTTCCAGAAGCATGCATTGCATTTTCACTGCTTGGTATCCAGAGGGTAAAAGACGAGGAAGCTCAGAAAAGAACTGCAGCATCTGCTAAAAGACTTTGACAGCAATTCATCTATTTGAGAATATGGACAATTATTATTTTTTAAATTAACAGTATGTTTTAACCAATGGAAGGATAATGAATATCGGTTAGGAGGGAATTGGAAGTCGGGGTCAAGAGTAAATTACAGAAGCAAGAACAATTTCCCCAAAACCTCAGATTTCTCTCTGTCTTGGAGGGTGTCCAGGCCTCTGATGTTTCTCTTTGCCCTGCTGTAGACCAGTAGCTCGTAGCAGCTGGTAGCACACTCGGCAGCAAGGCTCACCCTTGCATTGGAGCCGAGTCTGGGAGGAGGGATGATGAGGAAGGCTGACCTTCCTGATGACCCCTTCCTGCAGGCCATAATGGCTGATCCTCTCTTCCAACCTTGGAGTCCTGTATGAGGAAGAAAACTCATCACAGAAACAGAGACCCTTGGCAATTATCTAAGCACAACGTGAAAGCTGTTATTTTCCATTTCAACATCCATATCCAGAACTCTTCTGCAGAGAGCAGGGACTGTGACAAGCCAACAAGCCAGCTAACTACTTCAGAGTGTTTGCATCTATCTTTAATTCTGCAACCCTATACCTTTATCTCCCCCTTAGGGAGCCAGCACTGGGCTTATTCAGCTGACCAAATGCAGGAGTGAGGTGAGCTGTGTCCTGAACTCCAGCTCTTGGCTCAGTCTGCATGACTGCAGAGAGAGCCCAAGGTAACCAGCCCAGGCAAAGTACCACAGATACTTCCCTGTAGTCAGATCAATGTCCACTCTAGGAAGAATGAGCCATGTGAGTAGCTGGTAGTCAGGAGAGAGAAATCAGCACTGTTTCCACTCTGCAGACTACTAGTGCTTGACAATTTTTGCATTTTTATCAGTGGGTGTTCCATCCATCCCATGGGTCATTGAATATCCCTCATGCTGCTTCACATCTCCACAAAAACTCTGAAGGCCATGGAGCACCTCAGCAACATGGGAGGCCTTCACAGCTCCAGGAAAAATAAGAATGTTGGGAAGACAGGATGAAATGCCACTTGAAAACTGATCAGTAGGGTTGGTGAAAAGTAGGGAGAAAGTCCCTCATCTGAAAACAGCCTCCTACATCAAGTTGGAAGAATGCACCCTAAATTCCACTGTCAGTATTGACTGGCTCCGCATAACAGGAGCCTGGATATACAGCACAAATGTGGATGACTTTGCTGTTGACTCCTCTACTCAATGAGATGAACCCTACTGAAAGTTTTTAGCAAAAATACCTATTGGCATTTGTTACCATGCCTGACAAGGTCTTACTCCGTGAGACCCACTGCGCTGAACGTGCTGAGAATATGGCTTTAAGTAAGGAAGGTGTCTACAGGTTGATTCAAGTGCCTTGTGCTTTGTATGCAAATGGAAGCGTGGCTGTGATATATCAAAGTCAAGAAGTGTGCAAGTTCAGTTATTCAAACTGCAATAATGAAAACAGATATTAAATTCACAGGAACGTGTTTGGAGACCAGTACAGAGTTATGGTGCGTGAAACAAAAGACAAGTCCTACAAAGAGCAAATTGATCAGCATCTGCACCAGGCAACTGCCAAAAAGAAATTTTCTTGGAACCTTCAAATGTGAGTTAAAAGGTAAAATTGTAAGAGTCATTTAAAAGGTGGAGCTGAGTCTGATGTTTGTGTTGCCTAATCACTGAAAACAAGGATGATAAAACAGGTACAGAAATGGGGTTGCAGCAAGAAGCAAGAAGAGCTGAACTGCTGTGGCCATGCTCTGAGCTTGTCATTCCAGAAGGATATTAAAATTATTGCAATCATAGACTCATAGAATCACAGAGTGGTTTGGGTTGGAAGGGAACTTAAAGATCATCTAGTTCCAACACCCCTGCCATGGGCAGGGACACCTCCTGCTACATCAGGTCACTTAAAGCTCCGCCCAACCTGGCCTTTAATGCTTCCAGGGATGGGGCATCCACAGCTGCTCTGGGTAACCTGCTCCAGTGCCTCAGCACCCTCACAGTGAAGACTTTCTTCCTAATATCTGATCTAAATCGACCCTCTTTCAGCTTAAAGCCATTATTACTTGTCCTATCGCTACATGCCCTTGTCAGATGTCCCTCTCCAGCTTTCAATCCTTAGGGAAACTTTGAAAACTGTTTAAAAATTAGAAGGAAAAAAAAATATCCTTGCAGTGAGAGCAGAGGATCACCAGATTAACTTCCAGATTTATAGCCTGTGAAGGCTAATTTTAAAGCACCCAAATGAGATTCTGTTTTTCAAGGCAAAGGAAGACATGAAGGGCTGAAATCAGCAGCAGCATGTCCCATACCTGACAACACTCATTGCCAGTGCTTTACTTTCCACCTCTGTCAACACTTTGCAGGGCAAGTTTCTGCAGATGTAGTGAAGGAAATGGTGGGAAGAGTCCCCTTGCAGTCTAAACTTGGCTCCTGTGCAGAAGTTACTTTTCTTTTTGCTATTTAATTAGTCTAAAGAGTCCTAAATGCAGCAGGCAGTTAGAGAACAGCTCTGCCAAGGGGGTGATGTTCATGTCTTCTCTATGCCCACATGCTCAGCTTTATTTTAAACAGCCTTGGAGAAGAGCTTCTTATTTCCACATCACCACCTTCCTCTACATGTGGCCTTTCTCATCTTTTCTTCCTTATCTCCCTCTTTTTGACCTACTTAGTGAATCGGGGCTGACTGCAGAAGGCTGCATCTTCCACAACAGCAGGAGCTTAAAGACCAGTAAAGTTTTTCTTTGAGCATCCCAGTGGTGCTGTGGGCTTGCCATGAGATTCAGGGCAGTAGCCATCACTCTGCTCCTGTCTTCTCTTCCTCTCTTTGAAACCCTCCCCGTCTGTGTTATGGCAAGATGATCATCTGATCATCAGTGAATGTGGGGTCCCCAACAAGATATAGCTCCATTAGCGTTTTCATTGTCTTCAAGCGTGTGTTCAGGACATGAACTCTAAATGTGTGTATGCATGTGTGGACACGTGTAGGCACATACAGGTAGGTGTACCTGGAGGTATCTGTATAAGTAGCTACCCATGTGCGCCTCTCCATACAATACATATGTGCATATCTGTGAATACCTAATGCTTATTTAAACTGGGTCCTGAAACCCAGCTGAGACCTCCTGCAATTCCTACCACGGATGGCTACTCGGAAAGGCTGACGCAAGCGCCTGGATTCCTGGGAGACCTCTCTCTCTCTCTGCCTCATAAGCAAAGTGGCTTTCCCGAGAGGTTTGAGGATGCAGAAGGGAG
The DNA here is from genome assembly GCA_035590215.1 of Microhierax caerulescens. Classification (NCBI taxonomy): domain Eukaryota; kingdom Metazoa; phylum Chordata; class Aves; order Falconiformes; family Falconidae; genus Microhierax; species Microhierax caerulescens. The sequence continues at coordinate 11,626,221 of JAVJGJ010000037.1, forward strand.
CTGCTCGCTCAGCAGCTGTGCTACAGGGAGTGTTTCCTAATGGGGCACTTGCAACAAGGTCAATGGGGCAGAACCTGTTTCTGGAGGGAAGAGACTTGGGGAAGTGCAATGTTTCTCCCCTTGCATTAGGGGGACACCTATCCAGTTTTAAACCAGTATCTTGTCTTTCGGAGCGGTGTCTGACCAATAGAAAATCTGTCCTGGATGCTGAAAGTGCCTGTGGAAGGCACTGGGAATATTTCCATACCTCTGATGGCCTGCTAGCCTTGGACAGAAGTCAGTATATTGCTTATTAGTTGTGTTTTCCTCCCTCTAACAGCCACAAGAAGAAGCCTGGCTGCACCCCACTTGCCATGTTAGACCCAAACATATAAAGCCAATATTTAGGAAACTTCAGTGCTCCCCAAATAAAACCACTCCTGGGGGTGTTGGTGGATGAGAAGCTCAACATAACCCTGAAATGTGTGCCTGCAGCCCAGAAAGCCAATCCTATCCTGGGATGCACCAAAAGAAGTGTGGCCAGCAGGTCAAGTGAAGTGATTCTCCCCCTTTACTCCTGGACCCCACCTGCAATACTGCATTCAGCTCTGGGCTCCCCAACAAACGAAGGACATGAACCTGTTGGAATCAGTCCAGAGGAGACCATGAAGATGACTGGGGGCTGGAGCACCTCTTCTATGAAGACGGGCTGAGAGAGTTGGAGTTGTTCAGCCTGGAGAAGAAAAGGCTCCAGGGAGACTTTATAGGAGCCTGCCAGTGCCTAAAGGGGGCTACAAGACAGCTGGGGAGGGACTTTTTACAGGGACATGAAGTGATAGGACAAGGGGGAATGACTTTAAGCTGAAAGAGGGTAGATTTAGATTAGATATAAGGAAGAAAATATTTACTGTGGGGGTAGTGAGACACTGGACCAGGTTGCCCAGAGAAGGTGTGGATGCCCTATCCCTGGAAGTGTTCAAGGCCAGGTTGGACAGAACTTTGAGTGACCTGATCTAGCGGGAGGTGTCCCTACCCATGGCAGGGGGGTTGGAACTAGGTGACCTTAAAACATCCTTTCCAACCCAATCCACTCTGTGAGTGTATGAATTCCTTAAAAATTCCTTTTTTTTTTTTTTTTTTTTTTTGTGTGTGTGTGTGTGTGTATGTGTGTTTTTCATGGGGTTGGATGCCACAGCAAATCCTTCACATCACTTGCAGTCTGGCTTTTTCCTGGTGCTCAAGGTATCAGCAGAGCAGAGGTGGAGGGGTTTCAGTGTGTGTTCCCCTCTATCCCAGTCCAGCAATACTGCACAAACTTCTCCTGAGGAGGACTCGTGGCTCCATGACTGGGGCAGTGAACAGTAGATTTAAAGTTCTTGGATCTCCAGTTTAACCTGCAGATTTTCCAAGTAACATTTGCCCAGTAAAACATTTCCAAGAGTGGGATTTACTGTCATAATTAATAGGTTATGATTAGGTCAATAACTTTCATCAACCTAGCTGAGAGAGAACCTATTAATGAAACTGTAAAACAACGTAAACTCTATGGAGAAGATAGGAGGGAGAATTTACAACTTCCCAGAAGCCCTAGTAACTAAAGGGACGATTTACAGGAAGTAAAATGAACCGGGTGCCCATAAAACACAACCAAAATTATACCCATATCCAAACAAGACAAATTAAAAAGGTTTAAGTGGATTTCTCAGCCCAAATAAAACAGAGCATCTCAATTGAGAGGAGACATTTCATGTTGCATTTTATGGAGTGCAGGAGAGGAAGATGCATGGAAATGTGAAAGCATATCAAACAGGTCGATAAGAAATCAGTGGCGTAGCCTGACACTCCTGATAGCCCCTTCAGTCTCAGCCCATCAGATGTGGTCCAGCAGTCACTACCAGCTCCAGAGTAACAAGGCAGCATGGCCAGCAGCCACTTCTGCACCACAGCCAAAATGCAGAAGCCCTAGATTAAAATTCAGAAATGAAACGTGTTCATCCTGCAGCCCATGGAAAGGAACCCTTTCCGTTTTGGATGGCCTGAGAGGACATATCCCAACACTACAATATTAACCTCTTCAGTCACTGCCCAAAGTAGCAGGGTCCTCCAGACATGTCACCACATCTTCCAATCACGGGCCCTAGGAGAGCATCTGATCTGTCCTCTACTCAGCTTTCAGCTTTCCAGAAAATAGATTTCCATTTTCTGGGTCCTAAAAGAACCAACCATGTTAACATGTTCTAACCCCAGAGTCATTTTGTAGCTCCACAGTGAGGACCATGGAAAACAGTTCCCTGGGACAACAAAGCAAACCTTCTCTGTGTAATGGTGCTTTTCTAAAGCTAACCATGGATTTTCCCATCCTGAGCTTTCCTGTGGGTGATACATCTTCAGCTGAAATTCTCAGCACAGCAAAGCCTTTTAAAATGAGAGTTTTCCCAGAACAAAATCTAATTCTCCAAACTATGATGCCTGGAAAAAAAACATGCATGAAACGTGGATTGCTGGATATTCCCTGTACCAGCCAGCTGAGGGATGATAGGACAGCAGTGACATGATGACAGCACAAATACCTGTACAAGCCAATTTATCCCTGTGCTTAGATGCAGCCCTACAATAACAAAACATCTTCCACTTCTCCCTTTTGATTGCAAGGGATACATCCCGTTCACCAACCATCTGCTACCTTCATTATGAGGAACCAGCAGAAGACATGTTGAAGTTTATTTCTTCATCAACACATGAGTTTGAGTGCTAAAAAGCACCACTGTGATCAACTTTTCCAAGGTCTTGGATATCACAGCCTAGATGGATAGTACTGTTCTGAATGAATGTTCTCTGCAGCTGTGGTGGCTGTGGTTAAAGTGTTTTGACTCCAGTCCCTCCGGGAATGGACAAAACCTCCATTGTTCTGCATATTGCACAAATTATTTTTTTTAAAAAACAAAACTTCTTGATTTAAACATCTACCCAAGAAAGTCTACCACAACCCTCTGCAAGCTCCTCCAGTGGTTAATTATCCTCACTCTTGTAATTGCGTTTATAAAAGCTACTTAATTTGACAAGACCGATTTCCCATAACCCCCTGCTGATTAGCATCATGTTCCTGTAATTCTTTATTAATCGAGTCCTTGTGAGGTGTTCCTTCATTTTGCTTAGAATCAATGGCAGGCAATAATTATCCAAGTCATCCTGTTTCTACCATTTCAACGTACTAGCATGATATTAAGTTTTCTTCTAGTCCCCTGGATTGCCCAGCCCTCCAAGGCATGTTAAAAATCAACAGTAATTCTCCTTGGCCACTTCCTACAAAATATTTGGATGTAGTTAAGACCTGTTTTCAGAATGTTCAGTGTTTTTAAGGGGGGCTGTTTGGTATGTTCTACAGTTAATGCTGGCCTGTAAACCAACCCTTCACTTTAATCAGATACAAATCTGCTTTTCCCCCCAAATACAAAACAAATATCTTTCTAAAATGCCTGCTTTGCACATTTCCCTTCCAAGGAGGAATCAATACTGTGGTTATTATAGCTCCTTCTGTTCCCGAAGTATTTAAACTCTTTGCTGTCCTCAGCTCTGCTGGGCAGAGACGTCTCATGTCTTTTTGCTCGTCTCACTGATTTTCCACATTTCTAGTGCAAATTCAATGTCCTCTACTCATTTATTATGTTTTTTTCATTTGATGTGTCTCTTGCCACTTTCCCTTTGCCTCTAAGCCAAGCCAGTTTTTCAAACCAGTGTCACTCTTTGTGAGGGGATTATTGCTTTGGGGACACTTGGTTGTTTTTTGGGGTTTTTTTTAAACCATTCCTTATCATCATTCACACTTTTCCATTCCATTTCTTCTCTTACCATCTGAATTGTCCTTTATGAGATTTTAGTTTTCCATTAACCTGAACTTTGTAAAATAATGGATGAGCTGTTCTGAGCTAATTTTCTCTTAAACATGATAGATGCAAACAAAGATGGGCATTGCCACCCAAAAAACAGCCCCAGACATTGTTCTGGCCAGCCAGCACCCCTTTGCATGCCAAGCCAAGGTCCAACAGAGAGTTCTACACCTTGATTGCAACAGATCTGAGGTTTGCAATTGTCACTTGTAATTTTTGGAACATCCCAAGGTTACCCAAAGGCTGGCAGTCTGACAAGTTCCAGCACACATCGGTACAGATGAAACGCTTCAGTAGCTGCCACCTTCTCACCTATGCCTTGCAGGTAAGTACTTAAGGTGCTGGTCCACCCACTTTGTGGTGGGAAGTGCTGGCAAGGTGCAGACACCAATTAGCACAGCTTCTGCCCTGTCTGTTAGGACATTGACCCATAACCGTGCTAGAAGATTTGCATCTGAGCTGCCCATGGCTTGCAAATGGATAATGTTTTGACACTTTCACTATTCTCCCCTGTTTGCTTGCTCAAAATACAGTGTAACCAGAGACTTTAGCATACCAGTGGTTAAAGTTGGTGGAACATTATCCTCAAAAAAGTTTCCATGGAAGATTTTTTTTCCTGCAAAAATAGAAATTTTGGATGAAAAGAAATTTTTCCACTTACTGCTGCATCAGGGTTCCACTAAACATTTATGAACTCAAAACCAGTTTATTTTTCAGCCTTGGGTTTTCTCTGAGGGAAAGTGTTTCAGCTTACATGGTTTCGTTACGCTTGACCATCTACCTTCTTCCCTTCCTCCTCTCCCAGATTGGCCAAAGAAAAAGATTCTGTGAACATTTTGGTTTTTTTCCTGTACTGGTAACTGTTATTTGTATTTCTAGTCCCTTGCACTGCTTCTCCCCTTGAATCCGCCAGGCTTGCAGTAATTTGAGATTCACACTCAAAGTAACTGAGTCGCCACTAACGTGGCAAAGACTCTGCATGACCAGGACAGTTGTGCTTGGAGGTGACCCTCTGGCCTGAGTTGGTGCATTTAATCTAGGCGATGCCAGCAGACTGGGGAGGCATTTACTTACTTCTGTCCCTTTATTCCTTCAAATCATGCTGAAATTATCTATGGCAGGTGAATTTGACAATTCAGTGCAGCAGATGATTTCCCGTTATGATGAAGTCTCAAAGATAGTAAGGAGCTGTTCCCCTTTCTATTCAGCATCCTGGAGGTTAACACAACTATCCTGGAGGCAGGGCGCCAAAATGTGTTTTATTTAAATGGGGTATAAAATACGCAGGAGAAAGTGAGGGAACAGAGACTTGTGATATCTGATCAGGCTACTCACCTGAGGGACTGATTCACGAGTGACAGCCAAATGAAATGACTGGTGGAAAAGAAGATGGAAGCAGATCTGAGGTCTCTGAACAGACAAAGTTTCTGCACTGGTCCTTCAACAGCTTCTGCTGGAGTTTCTCACAGGCTTGTCTCTGTTGCCTTGAGGTATATAGACTGGGGTCTTTAAATTTCTTTTGCAATAGCTCAGCTCCACTAACTGAAAATCCCACCAATATTCAGAAGACCACTGCAGAAGAGAATGTGGGATCCTCATACACCTGAGGGTTTGTGAAAACACCCCATCAAGATCATCAGCTGGAGACTTGTGAAAAACAGTGAGTAGGGCAAAGAGGGGTCAGGGCTACAGCTGAAAGACCTGTCACCTCAGTCGGCCAATGTGGGTTATTTTTTTCTGCTTTTCTAGTAGGGTAAATGTGTTCTTAGATCTGCCTGCTGGGGCTGGTATTCTTCCCACAGATGCATGTACCTGACCAGTACAGGGCATGGAGAAAAACAGGTGATAATGCAGGTTACCTGGCCCTTGCATCCCTCCCCAACAGCCCATGGGGCTGGTCATACTGTCTGCAGGGGTGAACTGGAAAAGAATCAGGTACATTACATGGAGTCAGTCAGAACCAGCTGCAAAATCAACTATAATATTGCAGGAGTGTTGGTGTTAGGCATGAGTGAAGCTGTATGCCAAAACAAAGGCATTTAGGATTGGTTGGAGGTGTGTTTAGCACCCAGGTTTTTAATTGGTCAGCTTTTACACATAAAAATTAATTATTACATGTGTAAAAACATCATTGCACATGTAAAAGTAAATTATTGTGCATATAAAAACTTTACTGCACATCTAAAAGTAAATTATTGTGCATGTGAAATAGATTTCTGCATATTTTTTTTTCTTGTACCTCCCAGTCATTATTTTCTTAACACTTGTAATCTCTCATTTTGAACATGTTGAAGTTACGCTAAAGATTCCTCCCCTCTCTGCTTTAGCAGTTCTGAAACAGATTCACAGCTGCTTTTAGAAGAGGAATATCCAAAATACGGGTCGCCTTCCAAAGAAGTTGTAGAGGGCTTGGCGTTCCTTGAAATCATCCCTGCCACCTTGATTGCACGGATTACCTTCTAAGCAGGGAGGTGAAGAAGAGGCAGTGTCATGCAGTGCAGACACAGCAATACAGGTTCGTGTTTACCAGCACCGACTGTGCCAGGCATATATGTGACCTGGGGGAATCAGGCACAGAAGCAGCAAGTCCCCCTCCTCTAGACGACCACTTGTGTGCAAAATTGCTATGACTGCACGTGAATTCCTGGCAGCTACATGTATTAATTATGACCACAAAACTGCCTGCCAAATTCCTGAAGTAGTCTGATAGCCACATGCCTTCAGGTTCCTGCCATGGTCAGAGCCCAGCTCTCTGTGCCTGGCTGATGATTTATGGGCACTATCTTTCCCATCTCTCTCACATGAGTTTAAAAGCTTTGACCTCCAGGGCGGGCCAAGCTCCTGTCACATTTTGCATTGCTGTACCAGCACAAAACAACTCCGAGGCTCAGCAGAGGCTGGTTCTGGAGAATCTCTATGTCCCTTCCCCATGGCAACCAGGTTTGGGGATGGGGGGGTGGGCGAGAGTGTGCAAATGTGTTGCTGTGCCCCGTGAGATCACTGACAGCCACCACAGATCCAAGACGCACAGCTCTGTAGCTTTACTCATGCAGAGCCAGGGCTTGGTACTGTCCCAGATAATTTCAGCATCAACACCCATTTGGAACTTCTTTACCACATCTCTCACTGGGGTTGGTCAGTTGTTTTGCTGAGGTTTTCACCATCCAGCTTTCACAGAAGAAAGTGTTCCTATAGATTCCATGTGTGGAGTCCTCCAGAGCTGCATAATGAAGCCCGAGAGGGCTGGCAAGCTGCATTCAGCATCTGAAAGTCTGGAAAAAGCCTGGGATCACAAGGGTCTCAGACTCACTTTCATCTCCCAGGAAAAGCTGGAGGAGAGGAGAAGGAGCCGTGGAGAAAGGTTTCAGCAGGAGCTGGTTCAGCCTCCCATGTCTGAACTGGGGAAATGCTGACTGGGAGCTGGGCACAGAGTCAGTTGATATCCAGCCCCATCACTTGAGGCTCACTCATCATTTGCCAAGCGACGGCAAGCACTTGGAAATTAGAGTTGTACACCATACCATCGGTTTGCCACTAATTGTGCCATAGCCATACCCACCAGGACTGCTTCTGGTCTTATCCTTAAGCAAGCATAAGTCCTTCATCCAGTTGTGATAAAAATCTCCCCACTTGCAAGACACCACCACAGCAAAATAGGAAGACTGAAACTGTGGCACATGAAGGCACAGACCCCAGATAAGCCCCCCCATTGCATACATAAGTGCTGGTTATATACAACCCTTTATCCACCCAAGTTCTGCCCTGGAACGTGCCTATATGTTATAGTATGAAAAACACCTCTACAGCCAGTTCACACTCCACTGAGCTGTTTACTCCCTCTGTGCTCACCTGAGGAGCTCTC
>JAVJGJ010000037.1:11640253-11661529 GCA_035590215.1 Microhierax caerulescens
AAAATGGCTGCAGTGGCCCAGCCTGCCCCCTTGACAGCTTCTAGCAGCCTCCAGAGAGGAAGCTAATACCTAAATCTCATTCTTTCAACCTTCGCAACCTTTGCAATCTCAACCTCTCAACATCTGCAGCACCATCCCTGGCAGAACTGTGGCAGGCATGAGGGGCTAGTCCCCACCTGGAGATTTAGGCCAGGTTTAATATGTGAGCATCTAGATGAGACCCTAGCTCCATCTCAGCTGAGGATAGGAGGTGACAATGTCCTTGGCCCCATCAGCTGTTACCTCTCCAGTCCTACATCCCCTGTGTACATCTGAGACCCTGTCCCTGGTGCCTGGGGTTGCTAACATGCTCTTCCTCACTGAGAGGAAGAGCAAAGGGTTGAATCACAGCCTCTGTAAGCAGCATCCCCCATCTCACTTTTTCCTATTGCTGTCCCCACCTGGGGGGTGCGTGCATATCCAGAGAGGGGTGAGTGGGTGCTGGTGCTCGGAGGCCAGGGCAGATCTCCATGGCTAATGCTATAATCCTCCCCGCTTTCAAGCAGCAAGAAAGCCCCGGCCAGCAGGATCCCTGTGCAGACAGGGTATAAAAAGCCATGGCAGCTCCAAAGCAAACACTCCCACATCTTCATTCCTTCCACCCTATTGGCCATTGATTTCAGATAAATATCCGTCCGGCCCTGACAGGGCTCAATTCTCCTAATTATAGCCCTATTGACATGTGATCTTTAGCTGCTCAGCTTGTCAGGAGCCATCTATCAGGCAGACAGATTTCTTTGGCTCAGGAGGAAATGAGATGGGAAGGGGGGAGAAAGGAGAAGCAGGGACTGGGGTGCAGGGAAATGGCTAGTTTTAAACATTCTGGTTTATTAACAAGTACGTCATGGAGGGCCCCGAGCACCAGCCTTTAGGGCCAAAGCAATAAGGGAAGAGTTCAGGTGAAGAGCTCCTAGTCTGGGAACAGCGTGTGTACATCGCCGTAAAGGATTGCTGTGCACAGACCGCTGGTATTTTACAGGTTTTCGTCTTCACACACAGCTGAACTGACTTTCCCAAGTCTGTGCAGCGCAGAAGTAGCAAAGATGTCTCCCGCCAGGCCACACTAACCATTGGCTTTGCTTTCTGCAATGAAACCAAGGAAGCAGCAGGGTGTTAAAAATTTGCACGGTTAACAGATACATTCACAGGTGAAAAATCCATCCCCAACTGTAATACAGAGGCAGCAACTCTGGTTCAAGAGGTCCCTGAACACAGATTGTTGGCAGCAGGGAGAGCACTCTGGGAATGCGCTGCTTGTTCATCCCGCCTTGCGATTCTCCAGGCATCAGCGGTGGACTGTTGCCAGAGGCAGGACATAGAGCAAGACCAGCCCTAGAGAGAACAGAACTGCTTTTTTTTTTTTTTTCCCAGTCCCAGCCTTGGACTGGCAAGACAGGGCTAGGGCTTGTACCCAAACTGGATCCAGTAGGAGGCAGAGGGACATAGCCAGGAGACCTGGATGGAGCATGGCTGGGGAGAACAAACCTTTCCCAGGTTTCCTTGTAATGCTCCTATAGCCAGACTGCACTGGTGCAAAAACCAGCTGGCTTGGGGGGGTGTCTTCTCCATGTTGTATGGACTCCATGGGTAAAGCCAGAAGCTCTGTGAACAAAGAACAGCTGCTTGTATCATTCCCAGAGTCCAGCAATGTAGGAATAAATCCTTATGCCTTTTGCCCAACTGTTTTTTTTCTCATAACCTCAGGATGAGCCCACTGCCTGGATGGCTGGGGAGCGCAGCAGTGGCTGCTGTTACGGGTGGGCTGCAGGCATCCCAGGCTGGGCTACAGGAGAGATCATGTAGGACAGATGGGGGCTAATTCCCAGGCCAGTGCTTGCCCTCGGAGGAGATGCGAGCTGCCCTGTGTTCCCCGCACCAGGCAGCCATCAGCCAACATTGCAAAGTGGTGTTGGGCCGCACTCGGTCAGTGATCAGGGAAAGAGCCCTGTTAGCTGACTCATATCCTGGTCGGCATGTCTCTGTATTGTGAAAGGACCCAGACAGCCGGAGTGTCTGGAGATAACAGCCTTTACCGGGGAGCCCTGAGAGCTCAGGGTTCATTTACAAAGCCGGGCTTATTTGTGCCGGGCCAGCTGTCTCCGTATCTGCATTATCGACGCACTCCCCCCTGCCCCGGCCCGTTTGCAGTATCAGCCCATCCATGGAGATAGCTGTCTGCAGTACCTGCTTCCACCCAGCTCGGGTATCTGGCACAGCCTTCCTCCCGCAGCACTTTACAAGTGGCAAGGACTGGCTTTGCAGAAGTGCTGAGTGCTCAGAAAACCCAATCCTAGTGGAAAAAGCAAAGCCCAAGCAGCTCCAACCTCCCCTACAGCGGGAAAGGAGAAACTAGCTCTGCACTGCTACTGGGGAAACTGAGGCATGGAAAGAAGGAGTGATGTTCCAGCATCTTCAGTGCCCATTTCCAAGGTATCAGTGGAGTTACCTGCATCTTTCAAATTTCCTTTGCTTTGGTCCATGCAATGACACTGCCTTGAGAGATACAGGACCGTTGCATTTCAATGATGCAATGGGGTGGAGAGGAATCACCATGGCACAGCAGTCTGGAGCCACTAAGCTGCATATCTGGGTGTAGCATTTCTGTGCACCGGGTGCTATAGCTGGACCTAGCCCATGCCAGAGACATTTAAGGAGGCATCCCTTCACGTGCATCTCCAGTGCCATTGACCCACTGCATGGGATAATGCTGTGTGACCTGAGGGCTGGGCACCATGCTGCAAGAGCCGCTGGAGTGTGGGAGTCAGCTGGCCCTGCCAGCATGATTCAGTCCCTGTTGTGCCTTTATCCCAGGAACCCTTTCCTTCTTAGGGGGTCCCTGAACAAGGTGAAGATTCCCCATTCCTGGTGGTTGCACAGACAAACATGGGATGCCCGCAAGAAAGAAGATATGTTGATGGGATCACGCTTCTTTATTTGCACTCCAGGGGTTTGTGCACAGCACCACATGAAAGCTTTGGCTTCCAGGGCAGATTTGGATTACCCAAATAAGGAAGACAAGCCAGGTGTTTGGGCTGGAAAGGGGTAGCCTGACAGTTAGTATAGAGTATATATATAGAGAGAGCAGTATAGAGATGTAGCCCCTTTGCCTGAAAGCAAACCTGGCACCACTGACCCTAAGCAACCCTCTCTGAGGGGTCAGAAGAAAAGATGGAAAGAGTGAAGTCAGAAATCACTGGAAAGAGCACCAACCATCTTTTAATAGTGCAATCTTTTCTTCTGCTCCCTGCAGAGAGCCCATCCCAACATCCCTGGCTGCGTTATCCATAGCCACCCTGTTACTAGGCAGGGTCATCCAGAGCATCTCCCCTCCTTCTGTTCATGCTTGTCTACCACAAGCCCCCAGAAAAGCCTCATCCCCGAGCTGTGGGATAGCAGAGGCGCGCAGGGAAGGAACAGGTGTGTTTAAAGCCGGCAGTGACCCTCCACATTGGATACACCTTTAGCCAGTTCCCATGTTACATTTCTAGCTGCCATGTATACATTCATTCCCATGTACACGTCTATAAACCTGTACCTGTATTTCCCATTTTCCATTTTACTGCAAGGCTTCCGCCTGCATACCAGCAAAATGTTCTAAAAGTCAAGTTTATTTCCTCACATGGGGCCCTCCAAGAAAAGACACAAAGCCCTTGAAAAGTTTCATTTTGACTCTTTGGGATGCTCACTGATATGAATTCCTACCCCTTAGATTCTCCCCAATTCTTTTAGCGTCCACGCAAAGTCTTGCTTTAGATTCTCCCCAATTCTTTTAGTATCCAAGCAAAGTCTTGCTTTCAATTCACCCCAAGCAGAAACAGAATGACACCTTTCTTGTCAGATCAAGTGTCGTGTAAACTAGAATTTCTGTGGCTCCTCAGTTAAGCATGAACTTCAGAAAAAGGTAACTTTTGTTCAACCCTGAGAGAGTTGCTAGCAAACTGAGTGCCCTGTTGCTGCATCGTTTCAGTCCCCACAGTCTGAACTTCGCAGTGACACAAGTCTTCTCAGGTTATCAGACATGTAGGGGCAGCTCTGGATTGTGGTCCCAGGGCAATCCCTGCTTCTTGAGGGTTTAATACCAGAGGGAAAAAAAAAACTATGCAAAGTCGGCAAAATGGGGCTAGTTCTAGGCACAAGCCAAGGCAGGGATAAAACAATTTGGCAGGAAGGCAAAGGGGATTCCTAGAAACAGGAAAGCTGGGTCAAGGCTGGCTGATCCTGATGCAACCTGTTCTGCAGCTCCCCAGTCTCTCCCTCTGTCCTCCTAGCAGGAGCAAATCGGTATTTTCGTCCTGGGAAGTTAAAATGCAACTCACACTCATTACACAGAGGGAAATGGCAATTGCAACATGGGGATGAGGAACAGGGTTTAAGGGGCTCTCATTCTCCTCTTGCACCAGTTTGACACCCCTGTGATATCCCTGACTCCAGGGCCAATTACCATTATTTATGCAGAATCAGCATGCATGCCCTCTGGGGCAGGATCTGGACCAGGATCAGTGTCTGGGGGGCAAAGCAGGCTCAGCACAGCCCCACACCATGCAGCAAAGCCCTCACCTGCCCCACACCCCCATGGGCATGAGAAATGCAATGCCCCAACCACTCTTCTGCATCTTTCCAGTCAGTGGAGCAGCAGGCGCTGAGTCAGCATCCCCATCCTGCCCTCCCTGCATGTGACATCCATCCTGGGGAGAGGCAAAAAACCCTCCCACTCAATTGACACGGATCTGACTGCAACGAAAAGCGCATCCGCTCCCCTTCGCCACCAGCCCCCCGGCAGAAGCACCGGCAGATCCTTCACTTTAATGTTAACTGAGTTTTAGCACTGGCCCCGGGCTCTGCCATTTATCTACAAGGCTCTGAATAGCAGAAGAGAGGAGTTAATAAATCCACTCATGTGTCGCCTGTAATCAGGCCTATAAATAAAGTGGAGCTGTCAGGGAGTGGCGGCCCATGCCACCAGGGTCCTCACGGTCCCACCGGCTCGGGGTTTCATGTCCGTGCTGTCCTCGCCATAGGGAGCAGGGTGCAATATCCATCTCCATCTGCCCATCCTGCAGCCCGGGGTTGCCATCAGCTGTTCTTTCCAGGGTGATAATATTGTTTTCTCCTATGCTGGACCAAGCTCCAAATATCTTAAGGACGATTAAAACTTGCACTCCCCAAATCTGAGATATCTGCAGAACCTGTGAAGACAGTAACAGCAGAACAGCGCCTGGAAACAGGCAGATTTACTATCTCAAAGGCAGAGACTCCAGGGTCATCCAACTAAGCATCCCCACCTTCCCCCCAGACTGCCCAGCTGGGTCCAACATCTCCCATGAGATACTCTGATACCTCCAGACAACAGCCCGACTCCGAGAGGGGAAACTGAGGCATGACAGGAAGGGAAGGAACACACCAAGGTCAGTTAGTTAATCAGTGGCAGGATCCCAACAGCAGCCCTCCACTTGCACTGACTGCAAGCAGAGGGGAACTGATTCCAGCCAAGTCCCCCAGCAGGCGCAGGGACTGCAGAGAGGTTCGGCAGGGGAAGATTTCCTGTAAGACGGGAAGTTTTCTTCCCTCTGTGCCCTGCTCTCCCCGTTCTGGTCCGGCTCTGGGAGGCAATCCAAGTGCTACATATCTTTAATTATTAAGCAATCACCCATTGTAGTTACTTATGTGCTGCGGAGCCTCCGGGATGTTCCTGCCAGCAGTACCAGGGCGTAAAGCATCCCTCGATGCTTCCTCCGCAGTGGCTGAATCACCCAGCTCCATTAACCGATATCCACCACAGACCCACACACAAGTACATCCCCCCCGCTAATCCCCCTTTCTTCTGCCAGCTGCCCCCTTCCCATCCTCACCAAGCCCCTGGGAACCCTCCTGGCCACTGCTACTGATTGCGAAGCAGTTACAGGAAGGCGGACAGAGGTGCAAGCTCATCCATCACAGCCCAGAAGGAGCCATCAGGCTGGGGAGCATCCTGCAAATCAGCACATCATAGCAGCTCTAGGGAAGGGCCCAGAAAAACCTACCTCGTCCCTTCCTCATGCTTGTCGGCTGGATTCGCAAGAACTTCTATTCTCTTTCACCACAAATCCTGAGTACCCCCAAATCACCATTCACCAGCTGTTTTGGGTAGGCTCTGTGACTGCCAACAAGAAGAAAATGGCAATGGTTGTTGCAGGAAAGAACCCTCCACCAGCAGCATGGGTAGCCCATGTCTTGTGGTCAGGACAGCCAAGACCTCCTAGATAGACCCAGTGTCACTTGCAGGAAAGATTTATTGGACAAGGACACAGCCCAGGATGGGGTGGCTTTTGGAGAAGCCCCAAGTCAAGGTGAGCTTTCTCTGTGCTGTTGATATCAGCTTTTCAAAAAGCTGTAGTTGTGCTCATGCTGTCCTCCTAAGGCATGAAGGATCAGCTTGTGCAAGCAGAGTCTAGACAGGGAAGATACTCCAAGGTAAGATGCCCCAAGAGGGTGTAGCAATACACCCTGGCCTCTGGCCACAACTGTTGGCACAATCTAAGATCATTTCAAGAGCACCCCATCTCTTTTCATCCACCTGCTGATAAACATATCTCCTTCCTCCGCTCCATCCCCTAAATCTCTCCAGCACAGTAAATATGAAAGATGCTGTGGTCAGAGAATGGGAAGGAGACTCCTGTCCACGATTATATATGTCCCAGATACCAGTGTCTGTACATCGTCCATGACCATTACTGGCCTCACACCACACTGATCTCCTCCTCATCTCCAACAAGAATTGTGGAGCAAAGCAGTTTTCAGCAGCCCAGGGCAAGGTGAATCCCTTGCTTTTGACTTCCTCGGAGCTCATGCTTGCCAGAAGAGCTGAGCAGATATTTTTCATGGAGCATCAGAAAAATGCTGCTTGGGCAAACTCCGAACGCTTCCAGGGAACACAAAGCAGAGCAGCACTTGCAAAAGAAAAGTCTTCAGAGGTTTGCGGGTAAACTGGAAAGTCTGGGTTTGGTTTGTTTATTTTCACAGCATGTAACATTGACACAAACATGATTCACGTTTGGCTTCGAGATAGTAAACCTGCCTGTTTCCAGGAGGCATTATGCTGTTCCCATATTCACAGATTCTGCAGATTTCTCAGATTTGGGGAATGCAAATTTTAATGTTTTTTAAACACCATTTCTGAAATGTCAGTGTTTTCTGAGGCTCCAGGTGCCTCTTCCCATGCATTGGACAGGCAGTGATACACAAAAGGATGGAAGAACATGGATTTACCCCCACAGTCTGAAGCTGTTTGGCCCACTATCCAAGTGCAGGGGAGAGAGTTTAGAACAAGTTGTAAGATAAGGGCTACAACACATCAAAGCTTTTCTGGATGGCTCCAGCCTCCAGCACGTGCTCCAGGACTTCCTAGACCAGGGACTGACCCATTGAACCCACACAGGCTGGTGGTCCAACCTTGTACTGCTCCCATTGGCTGGAGTTGCACTAGGAATTAGGCTAGGACTGTGCGGTTTCCACTGCAAAAAAGGACAGCACCCACCACTGCACAACCCGTGTGCCAGTGTCTGTAGCAGATGACTACACCAAAACATACTTGCCAAGCACAGGGCAGAAGCCCTCATCCCCACAATGCAATAAAGGGGTGCAGGCTGACAGTGAAGGGCTTCACTGCTGCTTTACAACTGAAGAGGTTTGAACTGAGACATTGCTCTTCAAATCTCTTGAAATAAATAGGTCATTTTTTGATTGCAGTGCACTGGTTTTGCTGTTTGATGCAAGCTCTTCAGCAACAGTGAGAAAAACTCAACGTTACTGACCTGGAACTCAATCATCACTTTTTATTCCCTGGCCAAAGAGGATTCAACAATCCCCTTTAATAGGTAAATGGCCAATATTTTTCACTATATTAAGCTAAATACCAGAAATTATGCCAAACAGTTCCCCAGGTTCTCACTTCGGGAAAAAAAAATCTTTTGGTAAGTTTTTGATTTTCTGTCTCTCAGTGCCATCAGGCAGCTTAGATGGTCCCTGCTTATGCAGAAGGATAAATGGTTGTTCCCAGCACACACTATCGCGTGGACTTTGATGGACTCCATGGAGCCTAGCAGAGCTCTCGGTTGGCCAGTGCTGAGGAGCAACCTTAATCATTTTCCAGCATGACAGAGGTGAAGCACCTCTGGAACAGCTGATAACTGCTCACCGTCTTCATCTGTGACCTAAAGATGCATCCTCTACAAGTTTGTGAGTAACAGTTAATTTTGAGGAGAGACTGGTCTAGAGGGACCTTGAGAAGAGCTGGGACAACAGGAACATCATGAAGGTCAAAAAGCTCTGTGCTGGCATTAGAGTGACACCTTGGAACTTGGAACTAATGGGAAACCAGTTGGGAACTGGATGGAAACCAAGTAGCTGAGCCAACATGGTGCTATGGGGTAACAGCTGATGCCAGGCTGAACATAGGCCAACAGTCACTCTTCTCCCAAATTGGGCAAAATGCATACAGAACTATGAGGATCACCACAGACTCCAGAGGATCTTCACACCAGCCAGTCTAGGACCACACCAGTCACCCAAACCTGAAGAAGCACTGGGTCCCACCACTCACCGCTTGGTCTGGACCTCATGGACCTGCAGCATTGCAGCCTTTCCTCTCAGCCCTGAGACCATGCAACAGCCTGGGCTCACTCCATGGAAAAGACCATCAGCAATGTCCCATAGGCAGGATGTGAAGTCTGGCTCCCAAAAAGATTTCCTTGAAAGCGTATGCAACCAGATGCTGTCCACCCCTGATCACGCAGCCCAGCATACTTCTCCTCCCTGTGACAGGGAGAGGTCTGCTCTGTATTTAATGAGGTGGGGAGTACCAATGAAACCGTGACCATACAGGAGCTTTGGCACAGCATAAAATCCAGCATCTTATAGCTCAGCTCCCTGGGGTGGGGGGTGACTGCCTGTCCATCATTGGATGAGGTGTGTGGTTGAAGCTGCAAGCTTTGTTCATCTAGGCAATGTTGAGAAGACAGGAGACAAGCCCTGGAACATGGCCAGGGCAGTGGAAACCCAGCACAAGGAGGGATCAGGTGGTACTAAAGGATAGTTCTGTTGTTCCTTTGGAGGCCACCCAGCAAGGGTCACTCCCAACCCAAGTGGTTCATACCTGATGGCTCCCCAGCAGCATGCAGAGAAGAAAAAGATTCCATTTGTTCCAATCAGGCAGACTGCAAAGAGAATTTGTAAGCCTACTGAAAAATGGACACAATTAAGAAAGCAAAATAGGAATAAAATCATGGACACTCAGTTTCCAGGTCATAGCAAGAAATTGCCCTCAGATGGTTTCATATCCTGCCTTATGCTGCAGCCAACATGGACAAGAGGAGCCCGATCCACCGAGCTGTTTGTGGGGATGCTGGGCAGTGAGGTTCAGTAGAGCAGCCACATGCTGACAAATTACTACTTATCAGCCAAACTTCTTTCCAGGAAAGGGACCCTGGAGAATGGAAGAAGTCCTATGAGTGAGGAACTGCAAAGAGACCTGCCAGTGTTGTACCTAAAAACTGAATCATCCACCTGCCCAGACACAGCTGAAACACATGCAATGACTTAAGAAGAGGGAATTTGCTTGGTCCCGTTGACATCCATCAGCTTTGCCATTTTCTGGCTTGGCCAGCCATTCTTTGAGGGCAACATGATGTTCCTCCTGGTCATTTGCAGAAAGTTCCCACCAGTCTCTACAGAGAAGCTGACTTTTGCCATCATCACTGAACAGCTGGGAAAACTGGGGTTCAAGGACGTGAAGTGACTGGACCAGGAATTCCCACAGCAAGACCCAGAATTGGGACTGTCATGTTCCAAATCCTGTGCCATCATGCCCCATCTGTCTTGTCCCCTGAGCCTCCCTGCCTTTCTGGGAGAGCTGTGTTTTAAGAAACCTGTACAGAAAACCACCCCCAGGAGTCTTTCAGGCTCTCTGCAGGCTTGATTAGCTGGAGTTGCATTTCTGAGGGCCTCATTGGACTCCTCCGCCTCAGAAGAGTTCCCAGACCACTCCACAGCCTTGAACAACTTCTTGATGTTAAATTCCCCAATCTCCCAGTGCTCAATCCACCTTGAAATTGGTCTCAAAACCTCTCTTTGCAGGCAGTCAGGAATGGGGCTTAGGAGGAGAAGGGGAGGTAGAAGGGAAAAGAAATGAGATACAATTTCCACAAGAAGAAGGATTAAAAGGAAAAATTCAGCCTGGTGGTGGAACAACGGATCTGTGTCTGGGAAATGCCCCATTGTGAAGGAGCAGTGAGGAGAGGTAACCTCAGGGAGCAGGCATGCAAGATATTCTGGCAGCGGTGGGAGGACTCCAGGAGCATCATTTGCAACAGCAAATTTGGCATCCTGCCCAGGTCACTCCTGGCCAAGGTCAAAAGCCAGGGTGAAGGCTCTGATGGGGTGTCCTGGCAGGCAGAATGCAGAAATAGAGGAAGGATTTAACCACAGCAATAAGAAATCTTAAAAACCTGTTTCCCATGCTTTACCACTAGGCGTGCATCTGGGGTGCAGGATGGGCTCCTCCCATGGAGAGGGTCACAACCTGTCCTGGGATGAGCATTAGTCCCATTTCAAGCTCAGGGAACCAGGTTTTGTAAAGTGATGGGGGGTTGAGATAGGATTTTATCCAAACTGATTGCTTTCCTCTAAAGTAACTATGCCTTCCACTGAAGGAAGCACTTTTGGCTCTCTGCAGAGAGAAACAAGAGCAGCATCCCCTTAAAATCAGAGCTTGATGGCTGAGGAATCATTGAATCATAGCACATTTTGGGTTGGAAGGGAACTTAAAGAACATCTAGTTCTGATCTTTCTGCCATGGGCAGGGATACTAGATCAGGAGGGGGATTCTCTACTGATTGGACTCAGAGACACCAGTGTCACTGCCAGCCCATAGTTTTCCTCAAGTCTCCTTGCAAAACCCTGGCAAAGAAGTGGATTGGCGACATCTTCAAAGCTGGAAACTTGTTCTTCATCCAGCCCTGCTGAAGGCAGGGAAAAAGCCAAATTTCTCTGTTTCCAGGGAGGGTGGTTTACAAATCTCCTTTCAGGATATATGGACTGATCTGAAGAGATAATTGGAAAGGATCTAGATCCACTTAGTGGCTGGATACCAGCACTGCCTGATTTTCATTGCTCATCCTGGCATCTTTTTCAGGGGAAAAGCTGTTTCTCCCTCCTCTTTTCTCCTCCTACCTCTCCCTCATCTACTCCAAGCTTGACAGGGACAGGTCAGTCAGTCTGTCACCACTAATCTTTGGATACTTTTAGTGTCACTCTAATGACAGCACACCTCTCTGCCGAGCTGCTGAGCCACCATGATAAAAGGCTCTTAAGGGTAGTGGCCCCTCTGAGCAAAGTGGCTTGCCCGCTGCCAGGGCCCTTCCTTCCCCTGGAAATGGCATCCAGCCGATTAGCCTTGCTGCCCGTGACAAGAATCAGATGTGAAACCTTCCACTTTTAGATGCATCAAAGCCCTTTGGGGCAAGTGCTCAGAAGTGCACCGCTTGCCCCCTTTGTCTGCCCTCCCACCCCTCCCTGCTCCCACCCTTCCTCTCCAGTCTGGGGACCAAGCAGCTCAGGCCATGCCCTCAGGAGCACCCAGAGTGGTTTGGCTCATTCCTCCCCCCACCACACTCCTGTCTGTTCTGTAGGTGCTGAGGATTTATTGCCGCTCTGTTAGGCCGTTGGGGCTTTGTGGTGCATCAGGATGGCTTTGCTACGGAACCCCAGGCTTAGCCATGGCTTGCCATAAAAGAGACCCCTCTACCCAAACAGGTAAATTCAAGGATTCCCAGCCAGCACTTTAGATGCAATTTCCTTGGTTTACAGGGTAAGAGGGTTAGTCCGTGTAAAATCATCCATTTCTTGCCCATTGGTCTTGGGAGCAGGAACTGGGAATGTTTAATAGAGAAATAGAGAAACAGAGCAGCTTTAGAGGCTACCAGCCTCAAACCAGATCTCCTTGCCACCCCTGTTCACAAGGAAAATGGAGTCAGATGGCAACCAAGGGGCATTACAAGGCAACGCTCTTTCAAGCCTCTGTCTTCACTGGGGTTTGGCTGTTTCAGTGCTTGGTTTCACCTCCTGTCACCAGCCATACATGTGAGAAAGCAGCACCCTCTTGGGTGGGACGTGAACCACACAGCATGGTGTGTCTGTGTCTTGGGTGAAAACCTAGGGCTTCTAGCCAGCTGTCCTAGCCCCACTCTCTCCTGGGCCCTCTGTTCCCTTCTCAAGGGAGCCAGTGTGTTACTTCCCACCCCAAGTGGCTGCAGAGCTATGCTGCTGCACTGGTGAAGAGCTGATGAATGAAGTGTGCAATACTATGAATAATGAATAAGCTTGTCTGTTGGTTTAGAGGATTTTGTTCTGCTGCAGGGCTCATCAAGGCATCCGTTGGGACCTGTTGCATTCAAAGGCAGCATCGCATCCCTAAACCATTAAGCCATCAACATAGCAGTGTACAATACATTCATTTGCTTTGGACATCGTGGGCTCCTGCAGCCACTGAACCCCAGCTCTCAGCATCATGGGATGCAGGAAGGCAGCATAAGCTCTGGCACAACTCAGTGGCAGCATAGCTTTCACAGCGTTTCCCCTCATTTCACCAAATTTGGGTTTTCAAGGTAAAAGGTTGATAGCTCAGTATGGTTCTGTTCAGCTCAGCAATTCAGTTGTGTTCAGAGAAGTGCACCCTGGGGAAGGTGAGATGCGTTATTCCCATACCCTGGCACATGTCCCAGGCGGTGTAGGGATGAAGTCAGCGGGCTGCCAGGGGCAGATGAGTGTGCTGAGAGCTGTAGGCAGCCAGCATGAGCTGGAGCGTGGATGAACCAGAACCAAGAGGCAGTAAGTCACCAGGAGTTGGGAAGGGCACAGTGGGAAGCTGGGATTGCATGATGCAGCCCCAGTCATTTCAGGGTTTGTGACTGACTGTGCAATTCACTCCCTTGATTTTATGGAAGGCCTTGGGTATGTCTCAGGCTACCCCATTAGAAAACCATTTCACCAATGCTCCTGAGTCACTGGGTCTATGACTGTATTAGAAATCAGGCAGTGGCAGTGAATGTGCTTAGGACCTGGAATACAATTGGCATTAAATTATCAGTGCCATCCCTGGTCACCTGTGGACCAGCCCAATTAGCTGCCTCCAAAATGATTTACAAAGACAGTTCTGTGTTTGTGGTGGGTCAAGAGGCCATTCCCAATAGTCACAGAATCATAGAACCATTTAGGTTGGAAAAGACCATTAAGATCCAACCATTAACCCAGCACTGCCAAGTCCATCACTAAACCATGTCCCTAAGTGCCACATCTTCACGTCCTTTAGATACTTCCAGGGATGGTGACTCAGTCGCTTCCCTGGGCAGCCTCTTCCAATGCCTGACAACCTTTTGGGGGAAGAAATTTTTCCTCATATTCAATCTAAACCTCCCCCAGAGCAACTTGAGGCTGTTTCCTCTAGTCCTATCAATTGCTACTTGGGAGAAAAGACTGACCCCACCTCACTACAACCTCCTTTCAGGTAGTTGTAGAAAGTGAGAAGGTCTCACCTCAGCCTCCTTTTCTGCAGGCTGAACAACCCCAATTCCCTCAGCTGCCTCTTATAAGGGTTGTGCTCTAGACCCTTCACTAGCTCCATTGCCTGTTTCTGGACACACTCCAGCACCTCAATGTCTGTCTTGCAGTGAGGGGCCCCAAACTAACACAATATTCAAGGTGCGGCCTTACCAGTGCCGACTACAGGGGGACAATCACTGCCCTGGTCCTGCTGGCCACACAATTTCTGACACAAGCCAGGATGCTGTTGGCCTTCTTGGCCACATGGGCACGCTGATTTAGGAGGACCCGAAGGATCCCAGGCAAGGAGCTGTCCCTGGAAGATGAGAGAGGTCAAGCTGCAGTTCAAGCTGTGCAGAATCCTTCTGGGCATCTCCAGCTGTAGCTATTCTTCTCTATAAACATCTCATGCTTGGGAAGCATTGCATATTGCTGCAGAAGAAAAAGACCAGTGGTCATTTCCCAGTGACAAATGCCATGGAATCACCTCCTGCTAAACTGAAAAACAAGATTTCCAAGCAAAGTCAAGAGGAAATCAAGAGGGACCCTTCTGACTGCTGAGAAGATGCCCTTCCTCCTTCCCATGTTTTGAGTAGCCAGGTAGGAAGAGTCATCTTTATCCTAGTTGTCATCATCCTCTTCTTGACAAAGAGAGAAGATGCAGGGAAGAGATCAGGTCAGTGCTGTCTCTGTTGGAAAAGGGTCCTACACTGGAGTCGTAGCAGATTGCTTTGTGGGGCTGGAGGGACCCCAGGAGCCATGGAGGGAATGAGGAAGCAGAGCTGATGGAAGATGGACTGACTTGAGAACTGGGGAACAGGTCTCATTGTAGGTCACAATGAATCACCAGTGCAGGGCCAGGTAGATGCAAGCATAAGAGCTCTTGTTATACCAGCAGAAGAAAATTCCCTGTCTGCATCCCACATCACCAGCTGAGATCCTCGCAGCATGTCTAGGAAATAGCCAGATTCCCTTGGATCCTGCCTCTTTCTCTGACTTTCTGGCCAGAGGCACGGGGCATCTCAAGTGCAGTCAATTGGAGCCATGGATCAATTAAGCATTAACAAGGAGGAAGATAAATTACTCAAATAGGCAATCCCAGGGTCCAGAAGGGAAAACTTCCTGGTGTTGGATTCATGTGAATTCTCTTTTTCAGGCCTGACCAGATGCTGCTTTGGCTCTCACCATGAGGCCTCGCACAGGTACGAGGTGCCATGCAGTCTGCAGCTAGGCTGATTTTCCTTTTAGATGTTTCACTCAGATTGCACAGGGAGACACATTCACGTAGTGCTGGATTTCTTCTCTCCCTTCCTCTGCCTCATCCTCCCCAACAAATTCCCAGCAGCTTTTTGGCTTTGGAAAAGCTTTGCAAAACTGATAAGAAGCTGAACACATTCCTACTTTTTCTTTCCCAGAAAACAGGGTTTTGAAGATGTGCATCCACGTGCATCACCTTGCCAATGAAAGCCCAGACAAGGGAGTGTGTGTCTGTACTTGTGTGTATTTGCGTGTGGGTATTACCAGTCCTGACCTGGTTGGAGTGGGTCTGTTTGCGCATTTGGATTTACCCTTCCATAGTAGCTGGAAGATTGAGTGTGGAAGGTTTGGTGAAGGGCATAAAGGAAAATAAATCTCCCTTGGGAACTCCACTCATGACACAAATCTCTGTGGTTAGTTGCCTTTTCTGCTATCACGGCTCCTGGACCATCCCTTTCTATACAGTTGTAGGGCACTCGGTCACTCCTCCATGCCTTTGCAGACACAGAGCCCCAGACTCAGGGCAGGATGGGAACATCATCTCCTGAAGCCTTGGGGGATAAATTTTATAGCTTTTGTGACCCCATAATTAAGCTGCATCACTTTCAACAAGATGTCCTTCTCAGGGACTCTTTTGGGTGTCTGGTATCACTCACTCCTGAGTTGGAAGGTTTAGATCATGTTTTTCTGTGGAAGGTCCAAATCTGGCCCCAGATTTATTCCCAAGACACAAAATGTAAAAGGTCCCCAGTGTTTAATATTTTGTGATTTTATTTATTGCATTTGGCTCCACATCTCCATTTTTTGGGGGTGGCTGGACACTGACAATTTGCAGCCTGGGTAGGCAAGCCAAGACAATGCAGTGAAAGAAAAATCCTGCCTTTTTCATGGCAGCTCCTGTGTCTATGCTTGCTTCATCCTTGCTTTTCCATTTCCTTAAACCCCCACAAGCATGCTTATACCAGCCATGCACATACAGAAACTCTTCCTTCCCCTCCACACTCCTCCTCCTCTCTCATCTCCTCCAGCTGCTTGAGAAATTCAAACCTTCTTATTATTAGGAAGAAAAAAGGGTGTGCTATTGGGTTGAAAGGGAAAGCAGAGGAACAGGTTAAAGGGGTTTAAATTGGAGTTTTATGGATATTTTTCTCTCTCCTTTGTGAACACATTAAACTTTTCTTTCGTTAAAAACCAAGAGGACAGGAATGGGAAAGGAGAGGAGAGAAGGGAAAGAGAAGGTGGGGGGAAAAAAAAGCCCTCAGATATTCATGTGCAACACAGCTCAGGGAGGTGAGGCGTACGGCTGATTTGCTTAATGCTGACAGGTCTTTCTTCTTATTGGAAAGAAAACACAGCGGGGATCCTAAAATGTGCCGTGTAAAGGTCCATGGCAGGAGCATTTCCAATCTTCCGTGGTGATGCTGCGGGCCAGGTATTCATGCAGGCACATCAGGGGAAAATAACACAAAAAGTTCTTCAGTAGACTCCCATTAACCCACTGCCTATGGTAATGTCAAGCCCAAAGCCGCTCCCCAGCGCCAGGTGCTCCTGTGCTAAGCACGGGGATGTGTGTGTGTTGGTGTGCGTGCAGCAGTGTGCAAGCCACCCTGCCTAAGTGGGGCAGGTAAAAGGGGACAGGGGGAGAAAAAAGGGAGAAAGAGGAGTGCTAAAGCAAGGGGAGGAGGGGGGAGGATGGAGAGAAAGCGAAGACAAAGAGAGAGGGAGGGAATCTGAAAAAGGGAGGCAAAGTATGGTGAGAGTTAGGATGGAGGAGGCTTCCCATGAGGTCCTGCTCACCACTGGGCTTCTGTATGGGGCTCCTGTAGGGTCAGCCAAGGAGGTATCTCCCAGAAGGGGGTAGGGGCACCTGGGCATCTGGGAGGTGGGATTCTTTGTGGGAGCCATGAGCCCATCTCTTCCAAGTGCCGTGGGTTTCTGTGACTCCCTCCCAGGGAGAAGCACCCTCTGGCCAGCCTGACTGTGCTGCCTGTCTCCTCCAATGAGTGGATGGCTTGTCCTGGGGGATTGCACATTCACCTTTCCTCACATCAGTTCAGTGGACAGCGGGACATGTTGTGGCAACATCGTGCACAACACACAAGCTGACACAGCTGATGGCCCCTAATGTTGGCATGGCTGAGATGCTCTACAGATAAAGCAAGATTCAAGGGCAGCCTCCCAGCTTCAAATGAGGCCATGCTGATGACTGGTATGTCACCTATCCAAAGGGAACATCCTCCTCACTACTCTCCTTTCCATACCTGTTGGCACTATGTCTCGCCTACAACAAAAGTTGAAGCAGACCTTTATGAAAAGTCATGAGAACAGATGCATGCATGGCTGCAACAGCAAAGCCACAAGCAGAGGCTGGTGAGACAGAGTAATGGAGAAACTGAAGAGGAGATTTAGAAGCAGGAATGATACCTATAAGGAGTAAGAGTCAGGGGGCTCAAGGATCAAGCCAAAGCTGGAAAGATGATGGGATTTGGAGCTGGGAGCTATACGCTAGAGGCCACAAGATAATGGCATGGTGCAAGCTGGATGTTTTTCTGAATGTCTAGGCAACCCAGCAGAAATTACAATAATGTAGAGGGAACAGTTTCCAGATACCACCTGTAAGGTCAGCACCTGCATCATGTTTCAGCTGTTTAGTCTCTCTGCTCTGAGTGACAAGAAAGGAGTATGTAATAGGTCAGACGACAGAGTGTTGCAAAAGCAGCACCTGAGGACACTTCAGGGCAGAGGGCATGCCCTTTCTGGAGTTGTCAAAGAAAAAGCATCAAAGTTTCTTCGTGGGATTCATCTCGCACCTACCACGTGAGTGTTGCTTCTGTAGCATCTTCATCTGAACCAGGTATCCTGGGATCCTTTTTTGCCTCATAAATAGCCCAAAACGTGAAGTTTGGGATATAGTTCATCTCATCCTAAAGTGGACCTTGTTCAGACAAATCTTCCCTACCTGTCACGGACTGTCCCACCTCTTGTGCAGCCATAAGCACAAAGCAAAGGAGCTGTTTTAGCCCTGCTCCCCAGCAGCTCCTGCATACAGGGTCCAGGACATACAGGTCCTTGGACAGGTCACATTCAGACGCCACAAGCAAAGGATCCATGAAGGACCCAAGGAGTAGGTGCATGGCATGGCCTTGAATTAGTAACTGGGTATCTTTTGGGAGGGTTTGTACAGACCAGAACAAGCAAGAGGTGCCATGTTCCAAGTGGAAGATGTACCAGGCTGTGGTAGATTCCATATTTGACCCCACATTATCTCATACGTTGAGAAGACAAGGCAGACAGAGCAGAAAAGTCAAGAATATTCCTTCTCACTTTAAGAGACCACCTTGGACAGTCCTCTTTCTAGATGTCAGTGTGCAGTTGCAATGACTGACAAAGCCCCTGATTTTACAAACACTTTCACTCCCCAACACATCTTGCCCTCAGGGTTTGGACAGATCTGCCTAGAGACCACAAAGCTGCAATTAGCAATTGTAACCAGCCACTGCCAGCCACGGATGTGGTGGTCCTCCCCCTGGTCCACTGTGATAAAGTAGCAGTTTTTCCAGCAGAACCAAATGGGGAATCTCATGGGCCACAGGCCAGTTATTATTTCTTTCAGCTGCAGTCTGAAAGCAGGGGAAAAATTGGCTGGGGACAGAGGAAAGGGGAGGAGGCAGAACTGTGCCCACTCCTTCTTACTTTCTCCATGCTCTGATAAGCCCTAGGGGAACCAAGGGAGGGGAGATGGACATCAGACCATCATATCCACAAGTCTGGCTGTCTCAGCATCCCATGTGACTAAGGCAGAGCACGCAGGCAGTGATTCCAGGAGGGATATGGGATATCTAACTAATCATGCTGGTGTCCATCTGAGACCTGGAGATGTGGTCAGGGGAAACCTGAGCACTTTTCCTCACATTCTTAAAGTGTATGCTACAGAGAAATCAGGACATAAACCACACTGACCACCCTGGTTTTATTCCCACTGACCACAGAGGGGTGATGGGCACACAGATCACCTGCAGGTCCCTGAAGGTAAGTGAGGAATGTCCCACCCTGTTTTCTTTTTCTGCCAGTGACTCATTTCTCTGTGCTTTAGTTTCCTATACCTCTAAAATGGGGATTATGATGTTGACCTCCTTCATCCAGTGCTTGGAGATCAACTGATGAGAAGGGCTGATGGTGGTTCCTGCTTGATGGCTATGCAGAAGGTTAGCCAGTGAGACTTCAGCATTCAGACACATGGCCATGTGGCCATTTCCAGCTATTTCGTTAATACTTCTCAGGTTGTTGGTGTCAGTCATTTTATCCTTCAAAACTCAGGTGCTGCACCAACAACAGAGTCGTGCCTTTCTGAGTCCTTTGAGAAGCATCAAAAGCCCATGTCTACCATCCACTTTGCTCCACGGTGGCCACAGTCCTCATCATTGTCAGCTTCTCTGGCTCCTGCACATGGAAATGTCCTAAAACAGCAGTTCTAATCAGCTGACACAATCTAATCTGCTCACAGAAATGTTCCCCATCCCAACATCCCCATCCCAGCCTGCCTTGGGACCACTGTGTAAAGCAACCACATCCCAGAAGACAAACTTCCTCTCCAAGACATGCAGGTCACCTCCCAAGAACTTTAGGCCTTCACTACCCTAATCCTCATCTTGGGAATATCTCTCTGTAGTCACCCATTAGCTGGCATGGGGGCTGGAAATCAGGAAAGGCACATTGCCATCACTTGACTACCATGATATAGTGCTGCATGATGGGGAGATGGTCACTGTAGTGGCTCTGCTTTCAGGACTGGGCCACAATGGAGGTGAGAGGAAAAACAATGTGTCCAGCAGAGGCTATTGATACGGCTGGGACTGGAGCACAAGACATAAGATGAGGGGCCAAGAGCTAGGTTTGGTCACCAGGAGAAGAGCAGGCAAAAAGGAGTTCATAGTGCCATCTTCATCTTCTTAATGGGAGAGTGGAGGAAGGACAGAGGCAGACTCATCTCAGAGGTGCACAGTAGAAGGATAAGAGACAACAGGGACAAGCTGGAACACAGGAAATCCTAACTGATGAGAAATTGTTTCCCCGTGAGAGTGCTTAGATCATGAAGCAGGGTGCCAAAGAGGCTGGGGGGGTCTCTTCTCTTTGGAGACAGTCTGAACTCAACTAGTCAAGGTTATGACCCGCTTTGGCCCTGTTTTGGATGAGCGATTGGACTGAGTGACCTGCAGAGGTGCCCTCTGACCCAAGTCATTCTGTGACTGTATGACACTGCAGACAGCCAAGGCATGAAACAAAACTCATATGAGGGTCACTCATAGACCTCCACTTTATGCCCATCAGCAGAAAATAATGCTGACCCTCTCCTGGATCTCATACCTCTGTGCCTTCTCACACCTCCATACCTTTCCTTCTTATTTGGACCACTGCCCACGGACCATTTTGCCCATGACTTTCACTTCACACTTGCCAGCATCCCACACACAATAGCATAATTCTACAATTGATCCTGTAATCCTTTCTTCATCTTGACCAGATCTGGGGTGGGGAGTAGGGTGTCCCCCTACCATGTATCTCATTTCATGTCTTTGTCTGCATGGGAAAGATGGCTCCAGAGAGATCTCATTGTCTCCAGACAGACCACCTTCTGTCATTCTCTGGCTAAATTAAATGTTTGGAAAATGGTTCCTTGTCCTTCCCAGGATTTTTTGCCAAGCTGTGAGTCCCTCCTTTTTTCCTTTGGGAAAGCCAAAATTTTTCCTACATATGGGACATTCAAGAGCTTCCAAATTTTTTTTTTCCCCTGGCATCTTCCCTGACTGCAGATTCCTAATCCCAGTTTGGTCATTGGTCTGCCCATTTCTTCCCCTCACCAGCTGCAACAGACATCAGCTCTCACCCTTGAACACAGATGAGGTTAAGGAAGAAATACTCAGGAAAAAACTTTCCCCAAAAGTTCTTTTGTATTGATATATATTAGATCCACTTAGCCCCTGGGGTTAGTCCCAGCTTAGTCTCTTAGATTTCTGGGGTGAATCTCACCAGGCAGACATACAGGCAAGGTGAAGGAAGGAACAGGGGGTTTCTCCACACAATAATTAAATCCTGGAACCATCTTAGAAGTGTGATTCACGCTGGGTTACCCATACCTCATGTTCCCGAAGGGCTTGGACAGAGAGGACACAGCCCATCAGTCCTTATTGGCACTTTCCCAGTCCCCCCAGTTTCATGGCATGAAGACTGGAAAGGATCAGGTGACTTTGCCAAGTGTCCTGGCACCCATGTCCCCCAGGGAATCCCATCAAACATAGAACTCCAGCCTCCCTTCCCTCACCCACCAGTACCAACAGGCACAGAACTGGCTCAGGAGAAGGACTTGGTCCCTCTGCTTTGCTCGCCTGCCTCCACCTGCCACCAGCCCTC
>JAVJGJ010000037.1:11661653-11673689 GCA_035590215.1 Microhierax caerulescens
AGTGAGTGGGTGTTACTGAGCACCCTGCACCAAGGGGAAGGTAAAGTCCCTCTTGGCTTGCTCCTTCCTCCTCCTCCCAGGTAAACCAGAATCCCGTGCAGAAATGAGCTCTGCTCCTCTCTCCTTTCTTCCCCTTTTCTCTCCTCCCCTCTCTATCACACCAGTTGTTTCATCCTTTGAGAACTCTCTGCTTCTCCCTATGGGACCCACTTTAAAAAACAAGGGGGAGGGAGAGCAGGGGGGAGAAGGAAAGAAAACTCCATTGTCTTGTCAAAGGGAATAAGTGAAAAGTTGCAAGTGTCGCTCTGCAGGTTTTGGCTCCTGTGTGTTCTCCTTTCAAACCCTGCCAGCCTCAGGGGCTGTCATTTTGCCTTCATCTCAACGGATCGACCCGTGGTTTCCCACCGCTTCCCCTCCCCAGCATCACTAAGCGTGGAGCTGCCAGGCTTTTCATGGCCACCGCCAGCTTGATCCTATTGACAGGTCTCTTCTCTTTGCTTCCCTTTCAAAGGGGGGCTCAGAGTCCCTTCCTTCCTCCCTTCCTTTTCCCTTCCTCCCCTCCCTCCCTTTCTTTTCTCTATTTTTTCTTCTTCTCAGAGGTGCACTGCCGAGGTGCTGCTGTGCAATGACTTGACAAGGCCACACGCAGCGGAGCTGGGGCCCAATTATAAACCCCTCTTTAAGAGCGGCCTTCGTTTAGAGAGCAAGATAGGAGCTGTCGGAATATTAACGAGCTCTTGCCGGTGGCACAGCATCCAGCAGCGGCACAGCATCCAGCAGCAGCGCAGAGGGGCTGCGCAGTGGCATCAGGGAGGTGTGTGCAGTGGAGGGGTGCATGCATCAGACCAGGTTGATGCCCTGGGTAAGAGTTTCCAGGGTCTGAGATGGTGGTGTGCAACTGGTGTGCCAGGCATGGCATTGGCTAAACCAGCTTAACCCAGCCAGGCCGGATGGATTTGTCTATGGGGCCCCCATGGAGGTGTCACCCTCCTTCCACCAGGCATCACCCACCCGTGGGGAGGTCTTAATGGTCAGAGCAGGCAAGAGCAGTTCTGTTACCAGCTCTGAAGGTGGCCTTGGGGCTTGTCCCCTCAGTGGCACAGGGCTTTACAGGGTGCCTCCCACCACCTTTCCTCATCCCTGCAGTGGGGAGGGGATTTTTTTGACAATCAGCAGCAAAGTGGTTGTGTAGTCTTCCATGACTGGCGTTCATCCAGCATTGTTCTGGGTGATTGCAAGGGTTGGTCCTAAAGCCAATTAAATTCTCAAAGGAGAATGAGACAGCAGGTGAGTCTGGAAAGGGTCTGGACTCTTCTGTCCCCTGGAGGGACTTATGGGTGCCCAACCACAGGGTGCCCAACCACAACACAACCATGTTGGCAAACGTGTGGCCAAAGGAGAGCACATACAGGCAACCATCTGTCAACACACACAGATACATGCACTCAAATGGCAGGCATCCCCACAAGCACACTCAATCCTGCACATGCCTGAGTACATGCTCATAGCCTTGCACACACAGCTACAGCCCTGACCAGCACATGCACACAAGTGTGTCTATGTATCTACACAGACACAGAAATCCAGACAAGTGAGCACTCATGTAGCCCCTGCCCAGCTTGAGCAAACAGGCTCACACATACACATGCAGAACACGGCACATGTGCTCGTTCACAAGTACGCACTAGGCCCTACAAAAGGTCCCAAGTCACATCTGTGACCCACTGTCCATCTAAAAAGTCCTTTCTGTCCTTCCCACAATGCTAAGACACCTGTGGGTTGCAAGGATCGTGGGGATGCAGGGGACTGTCTACTGGGATCCACCCAAGTAGGATCTCAAACCTTTACCTGGGGGCCTCCACCCAAAGATTAATCTGATCCCCTGGGACAAGG
This sequence comes from Microhierax caerulescens, assembly GCA_035590215.1. Lineage (NCBI taxonomy): Eukaryota > Metazoa > Chordata > Aves > Falconiformes > Falconidae > Microhierax > Microhierax caerulescens. The sequence goes on from JAVJGJ010000037.1 coordinate 11,663,547, forward strand.
AGGTGACTGTGGAGAAGAGGTCATGTGGGGAGAAGGTGCAGAAACCCACCACTGAATTAAGGTACCTAGAAGGCAGGCAGGAGGATGGTGTGTAGGTATACTGGACCACAGGGACTGGGGGAGAAGTTGTATGTGTATGTGTCTGAGTTTGTGCATGTGCTGGCTAGACTCCAAACTGCCCTGTTGGTGGTCACAGGCCTCAAGGGGTTAAGAGACCCTGTAGTCTCCTTCTATACACAGCTCAGGACATCCTGCTTTGCCAGATGTGAAGACAGTGGACATTGTCATACAGCCTAGTACACCTTCTCTGCAGCCAGAGTGCACTCCTGGCTTGTGCTGAAGCCCTCTGTCCCCATGACCTCTGGGACGTCTCTCACTGTTCCCCAGCCATTCAATTTGGTCACATTTTGGCCCAGGAAGATTTTGTTTCAGGGATGTAATGTTTCCAGATGGCCCCCACTAGCTCTGTTCACCCATGTCCAGCTGTCAGCCGAGTCCTAGCCAAAGGCTGCATTGCAGCCTGTCAAATAGCCTTGCTCACTTCTGCTTATGCTGCTGTATTAGGCAGGGAATGGAGCCCTTGAAACTTCTGCAGTGTCTGTAGATGGGGGGAAAAAATGGCTTTATTTAAGTCGGGCTTTCAGAATAATCCTCAAGAGCCTCATGGGTGATGCCACAGAATCTGCTTTGAAGACTAGGCCCTGGTAGGGTCAAGGAGGGCCTAGCACACTAGCCGAGCACCTTCCTGGGGCCCATGTAGCCACGTCAGGCTGTGTAAGACCTGGATCTTGCACAGAGCCTCCAGTAAGCCTTCACAACTAGTGAGGTCTTGCATTCATTGCTGCGTGTCTGTTGGATCCAATGAGTCCTGCCAACAACGCATGCTTAAGCTGTGTCACTGTGGCATCGCTCCTAGGGTATGTACATATCAGCGTCTGGCTTAGATTTAGGGGAGTACCAGGGGCTGCAGCCCTTTCTATTCCCACCACATATGACCCACTTTTGTCCAGTTAAATCCAGGAAGTGCCAGTCTATGTGTGCGATCTTGCACCCATGTCCATGGCTACATGGGGTGGTGCCATGTAAGCAAGGTGTCCTGTTCATATAACTACCTTCTTTTACCACACAGCATGTACACTAAGCCTGTCAAACCTCTCCCCATGGTGCAGCTTCTACACAAAGTCCTCATGGGATCCAGTGTCCTAGGATCCAGAGCTGCCTTGCAGTAGTGTCAGGGTGACTGGTCACTGGTGTGACCCCTGTTGAACACCCTGCCTAGGCAGAGACCCTTGTTCCACCTCTTTGCATTCCACCTTTCCCTCCTGCCACCTCTCAGCTCACACAAGACCTCCTGAGGTCTCTTCCAACCTGAATTATCCCATGATCCACGTTTTCCTTCCTTACCTTGGGACTACAAAACCTCACAAAGCAGATGCTGAAAAACCCACATACAACCCCTTCCCAAGTCATTTAGGGCAGGAGATGAGGAAAGAAAGGGTAGAGAGAGACATAACACACAGGAGCTGGCCCACGCTTAACTGTGCTGGTGCAAAACCCTTGAAAGCAGAGACCTTTTGATTTGATAGAAGTCAGAAGCACTGGCCTGTGTGAATCAGCTGCTAGGAGGGTAGAGGTACCCACCCCAGTGAGCTTTGGCTTCACTCCTGGTTTGGGACCAGGTTCACAAGTGAGAGTTCATCTCTGAGCATCATCTTGCCCCTGGGCACATCTGCAGCTGACGCCCCAGGCCAGGCAGTCTTTTTCCCCTCTGTCAGTTTGATGCACTCCTGATCCCTTAATTTAGGACCTGGCAGGGTCCCTTAGATATCTCCTCAGCCTTGACCCTCCACAACTCCCTTTCCAGCCAGCCTCCCCCTCACCGCCCCCTCCCTCTGCAGAAAGAGAAAAGGACCAAAACCTATGCAAGATCCTTGCTAGCAATAGTCAGAGCTGCAACCCACCCGAGAGCCTCAGCAGCAACACCCTCAGTGGAAAGAAATGTGATACCATTGCTAACAGCAAACACACCTAAAATGGATGTGAAATTTTCCTCAGTAACAGGGAGAGCTAAAATGCAATGAGAAGAATCAAGGAAGTCCGCAGAGCACCAAGGCCCCAAGTACTGGAAGTTCATAAGACTAATGAGTATATCGCAGCAGAATTTAATAACCTGGCATATATAGAATGGCAGGGTATGGTGGGACAGATAATGCTTTTATCAGACGTTTGGCAGGGAAAACAGGTGGATTTTCAGAACATGAGTGCTTCTTCATATCTGCAGGAGAGGAAGAAATTGTCAGGCCGGTAAAAAATTGCATTGAGCACAGTGGATTTATGTTGATCAGATGGACAGTCTGAGAGGAAAAGGCAGCTGTACATGCAGACCAGAGGGGCTATTAGTCCCTTGAGACAGAGGGAGGAAAGCAGTGCACATGGACCCCCATGGATCACTATGGAGTTAGCACCTGAGGAGGTGTGGGAAAACTGTAGTGCAGCATTAAACCCACGTTCACAAATCCGTAATGCCTGGTACAGAACAGCTCTGGATCCTGAATTTCTCTGTGATGAAAGTGTTTAACAGCTCTGTCTTGAGGATCAGGACCAAGAGAGCAGAGGCTGTTGGGAAGTGTTTACCCGCTGGAAACTTATCAGGCACCATTGCTCTGGTCCATGGCAATCATCTGGTCTAACTGGGTTTGTTTCCAAAAGGACAGCCAATGCATTATTTTGGGGACAGTGCGTTGCGTCCTTGGAAAGGCACAGCCTCTGGGTGGGAAGTTGAGCTGCTGGAGGCTGGAGGATTTAATACTTCTTACCTTTGCACAGGGTAGGGAAAATCGTTCTGCAGCCTGGGGATAGGTGGCTTCCACAGGGACATCTGCTCCTATATGACCCCTTACTCAGCCTGCAGCAGCCACTACAAGAGCAGCTGGGGACCCACATCATCCCTTGTAATGCAGTAGCTCTCATGGTAAACTAGGCTACACTAGGATGGAATAGACTAGAATAGAACAGAATAGAGTAATATGGTCCCAAAAGCAAACAGGAAAGGTCTAAGAAGTTCAAAAAGCCAAACTTTTAATGTCTTTATTAATTCTCCTATTAATAGTAGATAATAGCTAATAATATTAACAAAAAAAAAAAAGATAGAGAAGGGATGATGCCTCCTGCACTGTAAACAGATATGAGCAGCCTCTCAAGAAGCTATTTCTTCTACCCCACCGCTTCATCCCTGTTAAATTCAGCCAGGCTTTTCCACAAGCACATCTGAATTCTCCACCGGGAGTGCTTAGATTCTCTGCCTGACTTGAAGGATCCACTTCACTCATCCAATGGATTTCAAGAGCAAAAGTCATGGATGAGTGCCTACCGCACAGCTATGTTTCCCACCCTGAAAGCCCCCCTGAACTTCTCAGGAGCCTGCAGCACCCTTTGTTACTGCAACAGTGTGTTGTGTGGCTCCATGTCATGAACACCCCTGAGGATGCTCCATGCTGGGCACAGCCACCCAGCAAGCCCCAAAATCCATGAGGCACCCCCCTGCCCATGCTGCCAGCACATTTAGAGTTCTGCACAGAGGCTGAAAGCCAGCCTCCAGCTGGGCTAATGGCATCCAGCAATTGCCTGCCAACAGGAGAGACTGCAAGGAAGCAGGAAAAGGCACTTATCTACATGTCAGAGATGGATTCACCCCACCAGTTCCTGCAGGAGTACCAGCCCTCTCCATGCATGCTGGGAAACAGGCTTTCCCCCTAAAGTATTGCAAACTCCTTGGTGCATGCAGGTGTTACACGAGTCACTTCTGTGGGAAACAGAGCTGGCGCATATCTACTGCCCAAGGCTGGTCTCAGGACAGGAAAGGAGGTTGTAAACCGACAAGCGATTCGAGGTCTTGCTGTGAGTTAGTTGTGCAAGTCTCCAACAGGGACCCCTGGGTAGGTGTTCCTCTGGATATCTCAGGGTGACAGTGTCTGGCCCCAAATTACAATTACACAGCAACTGCACACTCAGGGACTCATCCCTTGCAGCAGAGAACCAGAAAGGTTTGACACCCAGAAAGGCTGGAGAGGAAAGAGGAGGTAGGATCCAAGCAAAGGTAATCACAGTATCCACAGGGAGCACACTGTAGGGACCAGCTGATGATGCAAGGTGGAGCAGGATTTACAAAACACCCACACAGAGAGTTACGCATAACTAGCAGGGGCAGATAGTTCTGTGCAGGCTTTTAAATCCAATTTGGACTATGGTGCTGTTGTCATCAGTTCCCACCTTCTGAGCCCAGCGAAGGTAGCTAGCTGGTGGCTGGGGCAGGCACAGTGCTTGCTGGACCTTCTTAGTGCTCCTCAGGGCCATGGGCTGTTGAAACATTAAAGGAGCAAGGTATGATGTGGTGACATGTTACACACTTGGCATTGCTGCCTGGGACTGCTGATGTAGCATGACAACACGTTTCACCCACTGCTAACCGAGTTCAGCAGCTTTGAGTCAGTAAAGCTCCCCCTCAGAAAAGGACCAAGTCAGGAGACCAGAGGGAGTCCAGCCCTTCTCACTTCCTTTTCTGGAGGAACATCACCAGGGCTGTTAAATCCAAGTGCCTTAATACCCTCATTTGCTAACTAGTCACAGAGACATTTGCAATGAGCCAAAGCTACTGTCAGCATGTTTTGGAAGCCGGTGGTCATTGATGGTGGGATTGCCTGGGATCGCCTGGGATGGGGCACGCAGAGGGGATGCACCACGCAAAGCTTCAAGGCAGCATCTCTCCTCTGCCCATACACATGCTCCAGAGAAGCAGGGAGGGGGAGAGAGACCGGCAGCCCCAGCCCCGCCAGCTCAGCACTTTTGTGCTTTTCTTGTCAGGGGGAAAAAAAAAAAGAAAAAAGCTCCACTTTTTGTTTTGTTTCCTTTTTTGTTTGCTAATTTATTGTTTTGTCCTGAGCTCATGCTTCTTGAAATCCCTTGTTCTTGATGCTCATTAAAATATTTTTGGCATGCACGGGCTCAGTTAGTTGCTGCTATGCTTTTTTTGTATTTATTTTTCTTTCCTCCCCATACCCCCCCCCCCACACACACACACACACACACAACCCTGCGGTCAAAACGTCCCTGTGTTTTCCATGTGCTTATTACCCAGAGAATCAAGGCTCCTTAGCAATTTGCGAGTCACTCCAAAGCAATCAATTATGCATCAAATGACTTTTTGATTCTTTACCTTGTGAGAGGAGAGATGGAAGAAGAGGCTGTCTTTTTATTCTTTTCCCCTCCTCTATATTATTATTTTTATTATTATTCCCCCCTCTCTCTTCTTGTCTCTCTCTCCCTTTCTGTGCTTGAACGGGTCTGCCTGCTGGCATCAGGATTATGACATGATCAAATGGCTTGCTCTTAATTGGCAACAGCTTTAAGATGGAAAGAAGACAGAAAGATTAAAAAGAAAAGACCACAGGAATTGGAGCCCTTGTGTATGGCTCTAGCAGCCTGTTGTGGTGTCAGGTGAGATGGGAGGACAGGGCTGAGCCTAAGAGGACTTAGGCACTTTGGTGTAAGGGTGAGTAGGCAGCTGGATGGGGACAAGAAGATGAGGACAGCCACAAGCATGATAGAAAAGGAGAGGGATCACTCATGATGCTGCAGATAAGAAGGGTCTATGTGCAGAGCACTCCCCATCCTGAACTGGGCCAGCTTCACCTGCACCCATGAGTTAAGAGAGGGCAAGTGACCTGGGGACAACACACCTACATCAGCAATGCCAGGACATGTTCTCCAAAGTCAGCTGTGAGAAGTTTAGACAGGGGAACAAATCGCCTGGAGAAGTTGTGGAGTCTCCATCCTCAGAGATATGCAGTCCCCATCATTTACCTCCCCCAAGACTCAGCCCCTGAGTTTAGCATGTTCTCCAGTCAGCATCCCCCCAAAACATCAACCTTTGGGTGTCAGCAAAGGCTTCTTATTTAACTCTCAAAACTGACTCCCTGTCGCCACCAGCAGACATCTACCAAGGAAACTTCCTCTGTGTCCAGGAGACAGGGCATGCCCTGGAAGGTGCAGAGTTCAAAGCCAGTGGGGTTTTCCAGTGTATAAATTCTTGTGGCCCTCCTTCAGTTTAAAAGCTGCTGCGCCTCAGTGACAAAGACACCCAAGGACTCATCTTCAGGCAGGGCTGCAGTACAAGAGTCGCAGGAGGGAAGAGGCAGAAATGGCATCTAACATACCTCAAAGAGTTTATCCAGCAAGATGCACAGTCCTGGACTACCCAAGGTCCCAGGCAAGATTTATTCATGTCCTGCTCTAAAGCCATGGAGGGCAAGCTGCCCAAGTCACAGCCACCAGCAGCCCTGCTCTCTGCCAGCACCATCAGCAGGTGACAGTATTTTACCTGCAGACCCTGATATTGCTGATGACCCAGTGTCTGTCCCTCCCTAGCAGGCAGCAGGAGCCACATCCTTGACCCTTTTTCCTTTGCAGTCGTATCCCTGGATCTGTTTGTCCTAATTTGTGGCATTGGCCTGTGCCACGCTGAGTGCAAATCTCTCTCCTCTGAGTGTGAGACTTCTACAAGTGGGTTAAAATACACACATAGGAAAATACACAGTTTAGAGTGGCTAAAACAACTGTCCATCTTCTCTCTATCCTTCCAGTTCCAGCCTTACGCCTTTTGTATCATAGGGGTGATCATACTGGAATGATGTATTTGCCAGGACATACAAGTTACTTATACCCCTAATAAAAAAAATAGATTAAATTAAAATAAAATAAAAACCCAGCGAAATAAAACCAACCAACAAACAAACAAAAAAAAAATCTAAAAAAAAAGAAACACCAACAAAACAAAACCCCTAAAATACATATGGAAAAGCAGGTTTTGTTAGCTCCTGGTTTAACTCTAGGCTTTCCCATCACAACCCAAAAGGTATTGAAATGTGTGCGCTGAATTTAGGGTTTTCCTCAAGTTAGTAAGTGTGATTTAAAAATACCCTCCTCCTCTCCTTTTGAAGATGAGATTTCTAGAAGAGACAAGCATCACCTAGTTCTCTGCCCACTCTTTACAAGTGCTAGCTGTACAGCTTCTTACCAGCCCTTAAATGACCTGATGGGTACGACAAATACTGTCCCCTCCCCCATGGCCCCAAACGTCCCTGAGGGTATGCCCCACAGCAAAAGCCTCCATTGCCCATCTATTTCTCTGGCTTCCCAATCAAGATGGTAACAAGCCCCCCCATCCCACCCCACCCCCACCCTGCACGCACAGGTGGTGCCTCAGGCTATGTATGTCTTTTGTGGTACACAATAAGGATCTGACTTGGATCTGCTGCCTCCATCAGCATCCCTTTCAGCAATGACAGCCAGCTGCATCCTGGGTTGCTTTTGAAAGAGCTCAGCCAGCAAGGGAAGTATTTAGTCCCCTCAGTGTGGCCTTTAGGGGGACACATCTGAAGTACTATGTTCATCTTCAGGGCCCTGGTACAAGAGACACGCTGACAAACCAGAGCAAGTCCCATGAGGGACACCTAGATGGGCTGGGGAGCAGAGCACATGGAGTACAGGCAGCGGCTTGCTGGGCTGGAAAGAGGAAGGTGAAAGGAGGACCTAGGTGCAGCCTTCACCACACAAGAGATGTTTGCAAAGAAGATGAGGTCAGACTCTTCTCAGAGGTACACAGCAAAAGGACAAGTGGTGCCAATCACAAGCTGCAGGAAGGGAAAATTTTCAACCTGAGGATGGTCAGACCCTGGACGAGGGGCCCTGAGGCTGTGAAATCTCCATCCTCAACTAGACAAGATCCAGAGTAACCTGAGCTAACTTTTCAGTTGGCCACGCTTTGAGCACGGAGTGTTCAACCTCTCCCCTAGCACTCTAACCTAAATTATTCTGTGACTCTCTGATGTGCCACCAGCTGGGCAAGATCCCACTCAGGCTACAGTCAGGCTCTGTCCTGCTGTCCCACAGCAAGGCGCTACGCAGCATTGTATTTCTCCCATCCCTCCCACTTCATTTGGAGGAAAGGTGATTGTACATACTGCGAGAGAGCTGGGAAGAAGCCTCCTTAGGAAATCAGTGGAATACGAGTAGAAGAGCCAGCTGTCTGGAAACCTTCAGCTTACGGCAAAAGGTCTTTGTTGGGAAGTAAACGGCAAGGGGAGAAAACACTGCCGCCGCACCACGTTCAGAAGTAGTTGTGACCGTTGGAAGACTGGGGGCACCATCGAGCTGGATTGTCCCTGGTCCTCAGCCATTTTGGCAAAGCACAGGGTTCACAACAGCCAACTTGCATCCCCTGCACCGCATCAGTCACTCCGGGATGACGCAGGGCTCAGACCAGAGCCAGCAGAGCGTCCCTTGGCAGGCATAAATAGAAAGCAAGCAGCAGATGGAAAGGATCGCAAGCCACAGCTACTATAAGCATAATGTGTACAACACCCAGATGCTCTCTCTAGGGGTCTACAGCATCCAAAGAGGCGGGCTGAAGGATTAGCTGGCTGCTGAAATCTGTGGGTGATCAGGATGGGGCTAGGTCAGGCGAAGAGAGCAATAGCAAAATCAAACATGCAAGCCAGCAAGTTCTTTACAAGGAACTGTCCAGTCCAACACCAAGGGCCACACTGAGGACACGTTAAGGAGAACATGTCCATGGTTTTATGATGGCATCGCACAAGAGGATTTCAATATCCCATGAGATCTGCAATAGTCTCTGGCTGAGTGAATGCTGGCCTAGCATGTCATACACTTGCCATTTATTCCAAGGTGAAGGTGCAATCAGGTCTTGGCTAAAATCAGACAGCGCAGAAAAGATCTGAGCACAAATCCCTTGACTGGATGAATCTGGCTGGTCAGGGAAGGCATAAAGTCAGTGAGAAATTAGACCCTTGGGAACAACCTGCTAAGTGGAGTGAGACAAAGAGGGAAACAATGAGTGTCAACAGAGGGGTCTGCATGCAGAGATGAATCCCCTAGCTGTAGATGCCTATGGTGCAGACACCTCGATTCATACCCTCTGTATATACTCTCCATGCAGTCAATATGGAGATAGAATCATTTTTAGGGAACGATTCATCCCACCCAAAGGATATATCTTAAACAGATTAGACAAATTCCTCCTGGCAGGAATTTTTTTTGTCTCCTGCGACGATGAATTTCAGGTATCTAGCTCAGGTGACAATACCTACATGCTGAATGATGTGATGGGATTCATCTTGTCTGCCTCTGATTGTCTATGATTTAGGGACTATACCTGAGCAAATCAACTTTAACTCTGTTTAATCGATGGAGAATTAGATAACACAGTCAATAGTCTGGCATACAACGCTTATAATCCTCAAACAGACACCTACCTTTGGTAAGTGTACAAGTACCCTAAACTCCACCCACTGCATTGATCAGCTCTCCACCAGCTATACAGGGATGTAGACCCCCTAGTTCACCTGTCCCGTAGAAACATAAAGTAGAATGAATCCCACTCAAGGGACTGAGCCCTCCCACCTGCCCAGCAACTGGACAAGCTTCACTCCTGCTCCCTAAGCAGGCAAGTCCTGAGATACACTGCATAACTGACTGGCAGTGTGGGTCCACCAAGATACATGTAAGGGTGTCATCATATGCAGACAGCCAGATGTGTGCCTGAAATTTGGGGTATATTAGAAGGGATCTAACTGCTATGGCCAGTAGCTGGCATCTGGGAAGGGACAGGAATTTCATTCCCTGGCAGCGAATGAGAATTCCTTGAAGATAAGTTAGAGCTGAGTTATTCAGCAGGGTATCAGTGTCCCACCCAAGACATCTGGTGAAGCTGCGGTGCTGTCTCAACTAAAAAGCAGCCTTCAGAGAGGTCTTAGACTGTGTTTAAAGTGGTATAAGAACCTTTTCATTCAAGAAAGTGGAAGAGGCAGATTCTCATCCATCACTCTCCATGCACAGAACAGTCATAAAGCATTTAACTTAGTGTCCAATCAGTTTAGCTCGTTAGAAGAGGGTGCGCCAAACCCAGGGATGGCAAAAGTAACCATTCCCATGTACAGCAGGACGAAGGTGTATTGCAGGCTGTACAGATTTCTTCAGTGGGAACATCACATTGTAAACAAAAGTTACTTGAAACTGGTATTTGGGGGGGGGGGGGGGGAGAGAAGAGAGAAAAAAAAAAAAAGGAAT
>JAVJGJ010000037.1:11673789-11684291 GCA_035590215.1 Microhierax caerulescens
CCCCCCCAGAGAAGACAGAAAAAAAAAAAAAGGAATTAGTAATTCCTGCAATTTCCCAGGAATTCCTTGGGCCATTGGGGTGAGCGGCTGAGCCATGCAGAGAGCAGCTGTCCAAACACACATGGTGTGCGACTTTAACTAAGCATGAAGAAGAAACAAGGGCTAAGGGGAGAAGTACAGAGAAAGCACATACGGCTGCCATCCATATGTCCTGAACTCCCTCCCCAGACCTCAAAGCATCAGCAATGGTTAGTGCACAGGAAAAAGGAGAGGATAGGTTGTCACTGCAGTGCAGCTGCAGAGAATCAAGACATAACACTGGAGAAGTCAAGCTCCTGCTACACGGAGTCCAGGGAAGGTGTGCAGGGGAAATTGATTGTTTACTGAACTGCAAAATTTACCACCTCGGGCTGAGTAGTAAGAACCCTCCTGGGACCAATATTCCTTTTAGTCTGACAAATGCACTTGGAGTTTTCCAATGCTGCCTGAACGAGCATTTGACAAGTCCCAGGTAGATCACATCTCAGCTTTAAAGCTCTGGTTCTGACCACCATGGGGAAGGTAAACGAAAAGTTTAAATAAATTGCAAGACTAGGGGATAAATTAAAACCATTTAGATGAAAGCTCTGAAAAACTGAAGTCAGAAAATTAGCATGAAGCCATGGATGCTTTCAGAGAACCTGCTCCAAACACTGGTGGACAAGAGGAAAATCAGATGGACAGACTGAAATTTTTGACACCCCCCTATCCCACACAAAAGAAGCATTTGGAGAAAGCCAGCAGAATATTTGGGAAAACTGGTGCTTGCTGGTCAATACTTCATCTTCACAATGACCCATATTCGAACAGTCAGTAACATTAACCCACTGATGCTTTATCTAAAGAGTGGGCAAAAATTGTACTAGTGTCTGGGGAAAACATCATCTACAGATTGCAAAAGCAAGAGTCATTGTCACTACACAGGGATTTTAGATGTGCTCGCTTTGCATGTGTTCTTGTGAGGCACTTGGGAGGGCTGGACTCATCCTTGTAATGATTCTTGTGCATGAAGGCTACGGTAAAGCTGGCCCATGCAGGTTATTGGGGTGGCTGCCTTCGGAGTTCTCCTATGGGTGTTTATCTGTTATGCACATATCCAATTAACTTGCTGACAGTCACTTTTTAGTGACAAAGTTGTGGACTTAGGCTGATTTTGCAAGTGGCAAACTCAGAAAACGTTGTTACTTTCCCTCTTGGGGACAAGAAGGAGACTTCTTGGGGACCTGGAGACTGAAACAGGGGAAGCTTTCTAGGATGCCCTCACAAAAAAGAAAGAAGCAGATTCTTGCTGGCTGTGTGGAGCTTTTCTACACTACAACACGACTAGCTAGGAATGGAGCTGTGAGATGCAGTGTAATCACAAACCATGAGGAAAGCAAAGTCCTCTTAGCCATGGTCTAGATTCTGGAGAGCTACAGAAGAATATTATTTACAGTGAGGTACACAACAAAGACCATCTAGCAGCTTATTAGCTAACTGACCATGAACTGCAGATGGCCAGACCCTGCTGTGCTGGCTCTGCCCAAACTCAGTTGAACCCTGAAAAAAACTGTGATCTAAACAGTCCAGAAAGGAAAAGTTAGGGCAATTGCACAGAGCCAAGGAGATTAAGTCTTCTGCATTATTCTGCATCTACTTTAGACCTCTGGAGACTATACCTAGCATATCAGCCACAGGACCATCCTTCCTCCCCCAAGCAGGTAGCAAAGTGCTTGGCTAACAGCACCCCAGGCTTTGCCAACCTGTACAAGTGAGAGAGGCAAGCTGTCACCCAGCCCCATCATCCTGATGGACAGGAGCTTATATCCCACAGTGGACCCAGGAACCACCAATTCCAGCAGCTTATTCCAAAACAAAGTGTGCATTGAGGGGTTACGTTTCAGTTTTTCCGGCTGTGAGAAGAAGAGGCTGCCAAACAAAATAACACTGACAGCTGCTCCAGGAGTCATGCTCTGCTCAGTGACCTCAGCTCCTTCACAGGGTCACCTCCAAGCAGACATTGGCCAGCAGTGCCACCAAGCACCAGGGCAACCATTAGTGACAGCCAGGCCCACATTTGAAGAGACAGAGCATGCAGCCTACCAGCTGTGAAACATCCTTCCTCCCTCCAACACTATCCTTCACACACGCACACCCCTTCTGCCCTCTCCATGAAGCTCTCCCAAGAGTTGGTGCTTCAATATTGGTTTTGGGGGGGGGGGTTGTGTCACAGTGATTTTCACTAAACTAAAGGCTCTTGGAAGTGCAAAACCATTCAGAAGGCAGGGTGCAGAAAAGGGCTCTGCAATATTTGGATCACAGGCAGAAGCAGTCCCCTTAAAGAGAGTTTTCCTGATGTTGCACACAGACAAAAAGGAAACCCAATGCACTTTGTAAATCCCTCTTTTATCCTCTTCTTCACATCCTGAGCTTCTGAGGTGTTGAAATACCAGATGTTGCAGTCCTCTCATCTGCCTCACTCCTGTTTCAAAATGAGCTAATGACGGACTTATATCACAGAGATTGCCACCACAGGGGACGATTGAGGGGTGCCGTACTGGGGACTGCTTAGGAACTGCACTGAGCCTTACCAGTTTTCAGGTCCAGCCATCAGACAGTAGCAGTTTCAGCCACAGTGGACTGATTCAAATCTACAGAAGCCCTGACACGGTACAGATGCTGTACTCCAGCTGTCCAGCCAGAGCCCCATTACAAGAAAAGAAGATATTCTCACTATACCCATTGAATCTGCTGAGCATCCATGCCTTTTATTTCCAGCAACTCAATCCAGCTGTCCACACAGGTCCCTTTGGATATATCGTGAGGTATCCTGGTTGACCTTCAGTTGCTGGTCTGAAAGAGCTCAGGTCTCCAATGGATCCTAATCCCATGCAAAAAAACTGCATGCTAGGATGAAGCCCCTGAGAAATGGGTAATTCCAGAGGAGTTTATCAAAATTAACATTTGAAGGCTACTTTGATTCTCCAGATGGTTAAAGACCATGGCCACCCAGTGCTTTAGTGCTGTTTTATCCAGCATGGCACTGCCCTTGCTTTCTTCACATGCTTTCTGTGATGCAAGTTTCCAGTCACTCCTTGATACAATTTTATATGTTGTTTTAACCTACAATAATTTAGGCAATAGCTACAATGAGTTAAAGAATCAATCTCTAGATCCTTGTGCCTTCCCTCCCCAGTTGAGGCATCCAAATTAAAGTCTCCAGCTTGGGACTGATTTGGTTTGGAGATGGGTAGTTCTCACTAAAGGTCTTCAATTCAAGCTTTTTCCATAATTCTCAATCCAAGACAGCTGAAATTTCATGACTATTGTGGCTGTGACCTTTAAGAAGTTAGAAACTTAAAAAATGTAGTTATTAGGAGAGACCATGGTGATATGTTCCTTATACTCCAACTTCCATAAACTTCTCAGTCATGAATTACCCTACAGAGGCAGGTGTGATTACAACATAGACCCTTGTAGCCTATAACTGTGAATCTGATTTTTTTTCTTGCAGCCACAAGGTGACATGAGGAAAGTCCTTCTAGTTTTGCATGGTGTGGAGAGTAGCCCATGGACTAATGATGCTGTCTAAGCCACCTTCACTTTCCTCCCAGATTTCTGACTTTCTTGTATACGTGCTTCCCAGCCTATATGGCAATTCACCCTCCACAGGACCAAATTAAACAAGGCCAAGAAACTAGCAGGAGCCTTACTACCAGAGGCTCAGGCAAGAGGCTTTGCACAAGCAGTCACAACTCTGAGAAAAGGCACGACACATGCCCAGAGGTGGTCATCTAGAAGCTCAACTCTTGCAATAGCACATAGAATTGCAGAACTTGGATGCCCAAACTCCCTGAGTAAAGGACATCCTTGGGTCATTCATTGCACACATTTAGAGGAACTGGAGAGGTCACCCTCTGCTTGGGTGAACCCTAACCCTTGGAAGCCTGGATAGGGCTAGCTTGCCTGATTTGCTGGCCAGAAATGCACCCCTCTCCCAGCACCTCCTCCCCATTTGCCTTCTTATTCTTTGCAAAGTAGAGAAGTGAACAGATGTTTGTCTGCTTTCCCACCTAGCTTCCCCCTGCCCCCCCGCTGGAGCAACCTCACCTCCCAGGGTGGGAAAGCCCCGGAGCAACCTCCTTTGCAACTCTGCAGACTCTGTGTTACCTCACCTGTCACATAAGCTGGTGACAAGGCAAGCAACAACACACAACCCACCAACCACCACCATGAGCCAACAAGGGAGAGGAAGAGGGGGTGGTGGGGGGCAAGCAGATGTGCCACAAGTTGCTCCCTGAAAGCATTTTTTTGCATCGGGAGGTGTGAAATGAAGTCTACACCTCCTTCTCCCAGCATAGGTACCATAGCAGCTGCCAATGGCTACAGGCCTACCACATCAGCCTCGCTATTTCTGTGAGATGTCAAACATGCAGCGCTAAGCATTCATTTCTCCTGCCATCTGCCAAGGTGAACATGGTGTGTGGATGTTAGATCAAACAACTTGACAGACTCTCATCCCCCTCCCGTTTTTTTTTTTTTCTTTTTTTTTTTCTTTTTGAAGAGAGAGGAGGGAGGGGAGGGAGGAAAAAATACCACATTAGATCAGAAACTTCATCCATCACTACTGTTCTATGGCTATGAGAGCAGGAAGTTTATTTAAAATTGGATTCTTATCCATTCCCAACCAGGATGTAAATGGGACAGGGCAGAGGACATTCTGCCCTCACAATACTAACAACTTTCTGTGGGATTAAAATGACCCTGTTGGCTCTGGAAATACCGCTAGTCCTAGAGGGCATCTGCTGTTGGCTAGCACTGAGTCCCTGTTGAAAAGATATGTCCGTTCTTGCCTAGTAAGAGGACTTTCAAAAGACATGGACAACAAGAAAAGATTTAGGCCTGGGAGCTGCTTTCCCCAGCAAGATAAGATGATAAACACAAAAGCTGATAGGTGTCCTACATTGCTGTGCGGTAAGTTTCCCAGTTTCCACCCTCTGGACAGCACACTGCATGCGTTGCTGTTGGTTGGTGCTGGACAAGCTCAGCAGCAATGAATGAGCCACTATTCCTTCATTAAAAAGCAATTTTTGTCTTGGAGTGATGAGCAGGAAAGGCTTACATGGCCACACTATGGCACATCTTTCAATAAAACATGTCAGAGAGAGTTATTTTCTTGTCCTCTCCTCCACAGTCCCTCATTGAAGACACACTAGAGACAAAATGACTTGGGAGAAGCTTTTCTTTGCTTTTTTTGAAGGTTTCTTGCAAGGTGTGGGGCAGCTTCAGATCTCCTGTGATATTTATCCTCAGATACTTCAACAAAAAGGCTTCATTTTAGGAATCCCACTGGATGGTTTACCATGAGAAGCCCACCATATTCCACCTGTAGAAACCTTCAGATTCACCTCCATCTTGATTTCTAGGTCTTTAAGGACTTCATATTGTTCTTGCCCAGTGATACTCTATGACATTTTCAGGTCGAAATGGTTTATTAAAGCTTGGAGAATGGGAAGGGGGATCAGTAACAGCTGCCAGAGGAATTAGCTGCATCTTCAACTCAAGTGAGGAGTCTCTACCAATGGCTGGAAGGATGCTCTATCACCTTCCTCTTCACTTCTTACTATCCTTCACACCTTTACAAGGCAGAGTCTCCTGAAGGAGACAAAAACCTGTTTCCTAGAAGAGCTGCTCATGTGGCTGATCCTCTGAAGAAGGAAAATCCTCCAGCCTGGCTTCGCCTACAGACCCAACTGATGGGACTGCAAGGGTGAGTCCCTTCTCCATAGTCCACATAAGACTACGTTTAGTTGGAGCCGTTGAAGTGTTAGCTATCAGTTCCCAACCTCCCATCTCTCTTACCTTTTGTCTTCCTCCCCCTCTCCACCTTCTCCAAACACACACACCTTACAGTTTCCTCATTCTGCCTATATATTCCTGAGATAAATTAAAGTCCTTCTCACTCTTTGCTGAAACTCCTTGGTTTGGGCATGTCTGATCTTTGGTGTGTATTGCACCCAGATTTTACAGTCCAGTTTCCTATTTCTCCCTTCTTCCACACCTCATTATACACCTAATATATATATATACACACACTATACATAGTATATATATATATATACACACTATACACTACTTCTCCACAGCCTGGACAAAACCTACCTTTGAAACCTTCTGAAAACCCATCTGTACCAGAACACCAAAACCAAAATTAATTCCAGCAAGGAAGTGGAACAATTGTCAATAACTTGGGAAAAGTCAAGTGTCTTGTCATAACCCTTGTACAACATTCAGTACAATACAGATATGACCGCAATAATAACAATTCTAAATTCAATGTATTTTATAAGTGCTTGGCTGTGTCAGTAGGCAACTTATGAGAAAATTAGCAAGGCCTGGAGCTAAGGAATGGCTATAATCTGTTGGCCAAAACAATGAAATCAGTTGTCTACTGAATTTTTTTAAATGCTATAACTATGGAATTAGTACAGTTTCTACAGGCTCACTGGAAACTCTTCAACTCCAAATGTTCTTTAGGTGTAGTGATCAAACAAATACTAATCTCAGTTAGCATTAACTAAGGTTCAAACTTGAACCGGTAACACCAGCCTACCACCACTGATGCATGTCCTTTCCAGAGCAGCCTGGCCTGGTCCTTAGCAATATTGAGAGACCATAGGTTTCTCTGCTTCCCCAGCATTCATCTTGGAGTTCATAGTGGTATCTAGGCCTCTTGTTTGCCCTGATCAGGGACTTGCAGACACTTTTACAAAAACTTCCCTGAACTGTGAAAAGCAGACAGTCTTAGAAGGGAAGGACACTAAAGGAAGTTCATAGGGAAACTTCCTTCTTTTCTGGCTCTGCCTTCCATTATGAGACCTGCTGTCAGCATATGACTCACAATCCCAGTGAGCAGTATGGATTTTAGAGGACATAGTGGCCAAAAGAAGGCATTGGCTAGAAAAAGTGCAGCTTCCCATGACAAACAATGAACCACAACCATCCACACCCGAGGTTTTTTTGGTGCAGTAGCACAAAACAGCCCTTAAATTTCATTTCAAAGGAAACTGGACAATGTACCTCACCAGAAAAAAAAAAAAAAAAAGATAAAAAAAAAAAAAAGATATCAAAGTCAATTAGGTACATTTGGGATATATAAAATTTGTCATGTTCATTCTGTGGGTAAGGATGAGGAAGGAATGTAAAAATTTAAAACAGTCTCCAAAGGTTGAGCACGTAAATAAATAAATAAATTATGCTTTCCATAGGTTTTGATGAATATGTGCAAATAATGTATTTCCTATATATTTATATGCTTATACAGAATGAAAGGAAGTTTCACTTTTTTGGTGGGGTAGTTAACCATCAGAACCTATTTCCTAAAGCAGTGGAAGAACAGATCACCTGTATATCTTGAGAACATACCTGAATGCTTTCTGAAAGGTGCATATTAGTTCAGACTGTTTCTGGATGCTGGACTGTCAACCAAGTGATTCTGTCAGATTGCTTAATGGACCCATTCTGTCCTGAATATCTCTGTGCCAGGCGCTTCTCAGATGCCACTCATGCTCACATTAACTACGTTACCCCAGCTGATGAACCACTCAGAGGACTGGGATCCCTTTATGAACAGGATAATTCAGTACATCCAGCCAGATGCTGACTCATGGTTTCTCAATGTTCACTTAAACTTTTGCAACCCCATTTGATGGTCAGGAGTTATACATATCCATAAGTACCTGCCTCAGGAGTTCTTGTACCTTCTGCTGTTACATGAGACCAAAAGCAAAGGAAAAGGCCACACAACCACTGCTTGGAGAGGACAGGAAATAGGAGTAATTTTAGTCTGTAACAACTTAAAGACAAGTTTCTTAGGGAGGGAAGAAAGTAGTAAGGCTCAAAGGACAAATCATTCTTTATAAAGATGATGCTGAGTAGAATTCTCCACACCTGTTCAGCCACCACTGTGACCAACTGAGTGTGGAGCTTCAGCACAGAAACCTTAGCATGCCCTGCCTGGAGAACATGGATCAACTGAAATGTCACCAGCCATGTGGTTTTTCAGGGATTTAGTTCAAAGTTAATCCTATACAATTTTGAAAGACTTGCAATCACTTATCTAACATTGTGGGTATCTAACAACGAAGCATCACCTGCTCATGGAAAATCCTGGAGCAGTTCCTAAGGTGGGATTGCATTCCCTTGTCAGGCAGTCTGACCAGCACTTTTGTTGTGTGAATGAGGATGTAAGTTTGAATATCTCTGTCCCAAAACACAGGCATATGCTTCTTTGCATTCATATCTAGAAGGAAGACAGTAAGACTGAGTTTATTTTCTTCTGAGCCATCTGGTTTCACAAAACCAGTACTGGTGCTGTCTAACCAGAGAGGAAGGTGAAGGTCATCTTGTGATACAGACCATGAAGGGATCAAACCCATGGTATGATCGCTCAAGAACTTTGACAGACTAGACAATGCAGATGATGGAAAAAGGGAAGGCAGGTCTCTTGTGCCCAAGCATGCCACCCTGGGAATCCCAAATTCTTCTCCTGGATGTGCCCCTGCTTTAAATCACTTGATCTGTCTGTGCTTTACCTCATCATAAATATGGGGAAGTTGCTTGAAGAGAGGGTTAGTAACACTTGCATGATTGTTTGTCCAACTGGGAGGTGCAAAGAGACATCCTCTATGCAGATAACTGCATGTTGAATTCAAAATACCCTGTCCTCCAAGACAGCAGCAGGGATCCAATTCCTGTCCTTTTAATCCCAAGCCAATGGGATTAAATAATGACAAATTATACTGAAAATAATAAAAATAATATTGGTCAGAGAGAAATGACAGGGTATTTAAAACCATTCAGGTCTGCCATTCAGGCACTTCTGTTTGCCAAAATTCCCTACATGAACTTAAAGTTGCTTCCAGTGCCTCAGCTCTTCCTTTATATGCTACAAAGACTGACTTATAAAATACTTTCATCATGTGGCTTCAAAAAGTGAAGATACCACAGTCAGGTCGAAAAGTTCTTGCAGTAGGAAGGGAGAGGTTTCATGACACAGAGCAAGTCTGCGTTTGGAGGCCACACAGTAATGTCCTCACTGACTTGTACCACTGGGTCATGGATGCATGGAAGTTGTCCTGACCCTCTCTTCACAGAGAAGTGATGGCAGAGGTAGCTCTTGGGCAAAGACAGCAGATCAGCTGGAGTCATCTCACACCTGCTCCATCAGTTCCCCATAGTCCATAACCCTCTGATCCATAATTCGAACTGTGATGAACACTACAGTCTGCCTCACTCTTAAACATGATGTGTCCCCCACAAGGAGGAACAGAGCCAATTTGACTCAAGCAACCACAATTAAGAAGAATGCCAAAACATAGGTCTACCATGAGACCTTTGATGAAGCATTTGCATTACAGTGATTGTCACTGTAAGAACATTCGTGTCTCATCCCAGATCGAATTTTGTGCATGTCACACCCAGATTTCCTCTGGATTCTATGTCATTGCCATGTGTTCCACTCCCCAAATTAATCTTTTGCCTGGCTATAGGAAATTCATGCCCCAGCACAGACAGACCCTCCTGGAAGTTGCTCCATCCTGGCAGTAGCTGAAATGAGGCTTCCTTCTTTCCAAGCATGTCTGTCCATGCAGCTGGCAAAAGCTGTTCACTGCTCTCCCCTCTGAAAAGTCCATCGGGATAAAGATCTGTCCTTAGACCTGTCCCCTACAAAAAGCATAACTCTGATAAAACCCAGTAGCAACCTAAGCAATGCTGCGGCCAAATTGCAGAGTAGCTCTGAGTCCAGGCGAATGGCCACGTACAGAGGCACTCAGACAGCAAAGGGACATCTTCTGTTGTGAAGCACACGGCAACTACACCGTATGATTAATTCAAAACACCCAGCAGTCAGGAACCCCCAAACACAGGAGGTGGATGCACAGATAAGTAGAGAGGATGGACTGGATGGTAGTTACAGCTCCAGAGAAGTGGTTTTGACTCCCAGGCCTAGTGTGGTTGCATCAGGGTTACCAGGTCCCAGTCAGACACCAGACAACTGTGCATAACTGGGATTGATGCTGAATGCTCAGGGCTCAGCTCTCTGTTCTCCAAGGCAAGGAGGTGAGAAGTCAAAACCACCAATAAATCTGGAACTGTGCAGAACCCCTAAGGTGAACAGGAGTCATATGCCACTGTGGCACGCACCATAGATTCATAAAATCATAGAATAGTTTGGTTGGAAGGGTCCTTGAAAGGTCATCTAGTCCAACACTCCCTGCAATAAGCAGGGACATCTTCAACTAGAGCAGGTTGCTCAGAGCCCCATCCAACCTGGCCTTGAATGTTTCCAGGGATGGAACATCTACCACCCTTCAAACCCCCGTTTTACAAGCTCTTGTAAAAGAGGTTTACAACCACAATTTCAAGAGCTGGTGACCCTGCAGAAGAGGAATGTGAAGCATCTTCAGAGGCACAGCTGGAGA
>JAVJGJ010000037.1:11725056-11737188 GCA_035590215.1 Microhierax caerulescens
TATCCCCGCCCCTCCTCCCCCCCCCCCCATCTGTCCCCCAGCACTCCCCTCCTGCAAGGCACCTGCCATGGGGCCACTTGGCTTCCTCCCCCTCAAGAGCAGCACCAGGTCCCCAGTCATTGTTAGAAGACACCCTGGCTGGCACCCAGGGCTGACACCTGATGCATCACCACCTCCCACTGGTAAGACACTGAGCTCAGCCCCCACCCACGGGCTTCCCCCAGGGTTACCACCAGCCCTGCAGCAGATTTGCCGGTGCATGGAACTATCCTGCAGGCAGCACCCCAGCCTAGAAGTGCACAGTGCTCACATCAGTCCCACCATTCCTGCACACCTGACCATAACAAAATTGTGCATTCCCAGGAGGTACGGCTGCATGGTGCAGCCTCTTTTACAGTAGGGGACTCAATGATCTTAAAGGACTTTTCCAACTTAAATGATTCAGTGATTCTATGATATGTGCTGGGGAGAGCCCTTTGCAGAGCACCCAGTCACAAAGCTATTTGGCTCAGAAAGGGCTTACGTCATGGAGAGAAGACGCCATCTCTTACCCAGGGGCCTCCCTGTTGGAAGGAGCATCTCCAAATTCCTGGAGGTACATGCTAACCGGCACAGACTGTGCTGGGAAATGTAACAAGCCACGAGCTGCAGGGATCCGCTTACACCACCGGGGCCAGGGACCTGGCAGTGGGATGTGCGAGGCTCCAGCAGCAGATATCTTCTCATGCAGGGGGACAAAATCATCAGAGTCCAAACTGACACAGCCAGAGGTCTCAGCACCAACCTAAGGTTTCACCATGGAGGGACAGGCAGGCCAGGGACTGTAGCTAGACCATTTGGCATTGCAGGAAGGGCTGGAGCAGAGCAGCAGGGTTGTGGCCTCAGGGGAATCACCCAGTCAGAGGGGATGGTCAATCTACCCACGTTAAGGGTAAGAGCAAGCAAGCCAGCCATCACCACATTCCCCTTCCTATCCCTCTGTAGGTCTGCCTTTGCACGCTGCCCATCCACGTGCTCCCTTTCTCAAGCTGTTAGACCTCACACCCCATATCACTGTCCCTACATATGCTGCTGGTGTGGTTGCACCATCCTGTAGCGCATCCATAACACATCAGGGCTGCATGGCTAACCCTTGGGTCTGCCCCAAGGCATCCCACAAGACTTGTCCCTTCTGCCAGACCCTTCGCACCCCAGTGCTGTTTTGCCAGCCCTGGAGCTCTGTCAGAGCCATTACCTCACTCTCAGGGCATGGGGCTGCCCAAAATGTCCTTGGCAAACTGGTACCAGCACCAGCTCTCCTGGCCATCCCTTGCTCCACAGCCACTTCTCCTCTGCGAGCAAGCAGGGGCCCTGAGCCAGGGCCTTTAATGTGTTTGGGCTGGCTGCTGGCTCAGTCACTTAATAGAGTCCAATGGTCTATTTTTCATTATTGAACAATTCTCTTTATTGGGCTTTTTGACTTGTCCAGGAAATCCAATCAATAGGGTTCCTGAGGCAAAGACTGGCTTTGTGTCCTCCTCCTCTCACCAAAGGGACGACCTGTCCCTCTGCATCCGACCACACCATCGGCATTGCTGGGGCCAAAGCCTTGGGAACTGGAGGGGGTCTCTGGCTGTCCAGCCACCACTGAGTGTCATGTTGGTGGGGATGTTGCCTTTCCAGGGTGGGAAAGCAATTCCAGCTTGCTTCCCCAGGGTAATAACTACCCCCTTGACGGATTAGGGAGGCGGTGATTCAGGGAGGTGGAAAGGAGATGTACAGGGATAGAGCATACTGGTGCTGGCTGCAGCATGAGAGCCAGTCAGAGCCACCAGATCCACTTCTCTGGGTAGCACAGCCTGGTTTTCACACCAAACTCCTGCTCACCTGCTTTTGGAGGTAATCTGGGGGCTTTACAACCCAAGCACATGGCAATGTGCATAACCTTGTAGTGTAGAAGGACTGCTATACCTCCTAGAGAGGAAACTGCACGTTGGCAGCATATCTACACATCCCCAAACCAGCTATGCTGATCTGGACACTGCTGTGTGTGTACAAGGGACACATCCACGCTTCCCAGTTAAACAGACCTAGGACTGTGTGGCACGAATCATCCTGTAGCTATGTTGCAGCTCTCTTACCTTCCACTGCAATGTGGTTATCTCCATGCTGTGCACTGCAAATAGAGCTCAGCCCACCCTAATACCTGAACCGCGTTCACAAATTGCTGGAGACAGCATCCTGTGGCCTGGGCCCAGTGTAGCAGAGCAGATGATGGAGTTCCACTGCCTGGGAATGTCCTCTCATGCTGTTTAAATTGTTGCTATTGATGCAGCCGAAGACAGCTGCCAAGGGGAGAGAGCAGGTGAAACCCTGCCCTCATGGCACATGGGGAAAGGCATGTTAGCAGTGCATGATCCATTTTTCTATTCCCCTTTCCAACCAGTGCACCCCATTTTACTGGGCCCATCTTGAGCTGGACAGGCAACAGAGTGAAGAGATAGAGGCTGGGAGGGAGGTTCTCTAAGAGGCACTGCAAAAGTTTTCAGCACAAACTGATAGCTGCATTGCATGCCCTGGGTTTTTCATTTTTCAGGCTCAGCTTCTGGAGTCAGGAGAAAATGCAGTTTCCAGCACAGCACTGTCAGCCTCCTTCCTCACTGTGCCTGCTGATACAGCCTTCCCACCCATGTAAAGAATGCGTGTCATCATGGCAGGGGGGCCAGAGACCTAAGAGAAGGGAAGGATCATGCCCAGGTAAAGACACCATCAGGTACCACCAGGCCCTACTGGCAATAGGGGACACACTCAGCATGAAACGTGCTGGGGGTCCAGGTATGGTGACAGCACAGCTGGCTCGCACGGACATTTCCACCCTGTGAGGCTGCAGGGAAATCTTGCTAGGAGTGACCCCTAAAGGCTGCAAAGCTGAAGAAACCCAAAGAGAGGGATTTTCTTAAGAAAATAAAAGGTGCATGAGCAGAGGGAGGAGAGGGGTGAGGGCTCCCAGTTTGGGTGTGTGACCATCCATCACCATACAGGGGTAGGATATTTGTGTGTGCGCATGTGCCTGCATCGTATGCACAGGGATGCCCCTGAGTGCCTCTGCAGGGTGAGGATGAGGTTTGCTGGGATGGGGCTGGCTCAGATATGTTTTTATAGGATACTGCTACTCATCATGTGTCAGAAGCCCTTTCCTTACCCTGAATGAGGCATTCAGAGCCATCAAATGTGGCAAACATGGCAGCAATGGCAAACAGGGCAGCATTCATCCGGGTGCAACTTTTAAGGCACTTAAAAGCCTTTTTGCAAGGCTGCCCCTGTGCTTGCAAGGCACACATGCATGCTCACATCCCTCATCATCATCAGCTTCTGCCTCTGAAGACATGACCTCACATGCACAGTGCCATGTACATACACACACACAGAGCCTCCCAGGGCCAGATCCAGCACCCTGCAACCACACCACACAGCTCAACTCAGGCTGGCATGGGATGGCTGTCATTCCAAACCTTGCACGTCTCAGAGAAGGGTTTGGGGCTATTGTGGAAATGTGCATTCCCCAGGCAAAATGCTGATGCTCTGGAGTCATCTGGGATCTCCCTGGTGCTGTCATCATAACTGCATAGTGAAGGAGCAGGATGCAGCCCTCAGAGAGATTGCACTTCAGTCCTAGAATGGAAAAGTCAAAATGCCCCTTAAACCTTCCCATGGCTCAGTGTAATATGAGAGCCAGTAAAATTTAAATCACTCATCACAGGATGTTGGCAGGGGGAGATTAATGCACTTGAGCCATGACAGCTCGCAAGCTAGAGGAACATGTGCTTCCAAAACTGTGAACTGAGAAACTTATCACCTGGAGGCCATAGCCAGGAAAGTCCAGGGAATAAGTAAAGCCAAGCAGCCTAGGTAGCCATGGGGTGCTTTGCATTCCCACTTTGGGGTGGGTTTGCCCTTCTTTTTCTCCTCTAATTATTCATCAAAACATCTTGTTCTTTTCTGGGCAGGACTCTTCATCTGCAGTTGATTTTGGCACTGCTCTGTTCCGCAAAATCCCCATTCCCCGTATGATTCATTTGGCTTCCTGGTGTATAGGGGATTGTTTCTGTTCCCTGATGGAAGGAACCAGATATTTTTTGTGCTTCTGAGTTTATTAGAACATGGACTGCAAAAATTTCCTGCAGTGTCCTATGCTGCACGTGGTACAGGGCACTGCAAGCAGTTTGGGATAAATGGGGAAAGTGGACCAAAAAGAAAGAGAAAACTCAATTTGGAGAGGTCCTGGCTCTGCAGAGTGCAAAGCAACACTTGACAGGTCCTCTGAGGGACAGGAGACCATGGCAATGGCCATGTTTAATCCCCAAGCATAGCCAGATGCAGTTCTCACACTGCAATCCACCCAAAGTCACTAGGATTAATCCTCCTGAAAAGTCAAATCCCATTTAAAAGACAATCCTTGGCCTGAGTTGAGTTCTCCCTGTGGTACCACTCTCCTAGGCTCTGCATCTGCCAGGGACCACAGCTGGAGGTGTCTGCACACCCATGGAACCACCACAGCCATGCCACAGGGTCTCTGTACTTCTGCAGAACCCTAGCACATGGGGAGAGCTACCCAGTGAGATGGGGCAGCAGCCATGGAGGAGGGCAGGTCTTGTGGATGAACAGGTTTTCACTGTGAAGCACAGATCCAGACACCAAGCTATTCTGGGATTCCCATTTTGTCTCCCATGCTCCACTGATCAGTTTTGGTTTGGTTCTTCCACAGTAGTCACAGCCCTCCTCTTGGCAGTCTGGAGGTCTTCTTCCCCTCCAAAGGTCATCTCACCTCCAAACCATCCCTGTCATTTGTCACCTCAAGGACATGTCCAAGGAGCTCTGAGCACCCACCACTCACATCAATGTCCCCTGGAGCCACAGGTGCCTTCAGCCCTGAGCATCTGAAAGGAAAAGGGGGCCACTACAATAAGAACCTGTCTTTGAAATAGGAAAGCTTCTACTACGCAGGAGAAGATGGGACAAACGTCAGAACTTAGAAGATTCATGCTAATGTGAAATATCTTCTGCTCTCCCCACCTCTCTCCACTACTTCCTAGAAGAATTAAAGCAATGCCACAAAAGTTAATCATTATATTGATTTTGCCTATGGCAGCTCCATGCATCATCTGAGTGCCCACAAAACCCTCTGGATGCTGCTTTGCAGAGATACCTTCTCCTTATCAGAGCATTAAGCTCCTTCTTGCATCTACTTGTCAAATTCTTCACTGAGGAGAGGCAGGAGCTCTGAGGGTGACATGGAGACACATTGGCATCACCACCGTTCACCACATCATCACTGTTCATCACACCACCCATTGCTCATGCAAACCTGATATCTCACACCAACACTTCCACTAGGTGGCTTGGATGAGTGGTATCAGGAGCATCATCCACCTTGTCAAATGCCCAAGCACCAGGTCAGCATGATCTTGCTACCTGGGCAGGCAGTGGACAGAAACAAGGACCCTGCTTTGGACAGGGAGATGCTCCAGGCATTTGCCTGCTCCTGGCAGTCCAGAAAAGACTGTGCACCTGAAGGACCAGCAGGACAGCTCAGTGGACCCTGGAGGTCTGTCTGCTCCTTTAGAACCTCCAACAAAACTGTATGGTCCAGGAGACATGCACAGACCTCAAGGCACACAGCTAACCAGCTAGCCTCACTGGCCACTAGGAATGGGCAAAAATTGCAGTTTCTTCACCAAAATAAGGATGGCAGCTCCCAGCTCCAGCTAAATGTGATCAGACGGGTGCATCCAGGCAGGCTGGACACTGAGATGTGCGCACAAAGCATCACCTCTTCCCCAGTACATAGCCAAGTGCTTGAGGCATCCACAAGAAGGGATCTTGCCCAAGGCACACAGAGGGGACAGCAGCAACCCCATCCTTCCATCCCACCCTTGCTCCTCCAGTGAGTTCCCCCACCATGGCCTCTTCCTCACACCTGTGGTACTTTTTTATTTGCGTGGCCAAAAAATAGCTACTTAGGGTTGATGCTCATCTTGTGTCAGCCAGAGGCTGGCAAGAGGGAGGCCCAGGCAATTTCAGCATTAAACACACTTGGGTTTATTGTTGGGAAGCAGAGCCAGAGTTGGTATTTTTATGGGGGTTACCAGCTTGGACATCTCTGTCATATGGCCAGGGAGCATGGGGTGAGCCTGGCTGTGCAAAGTCTCTTCTAGGTGGGATTGTTCCATTTCTTCTGGTCTTTCAGCAGGACAGCCACCCTGGCTATATGGTCCTGGGTACTGGTTTCCTCTCTGGTGGGGACAATTGGTGCCCAGAGGCTTTGGGCTTTGGAGAAGGTGGGTAGATAGCAGCCTTACTGAAAATGAATGTTAGGAAATCATGGCATGAAAGAGTTCAACAAGGAATTAGTATCTCCAGCACCACAACCCAGCAAGTCCTGATTCACACCAGGGTCAGCCAGGTGCTCCCCAGTGTAAATCCAGGATAACGTAGATGCATTCTGAGGACTTTTCATTTGTCCTTCAGTTTCTGAACTACCACCTATGCTGCTTCATCTTTTTCCTGCAGCAAAGAGATGTGGCCATGGGATTCATGTTCAGTTGATCCTCTTCCTTGAATCTCAGGATGCCAGTCTCAAGGCAGGAGAACAAAACCCTTCAAGACAGAGTCAAAAGGATTCTCACACCCCAACTATAAACCCTCATTACTGGAACCCAACTGCCTACACGTGGTCTTGGAGTCAGTTCTGCAAAATCCCTACAGCTCCTAGACCAAATGAGGTGGCAACCTTCTCTGCTCTCTCTAACAAAGGTTGGCTGGGATGCCAGGGCCTGTGCTGGGGAGAAAAAAATGAGTCCAGTCATAGGGACTGGCCAGGGACTTTTCCTTGGGCCCGTGTTTCCCTTCACCCCTCAGCACCAGGGTGATGGGGAGGGAGAGTGGGCAGAGAGGTTGCACTGGTGGTAAATTGTAAAAAAAAGTGTTTTTCTCAACATAGATCCTGAAGTCACTATTTTTATGGGGTGGAATCACACTTGGAAAGATGCCAAGTGTGATAGTAGCAGCATTGCATGTGGCGCCTGTCTAAGGATGCAGGCACAGCAGGAAACGTCTTTCATTAAAGCAAGTGACATTACCAAAAAAAAACCCCAACCTAGTGTTCAGGCACACCAACCCTTCCCTCTCATTCCCACATGTATGAAAAGCCCTTCCAGTCCAGGATTAATTTAATAACACCAAAGCCCTGGATCATCCCCAGATGAGTGGTCCAGCTGGATGAAAGCAGTTCAGGGCTCTTCTTCACTTCCAGTCCCAAACCACCGAGCATGGAGCCAGGCAATCTCCCTGAGCCTTTCTTCTCTGGCCTTGAGCTGATCTGAGTGACATTTCAAAGTTCTGAATGGAGGCAAAAGAACATTATCAGGGAAATAACCCTCTCCTCATTCTGATGCACATGAGTGGCAGAGGTGACATTGGTTGAGACAGCCCAGGTCCTCCCAGGTAAGGACACACATGGCAGGCTGGCATCTATGTGACA
The DNA here is from genome assembly GCA_035590215.1 of Microhierax caerulescens. Taxonomy (NCBI): domain Eukaryota; kingdom Metazoa; phylum Chordata; class Aves; order Falconiformes; family Falconidae; genus Microhierax; species Microhierax caerulescens. The sequence continues at coordinate 11,732,576 of JAVJGJ010000037.1, forward strand.
TTGAAACAGGGTTTGACTCGATCACCCCATGAATTACTTGCCTTTGCTTGGTTAAAATCCCATTCATCCCGTTTTTCAGAAGGGCTCGATGTGCATTGACACCAGCACATGCAGAACACCCAAGCAGCAGCTTTTCACATCAGCTTTCCAACAAGCATCATGCAGGAGGCCAACAGGACCTCAAAAGAGCTTTGAGGATGACCAGCTTGACAGCAACCACCCCAGCACTCCCTGCTGGTTCATTGGGGTCCCGCACCATGGGAGACATTTGGGAGGGGGTAAGCGGATAAGCTCAGCAAAGAGACAGATCAAAGAATGGACCAGAGAGACCCCACAGCAAGATGACAGATATCCAGAGAGGTACAGGTGGTAAATGGATGCAATTCTGAAATACTATACAGCAAAAGAAATGTGTCACAGAGATGAACAAGCAAATCGAAGATGCCTGGTGTAGGTGGATGGATGAGTGATAGATCCATGACACTGCTAGACAGGTGATGGGTACCAGGGTGGTGGGACACCATAGACAGGCAGAGGGATGTGTGCACCATGGGAGCTGTGTGTAATCTCTTTCCCTGTGTGCAAGTCACTTGCCTGCAGCCCCCTTGGGTCCCCTTTAAAAAAGCATTTCCAGAACCTGCTTCATAAACATCACAGAGCGGGGACAGGAGGTGGGGTGGGGATAGAGGAGTTTGTTCCCAACTCGCTAGGTTGTCTTCAACAGAAAATGATCCTTAAACAAATCAGACTCAGTTTATCAGGGCTTCAAAAGCCTGTGTGCGCTCACACACACACACACACACACACGAAGAAAATCTCAAAAACAAAACAAAAACCGTGAGGGAAAAAAAAATCAAAAGTAAAAAGAAGAATTAAAAAAAAAAGCCCCATATTTTAGAGTCAGCTGAGAAGTGACAAAGTAATTTGCTCCTGGCAGTCTATCACGGCAGTCTAATTCCCAGTGACACCATTCAGCTGCTGACTACACTAACTGTCAGAGTCAATTAGCCGGGAGCCAGCAGCGCAAAGTGTTTACGGGTGCTAAAATTCACTCCACACGCTGTGCGGAAGTGAGAAAAAATTACTTTGAGGGAAGGGGGGAAATTCAAGCGCTGCTTTAATGCTAACAATAGCCTCTGCCGCACCCTGAGACAACAGCAAGGCCTGGAGGATGCCAGCAGGTGAAGAGGGAAGACAACATGGACAGGACCAAGGGCAACCAGGGGTGTCATGGGTGCTGGGGCATATTCACTCATGGAGCTCACCACCATGGGAGATGGGACAGATCCTGCAGCAGAGCTGGGATACAAGTCAGCTGGAGAGCTAGAGGTGACGATAGAGCTATGGGCTTTCCCCTGCAGAAGAAGTGCTTTGGTGAGCCAGGGAAGGGGCAAGCACACCTCCATGGATGGCATGCGTTCACCTCAGGATGCTTAACAGAGAAATGACCCATCTTCCCTGCCACCAAGGCCATGTACCAGGCGCAGAGCTGCATGGACACAACCCCCAGGCCACCCTCCCTACCTTTCAGGTCTCACAAGGCAAGCAAGGAGAAGATATCTAGCCAGGTGGACGACACCAATGCAATTCCCCAAAGTGAGGATCTTTCCAGGAGCAGCGAGGAAGAGGAAGAGTGATCCCAGAGCTCATGCCTGGATGAGGAGAGCATTGCTGTGACTGCACAGAAATGGCTTCACTGGCCCACAAGCACCAAGGCACAGACAAGTATCAAGAAGGTTCCCTTCTGCTACATTGCCCAGTGATACACAAAGGTCTTTCCACCTCTGCCTGAAAATAATGCTGCATGGAGGTGAACCTCAAAATCTGAGGGCCATCAGGCTTCCCTGCATCCTTTAAACCCTTGAAAGTTTTGCTGTCATTGCTTCTGGATGGGGAAGTGGGGTAAGCACACCTAGAAGGGGTTTTTGCTTTTTTGCGGCATGATTCAGGCATGAAGAAATCAATACGTAAGGAGCAGGATGATTTTCCTACTTGTGGAAGTTTTGATTTTAGAGAGTGTTTTGGGTTTGGGGGTTTTTTTACCTTTCATTTTCTTCTCCCCCGGTCAGTAGACAGGAAGAAAATCTGTAAAGAAACTGAAAATCACCCTCCTCTCCCCAGTCACGACTCACCAGAGGCCAAACCAAAATGTTATCTCTCCTTTTTCATTTCCAAGTGCATTGCAATTAGGGCTTTTTTTCTTTTTTGTAGGTATTTCAACAGCAGTGCTTTCACCTTCCCTGAGATGAAGACAAAAGACTGAAAGCTGAATTTGTGTGAACAAGGGAGATTTTGATGGTTTCAAAGCTTTTCATGAAAAATTGATCAAGAAGTACCTGGGACTTCCCTTTTTGGGGAAAATTATCAGTTCTAGCCAATTGGCTGTTGTTTTATTAGAGCGAGAAGGTCTTGGCCAGATGTTGCATGCATCTCAGAATATCCAGTGCAGTCCTGGACTCTACCCTGCTGTAGGAAGAATATCAAACCGATCTCTTCAAGCCGATGGCAACACCAAAGCCAAACTCAGAAAAGACCACTTCTTCACCACTTTCTTTCTTTGTCATATGAAATGTGCTCAGCTGTTCATGGTTTTTCCCAATTTTTCTCAAGTCTGATGTGAAACCAGAAATAAATCTACCCCAGAAGCAGTTCACCCCCACCTACTGCTGAGATGTGGGGTGTCCCACAGATGCCACCTTGTTCATCGCTGCTTAAAGCAGGACATGGGTCTCATGGGATTTTTTCCCCATTGCATTTGTTTTGCTACAACCTCTTCTGCTCTGGTCTGAGGCTGAGGCTAGATGAGAACCAGGGAGGCAGGGAGACAATCTTCTGGTGTCTGTGTCCTTCTAGCAAGAGCAGGTGGTTGAGGAAAAAGGATGTTGATCTGGATCCAGCCCATAGCCATGGCCTTAAAATGTGGCCCTTTCCAGGGTTGCTTGGCCCCTCTCCATAGAGGGGAATTCTCCTTCCCTGCAGAACAGGGTGATTTCAAAGGGCAACTGGGCACTGGTATTTACTGACACAGCTCTGCTATCATTTTTGAAGCACCAGCTCTCTTACAGGATGTGCCAGCCTTTATGAGATGGAGCAATGCTTCCCTCCTCTCCATTTAGAGATGGATAAAATGAGGCAGGAGGTAAGTAAGCTCACCCAACATAGGTATCTCCATCTGGGGGATTCCCATGGGAGAGACACAGGTTTTGCATGTAACACCTCACCCCAAAGGTTTGGAAATGGGTCAAAGAGCTCAGACCTTAAAGCAGATATCTCCCACAGCAGTATCTGGGGCTGACCAGGTCATCCCACACATGCTCCTAGCTTCTGCTGAGCTGAATCCCACTGTAACAGTCCATCAGGAAAGGTCTGAGAGTCCCAGACTCACACCCTCTTCTTTCCTACCTTCTTCAGGGCATGCTCGAACACTGTCATGTCATATTTAGCCTGGTTGCATCCTTATCTCCATTGCAGAAAGCAACCAGCAGCAGGTAAATGCAAGTGGGCAGACTAGGCTGCTTTGAGCAAAACCTCATGTTTTGTAGTTTAGATCTAATTTTTTTTTCCTCTGTCCATTCTTCACATTCACACACACACTTTCATGCCATGTGAAATAAAAGGCAGCAAAATCCCCCCTGAAAGTGGCAGGTAGTGTTCCAACTAACCCAGAGCAGGAAGAGGGGGATGTCATTCCCAGGCTGGCTCTTGGGGAGAGATCTTGGAATTGCAGTGGACATGAAACACTGGATCATGCACTGTGGCCATGACCTCAACCTTATGGCTCCAAATTGCTAAATGCAACCTAATAGCAGCTATTTCTGCCCCCAAGCAGCAGGAACATCAAATGTTGGATCCCTAGCTTGCCCACACATTGTTCTCAACTTGCTGCTTCTCCCAGCCTCTCAATAGATTGTGCTCAGTGAATGCTCTCAGGAAAATTGTTTGAGTCCCAGCCTTGCTAACGCTGATTACACCGGAATCATCTCATCTACCCTCCAGTCACCTGGAGGTGCTCTGCTGCAACCTTTTTGTGCTTTTAGCTGTACAAGCTCTAGGCTGTGGTCCATAGCTTCTGTAAGCACTGCTCTAAAGCAGGTAGCAACAGTGGCCGGTGCTCAGGATAAGTTCTATAGCCCAGCCTAGGAAGACAACCTCCTACCACAGAGCAGACAAGAGCCCCCGACCCCTCAAGAAAGTCCTGGGATCTCAGTGTTTCGGTGCTGGGGGTTTAACATCCCAACAGCACAAATCAGCAAGGTTTCCATTGCATCAGTAATGTTCCTGGTGCATGGGACTATTCCGGCCAAGCTGTCTGTTGTGTCCAAAGGCAGTTGCACAAGAAGGTTTCTTATTGCTCACAAAATTTTCCACTGCAATCCCCTGGCCAGACTCCACCCAGACACTTAGGGAACTCCCAAAATTCTTCTGCAAGGGAACACAGTCTGATGAAGGCAGCATTGCTCCCCTACTCCTTGGTCAGGCAACCCTGAGCAAGTTAAGTGCTTCACCCAGGAAGGGCACAGGTATGCAAACTGAGCCCACAAGCCTTGAATCTCCCACCCAGGACAGTGATGATGACACCAACAGTGTCATCATTACCAGTGAGCTAGTTGCAT
>JAVJGJ010000037.1:11742483-11755541 GCA_035590215.1 Microhierax caerulescens
CCCATGCACCTGCCACTCTGGGAGCAGTGCTCACCCCAAGAAGAGGTAGGAAGTAACACTCCCCAAATTATTCATGATGCAGCTCGTGGCAGGAGCTGGAGAAAGGAGGTGGGAGGGAGAGAGGGAAGGAGAGAGAAGAAAAAAAAAAAAACAACACATACGACAAGCTTGTCAGTTGACTTCTTAAGCAAAAGCCAGCAAACCGTGCAGTCAGGCACCGAGTCGGGTTTCTCCCAATTAAATTTAACAAGTGACGCCCCTGAATCTTTCATGAGCATTCGGAAATTTTAGCCCATCTGTTTTTATGCGCACACACAAGTCTCACTCCTGCTCACGTTTTTAAACACCACAATACTCCAACAATCAAGCCCTGTTTTTTTGTACCACATCCGCAGCACCCAGGAGACTTCAAATCCCTCTGTGCTGGGTCGTGAGGGGGCAAAGGTGGCCACATAGATAGGTTGAAGGTGGCCAAAAGGGGTTTCATCCAGGCCATCTGCCTGGTAGGGCTTGCCGATGCTGCCACGACTTCCTCGGGAGAGGCACTGCAGCCTCCGTAGCCACTGCATCCCCCCCCCCCCCTTCCCTTCCTCCCGTGTGATCGATTGTCACTTTAATTATCTGTTGGCCCGTGATGTGCCGGCAGGTTCTCCAACCTAAGTCAGGCTTCAGAGTGGCTCCTGGGTCTCGGCATGTTTGTGTGCCACCTGCGTGCAGCATCGGCTTCTTTCAATTAAAGCTCGAAGGTAACCTGAAAGAGGCTTGCCAGCTGCTGGTGGGGGTGAGCACTGAGACAGGGGAGAGGAGGGTAGGGTGAGGAGCAGAGGGAGGAGGATGTCACCAGGTTAACTGTGAAGGTTTGCAAGGCTGAAAACACTGCAGTGGGATGGTGGAAGCTGGGTATACCTTGCCCCGTGGGCTGGGGAGAAAAGCCGACGTTCTTGATGTAAGGATGTCTTTGTAGAGGAGGAAGACCACGTGTTGACCCTCACACAGACCGCCCCATCCTGCTCCTTCATCAGCAATGTGATGCCAATGGCACAAGACTGGCAGATACGGCCCAAGACCAATGTCAGCAAGCAATGGGAGCAGGACCAAAACTGGGCAAGTGGCAGATGGCTCTAGGGCTTTGGGACCGCAGCAGACTATCTGTAGCTTCCTGTACTTTAGAGGCTGAAGTTGCAGCAAGAGTGAAGAGAGGCTCAAGTATGCCCATGACAATGAGCTCAGATGGAGAAGCCAGCACAAAGGTCTAGGAGAGTTAGCACAGTAGTCATGAACCCATCTCGGTGGCACTATGGCTTATGCAGGCACCTGGCTCACCCACCCAGGCCCACCAGAGCTGGGTGCCGAGCAGTGCAGAAAGCCCACACTGTGCAAGACCCCCCTCTGCCCTCCTTGCCCTCAGAAAGTCATATTCCTAAGAGGTTCTTCAACTACTTCAGCAGCAAACTGCACTGAAAAAAAAAAAATCAGATAATTTTACTCCATTTAGACCTGGGAACAACAAATCGTCATGGGTCTGATGGATGTATTGGTTACCCCATGTTGAATCGTGCCTTCTCCAGGACATGAACAGCCTCTGGAGCCCTCAGGGCTACTGTTCCAAGGTCTTCATGAGCGCTTTGGTCAGTTATTGCTGTTCTTGTAATACTTGGTGTGATAGCACCTGGCCATCCCACTGGAGTCCAGTCCTTCACCATGCTCTGTGCAACCTGCGGACAGAAAAGGACAGATCCTTGTTGCCAGCAGCCAGCTTTCTAAACATTCTACGATGTAAATTGGATTGCACACATTCACAGTATAAATAACATTGTGGTTATTTCTGGAGTGTGGGTTTTTCCCCGGGCTGTAATGACTCGGTGCTCCAATAATGAAGCTTTCTCTTCTTTGTCTGGTTACGTTCAGCGCAGGAGCTGCTGGACCAGGGGGGATGGCTTCTATGTCTAAGCAAAGCAATGATCATGTTGAGCGTGGGTCATTTGGTCAGGGGAGCCCAAGTAAAAGGAGGTGTGATGGGAACAGCTTTCACGTAGGTGGAGAGACCTCTGCCAGCTCTGATGGGCTCTGGATCTGACTAGAAATAATTCCTTCCCAGACCAGGCAGAGCCATACATAGGCTGGCTACTGAATTATCTCCAATACAAGGTAAAACTGGCCATTGCATGGTGAGCCCATGCACACAGGTGTTGCACCACCAACGCTGTCCCTGTTCCTCTGGCTCTGCACAGCTCTCCAAGCCTTCCAGCAGACTCAGTACCCACCCAACAGACCACAGACACCAAAAGGTGTGTCACCTGGGGCCTCGCAGCTTCTTTCCCTTCCCTTTTGCAGAGAGCTCACCTCTCCTGATTGATCAGGGAGACACAGTCCTTCTCATCCCAGTCTCCCCACAGCTCTCAATCCACTGGGCTGCTGGGTTGAACCATCTAGTCCCTGTTCTCAGCCTTCCACTTTGACACATGCTCTCCATCCTGATCCCTTAGTGGCATGGGTCATCCATTTAGATGAAAATACATAAAAACCTCTGCTGTCCCACAGGGGAAGGAACAGAGCTTGCTTTCAGTTCATGCATGGCTTGGGAAAGGTGGTGCCAGCCTCGGGAGGATGCAGATTCACAGGTGTGGGGAGATGAAATCACCTGGTGTGTTTCAGCGGGGGAATTTCTAAGTGAGGACAATCCTCCTCGGACACTGTTTCTCTTTCTTTGCATCCTACGCACTCACTCAACTGTTGTTGCTGCATCTTGTCCTACCCTAGGGGCAAGCAAGACCCAAAGGCCCAGAAACGTCCTTTGCAGGTAGGCACTGATGCTGCAGGGACCACAGTAGACAGACAGATGGAAGAAGGGTCTCCTGTACCTGGAGGGCAGAGGTCCCCGGGGAGAAGGGGGATGCTTAGGCTCCACTAACTAGAAGCAAAAGTAGAAATTTCACAGCTTCATACACTGGCAGTGAGACGTGCTGGGCCCTGCTGCCGTTCCCACAGGACCACCATGAAAACCCCACAACAGCAGGCATTTCCATCCCAGCCACCTCAGGGGGACAATCCTGCTGGCCCTCCTGGGGATGAAGCAGATGATATAATGGGTCTTTAGCATTGCTGAGCTCTCAGCTTCTCCCCCTCAAAGCTGAGCTTGCGTTCAGAGACCAGGCTCTGGCTCCAAGTCTCACCCCAAGCCAGCAGCACTCAGGGCTCCTTTCTCCTGGGTGGTGGAGAAGGCAAAATCCAGCCTTTGAGTGAGGAGGGGAACTGAGAAATTTCCCCAAGCTCATTATGTTTCATAATGTCCCATGGAGTTTCTTGCAACTTCCTTTGTGCTGTATGCTGCCACCAGCAGTTGCTGCGCTAAATGCTCCCCAGGCCTGTGCAGACACAGCCGTTTCTGAGGATAGAGCCTGATTCAAAGCCACCATAATTCTTGGAAACCCTTCTGGGGGTGAGCAAGGTTCCGGGCTCCCGTGTTCTCTGCTTTGTTGAGAAACAATCTCTGGCTGCAGCACAGCTAACGCTTATAGGTTTGCCCCACAGTTTTGACTTGATCACCTTTTCAGTTGTGGTCCACTGTCCCTCTCAGCCCTACGTAGCCCTGCATGGCTTAGAGGCAGCTATTCCCGTTCTGGATCATTGGGTTTTACTCTGCAGTTTGCAATATGATAATTACCTGGCTGCAAAGGGTGCTCAGCTCAGGTCAGGTCTACCTTCTCCTTGCCTTGCTCCATTCCTAAGGCTCCACAGCTGCCCAGTGCTTGAAGTGGGATCCTGGGCTAAATGGGCCAGTACAACTGCATCACAAGGTGCCACCTTTCCAGTGATAACATTGCAGGGACTGCACTCTCAGGATATGCAACCTGCAAGATTTAGAGGTTACGTTCTTTAGATAAGCTGAGGCAACTGAGAAATGTAGACAAGCTCTCTGAAACACCTGCCCCCCAAGTGGCTGTGAGCACATCAAAGAGCATCAAAGCAACCCAGGGTAAGCACATGGGCTCGTCAAGTCCAAGACAGCTCTTTAACCCAAAGCTGCTGCTTTCTCTCTATCGCTGATGGAAAGAAACCCATCTCCCTGACCCAATTACACCGTATCCCCTCTACAAGCACTTGTGGTGAGCCTTGTCAGGGAACAGATCAAGGTTAAAATGACCCAGGTAAAAAACACCAAGAGATTTTTCAGCCATAAAACCACAAAGGACTTTGTTCACCCATTGGGAGCAGCATGGACTCCTCTGAGAAGAGCTGGAGGTTTTGGACAACCACCATCAAGGAGTAAAAAAGCCGCTTCCCATGTGCTTAGTGGTTACCCTCACTGGCACCCCTTGGATCCACAGCAACAGCGTTTCCTTACCTACGTCTTGTAAGAGACTATTCAACAGTCTACTTCACGTTGCCCTAAACCAGTCCTTCAGGCCATCTCCAGTAAGCTGACCTCCAGCCTTTGCTACGCCAAAAGCATCCCCAGAGAATTCTCAGGCCTGTTGCAGAGACAAGCTTCATAGAAACCTTTCCTGGTCAGTATTCCACCTTGACATAAGTGAAGGAAAAAGATAATTACATGCTCATTAGTTGGACAACAGGTCAGGGGCAAGAAGAGGTCAGAAATATAGAGCAACATAGAAAACCAAAACAAGTAAATCATAACGCAAAAAGAACTGGTGAAAAAGAGATTTTAGGGATAATCTGGAGGCAGGAAGAAAAGGCTGGGACATTGTAACAGGCATCCCATCAGCCTACTTCATGCCTAGAGATGTAGGAGGTAAGGTGGCTCTATGTCCAAAGCATACTTCTGCCATTCTCCTGGGGACCCAGGATGCCAGTTTGGAGCCAGAATCATTGGTCTAGCCATGTTTTGCTGCCTTCAGGGTTGGCATGTCTCTACTTTAACAAAAACATTGGACACTTCCTAAGTCAGACACAAGGACTCTGGGAATGGGGCTTGGAAGACCCCTTCCACCCTTAAGAAGGTTCAGAAGTTAGCTTTTTAGTGCAAATCACCCCAGGGACAGGCTCTAGGCAGGTCCCAAGGACACCTGCATTGACACAAGGTGGTAACATGGCCCCAGAACACAGGCAGAACATCTTTGGTTGAGTTGTTCACCTAGGAACATGTTTCATCCAGCTGTAGGTTCTCTGGGAAGGTGTTTCAATGCCCTCAGAGTGATCCAGCTTGTTGGAACTGATGGCAGAGAAGGAGAAAAAAGTATCCCAATTCCTGAAGGCAGCTTTGCAATGGAGAGGAGCCAGTCAAATAGCTGGTTGCCACTCAGAGAGGCAGTTCTCTACCCTGTACCCAAGCCCACTCATGCGGCCTAGTACCAGAGCTCATCCAGCCCCACTGAAGGAGCTAAACCAGCAGAAAACCATCTTACAACAAAAGCGATGCACTCCATACTGGGGAGCACCCCTGGGCCAGCTCTCCATGGGCTCAGAGCATGGTCAGTGCTGGTCCAAGGGGCAGGGCAGGACCACATAGCTGCAGTAGAAGGGATGCAAGATGGCTGCTTTTAGGCACTATCATCACAATTTAGCTGGAGCATAAAAACCCACGCTCACCAACATGCCCTTGTGATGTGCTGGGGCAGGTCATGAACACCAGCCCCTGCTGGCAACCTCAGTAGAGAGGCCAACACAGGAGGAGAAAGCAAATGATGCCCTAACTGCTGGAGATGTTTCCTCCATGTGAAACAGCACAAGGGCTCCAGGGACTTGTCCAGCTCATCAGTCTCCTTGCAAGTGGGGTGACCTCAGCTCCCTCTTGGCTGTCACTACAAACTCACTGCTGGCCTGAAAGAAAACAATAAAGAATTAATCAAGACAAAGCTCTCATCACTGTTAATGCTTCACAGCTCCTTAGCCACTGTACTTGAACATTTCAAATGTCTGGCAGTTTGCTTTGCCTTATGAAATAATCAGAATGGAGAGGTAGCCAGTATGGTGGCCTCAGCCCTGGGTGCTGCTCCCACCGTTGTGCCTTTGTATGCACACCTGGAATGGACATGGAGGAAATGGCCCGAAAAGAGTGTTGAAAGGCTTCACCCCTTCATTTCATCAGCAAAAAGGATCATGCTGATTTTCTCCTTTCCCGTACCAACATCTTCACTTCTTCTTCTCTTCAGCCCAGGGGGTGCCCATGTCTCTGCTGCCATCTATCCTCACACAGCCCCAGCCTTCTCCAGCACAGACCTCAAGGGCACTAACTGCTCTGGTGACATCCTCTAGGAGACAGTCACAAGCTCTGAAGGATGATATGTGGTTGGTGGCCCTGCAAGCCTATTTTTTGGGGTTACAGCATTTCCATAGCACCACTCTACCCACAGCAGCCATCACAAGGCAATATTACTGCAAACAGACCCTACGCATCACTAGTCTTGGTGTTTACCCAACCTTTGGAGCCCTCTCAGGACCATAAGGCTGCATAGCACAACCATAGTCATGGTTGGCCCACCACACCTACAGCAGTGATTAGCCACCCCCTTGTCTTAGGTAATCATGGACCTTTTTATTTTAGTATTGGGGCATCTCAAGGTCCACCTTAACCCAGAAGAGGAGTGATACAGAAGGCAGTTTGGTTAATTCAACAGGTGTCACACTTCAGTGCTCAAAGCATTTGAGAGCCAAAGAGCTGGTTTAGACCAATGAACAAGCTGAGCTGAGCACAGAATAGTTTTCCTGCCCTGCAAAACCGTGCTTGGCCCTCAGCTCTGAGTTCCTGAGGTACAATGTCTGCAGGTCATGGAAACATGCATCTTAAACATGGAAAATATGGAAACATGACCTGCAGAGACCATGTTATGTCCACCAAAGCTGGATAGAACTGACAGCCAGGGCTCTGTCATTAGCATCTCCCCTAAATTTAAGATGTCTATGTTGTACATGTCTCCATCTAAGCTGCTTACCCGCGGCTTCATTCATAGCCCAGAGAGAAAAGCCAGAGTTTTTATAGCGCATTCATCCAAACAAACATAGGTGTTTACTTTAGGTTGAATGAACTTCTGGTGACTCTCCAGTGATGATAGAGTGACCCAGGCTGCCTGACCCAAGGGAAGATGCTCATGTTTCATTGGATGAAACCTGCAGTACCTGACCACCAACCAGGCAGCATCGTCCGAGTGTAACACAGCCATGCCACAAGCCTGGGTCTCCATCAGCTCCACAAGTGGGAAAGAAAGGAGGAAATTTAGGTTGAAGTTTAATTGCTTGGGATTTACTTCACCTCAAGCACGTCGCTTCTTATTCCACTGATGGCACAGTCAATTTTTTTTTTTTTTTTTTTAATCTTCATCACTGGCTCACAGTAGCTTACAGTAGAAGGCACATATGGATTAGCCTCTGCCAAACTGCCCAGGAATAGCAGGTCTTGTGCACCAAGCAGGCACAAACAAATGAGAGATAGCACACAGCCTCATGGGCATGATTTCACACATAAGGGAGGAGGGACAGGATGTGTCTCGCATCCCTGCCATCTGCTGTAACTCTCACCACAGCACCAGGCAGCAGTTTGCACCTATTGCAACTGGACCTCCAGCAAATCCACCTACAGCATCTCCATGCTAAATTCTCCCACCAGGAAAGCAAGGTCGGCTGGGAAGAGTGAGAAATTTGGGATTTGTGGGCTCGTCACTCTGATTTCTGTGTAGCTTGCTTGTCTCTCCAAAGCCAGCCTCCACGTGGGCACCACCAGCAGTGAGGCAGAAGCTCTGAAGAATTCTGTGAAAGCTGATGCAGACAGATTGTTTTCAAGTCTTGCTCACTCTCCATAGGAGACATTGCCTCTTGCACTGGCTTCCTGGAATGACCTGTATTAAGATGTGTCCCTGGTACTGTAAGCAGCTTCCAGTGGATTTTAATGGAGCACACAGACTTGGACACTTTCATTTCTGAACACCTCACTCAGAGTAGATGTTGAGAGCCCTGACAGCATTTCAAGATGGGGGAGGCTGAGAAGTGGGAAAGAAGGGGGCTTGGAAGGAACACAAAAAGCAGCATTAATTATTTCATGGAGGAAGAGACATGACGGACACAACAGGAATGAAACTGCAGTGAGTGCGTCCTAAAAACCAGCCCTGGAAATCTGACAGTCGGCACCCAGGGCTGGAACTTCGTGCAGAGTTTCTGACTCAGCATTGGAAAAGCCCCTGGGGGATGAGACGAAGATGCTTTGGCTCACACAGGATTGTACCCACACACATGTGCCTCTGGGCTTTGCCACTCTACAAGCCACCATTCAGGGCTTGTGTAGGAGCTGGGGCAAGGTGCAAGCTGAGATGGGAACAGGGTTAGACACCACCATGGAGATTGCTGATAGGCTCATTTTAAACTCCATCTCACCCTTCCTCTGCCCAAGACCTCCCTATGCTTCCCCCAGGCCCACCACCATAACAGGAAGGATTATCGGGGATATGCTGGAGCATGGCCACCTCATCCTGTGGGCTTAGAGAGATGCACATGCTAAGGCTAGTAAATTAGACTGTGCCAGGGAATATTCCTGCATACCAGTACTAAAAGCACATTGGATGAGGCCACCCCACTCTGCAGCTAAATTTGGCTGGGTGGACACAAGTCCTGCCATGCTGGCCCCCATCAGGACCAGAGGTCCGTGGCCCTGCTGAGCTTAGCAGCAGGGGTGTAGCCAAAACCCCACCTTCTTGAGGAAGTTTTAGGTGCCCTTAGGAGCTACATGGCTGCTTTTTGAGGTGGAGACGGTTTTAATCACGACGGTGCTTTTCCCTCTGGCACGTTGGTGCAGAGTAAGATGTTGAACCCAAGTCCTGTGCTGCTGGCCCTTGCTCCCACACACAGACCACCCTGACTGCAAACACCCAGTGCAATCGAACCAAATCACAGCACGACCAGGAAAATAAACAAACAAAAAAAAAACCTCAACAAGATGAGAGCAGCCTGAGTCGGTGCTAAATGCTCAGTGTGATGTAAAATCGGCCTCGGCTGCGTATGCAAAACTCGCCCCATGGAAACAATGTGCATTAGGAAACCAGAGCTGCCCCTGGATACCACACATGTTACGGGGAGATGATTTACCTCAAGTCCTTTCTAGAGGAAACTGCCAGCCTTGACAGGCAACAGATTTGACCTCCCTTGACAATTGCCCCAATTTGTTCAGCTCTTTGCTTTATGGATCCTGGCCAGGTTTTGTTTTGGTTGCTTAAATATTTCTTCTTTGTGGATATTTTTTTTTTTTTCAAAGTGAATTTAACACCATTAGAAGATGCCTGACTGACAACCCTGGCAACCAGGGACTCTTTAGCCACACGATGCATGTGTCACCATGAGGTGCAGAGGAGCCTTCTGTGTAAACAGTAGCTGCTTTTAAAACCATCAGCAAATATTCAGTCATGAGAACTGTCCCTGCACTACTTCTTGCTTCATGACCCAGGCTAGAGAAACCTCAGAATTGGATATCTTACCTGTGGTAGCTAAAGAAGCCTTGAGATTCATCTTACATCATTTTATCCCCATTTGCTTATTATATCCATAATTCTGTCTTGTTCTATGCTTTTGGGGATATTTTTAAATTTCCCAGAAGCACCAGTGGTTAACTAAGGACCATGCAAAAGAGAAAGATGACGTCAAGGAGCACAGAGCAGGGGCCAGTGATCTGTGTTCACACAGCTAACAGCTGTGTGTTGGTTTTAGTTAATACCTATTTGACTTGAACACCCCACTCACCATCAGAAGGAAACATAAAATAAAATCTGTTCAAACTGCAACTTTCTTGATGCAGTGCTTAGAAGCTGATCCAGTTTTCTGTATCCTCTGATGAATTTTTGGGAGAAGATCAAAAAGGTTAAGATTGAGTGCTCCTAATAGCCTCGGGTGACAAATAAGTAAGGAGCAAAGCACACACACACCCAAATACTGGAAGAACAACCAGCCCATCTACACTAATGATGATTTTTTTTTTTTGCTTTTGCAAAGTCACTTTCATATCCTCATGGTGCTATTTCTCCTTAGCAGCCCCTCACCTTGGGGAGTGGTGGAAAAAGTCTAAATCAAGTGCTTTCCTCTGTGGGCTGTGGGGAGTCCTAGAGCATGCTTGGTGGGGACAGGCAGTGGATGTGGTGGCTGACAGACACACACCTGCCTGGTGTTTGTGTAGCTAGATGAATTCAGGTCACTGTTGTCCATCCACAGCTGAACCTGCATGCTGTAGGATCCTGATGCTCCCTCACTCTGTGCTGGACCCAGTTTCTCTCCTCCATATTTTACCCATGGACCAGTCAGAACAGGCAAGACCAAAGCAACATCCAGCAGTCAGAGAGGATGCGATGCACCTATGTGGGCTTTGCCAAAAACCTGCTTTGTGCAGCTGGGACAGCCCTCAGCATGATGCAAGGGCTCCTGCACCCCAAAAAGGATTAAGGGATGTGATGGAGGTGTCCAGACTCTCCCTACTAGATGGTCTCTAAAGGAAATACCAGAACAGGAGAGCAAAGCCGACAACCTCAATGAGCAAACCGAAGCTGCCATGCAGAAATTGGGATCTTCTGCTCAGCTGAGAGCAGGAAACAGATCAGCCTCTCCTCTCCCCAATGGCATGTGGATGAAGCCAGAAAATAGTGTAATGCCATGTTCTCCCCTAACACTACTCAGGCAGGGTGCAACCAGGAGAGCCTCCCGGTGCTGCCCAGGCCACCTCTGAGCATGCACTGAGTATGGTGCAGAACCTTCATGCAGGCTCTGGCATGGAAGAGTCCTTCAGCCCCTGCCCTGCACTGAAAAGGTCAAATATAGTCCTTTTCTGGGACTTGCCATCAAGGAAATAAGACTATGCATTTTCTTTTCCTTGCTTTTTTCCTAATATTCTATAGTCTATTTTCACTTTATCCAGCTGGAAAATAGCGTAGATCTCTTTCCTAGCCCTTCATATCCAATATCTGATACCAACAGCACACCTGCCACCCCACCCTTCATCCCAGATTACCCTGGTGCCCCAAATCCCACGCACTGTCCCGCTACAGCCATGGGCCAACAGGTCTAATCCTGCTACCCCCAAACACCTCTCTGACCCTGGTGCTGTCCAGCTGTTCACGCCTCCACCTCTGGCCCTGAAAAGACTTCTGCCCCAAATCCTGCTCCAATATTCCTCCATGTTTTGATGCCCATGAGTCTGTGCCCAGCATCACAGGAGGATCTGCTGCTCACAGCACTACCGTGCCTCCATGGGACAATCCCACCCTGTTGCCGTGAAAGCCCCAATGTCCCCAGTATCACAGAGTATCTTGGTGCTTAAAACCCTACCAAAAGCCTCAGAATACCTTGTTGCTCTGGCTTTGCCCATAGTGCCATGCTACCCACAAACCTACCCCAGCATCCTCCAAAGTCCCATTCCACTCCCATTCCCCTGACAGCTACTGCAGCCACCTTACCCCAAACTCCAAAAAGGGCAATACATCTCCTGGCCACCCCCCCTAGCAGAGCATCCAGCATCACCAGTCTGACCTCTCAGAGACCACAAAGCCATTTTCTTCAGCCCAAAGTCTCCCAAACTGATCTCTTCTGGCCCTTCTGCTGGCGGGTTTCAGGCTTGCTGCGCATTTTTGCATGGGGATCTGTATGGGGGCAAGGAGGATGTGTGGAGGATTGCTCTTGCAGCTTCCATAGGGTTAACAGCTTGGAAGCTGGCTGGAAGATGCCACAGCAGGAGACCAGTGACCCACTAACAGTCCTTTGCAACCTGGTTTCAGGTTTCTGGTATATCACAGGGGAAGGGGGAGCTGGGCAGGCTTGGGGAAGAAAACTGCCGACAAGGTGGAAACATGAAAAATAACAACAACAAAAAGGACCCCCAAAAAAAAAATCAAAGAGAATAAGTGAGTGCTGATTACACCTCAACACAAAGCGATCACAACTGAGCAGCAGCCTGCACCGAGCCCACCACCCTCCTACCCCTCCTGCTTCCAACCCCTGCGGAGCCAAAGCCCATGGGGAAGGGAGAACACCACAAGAACAAAACATGTAGGGCCAGCAAAGGTTGAGCAAACCCACCCTGTCCTTAGCCCTGAAAGTGAAGTGTCCCCATGCCCAGAGGGTGGCAGTTCCCCAGTGCCCATATCCCATTTCCCCCCTTTTCCCTGGCAGCACTGCCTCCCCCTGACCACAATCACTGCAATGGATGCATGGGAAAGGAGGCTGGAAATCCAGGTGGTGGAAGACAAGGTTGAAAGCACACGCACACAGCAGTCCCTGCCCAAAAAATCCCTTGGACAATGTAATAAAACCCTCAGCTAGATGGGCCAAGCCACAGCCCCCTCCTCTATTTGCAGCCAGGGAAACTGAGGCAATGAGAAAGGTTATTCTGCAAGAATGGGGTTAGATGTCCTTACTGGGAGAAGATACTTCTCCACCCCTCCCACCCATTCTCACCCAGGCTAAATTCATTAGTGCCCATAAGGAGCTCAGCACTGCCTTGGAGGGGAAGCATTGCCTTGGAACAATGCATTATCCTAATTATCTAAGTGGCCTCATCCAGTTTCTGGATCATGACTGTGTGACAGCATGAGAGCATGGCCAAGTGGCACATGCTACTTGGGACCCCATGCTTGGAGGTGGGTGCAGCCAGCAGCATGGGTACCCCCATCCTAGTAAGTCTCCCATGCCCCATAACACCTTATTCCCTGCTCCAAGCACCATGGGAAGGGTTTGGGACCCTGACAATGCTGCATGGTCCAGCACCAAATGCCGTGCAGGATGCTCTCTTTGGTGGAGATAATGTCCAAAGATGCTACCAGGAGCACCAACATGTCTGAGAAGGGACAGGGACCAAGCTGCTTTATGCCTGAGGAGTGATGCCAGGGCAGCACCCGCCATCATTGGGGCATTAGAAGCATCTCCCCTCCCTCCAGCTTGCCTGTCGGAGGGGGACACATCTGTGCCCATAGCCCCAAAAGCACCTGGGGACAGGGTGCAGCCCCCAGCAGGCAGTGAGGAAGCCACTGGAGCTTATTTCCCAGGGCGCCGGCACAGCTGCGAGCGCAGGGAGGCTGCCAAAGTCCAGGAGAAAACCACTGATTAATATCGTCCTCCGGTGGATCCCGCGCTGCAGA
>JAVJGJ010000037.1:11769723-11836315 GCA_035590215.1 Microhierax caerulescens
ATGACAGGCGTGAGCCACCATACCCGGCCCCAGCAGTACAATCTGGTAAGTCGAAAAAGAACTGGCACCTCATGAAAACAGAGACATGGCCAATGAACTGAAAAGACGCGCAGCCTTAGCAGCCGCAGGGACGTCATGCTGAAGCAATGAAGCCCTTCCTCCTCTCCGGCTGTGCTCACTGCTGGGAACTGGCAGCTCGGGGGTCTCGGTCCTGCCTGCTTCCCCTCCACCCCCCATTCCCCCTGCATCCCTCCAGGCCTCCCCCCACCCCCATCCCTCTGCACTATCCCCCCAGGCATCTCCCACTGCACCTCCCCCTTGCATCCAGCACTGCTCCCTATATCCCCTGGGCATCTCCCCTGCACCCCTCCCCGCACCCCACAGGCACCCCTGGCACCACCACATGCCTTCACCACTGCAGCTTCTACCAGCCACCCTGGGCCCCAGCCGGGCTGAGCAGGAAGTGGGGAAAAATAGAAAAGAAATCAGAGTTTTCTCCCAAAGAAACAAGAAAATCCCAGAATGGAGATTACTGATCCCAAATCAGGTTTCATGCAGTAGTTGCTGGGGGACCGTGGCCTCCAGGACACCTGCAGGTGCCAGGCGTGACATCGGGGTGCAGCCCTTTCCCCACCTCAGTTTCCCCACCTGGGAACAGCCCAGCATCCTTCCTGGGGCATTGGAAAGGCTTGCCATCCTTGCAGAAAGCCATATATGTATACATACATACATATATATATATATATATAAAATTAATTTATTTGTTTTATGTTTGCACAAGTTATTGATGGTCAGGAAGAAGCTGTATCCACCAGGGACGACTCTGTGCGCTCCATCGGGGCTGGACCAGTTAAGCCGCTGCCCTTGACTTCGTGATGTTTGCCCCTGGCACATGGCGAGGAGCGTTACCGGCTCGAGGCTGAGGACCACCAGCCCAGCAACACGGCGAAGGCGTCACAGGCACTAAACAGCGGCTCAAGGGGGCGTGTGAGGGAGTGGGGCATGGGGTGCTCAGCCCACCGCAGGATGAGACCCATGGTGTGGATGTGGCTGCGCTGCTCCGAGCCCTGCCACCTCGTGGCTGCTGCAGCTGCAGCACGGGAGGGATGAGGATGTTTGGGGTGTCCAGGCGAGAGTAAGAACTGACACCGGTGGGGTCAGGGTCAGTGTGGGAGCAGCGGGTCAGGGACAGCACCCCGGGGGTCAGGGCTCACATGGGGAAATGCGCCGAGGCCAGGGATGGAACACACGGCAGCCTGGTCCCAGCTGCGGGGCTGCAGGCACAGCTGCTCCCCACACCAAAGCGTTTGTGGGAAACTGAGGCACGGGGCAGTGCCATTGAAGTTGTCCCACCAAACCCCAAAGGATGACCAGCTCCATCCTGCAGAGGCTACCAATACCCACCTACCAACCCATAGTTCCCCTCAGGACTCGGGGTTGTCTCCATCACCTGCAGGATGCAGCCTGGGTCCCACTGCATCCCAGTCTGGCCGCATCCTGCCCCGCTGCACCCTACAGGCAGTTCCATGGGATGTGGGGGGTGATGGTCCCTTTGCTCAGCTGATGGTCAGCCCCGGTCAGGGATTTGGGGTTGGGGGACACTACCCTCCATGGGTGCTAACTGACCATTCAGAAGCAGGGATTATTTGGGCCAAATTAATGCAGAAAATATTTTTTGGGGGGGATAAACCCACTTATCCCGCTGCATCCCCAGCAATTAAAACTTCACATCATTTCTCTCACTGGACCAGGCCTCTGGCAGGTTTGGGGTGCTTGTTGTCCCCTTCTATCTCCTCCCATCAAGGTAAAACTGAGTTGGGGCAGAGGGGTGTGTGTGTGTGTTTGTCCCCCCAGGGAGGGTCACACATGCAAGCAAAGCCCCATGTGTGTCCTCCAGGACCCTAGTGGTGCTGGAAGTTAACCTCTATTGGATAACCTGGGACACAGATATCCCATATTGGAGACCCCGAGCTTGGGCATGGAATAATAGGACACTTCCATCCCTCACCCCCAACTTGAGGGAGGGAACAAAAAGGGCTTCTGGATGTTTTTGCAATAACCCCCCTTTTTCCTAGAGTGTTTTCAACCTCTATTTGCTTGTGTGACCCCAAACGCAGCATCAGTGTCCCTGCGCAGTGGGATGTTGAGGTCCCACACTGGGAAAGAGGCAGGAGGAGTCTGGGATGTGGTGCCACCTCCCTAACCCTAGCACCTCTTCCTCCTGGGAGCTGCTGGCACCCTGGGGGCACCCGGCCCCCATCAGCAGCTGCCACCCATGATGGGACAGCAGCCACCAAGGGATTAGGAATGGGCTGGGTTCCAACAGGGCCGTTGCTCACCCACAACACCCCCCCTTGGGTATTTTTAGTGGGGTGGCTGGGTACAGTGACACAGCTGGGGGAGCATGTCCCCAGCCCTCCCCGCCATGCCAAACCAGTCATATAAGTTTACTCACAGGCGGTCAAGTGACATAACCAGGTTGGTGGCCATGGGATGGCGGTGGGATGGCGTCACCTTTTGCTTTTAGAGTGGGCAGCTTGTGTGCCCCTTTAACCCTTCGAGCGGGGCTGGGTACCCATGTGGGTGCTGCCTCAGTTTACCCAGTTGGTTGATAATAGTGGGATGAGGTGATGGTGCACAGCACCCAGTCTGGGGTGCTGCTGCATTGGGGAGCCCTCATAGCAGCATCACCCCATGGCAAAGGTGGTGTCCACCATGATGCACCCCATGAGCTGATGCAATCATCACTGCCACCTTGGCAATGCTCCACCAGCATCTGCAGCATGAACCCAGGTGTCAGAAATCATTTTGGGAGGGGGAAGAAAAAAACACCAGCAATGAGGCTGGTGCCCATGGTGGGACCAGCTATGGGCACAGAGGAGGAGGAGGAGGGCAGGGGATAGCTACCCTGATGACAGGCAGAAAAGCAAGCCAGTGGGTGACACCTCCCCAGCAAGGCACCAACAGTTGTGCCGGCAGCACCCGCCGTGGAAGGTGTTCCAGGAAATGTTTACAGTGACCTCCAGAAACACTGCTCTGTGCCACCCCTCCAGCAAAAGCACGTCCTTGCCGGGGCTCTGGGACAGCCCAGCCATGCACCCACTACCACAGCATCCCCAGCTTCATGGGGAGGATGGATAAAACCCCCATTGGGGCCCATCACCCAGGCATCGTGGCTGTTGGTGGCAGTGGGGGGAACACACCGGGGCTCAGCAACACCTCTCCCGGGGCTGCCGTTTATCCCTGCTTGGAAATGAATCACCCCCAAGCAGTGCTTTAACGACAACCAGCAATAAATTACAATCCTCCCCTGGAAGGGAGCAGCGGCACTAGTGGGCGGCAGAGCCGTGGCTCTCAGCAAGTTACTCATTGCCTCCCTCAATTAGTGCAGTGCAAGCCTTAATCCCAGTTAGATTGTTCATTAGGGAGCCACAGCCATGGGAAACACCAAACCTCCCGGCCACTGTCACCCTGCACTGGCCATCCCTGGGGACTTGCAGCATCATCATCTCCTCCAGGGTGATTTTTAGTGAATTTAGGTGGTGGGGTTTGGTTTTTTTTTTGTTTTGGGTTTTTTTTGTTTTTTTTGTTTTTTTTTTTAAGGAAACCACCACATGAAGAAACATCCTTTCTAGGTAAAAAGGGAAAAAGTTCTAATAATTAAAAATGTCAAAAAATATGGGGATCAGAGAAGCCCCTCCGCTGGCATTAGCCAGCTCCCTGAGGGGGCGTTCATGTGGTATCACTGAAAAAAAGAGCAAAGCCACACTCTGACCGGGCATCCCAGGGAAGAGACTCTTTATTTACATATCAAAACACATGGGTTAATAAAAGACATTTAACATCAATGGAGAAAATGAAGTTTTTATTAAAAAACTGCTCACTGTACACACGCTGGGGTATGAGTGCAGCCCCGGGGTGGGGGACCTGCTGGTCCTTGCAATGGCTGGGAGGACACTGGGGAAGCCTCCCCAAACTGGTCTCCCAATGGTACTAACCCCCACGCCAGCTCTTGGTTCAGAAGTGGGCAGCATCTCTAAACAGGAGCCCAGGGAGGTTACAGGCATTAATGACATCTCACCTTTGGTGGCATCCCATGCCCACAGTCACGTGAGCCAAGCAATAAATCTTTCTCCACAAGCTGGGCACAGGGACAGCATCTTGGCCTGTAGATGTGGGGTGGTAACACCCAAGGGGGTCACCTAGGGAAGGGAAACCCCTGTGGGGGACCACACCACCCAGCTGAGGGGGGCAAAACCGCAGCCATCAGCCCCCTGCCAGAGCCGTGGTGCCCCTGAACCCACTGCCGAGCTCCACCACCCACCCCACTGCTGAGCACACTTGGGTGCTGGGTCCCCAGGGAGCCCCAGGGCTCACCCACGTCCCTGCTGATGCCTTTTCCCTGCAGCTGCGACTCAGGGGCAGTGGATGAGCAAATCCTGCCACCCCGCATGGCTAACCCTGACTCTCCACACCTCTCAGGAAAGGGAAGTCCTGCAGCTGTCCCCAGAACCCCATCCGTGTGGGGGAAGAGCATCCACCACCCCGAAATCCCTGTGGGAATTGTACCCACGGATGCAAAAACCCAATGTGCTGGCAGCTGCATGGCTGGCAGTACTCAGCACAAAGCTCCCCCTGTGTTTTGCTCCTGCTTGGATTTGGGGAGTTCCAAAAAACCCCCGTAAGAGCTGGTTTGGGTCTCCCAGGGGAGACCAAACCCCCTCTGGGACAGGGAGAGGTGAGCATCAGGGTGCAACTGGCCACAGGAGACACTGACACGCTGCAGGAGCATTTGATGTGAGCTCAGCACTGCTCTGAACACACGTTTCCACTAGGGATGCTCTCAGCACATAGCTCCACTCCAAGAAATCTCCCAAAAGTGAAGGGATAGAGCGGGATGGATGCAGGTGAAGAGCAGGTCTTGGCACAAAGAGATTAGGGCTGAGCTGAGTGGGGGGTCCACACCCTGTTACATCCCAGCACAGTGACTTGCAACCACCAGCCCCACTTGTTCTCAGTATAGTGGCCGACCTGGATGCAGGCATGTCACAGGATGGCATTAAGCTCCTCAGGTCCCTGTATTACCTCGTGTCCGGGACTGCAGCAGAGACACAATCTGTGGGTGGACTGATGGGGATGGGAGCCTCTTCCTAGCCCTGCAAGCAAGCAAGGAGCCCGATGGCAGAGCTTGCCTTCAATAAACTGGTTGAAAAGATAAATCTATTGTCAAATGAAAATATTTCAAACAAAGCTGCTCCCCTGCAGCAACAGGTGGTGCTTCCCCATGCTGCCATCCGTCTCCTTGCCAAAGGATGTCCCAGAAATGCATGATGAGAAAGGGGTGCTGCATCTGGCCGCGGCGTCCTGAGGTAGGTGCCAGGTTATGCCCGGCTCTGCAGTTCCTGAGCTGGTCAGCTGCCATGCGATCAGGTCTTGCTTACAGCCGGGGCTTGATCTGCAGCTGTTTGCCTGGAGGGAGGAAAGGCAAAAGGTGATGGTAGGAGGGGGGTGAATGTGTCTGGACACCCCTGGGCTTCTCCTTGCTTGACTGCGGCGGGTTAACACACTGGAGATGGGCAAAGGCAGCAGGGATGCAGGTGGTCCCCTGCCCCAGCTGCACCTGACCCCACTAGCACCCACCAGCCTCACCTCTGCCACCCTCTTCCAGACGTGTGTTTTCAGAGTCCCACAAGGATGCCGGCGGCAAAGTCCTCTTCCTTTTATCATTGCCTGGGAGCAGAAAGGAAGAGGAGAAAGTCATCGAGGTTGACTCAGGTCACCTTGGAAATCCTTTGGGATGCAGTCACAGGAGCGTCCTGAGCTACTCTGCTGCTCCTGCAGTCCTGGCGCTTCATGCTTTAAAAGTGGGAAAAGGGAGTAAAAGCTGCCCCAGAGGGCACAGTGCTGCCAATGAGAAGGGTTAATTAGTGAGCAAATGTAGAAAAATAAATAAGTGCACCTAATTGCACTCTGTTCCTCCCATCCTGAAGCCCACAGCCACAACTGTGGCTCCCCCACCGCCCTGCCAGCCTGCTGGTGGGAACACGTGTCCCCCCAGTATGGTGCTCAGCCTGGCCTTGCTGCCCTGCAGCCCCTTCCCCTGCCTTTTGGTGCAGAGTTGTTCCCTTTGGGGTGGGGACATGTCTCCCTGTGAGTCCAGAGCCTATGTCCCCCTTGGCCATTGCTGGGATGGAGGTGGCTGATTCCCCAAATCCCTGAGCATCTTCAGCCCCCTGGAAGTAGTACAGGACAGAGGCACTTGCAGCTCCCTTCCTGGCACGAAGCAGCAAGTCTGCTGCAAAACCCCCAAGTTATGGGTGAACAAGAAATTAAAAAGTAGTCAACCTCCAAACAGCAGCACAAGGTGAGCATCATGACCTGCTTTGGGGCTGGGCTGGAGCAGGAAAGGGCAGAGCACTGGCAAGCAAGAGATTAACTCATGCTTGGTGCCCTGGCCACTCCAGGTTTGGGGATCAAACCTTTCAGCCACCCCCAGCATCCCCCCAGGATGTGCTGGGTGATTACTTCTCCTTGCTGGAGCATTGCATCTCCCCCCAAACAGGTCCCAGATGCTTGTACAGAGCCAAACCCCCGTGAAGTGCCTCTGGGAGGTGGCATCTTTGCAGGACAAATCCAGGCACATCCCATGGACTGGGGTGTGCATGGACTGGCATGAAGCCCCCCTCCATTTCAACCACAACACTGGAGTTTCTCCTATTTTCCCTTGCTGAAGTACATGGAGAGGTGCTCATGGCGTTTTACCTACCAGACTGGGCAGGAGAGCAGTGGCCACTTGGGCAAGAAGACACTGAGATGAATGTGGATGGGAAAAGGAGAAGGTTTACCTGAAAAAAGGACCCACAGCTTGCTGAGTGATGAGGTTTAGTGGGAAAAGTCCTCTCTCACTTGGGGCTACAGGAGGTGGAGAAGGCCACTGAGAAGATGGAGGGAATACAGCCCAAACCCTCTCTCCAGATGAATAAGCACCACACAACTTATCCCTATTTCTGCAAAACCCTCAGCTTTGGCACCCCACATTGCACCTCCTAAACAATGATGCCCAACGCAGATGTGGTACAATGGGCACCTTCAAGCAGCCTTGAAAGCCTGGAGGAGGTTTGGGGGCAGGGGAAGCAGGAGGGGTGAGGAGCCCAAACAGCATCCAACAACAGGGAGCCAACAAGAGGTTTTTGTTGCTTTTAAACTTGGGTAAACAAACTTGCTCAGAGCCTAAGCCGTAGTGGCAGTGATACATAGCTTTTGAGCTAATTTATGTAAAATAAAGAGGGCTCATTTAGCACCTTTCCACCCTTAATATAACACCCATACATCAGAGGGCTGCACAGCAGCCATGACGGGCTCAGCTATTAGTCACCGGCAAACACAGCCAAATTCAGCTTTGGGGAACGGCAACACCAAGCAGATGCCCATCACACCCTGCTCAGCCTCTGACCACCCTTTTTAATTTTCCAGCTGACCCCAAGCAGTTCTTTTGCATCGAGCCAGATGGTTTTTCCAGCCTGGGATTTCCCAATCTCACCCTGGTTGCTGTAGTTAGGGTCCAGCAGAGCTGCTGTCCATCAACCGCAAGGGGTCAAAATTAGCATCTCCTTGCTCCTGCCCCACCAGCAACTGCAGCCCCAGTCCAATGGGAATGATGGGAACAGCTCAATTTCCCCTGGATGAGCTGGAGAAAACTTCATTAGCTAATATCCACACAGTGGCACAAAACCTACGCTTTGCAATTCAACGCAAATATGATTACAGAAGTAGAAATAGAGATTTCTTTTTTTTGGGGGGGAGAAGAAAAAAAATTAAGGATGATTTTTAAATCAACCGTAATTAGCTTCCCAACTTCAGTACAGGGTTGCATGGAGCCGAGATGCTTTCACAGCATCCATGCCTGATTTCCAACATATTCCTCAAAAAATTGAGGAGGGCACTAACGAATTAAAACCACAATAGGTTGTAAAAGGACTAAACCCATCCAGTTTCTCACCTCGGAGGGAGGTGCTGCTCCTGGCAAGCATGGAGCAGTGGATGCTTCACCCCACGGAGCAAGTGGGGATGGGCAAACACTGCATCCCACATCACCGTGAAAGCCAGAGGCAGTGGGGACCTGGAGAAAATGGGGGTGTCACTTAACCCACCCCAGCAAAAGAAAATATATTTTCTGCTTTTGTGCATGGGAGATCCTGCAAATGGTGTGATCAATCTTGGGTCGCATCTCATGTACCTTCACTCTCTCCACACACACACACCCCCCGGCTTCTTCCCTGCATTTCGGCAGCCACACAATCCATCTTCCAGGAACCAGGTATATAATTTCTAGTTAGCGAAAGCCGGGCTAAGAAGCCCCTTTTTCATTACGATGATTGAACTGCTTCCAAAGAGAAGAACCAGGGCTGGATCACAAGCTCTCCATCGAAAGCCGGGCAGCTTTTGCTGAGCTTGTCAGCCTCACTGGAGAATTAGGACTTCCAGCGCTCTTCCTCCTGATGAAAATCAACATTTATTTTGCCTAAGCCTAAGAAGGTGTCAGGCAGATGGAGAAACTTGCCACTCTTCACGAGGAGAAGGGAGGGAAAAGTAGGAAATCTAATAGAAATATATTATCAAGTCCGAGGAGTGGACAGTGCAGTAAATCACACTTCAGGTGGCACCATTATATTTTTCAATAAAACCTGGCCTTCCCTCAGACGCTGCCGAACCGAGCAGCTCCAGTTGCAGCTGACAGGAAAGTTAAAACAAAATTTGTTTCATCCCAATGCTGATACAGGGGGTTTTAAAGGGATTGAAAAGCGGGGAAATCCCTCAGATGGGGGATAAAAGGAGGAGGGTCTCATCCTTCTCCCCAGATTCTCTCCCTGCCCACTGTTCCTGATTGATGAGGGTTTAAACAAATTTGTTCCCCTCCGAGCTGTGAGGGTGGGAGGCAGCTGGAGACTGCCCCACATCATCGGTGGAAGATTCCCAAGCCCCAAAGCGAGGGGATGCATGGGAAGGTGGCTTGCTTGCAGCTTTCCAAACTCCACCAGCCAGCTATAAAAAGCTTTGCTGGAGGGAAAGCCAGTTATGTTGACGCTTTTCCTTCCTGACCAACCTCCAGCCTGATGGATGTTTGGTCTCCATCACTCTCCTGAGTGTTTTTCATGTTCTCCTGCATCCAGCCAGGCTCCAGGAAGGGGCTTCATGTGGGGCATGATACCCGCAACCACCTGCTCCCCCCTGAGAGCTGACTGTGCACAATAGCCCCAAATAAAAAATATACTCCCATTCCCAAAAGGAGAGCGGCTAACAAGGTGGCTACAATTAACAATCAGCCAGCTAATGCTCTGGTTATTAACACAGCAAAGGGCGATACAAAAGTTTCCACCTGACAGCTTGGAGCATCGAGATGCATCCCAGCATCTCCCTGCTGGATGCTCCAAGTTTAACACTGTGAGGAAAAATCTCCCTATCCCCCCCAACCACTTTTTTCCCCCATTCCCAAAGGAAAAATATCACTTTAACCCCTTCTCGGCCACTTCAGGGGAGCCCAGAGGCTGAATCTGCCTTGGAAATGGCTTTTCCTTTCTCAGCAAAAGCGCTCAGCTGAGTCAGCTCCCGGAGAAACTCAGGTTGGGGGATGACTTTTAAAAATAAATTAAAATTATTATTGATATTTTTTAATATAGCCCAAGAACCAAAGGCAGGATGGAAAGGCCAATGGCAATGGTTAAGCCCCAGAATTTACCACAAATGATTTCTCATATAGAAAATGCAGCTGGGGGGCTGGATCTCCTTGGCTCGATCCTGCACTAAATCCATCTGGTGAGACAACCTGCACCAAAAACTCACCCTGCTGCTGTTCCACCCAGACCTTCTGCCCGTCATGTGGGGGAAGCATCAAGGCTGGGATGTCATGAGAAGCTTTGTCCAGAAGGAAAAATGCTCAGATGTTTTCTTGCTTCCTAACTAGGATGTTCAACATGAAGACGGGCTGGGGGTGATGTCCCACTGCTGCCTAGTAATGCCTGTCTCCTGCCACGCTTGCAGAGCAGGGTATCTGTCCCAGGACATTCTTTCCATGTCTCTTCTCCTTAATTCCTTCTTTTAAGAGGAAAAAAGCAACCAGAAAACCAGCCATGAGCTGCAGTGGTGGGAGTGGGGCTTTACTGGGTTGTGGGCATGGCAGAGATGGTTTGTGCTCTGGTGGTGCATCATGGCCACGTTTGTCTTTTACTGGTGAGCTGAAGTTTACCCCGAAGAAGATGGGATTTCACCATCTGGGAGGGCTCTTCCACCTACAGTTTTTTGGTCCTTAAATAACCTGGGGGGGGGGGGAAACAACAGGGCTGCCAAGTGGCAGCAGGCTGAACAAGAGGGGCCTTCAGAAACCCTGAGCCAAGTCTAAAAGCCCTGGTCTACAGACCCTCTGCCACAGGTGGACAAGACCCTAAAAAATGGGTAACAAATTAATATGGAAGTAGATTTCAGTCCTGGCAAAGTAGTGAGACTTGGCAGGTCTGAAAAGTCACCAGCAAATCAATCAGGGAAGAGGACTGCGAACATGCAGGTGGCTCAGTCCAGGCAGAAAGTAAATCAGAGAACAGTATTTCCAACAACCTTTTTTGGGCTAAGAAACGATGATTCTGATTCAGAGCGAGAGCCCCATTAGAAAAAGTCACAGCATTCACCAGGTTTACTGGAAGTGTCAACTTACATTGGTTCCTTTGCAATAAGGAAGTTAAATGGCAGTAAAGTTTCTGGCTTTTGGACCTTCCCAGAGCCACCAAGACATGAGGAGATCCGATCCCAGCCTTCAACAACAGCCATGTTATCTGCACCACCCCAGAGCCTGATGGTACCCCAAACCTGGTGGTGTTCTGCAGCAGGATCAGGGCTTTAGTAAGGGACGAAAATGAAAGGATAGAGGGCCAGATATAAGGGCTGCCAGATATAAGGTATCTAATGCAAGGTCCACCAAGGAGTTCTGGGGAGGTCCATCAGCCTGAGTATCAGCCTACCTGTTTCTCTGGGGTGGGAAGGAAGCATCTGTGACCAAGATGTCTGAAACCAGTATCCAGGGTGTATGAAAGCAATCTAAACCCACCCCGCTGCAGAGACACCCACCAAACAGCCCCCAAATCTGTAGGGACCTGCTGACTCAGGAGGAGAAGATGCAATTGCTAACGACCCAAGTAGATCCAGCCCATTAACAGGAAACCAATTAGACTGACAGGCACTGTCCTGTTCAAGGGATGGGTGCAGCCTGCTACCTGCAGCTCAACAGATTTTTGCATTAGAAAAAGCAATTCTATTGAAGGTTTGTTAATTCAGTTATGAAAGAGGTTTGATGCTCTCTAATTAAACTCTCCCTACATGCCTGATGGAGTGTGGCGCTGGCTGAGAAGCTGGTGAGGGAAGCGTTCACCTGCAGCAGGATAACACAGCAAAGGCAAGGAGATCAGGATGAGCACAGGAACATTCCATCACCACCTGCCACGTGCATGGATCACCCTCTCCATTACAAGAAAGATCTGCCAAGTGCCAGGAGAAGAGATGGGAAGGTACCACCAAGGTCCACACTGCCATGGAGCCCTCCAGGCTGTTAAGCTATGAGGCAAGGATGGTTCATGGGTACCATCAGGAAGGAAGACACAAGATTTCCTGCTCCCTGTGTGGAGCCTGCTAAATTATCCTGTGAGACCAGAGGACCTCAGAGAAAGACAGCAATGGCAAGACTGATGTAAGGACAGCAAGATACATCACGCACACTCCTAATGCCCTTTTCTTTCCCTGCAGACTTCAGGGCTTGGTGTCCTTCTGACTTTCCTCTCCTTAACTTGTCCTTGTCCCCTTGGTATCATCTCCTGAGGATCTGGTAGGTCTTGTAACTCGCATGAGCTCTTACCATGACCATCAAAGTGCCTTCACCAACCCCTACCATCTCCTACCTGCACACTAAGAGGTTCTGCCAAGGAACACATCCCCAGCCATGTGTCCTTGACTTCTCAGCCATCACAGGCAGAGACATGATGAGTTGGACCTTATTGTTGAGGTTGGACAGGTTTAAGTCCAGCCAGCAGGCTGGACTTGATGACCTCCCCAGGTTCCTTCCATCCTATGATCCTAAGGCCTGGACTTGGATCTGAAAATGGCCCAGGGCTGCAGGGAAAGGAAGATGCCCCCAAAACACAAAGGAGATGATTTATCTGCTCCTCTCATACCTAAACTCATCCCTGGCTCTCCCCCAGCCCTCCCAGCTGTTTCCATCCTGCAGCTCCTCAAGCCACCCACAAACCGCCAATAAAGCCTCAGAGCTCTTGCTAATTAGGAGAATATAGCAAATGGGGAAACTGAGGCACACACCACTATCCTGCTAAAATCCCTGTTTCTGCATAAAGATTTCAGTTGCTGCTCTTGCCTGTAGAGGCTAAAACTACCATGACCAAAGATCTTAGATGATCTGTAACCATCTCCCATCAATCTGATCTGCCCCAGGAACCTATGAAGGCACCAGGAGCAGCTCTGCAGAGCTCCCTGGCTCTCCACAAGTGAAAAGCCACATGAAAAGCAGTCCTCAGCCCATCAGCCCCCTCACTCTTCCCAACCTGGCAGGTGACCAGGCCAGCCACACATCACAGCAATCCTGAGATGTCACAAGTCACTTAACCATCCACTGTCCCATAGCCCTTATTAGATAGTCCACTGATCTGGCTCCACAGCTTGCTGGCTTTCTTGCTGCTGTGAGCACCCAGGATGCATGGAGCAAGCAGGGGTACAGTGGAGTCAAGAGTTATTGCTAGCCTTTGGGTGAGGCACCAAGACCTTCAAGCAGGTTCCTCAAAAGTTGGGAGGCCCAGGAAAGAGCTTCTCCAGCACCTTAGCCAGACTCTGAGGAAGAGAGGTCCACTCGAGTGACCAGCTCTCCAAGAGAGGTCTGACAACAGTGGGCCATAACACCCCCACCACCGGTGCGGGAGACACACCAGGACCCTGCTCAGAAAGGTGGTGCTGTCAATGACAAGTCAATGGAGGGAACCTGGAGGAGGAGCACACAGAAGAAGAGCAGAAAGGCTGGGAAGACTGTGTGGGACAGAACAGCTGCCCTCAGCCAACTCGCGGGAGATCCAGAGGCCATGGAGGTGACCCCACCTGAAGAAGAGGCCACAGATGTGGTCCCACCTGAAGAAGAAGCCAGGCATGTGCAGCATTTGGCCCATGACTTCATCATGGCCAAGGCCTTTTCCAAAAAGAGGCAACGAGCCCCACCAGGAAGGCCAAAACCTCAATTCCCCACCAGCCAGGACTCAAGATCCTCAGAGAAGTCCAAGGTGGCTCAGATGCCTCCTGAAGATAACCTGGATGGAATAGAAGAGACAGAACTGCGGGGGTTCCTGTCTGAAGACAAGAAGACTAATGGGGAATTGCTGTCTTTACTTGTCTTCAACTGTACTCACATAATCACTGTCTTCAGTTACCTAAAGGTGGTTAAAGATGGAGCCAGACTCTCCATGGAGGTGCATAACAGACAACAGATCAGTAAAAGAAAACTATATATATTTTTTTTTTTTTCCCTGGATAAACAAAAGGTTTCGGATTTACCATGAAAACGTCTGAGTTCAGCACTGAGGTCTGCATTAAATGCTTCATTAGCAGCTCTTTTCAGGATTGGGCTAATTTGGTAGTGCTGTGAAAATATCCAGCACTTGTGAGACCACACCTGGAGTTCTGTGGGCTCCCCAGTACAGAAGGGCATGGACATACTGCAGCGAGTTCAGTGAATGCCATCAAGACAATCGAGGTTGGAGCACAGGATGTACAAGGAGATGTTTGTGACCACACAGACAAACCAGTTCCCTGTATTTTATCCACAAAAATATTTCCTCCATGATCCTACCAAGAGAAGTGAACTGTGCTAAGTCCTGCCAGCATCAAAGCTGACAGTGAATGCCGGCTCTTGTTATCCCAGGATAATGTCCTAGCCCTTCATCCCCAGCCACACAGATGCTCTCTGGAAAGCTCTAGGGCATCTTCTGCTGCCGGCTCACACTGACCAAAAGGGTTGGCTTCCGCACCTGGCTGCTGAAATAGGTTTTAGATCAAAGAGCTTGTGTCAGAAGTAGGGTTAAAGGAGATATTACAGGTGATGGGACCCTCAGTGCAGCCAAGGGGGTCTGGCCACATCCAACTGGATGGCTCACAGCACCAGTTTTATTTTACATTCCAGGAGCTGGGGATGGTTGGAACAGGATCTGGCACCAAGGGGTTGCCCATCCCCGCAGTCACGTGCCCTGTTGGGGGTGGCTCTCAAGCACGGGTCCAGCCCGGCAGAGATGGGGGGAGATTTGCATTTCCAAAGTTATTCCTCCAGAAGTGAAAGCTGTAAACAAACACAGAAGCGCTGCACCTCCGTGAATTCCTCCAAAGCCAAAGCGTTTGAGCGTGCTCAGCGGAGCCGTTAAAAAAGACTGTAGCGAGCATCTTCCATTAACGTTACGACCGTGAAATATGACAATAAAATGATAGCCGTATGGTCGCAAATTTGCAGCCCGCCGAGTTGCTAGGGGTTTATCGTCACTCAAACGTGCAGAGAGCTGTAAAATGTTTACAGAAAGGGTTGTTTGCAGCTATAAAATCCTCTTTTCTCTCCTAAACAAGGCTGAGTGGAGCCATTTACAAACCCCTGAATGTTCATCGGGGGAGAGGGGAACATCTGTTCTCTCCAGGAGTTTTCAGTGATCTTCTCGAACAAATTAACTAAAATGGGTGCTTTCTAATTAAATTAGCACTCGATTGGAATGGTTTGCATTGGTGCACTTGCTTACAATTAGCGCGGGGAAGCCAGTTAGGCTCCAGCACAGGCTATTTAACTGGAAGGTGAAATATGGAAAAGCCCATTACCTGGAAACGGGTGTTGGAGGGGTAGGGGAGCCCCTGCTCCCTCCAGCTCTGCCCTCCTGGATGGAGAGCACAACAAGGATGCCACCAAGCCCACCCTTCCCAGCTGGGATGCCTGGCTGGAAGCAGTTTGCTCTCCCTGTGCTGCATGGACAGGCTCTTTGGAGGATGCTCAGAAAGCACCAGTGGCCTCAAACTACCACTGTGACCCCAAACTACAAGGTCCCTCTTGCAGGTTGGGAACCCTCCCAGCTGAAAAATAACAGTGGGCTCTGCTCCACGCATGCAGACCATATCACTCCTTTTCCAGTTCCCTTTTTCTATATCCCAAGGCCAGAGGCTGCAGACCCCCACTGAGACCCCACAAACTGATGCTGTTGCCCACACTTGTCCTTAAAGGTCATCTCCAAACCCACACTCCATCCCTCCTGCACACAGAGCCTGTGTTTTTATTTCATTCCTCCTGCATCTACCAGCCTTAAAAGGGAATTTTCTTAAATTGTAACCATTTAACCAAGCAATTCAGCTCACTCTGTAATAATAACCTGTCCTCCTCCTTATTTACTACCCCACCAATTTGTGTGTCACCTTCAGGCTTTACGAGCAGAAACCCAATATTATCCTGGGTATGAAATCTGCAGTGGGGAAGGCACAGACCCCCGAGCCCCACTGCAGACCCCAGCTACTACCTAGAGCTACGCAAAGACTCATCCTGACCACCTAGTCTGCTCAAAACAGCACTTCAAGCTCGTAAGCACCAGTCCTGGTGATGTGGCCACCATAAAGCATTTGGTCCTTTAGCAGCACCAATGGCCCCACCCTGTGCTCTTTTGGGATGACGGCTCACTAGTGGCTGGGGCGCCTTCTCTCCCATTAGGTTATGGGGGTCCCCAGCTTCTGCTGTGCCCGAGCCTCTTTGTTTGTGTGTTGAGATGATTACCATGTGTGTTGATATTAATTACCAACTGCAACACAGCTCCAAACATGGGCAAACTCGGGCACTGAACAGCATTCTCGTGCCCAGATTCACCACACCGCATCCCTTTGGCAGGGAAATTGCTTCATCATCAGATGGTTTTACAGCCATCTGCAATTTCTGCCTGGTTTGCCTTTTCTATGATCTTCTGGCATCCACTTTCCTGATGCCACGTTCCCCGGGCAAAGGCGAAGGAGCATGGAAGGATGCGTGCCCCAGCCCCATACATACCAGCTCCCCACAGCCTTCCTCCCAACGCCCCTGGACTGAACCAGCTCTTTCTACTCATCCTCCCACCCAAAACACCTGAAATCACACTCCCTTGAATGTGCAAACTGGAGTTAAGAGGAAAAGGATGTCCTCGCTGCCAGGATGATGCCTCTGCCCTCTCGACTGAGTTACTCCAGGCTGCCAAGTGCAATCCAGGGCATTTTGACAGCTTTTTTGTCCACAGATTAATTGCTCCATCTTCATCACAAAGATAAAAGAAAACGATTAAGCCACTGCTTTGGGAGTGCTTCCCTGGCTGCATCACTGAGATCAAAAGGGAACTGAACCAGGGCCAAAGAGAGGGAATGAGGGTAGCATGCAGGGGAAGAAATCCCTGGAAAGGGAAGAGGAGAACTTCACCCCATGCCATGGAGAGGAGCCATTCCCAGCCAGAATGGTCCCTTGCTGTCTCCACCACACCGTGATTTGACAGCAAACTCACTTGCCTGTAACTTCAGGAATATGTGGCTAATCCTGAGAATTTTCTTTCCCACACCATTAAGACATCTCAGACCTCCCTGGCTTGAAGCATTTCATGTTCAAGCCTGGCACTGCCTTGCAAATCCTTGGTACCTGCTTATGGACAACCATGCAAATGCCCCAGCCTGGCTTTCAGTGCTGGATTCATCCCTTCTCCCTGTGGGATCTTGCTCCAACTGCATACTCAGAGGTGGCAAGGGACAGAAGACGGAGAGGGATGCTCCAGCCCTTCGGTTCATACTGAGCCAAGTCTTGAGACAGCCAAGCTGGCAGTGAGGATTTCATCATTACTGCCACAAAATATTCTGTTTTCTGAGCAAGATGCTGCCTCCCTTTCTGCAAAGGTGCTCAGGAGATGCAGCTGCTGTACATCCCTCCAGTGAAGGACAGGAGATGAAAAGGAAAGCTTGAAGGTATCACCTGGCCAAAAACCTCCCGCTCAGCACTGGGAAGGACCAGGCATAATTTCTGCCTTGGCATCTCCACCACCTCTGCTCCCACAGACACATCCCTGCAGTGCCCCAAAGTGCTGGATTTTCCAGTGTCAGAGCTGGTTTAGGAGAGGAAGAATCAAGGAAAATGTTGGAGAAGCAGAAATGTAGCTAACATCCACCATGAGCCACCCTGGAGAAACAAAGAGGTTTCTTCTCATTACTTCAGCTATTTTCCCCTGCTTTTTTTCCCCCACAGTCAGTCCAGTTTCAAACAGTTGAAACATCTCCCTGAATTTTCCCAGAAGTAAAAAATGTTGAAGCAGATGCTGTTTGTTCTCACATGTCGGAGTTTGTAAGAAGTTTTGCTCATCCTAAAACAGCCTTTTCCAAAAATTTTACTGATTTACAAACCCTCTCTTTTAGCAAAAGAATAAAGCAGATCATCTCAGATTAACATGGCTCTTCCTCTGAACTTGCAACCTGCAAACATGTCATCCCACCTCCCACTGGGGCAGGGGGGTTATTTTTAAGTTTTGAAGTTATTTCACTCCAGGAAACACGTGCGATGGATGGTCCAGAGGTCCTCCTGTGGGTCCAGCAGCAAGGCAGAGCATCACTACAACCCTCTGAAACACCCTTTTACCAGGGACTGCTGCAGGTCCATCACAGGAATGAGACTGGATTCATCATCAGATTATTTAAAGGATAAGGAAGAAGGAGACAACGATAAAAGATGGGGACAAAATCCTACTGCGTGGTTTCAGGAGCAGAGCCAGGGACATGTGCCCTTGTGCGTGCAGAGACACAAGTCCCGATTGCCATCCCACTTTGGGCTCCCAGTGTTAACTGGCTTGGCATCTCACAAGGTACATGGATCCCACCAAAACCCACTGAGAGCAGCTGGGGAATAACTCTCCCGCTCGGTGAATCAGAGCAGCTCAGAGCATGTGTCAGCAAAAGCACAGCAAAGCACTTCCTACCTGGCTCATCCTCTGGCTCGTCCTCATCCTTCTCCACTTTGCAGACCTTGTCACTGGGGGATGCTGAGGACTGGAGGGAGATGAAGGAAGGCAGCTTTTGCAGCCAGTTGGTTGGGGAGGTGTCTGTCTCTTTCCAAAACTTCACTTCTTGCTCTGCACTGGAGGGTCCGGGCATTTCCCCATCATCACAGAGATGAGCTGGATCATTCCTGAAGGAGGCACGGGGGAAAATTAATACAGAAAAATAAAACGATCCCACCTGGCAATGATGGGTATGGCATCACATGCAATGGAAGAGGCTGGGATAACCACCAGAGCCACACATGAAGGCTCCCTGGGCTCCATCCCAGGCTGCTCTGTATTTCTGAATTCCCGGGAGCTGGCTTGGATTTAGTCACGAGTTTCTCACCCTCCACGTGGATTCCCTGCCCCGCACTTCCCTGCAAGGTTTCCAGTTCTCAGGTGTGCTTGTGGAGGTGATGGGCTGTTTGGGTGCCAGCTGGGCTAAGCGAGCAGAGAGAAGGGGAGATGGAGGGCATGGGTAGCAGGGATGGCTTGGAGATGTCCTGCTGGGCTTGGCTTAGCCCCAACCCCGCCACCCTCCTCCGAGCCCAGCTAATATGACACTTCAACTCATTCGACATCTCTGATGACGGTGCCAATGAAGGAAAAAAAAATCCACCTCCTGAGCAGCTTCCAAGCTCGGGTGTGCTCCCTTCCTAGCAGAGGATGCCAGGAGCCAGCCCCAGGACAGGAGGAGGGTGCCCCCCCGCTGCTCAGCCCTGTGCTTATGCCTCCTTACCTAAAAAAGAGCAAGGAGCTATTTTATACCTCATTCACACCGGGGACGTGAGCTCTGCGTCATTCCAAGGCTCTTCTGTCACCCGGAATAAGTTCAGAGAGCCCGCTGAGTGCTGGTCCCCCTCTGCTACCTTACAAGGCAGGGCCAGGATGAGGCTCAGGACTGGGCAAGAGCATGGACCAGACCAGCACAGATCCCAGGTCCCTCCATTGTCATCCCACCTTCACCCCCACATCCCGCTGCAGAGAGCCACCGAGGAGCCAAGGACCCAAGCTGGTGTTTTCTCTTCCTGCTAACCAGGACTTTTAGATTTCAGTTTTTAAAGCCATATTTCAACTTGGCTTTAATTTTTAATTTTTATTTAATTTAATTTTTATTTAATTTAATTTTTAATTGCATTGGGATGTAGTTGTTCTACAGGCAGGCCTCAGGGGTGAGGGCAGAGGAAGGCATGAATGTGCCAAGTCCGAGAAGATCCACAAGCTTCCCTGTGAGGACAAGGACCAACGTGTCCATCATCAGCCTGTGGCTCCATCCCAGCATCCAAAAGTATCACAGAGAGCTCAGAGAGCTTTCAAGGATTAATCAAGGACCCAGCCCAGCATCAAATAGTTTTACAAAGCCTATTGTATCTTCAAGTCTGTCCCCATCTCTGCTTCTTCAGGCAGTGAGTCCAGCCCTGATGGCAAGCCCCTCCATGCCACACCAAGAGCTCAGCTCTGCTCTCTGCCGTTAAGAAGAGCAAGAGGGATGATGGTTTCCAGTTTCTCACAGAGCTATGGATAAACCGCACCCACTTTTGGCAGTAGGGTCTCCATCAGGGCTCCTCCACCACCCAGGAGGAAGGTCTACAAAAGCCTCAAAGAGACCTGGAGGTGCCAAAGCCCTGGGCAGCACATTTCTAAGGGTGAAGATAGCCACATTCCAAAGGCACACATCGGGTAGCAAGATGCAACTATCTTCTCTTTTCTCTCCATTAACTCTGCCTGGGGACCTCTCCCTTGCACATGGACCCTGCCCAACCCCGCTGCTCTATCAAGAAGGCACCATGGTGACCCACATCAACAACATCTTAAAACAAACCAGCAGACAGATGGATACACACCTGGAAGAGGAAATGTTTTTGAACAGGCTAGGAAGAAAACTGTTTAAGAACTGCAAAGTGAATTTCTTCTGCTCTCTCCTACCTGCCTGTCTCCTCCCAGACCCGTCTCCACTTGGAGGGGGGGTCACTGCGTTCCCCATCTTCTGCCTCTTTTGGGTGGCGTTTCTTCTGCGGGTGCAGCAGCTTGCACCGGGCACCACTGGGGCAGACACCTTTCTTGGCGAAGTCAGGGCAAACTAGCGTGTGCTTCTTCTTGCACTGTGAGGGAAAAAGAGAGTGATGTTGGGAAAGGCAGTGAAACCTCTGCAGGGAGCACAGGTTCCCTTCAGGGCTCCTTCAGATGGCACCAACACGTTGCTAAAGGAAGAGAAGGATGTATTGATACTTCCTTCTCAGTATCAAAATACCACTCCATGCCAAAACACTATTAAAAATAATACTCTCCTCTGGGAGACACTACACACTCACTCACAGCTTTCCAAGTGCCCAATTTTATGGAACCAAACCTCTGAAGTCTCAACAGCAACGATTGGCCCACAGGGTGGTGATGCTGGGAGGTTCCGAAGAGGTTAACTGGGCTGGAGAAGCTGGATTTGGAGAAGACACAAGGTTTTCTTGTCCCAGACATGCTTGGCAATTGAGAAGGAGCAGGGAAGACCAGGCGAAAGACCTTCCTTTTAGGAATTATTTTGGGATCGCTGCCTGGACCATCCTCTTGGACGAAGGTAGCTGAGGGCTGGAGCTCAACCCGCTCTGCTCACGGCTTGGAAATGAGATTTGCTGATGCTCTCCTGACCAAAGAACTTTAGCGTGGCCATGGCATAGGGCTGGAAAAACCAGGGCACCATGACGTTGACCACTAAAAGTGCTTCTGTGCTCCCGGCCCAGCATTTCAGGAGTTCCCAGCAGCATTGCACAGAGCTGTCCCTGCAGCCGCCAGCTGTGCTAGTGGGACGGAGATGTCAACAGTGCTCCACAGCTTCCCCTGCACAAGGCTTTCTGCTGGGGAACAGCACTTTTTGGCAGTGGGAAAGCAGGAAGAGACACAGGCAGGGCAGAGGAGACATCTTCAGACCTGGTTTCTATCTGGGTGGCTTAGAACGTTGGTGGGGGGAAGGAGAAAGAACAGCTTTTCTCTAATCTCTAACTGTTCCAAACACCATGACAGAACATCCAGCAATCCAGAGAGCCTGTCCCAGTGTATCCCAAGGCATGCAGGGTGGCAGCAGGTCCTGGAGCACTGCTCAGCCCCATGATACCCTGGGTGGACCCACTCCCACCCAGGATGCTCACTCCCATCCCAGCCAGATCGGCTTTTGCAGGAAGCACAGGCATGCACCATGTCATGACACCCATGGAGAAAGGCAATCCAAGAGACACGGCGCAACAAAGGGTTCACAATACCAGCATCCATCCCCCTGTTGACCTTCTCCACGAGCAAAGATGCTGTCTGCTTTTTCCCCACATGGGTCCTCCCACACTTGGATGCCCATGCTGCAAACCTCCCTGCTACAGGGTAACACAGTTGCTCAAATTTTGCACAGGTTTGGGACAAAACAAGACAAACCCAGGGGAAGAGAAACACAGTGAGGGTTTCAGCATGATCGTTCTCACCTGTTTATAAAAATGCATCTTCCCAACAATGTGGGATGTGGGCAAGCTCTTGCCCTTTTAATGCAACCTGACTTTGGGGGCATGGGAGCAGCTCCCCATGCTGACCTTTGGGATTAAGCAGCAGCCCCGCTGAGCTGTGGGAGCTCTCTCTTTGAAAGGGCAGGAAGGGTTCAGCAGCTCTGCTGCCTGGGGCTGATCGCTGAAGTCGGCAGCAGAGCAAGGAGCTCGTCTGCTGGAGGTTGGGGATGGCATTGAGCAGCGGGAGGGCTGGGGATCCAGATGGACGCATGGCCATTGTCTCAATGGGGGGCACGGAGCAGTGACAGCACCATTTTTCCAGTAAGAATTCATTAAACCCACAGTTTATGACTTTCCCCCTCTATTTGAAGGAGCTTCAATGGCAAGTAAGTCTACAAGCCAGTGGGCAACCTGAAACTAGAGTAATCTCTAAACAGTGCCCAGGGTCTGCCATTATTCCAAAATCCTGTTTCATAGAAACAGAATCACAGAATGGTTTGGGTTGGAAGCAATCTTTCAAGATAATCCAGTCCACCCCCCCTGCCATGGGCAGGGACACCTTCCACTAGATAAGGTCACTCAAAGCCCCATTCAGTTTTCCAGGGATGGGGCAACCACAGCTTCTCTGGGCAACCTGACCCAGCGTCTCACCACCCTCACCAGAAAACATTTATTTCCTATGTCCAATCTAAACCTACCCTCTTTTAGTTTAAAATCTTTGCCCCTTGTGCTATCACTACAGGCCCTGGTAAAAACTCTCTGTCTTTTTTATCAGCCCCCTTCAGGTAGTGGCAGGCTGCTCTAAGGTCTCCCTGGAGCCTTCTCTTCTCCAGGCTGAGCAACCCCAACTCTCTCAGCCTGTTCCTCACAGGAGAGGTGCTCCAGCCCTCTGATCATCTTTGTGGCCTCCCCCGGCCCCGCTTCAGCAGGTTCCTGCCTGTCTTGTGCTGAGGACCCCCGAGCTGGGTGCAGTGCCCCAGGGGGGTCTCACCTGAATGGAGCAGAGGGGCAGAATTCCCTCCCTAGACCTGTTGGCCACATTGCTTCGGATGCAGCCCAGGAGACTGTTTTCTCTCCCACTCATGGACCAGCACTGGAAAAGCATCACTAGAGACTAGAGTATCCCAGCCATGTAGGCAAGGACAGCTCCTGCAGTAACGTTGATGCTTATTTTGGGTATGCCATTCCCAAGCGGGTATGGGAAAACCATCACATCCAGCACAGAAAGCTTGTGTTTAAGCAGCCCATTCCCTTGCAAATCACCTAGAAATTTGAATCAAGCAGAGGTTTGGGAGAACAGCTTTCACTTTTCCCTACCTTCTTCCCAACTCGTGCTGGTCTGGCCACCTCCACCTGCAGATGGGATATGGCCTGGACCAAGAATAAATGCTTGCAAAAGATAGCGACAGGACAGCTTTCAAGGGCAGTCCTTGTCACGAAAAATAATGAGCAGAGAAGCAAACCCCTCAACCTGGTAACTGCTTTAAAAGTTAAGTGAAACAGAATCGGGGGAGAGGAGAACTAAAGGCATGGCCCGTTAGGGATTGAAGTCTGGGGTGAACCCAGGGGCTGCTGCCAGGTGATAGAGAGATGGAAAGGCTGAAAGCCATGTCAGCACGGTGCCAGCTGAGACCACCTACATGGACAAAACCTTCAACCGCCTGTGGTTTATCTTCTCATTCCCCTTTTCCCCACATTCTTTGCCCAAAGCTATTCTTTATTTGGATGGGCAGTGATGGATGATAATGCCTGCCTAAAACTTACACTGCTCTGGTGGCACAGGCAGAACAGCTGAGCTCGCTTTGACTAGGAAGTGGATCCCAAGGGAAGTGTGAGCAAAACCTCAGGATTTCAGGTTCCATACAGTATCAGGCAGCAAAACAGGGAGGGATGGGCTCTTGGGCTGTGTGATCATGTTTCTGACCAGCATCAGCGCAAAACAATTCCCATATTGTTCTTATAGCTGGGGCCAGCTCTAGTTCAACGGCACCAATCCCATGTGATGGCAAGCTGGCCTGATGGTACATCAGATCTACTGCATGCTGGAAGGCTTCTAGTCCACCACCACCTCTGGGTTTCCAGCCTTGTGATGATGGTGACACCCTGAAAACCTCCTATTAATTATGAACCCACCTGATACTGATTATCACTATTCATTGTCAGCAGCTCTTCAGAGCCTCTGCTTCTGTAGAGTAGTTTCCAGGACAAAATGGACTTGAAAGGATAAGAGAAGGAAAAAAAGAGCCCTGGTCTCAAAAAGCCACATGGATGCTTCACTCTTGCAACTGGCGGTGATGCTGCTATGCCGAGGAATGATGCTATTTTGGGGAAAAGCCAAGAAACATGGCTGTTTCTTCCAAGCAGGGCACCCAAGGGACCAGTTACAAATCCCTGTGGGCGGGATGGTGCTGTGGTCCTGGCTGGGTGCCAGGATCGGGATATGGCACCTCCCCAGTGCTCTCACCAACACCAGCCTCCAAGTCAATCACCGTACCAGACCACGTTTATTGGCTCCACGGCAAAAAGATACTTAATAAAGAAAACAAACTGTGTGCGACTAATCCCAGGGCCATGTCTCCAGCTCTGGTTTCTAATGGCTTTTCCACGCACTCCCAGAGCTCGGCCCTTCTTCCGTAATGCCCTGTGCATCGCCACTGTTTCAGGGCTGGGATAATGAGGCTGGGATCACCTCCCCACTGGACTCGGTGGTTGGAAAAGCCCCTTCTGTTTATTTATGGCCACTATTCTGCTCTTGCCCTGCATGCCAGAGCAAACATGCTGGAGCTGGGTTGCTGTAAG
Organism: Microhierax caerulescens; assembly: GCA_035590215.1. Lineage (NCBI taxonomy): Eukaryota > Metazoa > Chordata > Aves > Falconiformes > Falconidae > Microhierax > Microhierax caerulescens. The sequence continues at coordinate 11,794,088 of JAVJGJ010000037.1, forward strand.
GTGGTTTGCTGCCCACTGTGTGTCAGCCGGGGTGAAGCCCAGCAGGGCTGCGGGGTGGCGGGCATGACCTCGCGCTGGGGGCTATCCGATCCCTTCCACCTGTTGGGGTGGCTAATTATACCCCCATGGGATCCCTGCCAGCCCACAGGTTGGATCATAAAAAGAGAAAAAATCCTCTGATCCCTTCCAACAGAGACAACAGAAAACTCACAGCACCCCTAAAAAGCCCTGGGGAGAAACCTCCCCGGCTCCATCGGGTGCTGATGAAGATGTCATCATCCCACTGATGTCGTCCCCATCCTGATCTCCTCACTCTGGGGTTCCCCCCACAGCCTGCCTGGAGGAGACCGGCAGTGGTGCCCAGCACTGGGACAGTGCCCGGCTGGCAGCCCCCACAGTCGGGACTCCTTCCTGGCTGCCAAGGCAGCTTTGGGTGAAATTCAAGGTGCCGTTAACGACTCACAAAGCCTTAAATGGCCCAACAGGCTCCAACGTGCATGGGGAGCGGAACAGGGATGAGGGGGTTTTGCAGGGCACAGCCTTCTTTAGCATGGACCTGGCAAAGAAGGAAGCAGCAGCTGAAAGGTCCCGGCTCAGCTCTGGGAATGACGTTAATTAACATTTTCCACGAACGAGCTTGGCAGGAAGCAGCAGAGGGTAGGAGGCGAAGCTGGGTTACTGGGCCAACTAACAACCACCCACTGACCTTACAGGGTGGGGATGAGAGGTCCCATCCAGCCTGGCATTTCCAGCTCTGCTCTACCAGCAGTTTGCCCAGGTTGAACTTCTTGAATATCTCCAGGCTTGTCTCACCCCTTGCTTGATTGCTACTTTCCCAGCACCAGTCAACCGCAGGTGACAAGAGACCAGCAGACAGACAAGAGATGGCAAAGTGCTGGAGCGTTTTCCCATCTCCTTGGACATGTGTCTATCTCTCCATCCACCATGATGGACCCGAGTCCAGCTCCTTCCTGGAAACCTGGCACAATGTGGTGACAAAAGCACCAAGCAGACCTTCTGGGGAAGGGGAGCATTAAAAGCACAAGTTAACCCCCAAAACACAAGTGCCTCAACTCAAGTGCTTTCTACTTTTTAAAGCACATCTATGCAGCTTCACTGGAGCTATTACAGGTAGCCTCGCCGCCAAGTGCAGGATTAACCAAGTGGATTGATGTCAGGCTGTTTTATTGTGTCCCTCTTACCCACCATGTCTCAGTGCTAAGCAGCTGTTGGGAAGCTATCGCTGGAGGTGGTGGAGCTGTTTTCTGACACCGCTCCAAACTGACAGCCAGTAAATAGCTTTTTTTTCATGGCTTTTTTATAATTCGGTGCAGACGGAAGCAGCCTTAAAAAAAAATTAAAAATAAAAATCCAGCTCCCTGTCATTAAAACCTGGAGGACAATACATCCAAACATCACCCAGGCTGTGGAATAATGATGGAGAAATTTAGCCAACACAATTATCCTATGGAATTTGCTCCAAAATGGGTTTCTGCCCTCAAAATGGAGTTTGGTGATCTGAGCTAAATGCTTGCAGGGAAGCGATGACCTCTGATGGCCTTCTCCAAATGCTCGTTAGTATCTGGATCTACCAAATGCACCCTAGGATCTACTGCAAAGCCATGAACCCTCTCCCCTAGTATTTGCAGGCAATAAAACAGTATTTGAGCTAAAATACCTCTGGAGGTGGAGTAAGAATGGGATGGTATTTCTAAACTCACTGGGAAGAGGCAGCAAAATAGCTGCAGGAGACTTACGTGGGCAAGAAAAAGCCTTGTCCCTGCAGCATCCATCCCTCTGGCATGATCCAGCCCAAACCGAAATGGCCTAAAGGATGGGGCTCTCTTTTGCATCCCTTCTCTGCCACCTCTTGCCATCTTCCTCTATGTTCCCGTTAGCTGTTGCTTCTCATCTTGCTGCTCCATGGTTTGGACATGTTACTCCTCTGTAATTGAAATTTCCTACATAGCAAAATGATGTCAAAGAGCACTGCATATCTCCAGGTTTCAGCTCCGAGCAGGAGCAGAATTACCATAACTGAGCATTTCCAATTATTTTTTTTTTTATTTAAACATACTATCTTATTTGGGAGCTGCTTCCTGTCAGGTCTTGCTCCAGCTCCCTGCAGACTGGTGAGCGCCTTGCTTGGAGTCACACTGGCCAGAAGTTGGATTTTCCAGGGTTGGTTTCTGACCGTGTCCTGAATCAGCTTGGAGGACAGTCACAGAACTATAACAACGCCTGAAGACAGTGTAAGCCAAAATATAAATAAAAGAAACAAGGCAAGCCAAGAGGGTGAAGGGGAACACCAGCCAGTGCAGCCCTACTCCAATCCTGAATCACCCAGGACCAGTTGAGCCACTACAAAAGCAAAGTCACAGAAATAAGGAGGAATCAACAAATCATAGAATGGTTTGGGTTGGGAGGGACCTTCAAAGATCATCTAGTCCAAATCCCCTGCCATAGGCAGGGTCATCTTCAACTAGATCAGGTTGTTCAAGGCCCCATCCAACCTGACGCTGAACACTTCCAGGGATGGAGCATCCACAACTTCTCTGGGCAACCTGCTCCAGTGTCTCATCACCCTTGCTGGAAAAAAAGTTCGTCCTTATGTCCTGTATAAAGCTACTCTCTTTCAATTTAAAACCATTCATTACCCCTTGTCCTGGTAAAAAAGTTTCTCTCCATCTTCCTTACAAGCCCTCTTTTTATACTGAAAGGCTGAAGATGGTCTCTCCAGGCTAAACAACCCCAACTTTCTTAGCCTTTCCTCATACCAGAGGGGTTCCAGCTCTCAGACCATTTCCATGGCCTCCTCTGGTCCTGCTCCAAGAGGACCCTGTCTGGCCTGTGCTGGGGACCCCAGGAATGGACATAGTGTTCTGCGGTGTTCTCACCAGAGTGGAGCAGATGGGCAGAATCCCCTCCCTAGACCTGCTGGCCACATTGCTTTGGATGCAGCCCAAGATACACTTGGCTTTCTGGGCTGCAAGAGCACATTGCCAGCCATCTCATGTCCCATTTTTCATCAATCAGCAACCCCAGATCTTTCTCTGCAGGGCTGCTCTCAATCCATTCTCTGCCCAGCCTGTATTTGTGCTTCAGATTGCCCCAACCCAGGTGCAGGACCCTTCGGGTGCAGGACCCTTGTGCTTGGCCTCATTGAGCTTCATGAGGTTCACATGGGTGCACTCCTTTGGCCTGACAAGATCCCTCTGGATGGCATCCATCCCCTCAAGGGAATCAATGGCAGCACTCAGCTTGGTGTCATCTGCAAACTTGCTGAGGGTGCACTCAATCCCACTATGTCATTAATGAAGATATTAAACCGTATTGGTCCTAGTACAGATGCTTGAGGGACACCAATTATTACTGGCTTCCACTTGGACATAGAGCCATTGACTGTAACTCTTTGGATGTATCCATCCAGAAGGTGAATCCCCAACCTGGCATTCACCGCAGTATGGCAATATCTACAGTATTCAATCACTCCCCGCACCACTTTGTTGAAGAGCCCCATTTCCACCAGAGACCCTCACAATCTCATCCATCACACCCCAAAGCCATGATGGAGCCAATTTCACAAGGGGAACCCATTGATAGTGATCACCAACCCCAAATCATCACTGTCAGGGGTGAAGCAAGCCAGATATCCACCAGACATCCCCTACAGTGTCATCTGCATGAGGTATGACAGGGGCTCCACCATGTGCATGATTCCAGGTGGCTCATGGAAGATGCCAGTCACTGCTCGCAGGATGCAGAGACTGTCCAACAACAGAGAACAGATGGGAACAAAGGGAGATTCCAGCACGGGAAGCAAAGACAAAATCTGCTCTTTGTGTTCATCTGTACAGAAGTTTGGGTTGAAACCAAGAACTCCCTGCCTCATCAGCATACTCCCACTTTATAGCTGTGATTCAGTGACTGCTTTTCCCCTGAACTTCCTAATTTTCATATTTTGCGATGCACCTCCTTCTACAGAGATATTAAAGTGCAAGAGAGAAAATCACCCCCCGGTATTTATCTAGGCACTATTATCAACTAGCCGAGACTATTAAGCAGTTCAAGTTTGCCCTGATAAGCAACGCCTTTAATGTAAGCATCTGAATGCTGTTGAAGATACTACAGCTAAATTAAAGTAGCAATAAGAACCCTCATTATGCCATTACAGAGTACGGTAAATAAAATGCAACTGGAAACCCACAAAGATTTCTGCACCGATACATGGGTAGGAGTGGGCACGGAAGAAGTCTGATTAATTTTAAACCTCTGCAAGTGAGCAAATGTTTTCAACAGAACGCTCCCATCGCCAGTACCCAGATTTAGCCCTTACTATCGACAGCACAACCATCACTGCCCAGAGAAGATGCACAAGGACTCAATGTCCCCAACAAGCCAACGGGATGCTCCCAGTCAGTCAGATTTCAGCCTGCTCAAATCCAGCCTGGCCACCACTGGTGATCTTATGAGCAGACCCACTACCAAGCCTACCCACCTTTTTTTTTTTTAGTAAAGATTTTACTTACTAATCAGTGTGTTGACTGAAGACTTCTGCTACACATTATAGGAAAAAAACAAACGAAGCAGGCAACTCTAGCACCCAGGAAACATCTGTCAACCACAGCCAAAATTAAAAATAAACAAAATGAAGTTGCTTTTGTAGTTGATTTTCATACAGCTGCAGTGGACCATAAAAGAGCTATCAAAGGCAGTGCTCTTCATCAGCTATTTCTGAATGATGGGAGAAGGTAAACCCCAAATACCTTATGCCAGAGAAGGGGCTGCCCTGTTGCCCACGAGTTATCTCCAGTGTCTCCCAGACATGACTGCAAAAAAAAATCAGCAGGAGAGTTGAGGTCCACTCAGCACACCATGAACCCGCAGCTGGAACAGGTGTACACTGCTACAGATAGACCTAAAATATCACTAGAACCTCCTGGCAAGTAGACCCAACAAGACTTGGGTCAAAATGAAGGCGAGGGAGCCATAACCAGGTAGTTCTCCAAGCCGTGCCTGCTTCAGCACCAGGAAAAAGGATGCTGATGCATCCACCCAGCAAACTCCTCTCCTCTCTCCCCCTGCAAACCTGTTGATATCCTACCTGAGAGAGCCTGGAGAAGTTTCATAACCTATAAAACCAGCCCCATACAAGCTTCATGCACACAACCAGTGTTTCTGTAGCTGTGGGCATTTCTACCACCTGCCCTCCATCTGAGCCCAAAACAGCTGCGTGCAAGACAGAGAAAAATTTCAATCTTAAATGGCTCTTTCCCTCACAGGACTGAGAGAAGGTGCAGAAGAAGCTACCAAGATGTTTTTATGCAACACCTCCTCATCATACCCTGTCCTGCTGGAAGTGTATACAATGGGTCATCTCTTAAAAAGAAGCAATTTGCTGATATCCAGACCCTAAAGCCCAACCTCCATGAATGCAGGTGGTTAAATCTGTTTTATTCTTCTAATAGGAGCTGGAGCATGGTGTGTCTGCTGACATGGAAGCTGATGGAGAGTATCAGGTCTCAGCAAGCCCATCCCCATGTGGGTCATCTTCAAAGATTTCACTGAGATGGAAAAGTGATACATCTCTGAGCAGCAAAATCATGCGAGTCTTTCTCCTCTTCCTCTTCCCCATCCTTTGATCAGATCACTGATTTCATGGATTTATGGCCTTAATGAACATCAGTTCCAGCTTCCTCCTGGGCAGCCCCTTCTCATGTTCAGAGGCCCATTGATCACATCGCTGTTTCCCCATGGCCTCTCCGGTCCCGTCCAGCCAGATCCAGCACACCTACAAGATCCCCTACCCAACACCATCAGTGTGTCTTGCAGCCATCACCTCTCTCTGAATCAAAGGGGAGAAGAAATTGGAAGCAGTTCTAATAGAATCATAAAAGAAGAAGGAGGTATGACCAAAATATAGAAATTTTGGGATATCTCAAAGCTTAGACTTCTCTGCATCTATCAACCCTCCCCATGCTAATAACAAGAGGAGAGGTTTTGTATTAAGACTTCTTGCACTTCAAGCAGCCCCTGGTGTGCCCTGGTAGCTGGGCATGGAGGAGCTTCTCAGCTTGACTGCATCTAATTCAGCATAAGAAAGTCATGGAGTCTGGAGATGAGCACTTTGAGCCAGGAAACCTGCTCCTGCCACAGGTGGCTGTCTCCAAGCATCAGCCCTGGGGGATATGAAAGAAAAACCATCTGCATTTGAAACCTCTTAGTCAGTCCGAAACAAAAAGCATGCACCAAACCATCTTCATGTGAAGGAGCTTCTTAAGGTCTCACACAGTATTTGAAGGGTCTCCAGGAAAGGAGCAAATCTTTGCTGACCCACTGACGTGATGGTGAAGACCTACAGGAACAAGGCTGCCACCCAGAAAACTGATCTGGAAGAAACTCAGCTCCAAAACATCTCTCATAGAACCACTTAGGTTGAAAAGAACTTTAAGATCATTGGGTCCAACCGTTAGCCTACGACTGCCAAGCCCACCGCTAAACCACATCCCTAAGCACCACACCTATGCATTTTCTGAAAGTTTCCAGGGATGGTGATTCCACCACTTCCCTTGGCAGCCTGTTCCAATGCCTGATAACCCTTTCAGTGAAGAAATTTTCCCTAATATCCAGTCTAAACCCCACTCCCGCGCAACTTGAGGCTGTTTCCTCTTGTCCTGTCATTCGTTACTCAAGACAACAGACTGATCCCCACCTGCCTACAACCTCCTTGCAGGGAGCTGTGGAGAATGATAAGGTCTCCCCTGAGTCTCCTTTTCTCCAGGCTAACCCCCCCAGTTCAGCAGCTCCTCATCAGACGTGATCCAGACCTTTCACCAGCTTCATTGCCCATCTCTGGACAACACTCCAGCATCTCAATGTCTTTCTGGTAGTGAGGGGCCCAAACCTGAACCCAGGATTCAAGGTGCTAATACCTCAGTGCTAGTACACCTGGAGGGAAAGGAGAGGGCTGTTTGTAAAGTTGGGGTGCTTCCCTTCACAACCCCCAACACATCTAAAACCTCTTGGCCAGTACCAGTTTTAGAGGGACAAGATCAAGGAGCAACCTGGGCCTTCAGGATTTCCAAACCAGAAGATGTTTAACAATCCTCAAGGGACTTTTCATCCAGAGATTTGTCCACATGCTTCTCCTCTAAGGGAGATGCTGGAGCTCTGAAATGGCAACAGTGAGCACAGAGCAGCTCACGGCCCACCACTAGCCCAACCACAGCAGCGGCGACCTCAGGGAGAAGGAGTACAACTGATCACAGCAGCAGCATGGAGAAGCAAGAAATCATTCTTAAAGGATTTATACACAGCTTAAAAATTCACGGTGATTCTTACACTTGCTAGACTCAAGAAGCTTCTACCGTTAAGTACCTCCAAGCCTTTTGCTGTCAGAAAGTCTCTCAATGCTGCAGGAAAAGGACAGCCAGTATCCTTCAACTCCCCACCATATACCATATGTGACCGGTGCTGCGGTGGCCACCATGACCACCTGGGACAGGAGTTCAGGATGATCAGCAGGCTGGAACACCTCTCCTAGGAAGAAGGGCTGAGAGAGCTGAGGTTGGAGAAGACTGGAGAAGAGGAGGCTCTAGGAGGACCTTATTGTGGTCTTTCAATATGGAAAGGGGGATTATGAGAAAGATGAAGAGAGACATTTTACCAGGGCCTGTAGTGACCGGAAAAGAGGAAACAGTTTTAAACTGAAAGAGGGCAGGTTCAGACTGGACATCAAGGAAGAATTTTTTCCCATGAGGGTTGAGAGACACTGGCACAGGCTGCCCAGAACAGCTGTGCATGCCCTATCCCTGGGAGTGTTCAAGGTCAGGCTGGACAGGGCTTTAAGGGACCTGATCTAGTGGGACATGTCCCTGCTTACTGCAGGGGAATTGGACTAGATGATGTTTAAAGATCCCTTCCAAGCCAAACCATTCTACGATTCGATGAAAGTTGGGGGTGAAGTGCAAATACAGACCTGGGAATCGTCCAAAAACTACTTGGATGAATGTGCACAGGTAGGTTCCTCAATGATTGTGTGTGCTCAAGGGAAAGGCAAGCTGGCTGGGGGTCAACCTGGGACCAAAGGAGGGGGAAAAAAGACCCAGAAAGACCAACATCTGATGGCTGTTGGCTGTGAGAAAAGAAAAAAGCTGGTTTACCCAGCAAGAAACAAAAAACAGCTGAGAACATGCAATATGAACAGCACTGATCTTCACCTTTCTGTGATAACGGATTAAGGGGAACAAGAACCCCAGGCTGCCACTCTCCATTGCAAACTGAGCACTGGATAATGAAGAGAAAACCCCAAAGACATTTAACTGTTTGCTGCTACTAACACAGTTCATGTGGCTTTTCCTAAAAAATGTGTTAGATTTAATGTATCGGACACATGACATAAGTTTATGGTGGGAACCTGTTAAACTTCCACCAGAAAAGGAGAAAATAACCAACTAAGCACATCATCAGACTACAGAAACGCAAACAAGAACAAGGTGTCAGCTACGAAAAAGTCCCCACGTTTGAATTTTCTACAGAAAAATCAAGCAGCTGCCACTGTGAAAAACACCACAATCCATCTGGGGGAGGAAAATGATTTTTCTAAGGAAGCGGCACTTCCTCAGGCAGCATGTGCTAACCAGACCTGCCTTTGTTAGCATGAGCTTTGCCAATAGCTTACAGGGGTAAGATGTAAGTCAGAGCTCTGGAGAAAGGCTGTTGGCCCAGCAACTCAGCAGGACTGAAAAGATGGATTTTAGGAGATGGATGGGCAGTCCCAGTGCAGGTCAACCATGAGCATCCCTGCTGTGATGGCAGTCAAGCTGCAATCGTCAGGAACTGGGCTGGTCATGCCGGTTGGGGTCCCCAGGAGCAATGAGTTGCCAGCAAACACCGGAGCACAGAGTCCCCACTTACCCATGATTTATTCCAGTACACCTCCCCGTGCCTTTTCATGGTAGCCTCGATGTTTAATCTCAGTGTCTTACTGTTTAACAGTTCCCACGGGGGAACAATTTACCCACAGGCTTCGCGGCAGCTGATGGAAACAATATGAAGATAGGTATTTAATGCGGCACGCTCGCTAATGTACACCATGGGGGAAAAGCTTATTTAATACAAAACAATTTTACAGATGCAGCAGTTAGAGGAGACCGGGCTGACTCACTTGCCTTTGCTCTGACAAAGCTTATCTTTGCTGCAAGGGCTGGAGGACACACCAAAATCGACCCTTGACACAATTCTTACACATACAGTTTGTTCCCCAGTAAGACATGTTTTGTGCCTGTGAAGCAAAGGCACCTGCTCATTGGGGTTGCCTATGGATGTATAGAATCAATCATAGAATCATCTAGGTTGGAAAAGACCTTTCAGATCAAGTCCAACTGTGAACCACTGTAATGAGTGCTCAGCCATGCAGAGATCTCAGCCCATGGTTAGCCATCAAATATTACAACAGCAGCCTGACATACAACACATTATCACCTTACGAGCTCCTTTGGGCCAAGTATTATTTCATATTATTTCATATTATTTGGGTATTATTTCAGGAGTGAAATTATTTCAGTGTGAGCACAGTAAGGGGAGCGGCTTGGTAGAGAAATCACCTCTCGGACAAGACAAGCATCTGTTCTCCAGGCTTGCTGGTCATGCAAGCCACTCATCACTACATCTTCTCCTGCTTCTCTGCAACCCTGGGGAACATGCTACCACAGCTTCACTCACTGGTGCTACCTCATCCCTTGCACCCACCAGCCTCACCCCACCCTCTCCTAGCAAACTCATGCCCCAAGTGAAGACACATGCACGAGGACCCATATGGGAGGAGGGATGGGTAAGCAGAGAGGAACTTTTACCGTAGAGCAGCTCATTAAAATGTCTTTGGAAAACCCTGGGGAGCACCTGCAAGAGGCCCCATTTCTCCCTCTCTTCCCACTTCCCCCTTTGGGCTTCCTCCACTGCAGGTGACCAGCCCAGAGAGACCAGCCTCACTCAGTGCAACCATTTCACGGTGCCAGAGAAGGTCAGGGAGCTCTAGGCAAGGCAGCAAGGAGGCTTCCATGGTGGGTATAGCTTTGTGGCTTTAGCTAAGACATGTATGACATTGTGTTTAGAGATGATGCAAGTTGTAGAGCCATTTGGAGCTGTATTTCACCTACTGCTTCACAAAGCTGAACTTGCAGGCCCATTCAATCCCTTTAGGAAGCTGTAGGTCCCCATGTGTGCACACAGGGTGGAGGAACTTCCTCATCTACGACCAAGGAACTGGTGAGAATGCTGGAAATCAAGGTCCTAGCTTTGCTACCAGCTCCCTCCTGGAAATGACTAATATTGGGGGTAACATTCCTTAACGAAGGATGTGGTCATGTTCTTGTACAGGAGCTGTCCCCTCAGCCCAAGAGTGGAGGGACCTTTATCCTCTACAGTCTACGTTCCTGAAGAAGGGACTTGGCAACACAAAATTAAAGCTTTCTCACTTAATTCTAAGTAAGATCCTGATGGAGCTAGAGCATCCTGGCATTGTTTGTATGAAGAGCTCACACAGTTGGAGTTACAGCCCATGGGATGGGTCAAGGGTCGATCAGCTTGGCCTGAGCATCCTGCAAGACATTCTAGAAAGTACTTAAGAGATGGCACTGCCAATGACACATCATAAATTATGGATAATAATGGACATTTTTTATGGAGGTCTGATAAAAATCAGAAAACATGCTTCTTTGGGGGAGCACAAAAAGGAAAACACAACTGGGAAAAGAGTCCAGTGTGCCAAAGCCCATCACAAAAGAACCTAAATTCCTAATTACAAGCCATCCTTCTTTGAGTTTATCCACTGAGGATGCTACACCAGCGTCACACACCTCTGTTGTCTGTGCTCTTTGTGGTTCGAACCACAGGCAGACAGCTCTCGCCGTTCCTCGGACAGAGAAAGGCAGAACGAGAGAAGATTTACTCCAAGCCTAAATTATTCAAAAGAAAAGGGACTGCGCATCTTTAACAAGCCATCGTTTTATGAAGCAAGGTTAACATTTTTACTTGATTCAGTAGAATATTATAAACTCTCCGGGGTCCATTTGAGGACTTTCTACTTTGAGCAAAGGCACAGACTCAGCACTTTTTATATTATTTAGAGAATAAAATTAACCCTTAATGGCCCAAGCTGGTATTTCTCCTCCCCAGTTAAATATGGCCTGCTCAGCAATTTCTCCCCATATATAATTACAGGCTGCTATCCATCATCTGTAGGAGAATGCTTTTCTGACACTCTAAAAGTGACACAGTAAGCACTTTTACTAATAGAATAAATATTCTAAATATCTCTTTTATATTTTCATTTAAATTGGAATATTTTACAAATAATTGTAGGGACCCTGCCTGCGTGGCTAGCACTGTGCTGGAGGGAGGTGGCAGGATGTCTGTGTTTTCCTTCAGAGGAAATGTTTATCCTGCATGCAGCCCCCTCCAAACACTGGCCACAAAAAGTAATTAGGCACAGACTAATTTATTACCATTTCCCTCCACTGCTGCTGATATCCTGCTTTCCTTACAGCTCTCATGTTGAGCTTTTTTCCTTTTCCCTTTGCCTGGTTTTTGCTCTATAGCAGTTTGTCCTTGGGAAGGGATGGGTTTGCTTGCAGAAGGCACCATCCGCCATTGTGTTTGTGTACTGGGACAGGCTGGTGGCTTTGCACGATGATGCCACAGTGATGGGTGCTGAGCACCTACGGCTTCACTTGCTGGGTTGTACCTCTGCCAACGAGAGCTACAGGGGTGGAGAAAAGGAGAAGAGACCTTTGGGGCTCCAGCCCAGAGCAGCATCTGGATCCAAGCATCTGACCGCTCATCCCAGTGACTTCCCCAGTGAAAAGCAGCCAAAATCACAAGGGAGTTAAGAATCTCTGGGAGCAGCAAGTCTAAGCAAAACTGTGCTTTGGCAGACATTTATTCATGCATTATCTATTAAATGCAATAAAATAACATTGCATAGGTCTGCTGGGGCATATTTGGGATGGTACCCTGTTATCAGGCAGACTTGATGCAAAGAAAATGATTGTTTCATTAGCAGATCATTTTTTCAGCCAAAGAGCCCATCTAAAGCAGTGCTTGCGAAGTTCCTGTCACGTTTTCAGTGTGGTACCTGGAGTCTCCATTTCAAGGAGAAGGCTTTCTGTCTCCTCCAGTTCGTTACTGTTGGCTTGTAAAAGCAGCTGAACCAAGCCAGGACACTGATGTGATGTTTTCTTCCCTATCAAAGTTGTCATAGAGGAGACAATAAAAATCCCCAGAAAGAAGCAGACTGAGAGAAGAGGATGGCTCCCACCCTCCAGCTGGGTTCATAGAGGTGGGCCAGTGTTGCACAGCAAATCATTATCATAGAATCATTGAATGGTTTGATTTGGAAGGGACCTTTAAAGATCATCTAGTGCTACCCCCCCGCCATGAGCAGGGACATCAACTCAATCAGGTTGTCAGAGCCCTGTCCAACCTGATCTTGAATGTTTCCAGGGATGGGGCGTCTACCACCTCTCTGGGCAACCTGTGCCTGTGCCTCACCACTGTCACAGTAAAGGATTTCTTCCTTCTATCTAGCCTGAATCTACCCTCTTTTAGTTTAAACGCATTCCCCCTTGTCCCACCACTACAGGCCCTACTAAAAAGTCTGTCCCCGTCTTTTTTATAAGCCCTCTTTAAGTACTGAAAGGCCACAGTAGGGCTTCCCGGGATCCTTCTCTTCTCCAGGCTGAACAACTCCAACTCTCTCAGCCTTTCTTCATAGGAGAGGTGCTCCAGCCCTCCCATAATTTCTGTGTCCCTGCTCTAACAGGTCCCTATCTGGCTTGTGCTGGGGACACCAGAGCTGGACACAGTGCCCTGGGGAGGGCCTCACTGGAGCAGCGGAGGGGTGGAGAACTACTTCCCTTGACCTGCTGGGCACAATGGTCAAAGGATGAGCACACTCGAAGGATGAGCATGGTCAAAGGATTAGCAGAAATCCCACTGCATAACCCACCTCCAGTGAGAAAGGCCTGGCAGCTCTGAACCACAACAGAAGAATATAATTTCCACAAATCTAAGAGTCCACCTTTCCTTTATTCAAAGGTGACAGCAAATTGACTGCTCAGGGATTCTGATGTGACAGCATCACTGCTCTTGCCAGTTTGAGATGGGATCTAGAGAAACCAAGTGAAGGTGGCCCATATCTTGTTCATGGGACTCAAAAGAAAACTACATGCACTACTAATAAAAAAGTGGTTCACACTGAGGCAAAAATGCTATTAAATTAATGGAAAACAGCAATTGAATAGGACAGCCACTTTGATTCCCAGGGGAACACCAGCATGGCCAACCCTCTCCCTTAGCCATGAAGCAAGGAAAGGTGAGACCCTGCAGCATGGCTCCATGCCACTGAGGAACTGAGTTCGCTGCTACCCGCTTCTCCCACTACTTACAAAGAAGAGGGGAGCCACAACATGTCAGATAAACCCCAAAATTCCACTTTTTTTGCATGTAACAGCACTAAAATTCCTTTGGAAACCAGCAAGTGGCAGCCAGCTCCAGGCTCTGCTCCAGGAAAGCTGTTCTTTCTCAAGCTCTGCATGTTACGTAGGGTGCCATAAGCTTGTGGATGAGATTATAAGTCTACTGAGGGTGCACATGAAGTCCATGCAGGACTTCACTACATTGATCTAAACCACAGAGCCCCCAGGACCTGGAGGTGGGCCCCATGAAGCCCCCAGGCACATAACTGGGCACAGCTTGAGGTTTAGCTGCTGCAGGCTAAGTGAGGAAGGGTGGTCTTTCTCCTAAGACTGAGCCACAAGATCTAGGGCTTGAGTTTTAACCCATCACAGAGCCAGTATGCAAAACAAGCATCAATGTCTGTGGTTTTTCTATGTAAAACAGGGACTCATAAACCTTTTCCTTCACTTCTCACCTACTTAACTGAGCAGTTTTCAGGGCAGATGCTATCAGTTCACGCACCATACTCCGGTAACATGGGCACCCCAGAGAGGGTCTTCCTGGGGAAACACCAGCACAACCTTTGTGAGCTGCAGCTTTTGTTTTGTTTCCTGGTTTTTTCCTGCCCGTAAGGCAACCAAGCCACTTTGCCCATAACCCTTTGGAAAGGCACAGGATTGCCGTTCATCACATCCAGGTGTTCAGCAGCTTCCAGTTCTATGGCTCCCTTTGGTGCCGTAGCTCATGTGAAAAACAGCTTGTGGCTTCAGCAAAGGCACATCTGTCCCGGGACCCCAAGAGCTGGTCCCCTCTTTACCTTTTCTCCCATGGGGCAATAGCCTTTGAGGAAATCCTGGCACACTTCTGCCTTCCTGGACACATAGACATGGCTGTACGGGCAGTTGCTGTTGCTGCAGATCCCCTTCAAGAAGTAGGAGCACACCGGCATCTGCAAGGGCAGAGGATGAGAAACATGTTAGCACTCCCCTCGACTTGTGATTAGGAACCGTTTCAACACCCAGAACTGAAATAAAATCACGACATGTGTAAAATAAATATATGCCTTTTGCCAGCCACTGATCCCAGCGGTATTTTTAGCTCTTCTATTGGTCTCCTGCAACGCAGCTCCCTGACATTACATGGTCCTGGTGTATATATGCACAGGGGGTGAACACCCTTGCCTTAGCATCCCTCAGAGTGGTGAAAAGCATGAAACTGCCCCCAGAAAGAAAACTGCCTCTTTTCTTGCACTTCCGCAAGCATTTTGGGGGGGCTGCATCATGCCAAGTCATCAGCTTGGCACCCCCCAAGGGTGGCAGGTGATGTGATGATGCCTGTCCCTGTGTGCTGGAGGAAAGATGCTCCAGGAGGCAGTGAAAGGAGGAGGAGAGCCTGGGCTCCTGCTGTGAGCGGTTGAGGAGAGCGGCTGGATACACGGCGTAGAGCCCCACTCCTGCATTCAGCTTTAGCAGCACGACAGCCGATGGGGAAAAGCAAACGAGCAAGGATCCTCATCATCCTCAAACCACAAACTTCACCTTCTGCCAGCTGTTATAATTAAAAACGAATTACCAGCCTGCTGTGATATTTCAGCATCCTTAACTCACCGGCTACTGCAGGCAACTTCCCGACTCGACTAGGCAGCTGCCAACGGGAACGTGCACTTCCCAAAGTTGTCGCGCTGGTCTGGCTCCTCCTGCTCAATCCCTTGGTGCTCACCTACATGCCCTATTTCCTTCCTGCTCGGCACAGTATTGATCTCTCTGTTCACTGGTAGCATTTCAGCCCCACCAGTTCGAGCATCCCCAGACTAATATTTACAATTCTGCAATAACCACAGCCCAGGCTATCTGGAAAAATCCCTTTCCCTGAAGGGCACATTAGGGTTTTAACTAAATTGGCTCACTTGAGGCAAAGAGAGGAACGGAGAGAAGGAGGGGGGAAGCAGATAGGAAAGAAAACAAAGGGTCCTTTAAAAGAGAAGAGTTTATTTTTAATTGTCTTTTAACTGCCGACTTTAACATAAAGGACAGGGCTCTGGGGCTATCTTTTTTGGTTGTGGTGGTGTGACCGTAAATGATTCCCTTAATGTAGTTTTTGATATAGAGCCCAAATTAGCTCTAATAAAAAGGGATAATAAAGGCAGCTCTTCTACAAAAATAAACTCCTCCTAGCTGTCAAGCCTGAGCCATTATCAAGAGGAAGCAGCACTCTCATTTCAATTAACCTTGTTTGCACCCCACTACGTCCACACAAATAACAATAACATTAATTCAAGGCACTGGTGCGGTGCGTCCGTATTAGACAGCTTTGACTATGTACATGCTTTGGAGCCAGCAGCTAATGAACCTGAAACTCAACGTGAATTTCCAAATTGCTCACAACAGAGTTTTGAAGCTCTATTAGGGAGAAAAATGCTGATTCTTTTCGAGTTCCTCAAGGGGAAAAGCTGTTGTAGCAGCAGCAGGCGGTTGCCCGAGTCCTAGCCTCTTGCTAACCTTCACTCACAAAGCCATTCATTCAGATTTACCGGTTTCTCTCAATCACCAGGACGTGCTGGTGGCTCTGCCCCGTTGTGGAGAAGTTCCCTGCACATCACTTCGACAGATGCTCCTTAGCCAAGGGCTCGGCACCGCATCACCTGCAAGAGCAGAATTCCCCAACTGCCAGCCTTCCCTCTCCTCCAGGCTCCTTTGCCTTTCCATTGCCAGAGGGGTAGTTTGCTTTTTGAAAGCACCTGCAAAGCATCGTGTCCATCTGGAGCAGCCCTCCACACTGGAGATCATCCACTACTTGGAGCAAGGGGTTTACAGCTTAGGATGCGGAAAAGCTCCCTGCTGCTGTAACAGCTCAGCCCATGCAAGTTTGTTATAGAAAACGGGGACTGTCCACATTTTTCACTGGGGAAACTGAGGCACAGGATCATCCCAATGCTGAGCAAGAGTTTTGTCCTCAAAGCAACAGCTAAGCCCCACAAGCCCTTGGTCATTCACCTCATGGACCAGGTATGGGGCCCCACCTCCAGTGACATCCCACGAAAGTGAGATACACAACAACAATAACCTGACACTTCTCTGATGAGGAGGTCATGAGGTGTGTGTCCCCCATAACCACAAAGTGAAATCAAGAGCCATCAGCAAAACCAGGAACCCCCACACCACAGCTGACACCCCGTCATCATTAACCACAAGAAAAAAAAACAATAATTCATTGCATTAAACCTTCAGCTCAAATAGCCAAAAACAAGTGACTTCCATAATCCATCATCCAAGGAACAAGTGAGATCTGCTCCAAAATACCCACGAGCAGGGGGAAACTGCTGCCTTCCTCTGTGGATTGCCTTCACCTGCTTTTCTCCTCCACTGATAAATGAGGCTAACACCACCTTTGCTAGTAATCACTTGGGTTAACAGGGAGCTACAGGAGGTGAAAAGCAAAGTCGCCTCTTGCTTTGGGTAGCAGCATCCCTGCAGCTATAAATCACCCTGAAACAGGCTTGAACTCCGCAGAGGAGGCTGTTTCTCTTCTAGCCCACACTGACAGCAAGGTGGTGAGCGGAGACCTCTGAACCACCCCTGAGGTGCCCAGTCCTACGAAAAATAATCCTCCTTCCCCCCAGAGCACATGTGTGGCCAGAAACACGTTCTCTGAAAGCATTTGTTTCTAAGGCACATAAGAGAGCTTGCATCTGCCTGCTTCCTTTGTAGGCTTGTTAATTTAATGACTCATCTTGGGCTTTGATGATACTTACAGTAACAGCGAACTGCTAAGAAAAAAGGTGAGATGGCCAGAGGCCACCTGCACCCCATGGGACCCCTTCCCAGGGATTCTGTCCCCAGAATGCCATCAGCAAATCAGCTCTACTGCAACAAGCCTCAGCACAGCCACTCCTTTTTAATTCAGCTTCAGTACCACAATGATGTTACCATCATCATTGCCCGATTCCTAACTGGCGAGGTGCTGCCAAGGGGGAAAGGCTGTTTTCCATGCCATGCTGTAGCCATCATTCTCGATCTATCCACCCAAAATGGAGCCCAGAAGCCAAAAGCTTGAGGTCCTCCTTGAGGCACCAAGACACACTGGTGTTTCTGGAGGGGAAACTGAGGCCACATCTCCACCAGCAAATTAAACATGCTGAGGCATATTCCTGGGTACTGAGACTAGTTGGCACAAACCTATCTGCATCCAGCCGTTGCATCCTTTAGTGGAAACAGCTGTTGCCAAATCATTGACTGCAACAGTTCCTTGGCCATCTCCAACTTTTACATCTCACCCAGGTTTCTGCCCTGGGACCAAAAACAAGCTCTGGCACCTGCGGAAATACCATTTAACTCACCGGTACAGATGTAAGCCAACAGTCCCATGCAGTCTGGATGAATATCAACACTTCGGCTCAGAGCCACAGGCTCTGAGCACAGTTGCTTGCTCCCATTAGCACTCGCATATCACTTACTCCGGTGTAAAGAAGTCACTGGCCCCATATCCACTCCAAATTTGCATTAATTCTAACAATTCTAGATACACCAACAGCCAGTCCTTTTGAAAAGCTTTCTTCTTTCTTGGCTTCTTGATTTCTGAAGTCTAACTGTATGTTATAGGAAATAAAAAAAGCTGCAGCTTTTTTCCCTTCAATCAGTTCTCATCCTCATACCTCCTTTGACATGCCATGAGTCAGGGAGTACAGCTGTCCCCAGTCTATCTCTCTATTTTATATACTCATGATTAAGTGACTCTGAAGAGAGATACATGTAAAAAGCATATGGTGCTTTGTGCCTCATTCAGAGCGACTCTGCTCACTGCAAGGATAACTTATGAGCTCCCCACTGACAACGAACATGCCTTAGGCAAACAGAGGAAAAGGGAGACAAGAAAACTGTGCCAAAAGGCAAACACTGTTGGAAAAGGTCCTGTCCCAGATGCTGATGAAACCCGATGTCCCACGGGTTAAATCCTTTACAGGTCAGTAATTACACTGTAACTACCTATGTGATGCTGTGGATGGGGAATGGAGGAAGGGGATACTTGAAGGGAGTGGGGAGAAGAACATGCTATAAGGACAATTCAAAGGGCATGGGCTAAATAACCAAAGCTTGAATAATTAAAAGCAGCGCTTTCAGATGTGGCTCAGGCGAGCTCCAGTCCCTGCCGTGCCCCAGGCACAGCTGCGAAAGCTTTGACGAAGCTACTTTTGACAAATGACACGCCAGAAATACAGCCAAGGGGGGCTGCAGGCTCCTCGAGTGACACAAAGAAGGACTGAGTCTTACAGGCTTCTCCAGGAAGACCAGTCCTCATTCGCATCCCACTTTCTGTCAATTCCATCCTGACAGCGGAGCCTTGACACCGGAGCCGATGCCAAACCACTCCCCATGCAGCGATACTGCTCTGGCTGGTGTTTAATAGCCTGGTGGGATTAACCTTACTGCTGTTGTCTGGGTGATCCTTTGTCTGTAGCAGAGAAAATGATCTTCCAAATCCATCCAACAAAGCTGAAACGTAAATATGTGCTTGAAGCACATCCCAGCTCAGCCAAGGACCCACAGCTACACTTAACCTTCAGCACCAACTTCGCCTCAGCTTCAACGCTTGAGGTCTCCAAAGCTACGTCCGACTGGAGATCCTAGCCACTGAATGGAGGTTAATCTGCTAAATTGTCAACTGATAATCACTAAAAGAAAACCTAATTATTTTTCCACCTCAGTCTGTGTAATAAAACCACAGAGACCCAAATACATCAAGGAAGTGGAAAACAAAGATGAACTCAAAAGCTGTTCTGCTAGCCAGTTTCACTGCCTGGCTTTTTAGAAAGGTTAATTTATACCTCCAAGCTGTTGTATGTTAAAACATCCTCCTCTTCCTCCGACCCCAGCAGAGGGTGATTTAGAGGGAAGGGTGGTCTTATGGAGGTAGCTAAGGATTAGATGCAACTAAACGTTACTCCCATGCTCTTTCTCTTCAATCCCTGGAGTTCAAGCACTCCTTAACCCAATGCACGTCACCCAACACACCCCTAGGTGTTTTGATTTCCAATCCACTGTTTAATGCATTTATCTACCGATTCACTGCGCCATTTCAAAAGGCACACTTCGCTTTCACAACCCCATCATATGCCTGAACAGCTCGGCAAGCAAACTATAAATGAACTCTGTTGGAAGCATTCAATGAGGAAGACTTCTCCACAACCACTAGCATAGGTCCGCTTGCTCATAGAGCCACACTGTGCTCAGTGGGAAGCCATACAGACCTTGTCTTTCGACACCTTGTGGGAAAACGAACAGGTCCCATCTGTCTTCTTACACATGCCACGGAGAAACCTGTAGATACACCAAATGAGAAGGTCAAGCATGAGGTGGGTCGCACAACACGGGTTTTTAAACACCAAGCATCTGCCTTGCCCCATTACCACGTCTGCCCCAAGGCTACAAATACACCCAACTGCTGCCAAGCTCACTCTTAAAGCCCATTTCACACACTGAATCACCACAGAGTAGCTGATGCTTCCTGACAGATTGTGTTCTTTCATTATATTAGGCTACTCATTAGTAGGTAGAGCAAAGCATGCACCCTGAGGTTCAGAGATGATGCTCCCAGAAGGAGAAAGATTCTTCCTAGAGCCCTGATTACACCAGATACTGGATGAAGCACAAGGAGGA
Source organism: Microhierax caerulescens (assembly GCA_035590215.1). Lineage (NCBI taxonomy): Eukaryota > Metazoa > Chordata > Aves > Falconiformes > Falconidae > Microhierax > Microhierax caerulescens. The sequence continues at coordinate 11,814,196 of JAVJGJ010000037.1, forward strand.
ACTCCAGGTGTGAGTGGCCAACAACCAGAAGAAGCAGAGACAGACACACAAGAGAAACCAAGACCCAAAGCACATGAGGATGTCTGGACTCAGAAGTTTTCCTAGGAGCTACCAGTGTGACAGCAGATCAATAAAATACATGTTATCACGGGAAGAGTGCTGGTCTGAACCCTTCCAAAGGAGACTCCAGGGGTACATGCTCTCAGCTGCACAGGCTTGCAGGGAGATTCTGGAACATAGAATATGCCCCCAGCTTTACTTATAAATCTGGGTAAGTTTAGAGCTGAGCATGGGGAGATTAATTAAAAATAATAATAAAAAAATAAGATTGGTTTGAAAAAAGTATAAACGGGAACATATAGATGTGAAAACCAGCTGGTTGATGGCAACTAGGTTTGCAGATGATTGTGACCACAGCATAGATATGTGCACCTCCTCAAAACACCCAGATCTGGAAAATAAAGGACACCCTAAAACAAAAGCAGACTGAGAAAATTAAGAGATGGTAACGGAAAGCTAAACAACAAGTTTGAAGCTAGAAGACACCAGGGTAAGGAGACAACAAGACACATGATAATGAGCATTGTCCTCTAGTGACTCATGGAAATGGCACAGGACGGAGATCCAAAAGACCTTTGGGACCAGAAATTCCTAAAGCATACATGGAGCACAGCCCAAAATCAGACTTTGTCATGAACATAAGAAGAAGTAAGGATTCAAAGTGAGGAGTCAGTAGCTAGCATCCCTTGTCCTCTACATCACCAGAAATAATCCTGACCAGATACCTTGGACATACGAGCCTCAGTGTTCATGAGGATGTGTTAGGGAAGAATATGTGAAAGCAAGTGAAATCAGTTAAAAAAATCAATAAATCACCTTTCCTTCCTGTATGGTCTCCCATTGAGCTTTGTGCAACCTCCAAATAATTGTAGCACAGCAGCAATTTTATGGAGAAATTACTCAAGGAGTTCATCAGTGGAGTTGGCTTTTCTACACTTTTTAAACGACTAATAATATAGTTTAATCAACTGTTGGGCAGGTATAATGAGCTGGCAACATGAATCAGTTCTCCTGTAATAAATTAGTGAGTCTTGTAGCTGCATGGCATCACAGGCTGAAGGATTCAAACCTGCTGCATGGATCCAAGCAGATCTGAGAAATGCTGCTAGAAGAAATCACCTGGTGCATGGTCAGGGCTGCTCTCAAGTCACTCAGCTCAGATCTGCACCACTCTGGGATTTGTACCAGGTATACCCATGACCCACAAAATCGTTCCAGTCAGATGGTGCCTTTGGGGACTGGCTAAATGTTTTAGCCTCTAAATACCACCTTGGCAAACCTTGATGGCATACTCAACCTGACAGCAGTAAGTACATCACTAAGGACTATTATTCTGGCTATATTTAAGTGATGTTGATTTGATCTTATTATTAATTCTTAAAACACTACTCTGATTTTTAAATTTTTTAGAGCTTCTGTACTATGATATGGAAGGATACTTACGACCTGTAAACATCCTGGTGACGATATCCACCTCCAAAATGTGAAACAAATATTTCTGTAATCCCTACAGTCTGTCCAGAACAACTAAAATGTGTGTATTTAACTTGGAGGCTAGATGTGCAATGCTTTATTAGCATTAATAGGTGTAAACTGCTGTGTAAATTTAGAGAAAAATTATCAGAAAAGATTAAATAGACTGTGATCCTCCAGTCTGGGAAGTTCAGACAGAGAGGGGAGGACTATATAGTTACAAATGGTGCCTAGGAGGTGATTACGGAATGATTATTCCATCCATCTCAAGAGCCATGAGGCACCAGCACAACAGTTGAGCAGTCAGTTGAGGAAGCACTTTTCATGCAGTCTGTAATCCAGTTGTGCAACCCACTGCCATAAATACCATGTGCTGAAGAAAAGACTAAACAAAAAAAGAACTGCTGACTATTACATGATGATGGTTTGGTGGCAAACTCTAGCAATTGGAATGCAAACCCTACTAGGCTGCAGGGCTTCACTGCCAGAAGCTGAGTGGTCTCAGCCAGGTGAAAGTGCCTTTCACCGTGTTCCTCATCTTCTCCTCCTTTAGGTACCTGCCAACCCAACAGTGTCAGCCAGACCCCAGGCCTGACCCAGAACAGCTGTCCTCATGGTCTTACATCTCTGTTACCAGGTTGTTTCCCTGGGGAGTATCACATGAGCAAGCACCAAAGCCAACCAATGGCTCAGTCTACTGTGATGGGCCAAAGCATTGCACTTGCAGTGTCCATCCGTACCTGGTGCAGACGGCCACCTTCTCTGGATCATGAATGTAGGGGCAACTCTCCCCACGATTACACTTGCCGAAGCGGTTGTAGTACATACAGTATTCCTTCTTCTTTTTCTTCTGTTTAGCTTGACGAATGATGGCCAAACTCCGCTGAACAGCACGGCTAAACGAGAAAGACAGACAGGGTCAGCTAACCTCTCCAACTTCAATGCAACAATGACATAGAGAAGACAGGCCAACAGCACCTGAAATCACAGAGGAGCCCAAGTTTCACTTTGAAGAGACAGTGCAATATAAGGAAGTTTGTGCTGGACCATAAGCTCTCAGGTCTTTGCAAGTTTTGGCCAACTTTACCTTGAATCTTAAAAATCTGCAAGATGAGGCCTATCTCCCTGGAAACATCTGCACTAGGTACAGAATCACCCCATGCAGCAGGCCAGGTTGTGACCAACTTCTTGGAAAGCACCTCTGCAGAAAACAACCCTGGGGAACAACAAGACACCCAGGAGTCAGCCAGGCACCCTTGCAGTGATGACACCAACCACATCCTGGGCTGTATGAGCGGAATACAGCTGGGAGGATGAGGGAGGGGACCTACCCCTCTATTTGGCACTTGGAAGACCACAGCTGGGCACTGGGTCCAGTTTGAGGCTCCGAGTACAATGGATGGCAGCACATCCAGTGAAGTCCACCAAGATGGTTGGGGCTGGAACACAGGATATCTGAGCAGAGGCTATGGGCTGACCTGATCAGCAGGGAGAAGGCCAAGGGGATCTTACTGTCCTCCATGACTTCTTAATGGGATGGTGCAGAGAAGATGGAACCAGACCTTCTCAGAGACATATGCTAGGAGGACAAGAGGCCCTTTGGGGCAGGAGGAAGAACAGCTCTCCAGAGATCCCTTCCCACTTCCATAACTGTGATTCTCTCCTGTGATTCTATGAGCATGGAGAGAGCTTCCTGCAGTTTTGGTGAGGCAGAAACATTCTCTCCCATGCTGGGCTCATGCATCACAGGATGCAAATGCTGAACAACTCACGAGGGCACTGCAGCATGTGTCCTGCCATCTGGCCTGCTGCTACTCAAGTCCTTCAAGTGGGCACCTGCTTACGGCCCTAAATGAGCAAGGGCCTATGTGACATCCATGGGAACACAAGGTAACACCAAATATCAGAAAAACTTGCTATCGATTGCCTGGTACCCTAGAAGTTGCTTAAGGGTATTGAAAGTTGCTTAGCACACATTTTTCATAAGCTTCCAGATGAAGAGGTAATTAATTACTTAGCAGTTATAGAGATATATGGGACCAGGAGGAAGAGGGGGAAGTGCTGAGGTTTGGCTGAATTCAACACCATGGAGGTCACATTTGATGTCTCCAAGCAGATAATTAAGATAATACAGCATGATTAACTCAAGTTTGCAGAAGATACACTGTTCTGGATAGGGGCAGAGCAAGCCACTCACCTTAGGTTCTCTGGGTAGTTGTATGTTTTGCTTCCTTAGAGACTAAGGATAAATATTTATATATACTATTATTTTAATATATGTATAATATATAAATATTATCTAATATGTATGTATTCCCAGAGTCTTGGTCCTCCTGGTAGAAGATATACAGGTCTAAGGGTCACAGTAGCATTACCCATGACAAATACTGGCTCAGGGAAACTATTTTAGGGGGGAATGCGTATTTTTACCTCTCTCATTATTGGTTGTCTGTGGCTCTTGGAGAGATCAATGAGATTATCAATTATCAATGAGATAAAGACAACTTCACACAGCCAAAATGTTGAATGCAAAACCCTCATTTCAGCATCAGAAATGTCACCACCTCTTTCACCACAAATGGCTTGGGGGGATACCAAGCCCCACCACAAACTGCTTCTTGGTACTTAAGGTGACCACAAGGCAAGCCATGATACAGTATGGTAAGCATTTAAAAAAAGAATATTCCTTTGCTAAAAATTACAATATTGAAAAAAGGCTCTCCCATAGTCAACTTCTCTGCTACTTGTGATACCTTGCCAAGTCAGCAGCACGTCGACCTGCACAGAAAGGATTTGCAAGCTGGACTCCAGCAACAATTAACTCCAATGGTAGATTTTCAATTAGTTGGTATTAGTGGCAGGATATGATAAAACAGAGCTAGAATCTGGCATTACGTCTGTATACAGACATCTGGAACTGACACACTTCAGGAATAAATTTCAGAGTGCTACTATTAAGAGGGACTTGTCTGCAAATGCTCATACTTAAGGACACGATATGTGGCACAACTGTAGCATAAAAAAAAAAAAGGCAAGGAGAAAGCTGGCAGGGCTTTGAACACCAACAATGTGCCATCTTTCTCCCATACACAGTGCTTTCCAGTTGCCATGTGGCAAATTCCCAGTCTGTGGGTGGGACAGAAAGAAGGAAAACCTGCAGTTTTGCTGGGTTAAATTGGATTGGCTTCTCAGCTGGGGGAAAAACCCCCAAAATAACCCTTGAAAACACTACAGTTGATTTAAAAAGGGACTTTCCAAGCAGGAGTTGACATTCTTTGGCTGCAGAAAGGTGTTGCTATCCATTAATAACCTTTCAAACCCTTTTGAAGTAGAAATCAGAACTTTCTGCTGAGCTTACAACCCCCTTGTAGCAGAGGCTGGGGGAAAAGCAGTGGCCAGAGCTTCACCAAATAAACAGCCAGGTAAATACACACATCTCACGTTTTTGACACCCTCCTGAGCATAAATCAGACGCAGCATTCAGAGGGGGAGCACGCCATTCCTCCCTGCAAGTACAGACCTGGCGAAGTATCGGCTCGTAGCTGATCTGTTCGGGCAGCCGGATGGAGAAAAGCCAGGACTAGGCGTGCAATGCAACCTTGCTGTTGAAAACAGAAAAGAAAACGTAAGTAGTTTCCTCGGAATCAAGAAATTCTGCAGGAATTCACACAGCCCTCAGTATCTTAATTCCACAAAAATGATCAGAGGGATGAAACACCTCTCCTATGAGGAAAGGCTGAGAGAGCTGGGGGTGTTCAGCCCAGAGAAGACTCTGGGGAGACCTTACAGCCACCTTTCAATACTTAAAGGGAACTTAAAAGAAAGATGAGGACAGACTTTTTAGTAGGGCCTGTAGTGATATGACAAGGGGGAATGCTTTTAAACTAAAAGAGGGTAGATTCAGACTAGATAAAAAGAAGAAACATTTTATGATGAAGGCAGTGAAACACTGGCACAGGTTGCCCAGAGAGGTGGTAGATGCCCCATCCCTGGAAACATTCAAGGTCAGATTGGACAAGGCTCTGAGCAACCTGATCAAGTTGATGACCCTGCTCATGGCAGAGGGGTTGGACTAGATGGCCTTTAGAGGTCACTTCCAACTCAAACCATTCAATGATTCTATGATCTTATTGCTTAACCCAACACAACCAGCTCCCAGAGCCCAGACAGGTGAGGATGTTCTTTACAGACCTCCATGCTGCTGGCACATCCAGAGCCACCATGGTAAAAGGGCTCCTCGCCAGCTCTGAACACCATAGGGACCTTTCCCCTTGGCACCCAAACGTGCCAAAAAATCTCTCCAGGCAACTCACATGCTTGTGCTATCAGTCCAGCAAATTTCCATGCTTGGCTTGGTTGCTCCCTGCAGCCAGTGGGGGAAGCCCGGCGCCTGCCTCCAATACACGCACACACATAATTAAATTGTCCTTGACTGGCGTAGGAAAGAATGAATTGAAAATAAAGGCTGTATCTCAGCTTTCCAGGTGGTACGAGAGTGGCTCAGTCACTCACCTGCCAGCCTGGGCATGTTGGGAAGTGAGCGAGCGGAATTTGATAGTGCGGCAGCGCACTCTCCCCGTGTGCGAGCTGTCACTTGGGCTGCTGGCGTTGGCAAAGCCCCATCTGTTCCCTCCGCAAATGAAAGCGATGGCGCAGGCGCAGTGTCGGTGCGGGCGGCACATGCCTGTCCATCAGAGGCATCGAGCAAGCCCTGTGCTACTCACTGGCAAGCGCGTTCAAGCTTGCTGGAAGCTCATTCCAGCTTGCCGCAAGCATGTCAAGTATCAACTGGGCATTTAAGCCACCACTGAGGGGTTTTTTGCATTTTATTTTTGGCTTCCCCCACACTGCAGAGCTGTCTCACTGGAGGAACATCTTTTTTAACTAGTTTGAAGCGTTCAAATAAATGTACGTCAACTTTGGGTCGCTCTGAAGATGCTGCAGAGCATCTCTTAGCGAGGACTTAGGTTAAGAGACCAGTGCATTCGAGTAAGGTTGACCTCCCAGCTGATGCAGGGAGAAAGACCCAAATTAAAGTCCAACCATTAAGGTAGGGATAGAGCATCCCCCAGCCCTCTGCAATTATGTTTAATGCTCCTTAAAGCAAGCTCAGCAGGATGGGCTATACCAGGAGCTGGCTCCCCAGGGCAGCAGACAATCTCTCTAAATATTTAATACCCAGGCATAAAAGTGGACTCTTGGGGATGAACACACTCCCATGTTTGTGTGCCATCCTTTTAGTTAAAACAGCCTGATAACCACATCTTGGTTATCAGAAAGGAGGAATCTCTAAAGAAATAAATAAAGAAGTGAATAAATAAAGGGTGCAGCAGCCTCATGCCACTGGGTTTTAATTTCTATATAGCAAAAATACATCCATGGCATAATGTTTTTTTGCCCAGCTTTTACCTTCTGGCAAGAAGTTATGCTATTATATGTGGAGAGGCGATGTACATCTCCCATTACAGGCTCTTGCTGTGAATTCACTCACAGCCTGGAGGCAGTTTAACTGCCCCAGAGTCAGTCCCATCCATAGCAAAATCTGGGCAAGATGCAGCCATCCGACATGTCAACCCAGTCCTGCAAAGCATCAGACTGGCAGCTGGCAAAGAAACTCTTCATCCACACTTTCCCACCACCTAATTACTCACCCCACATGCAAATCCTCCCTGAACTATTAGAAAACCACCTAAATATTTACCCAGGAGGAGACAGCCCAGCAGCTGCGTAATGCTGCTGGTTAAGAAGATCCATAATTACACATTTTGCCGTCGACTGGGATTTACAGTGAAAATTCAGGCTCTGGCATGATGGTATTTTTAGAAGCTTTTGCATTGTGCAAAAAGAAGTTTAAATACAAGCCAGGCTCTGTGAGCATCAAAGCAGCAAGGAAGGAGATGCAGGAGAGCACATCTGATGCCTCAGACTTTTAGGAAGGTCTAAAGAGCCCATGTTTTGATTTTTAGAGTGGTTACCAACTCGGGGATGACCACAGAACAGCTACCAAGAGATCTGCATTAATAAATACACAGCACCTGGTATTTTACAGACAGTGGAGATTCCAGGTGTATCTGAATCAGGATACTCAATGTGTATTCCGGGTGTATTATCAAAGTAACCCATGCAGCGTGAAACCAGAGCTGAGCAAAAGACACCAGAGGACTGGATAAGGGTTAAATTAAAAAATGAGGAGCTGAAATTTGCTGCAGTCTGGACTAAATTAAACAAAAAAAACCCCAAAATTATGCCTCCAGAGCTTGACTGATCTCTGGGAATCTCACTTTGTCCAGACATAGCATGTTTTTGTTTTGCAGGACAGATGCCAGCCCAAATCTATCCTGTTCTTCTCTCCAATTACTCTCCAAACAGGGAGAGCATCAGGACTAGGACAGAGCAGTGCTGTCAGATCAGGGGAGCAACTCACACATCCCACATCATGCTTTCCTCTGTATTGCAAATGTCCCTTGCTGCAGAGATTTAAATAAGTGGCCTGGTAAGTTCCTCCCCTGTGCATGCTCAAAGGCAGTGGGAACAACAGGGGTAGGAAAAAAAAAAAAAGGAAGGAAAAAAAAAAAGAGCTGCTGGGGAGAGAGCATCAAGAACTGCACATTAAGGGCTTTTTAACTGATTACACATAGCACAGCCGCATCAGGCTTGATATTTTATACCCTGCATCAGGGACAGGTTTTCTCTCTCTGCGCTTTTTTTTCCTTTCCTTCTTAATGATTTAGCTGGTTTGAAGTGCATCATCTGTAAGGAAATACACAGCCCGTGCAAACAGGGATGTTTCTCTTAATGCATCATCCCAACCTGACACTGGCTGCTCCGGCAGCTCTCGGTGTTATCAAGCGCAAGTGTTGAGAAGTGATTGTTGTACCTAACCCAGTCGTGAGACTCAACGCATCTCTCCGGAGGGAGCGGGAGCTGTCATGTTCATTAAATGCATGATTACAGCTATGATTAATAGTGGGGGCTACAGCCTAACTCCTTTTTTTCATCCTGCTCCTCTGAAGGAATCCACAGCCAACCAGTCCCATGGTGTTTTCTGCAGCATTCGCCTCCTGCTTGAAATTCCAGATTTTGATGGAAAGAGGTACAATTTAACCCTGTCAAAGGCTCCACAACTACAAAAAGTGCTTAAAACGAGCAGGTCAGATGCTGCACCCCTCCACCAACATCTGTACGTTAATTAGAACCTTATTCCCCCCTACACCCACCCCCCAAACCTAAAACACAGCTCAAGGCTCAAGGCTGTCCATCTCCTGCACCCTGATCCTTCTCCTCCAGGGAAAGGTTGGCAGAGATTTGCTTTGGCAAATGCATTTGGGAGCAATGCTTGGTGCTTTCCAGCATGCCTATGTGGGGAGAGGGATGCTTCCATCCAGCTCCAACACCTCTGCTCAACTTCCCTTCACCCAAGGGCTTGCGATGCCAGAAATGCACACTGAGAATAATGCTTGAAATTTTCCTTTGCCATTAAAAATCGGCTGCAAATATTGCAGGGAGGGGGTGCAGTTAGTTATTACCTGCTTAATTATTTAGGAAGGACCTTATTGCTCCTAGGGCATAGCTCAAGGACCAGGACCTCATCATGTGGAAAGGTCTGTTTGTGTATCTTACCTAGTAATTTATTTTTTATACAGTGGAAAGGATGTGGAAAACTGAAACAGCCTAAAAAAAAGGGAGAACTTGCAGAGCCAGGGTGCACTGGGGCCAGCGGATGCACAAGAGGGTTAGGACACTGTTAGAATGACGATAACACTGAAGCCATTGCTGCCCACCTGCTTCAAGTGCCCCAAACCAAGGATAATTTATGGAAATCTTACACAGGGAAGGAAATAACCAGGGCTTTGCCCGAGTGAGAGCAGCTAGCAGGCAATCAGCTCTACCGGCCAGGGCTCCGACCCAAGGATGATCGTAACGGGGTCATCCCAGCCTGCGTTAATTTTTGCTCATCAAGGGAAGGGGTTTTGCCATTAGCTGCACTCACTTGAGCTCAGCCTGTTTCAACATGACCTTGGCACCCAGGAAAAGGCTTCCTTTAACCATGTCGGCTCCTTTAATGGGTCCCATTATAGCCCTGCTTCGCCTGCCGCAGCGCAGCAGCCTACTTCAGAAACAGCCAAGCGATTCATTTTGTGAGGCTCTCCTTCGCTTTATTGCTGAACAAAAACTTTTGAGGCTGGCACTCGGGGAAATTTATTTCTTTAATTATTATTCATTTAAGTGGGTTCCACTGTTTCAGATGATCAGCACTAGCAGCTGCTGGGGGTAATTTATTTTCCTCACTGGACAGCAGAAGCCCTCACTCTCTAGAAGGTAACAGCAAAAGATGGGATGAGCTGCCACTACACGAGTGAAGCTCTTCATGTTTTCCTGCCTGATCACACCCCAGCTCCTAACAGGAACATGCATGTTCCTGGATCAGGTGGTCACGAGTGTTTTATTAGTGAACCAACCTCAATTAATGAAGCACACTCCAGGCTGGTTGTTGTTGTACGAGCAGATGTTTGCAAGGCACCTGGAGTGGCTGCTGTGGGGTATCTTAGCTCTGCAAGCTCTGGCCTACACCAGTGCTGGATCCAGTGGTGCTCCTCAAGGACACCCAGTCCCTGCCCGCCAGCACCTGCAATCCCACAGTTGAAGGACTGAGCTCAAAAGGAACCAAGGGACCAAGTTATCCCAAAACCAAGGGATTGAGGTTGATGGGGCCAAGGAATCCCAAAGACAAGGGACTGAGACCGAAGGTACCACAGAATTGAGCTAAAAAGGGGTAACAGATTGAGCAATCCTAAAACCAAGGGATTGAGACTGAAGGGGCCAAAGGATTGAACGCAAGAGGTATAAGGGACTGAGCAATCCCAAAACTAAGGGATTGAGCTTGAAGGGGCCAAGGGAATGAGCTCAAAGGGGGTAAGGGATTGAGTAATCCTAAAACCAAAGGACTGAAATTGAATGGGCCAAGGGATTGAGCAATCCCCTGAACAAGGAATTAAACCCAAAAGGGGTCAAAGGGATTAAACTCAACAGTGGTAAGGAATTGAGCAATCCCAAAACCAAGGGAATGAGCCCAAAGAAGCCAAGGGACTGAGCTCAAAAGAAGCAAGAGATTGAGCAATCCCAAACCCAAGAGATTGAGATTGAAGGGGCCAAGGGATTCTGCAATCCCAAAGACATGGGACTGAGCTCAAAAGAAGTCAAGGGATTAAACTCAAAAGGCATAAAGCCCAAAGCCAAAGGACTGAGTTCAAAAAGGACCAAGGAATTAAGTTCAAGACAGACAAGGGATCAGGCAATCCCCAAACCAGGGAATTCAGTTTGAGGGGGCTGAGCACAAGCCAGCCCCAGCACAAGTGACACCAAAACCAGCTGAAACATGAGGAAAGCAATATTCCAGTTTTCGCTGTTCTCACACCTTGGTGCATTTGGGTTGGCCTCTCCTCCACCAACTTCTTTCTTACTCTGCCACCACTTGGTCCCAACACATTCCAGGTGTTTTGCAGACAGAAAGGAAGAAAGCTGAGGCCATGATCAGCAAACAAGCTACTGCAGATTGGGATGCTCCCAGGTGCCAGATGAGCTGCTCTGACAGCCATGGACCAGGGGAAGAGGCAAAGCATAGCACACCGGGGTGAACACCTCCCAATTCCAATTTGAACACCTGCACTAAAAGTGCCACCAAGCAGAGGTGGCAGAGGATGGGTGGTGAAAATGTTCCAATCTTAAATCCCTCCTTTCCTTTTTTTTAAAAAGCTGAGTGGCTCAGAAGAGGAAGCATCCTTTACGCAAGCCCTCAACCAGCCCAACCGTACAGCTGAACACTTTATCATCCTTGCAAACGTGAAAAGTGCATTTCTGTGGCGCTCAGCACTTCTAAAATTAGTTGGTAAACAAGGAGCCGAGAATGCACTTTCTTGCAGTGCTTGGCTCCCTGTGCCGTGGTTATATTCCTCCTCCTTTCACTGAGCATGGAGTTCTCCCACTGCATCTGAAATCATGTTCATGAGCATCAGTCATCCATCTTCAGCGTGATGCAGCAGAGGAGCTCGTATCTTTGGTCTCCTCAGCTGTACACTAAGATGCTGTCATAGCAGGGTGGGGAAACTGAGGCAGGAGGGGCTGTTACGCAGCAGGATGGAGACAGGGAGTGTGTTTAGATGAGGGAAAGACCCCCAGCCATGGAAGGCTGAACTTAAACATGGTTTAAAAATAATTTGCTCATGTGTGGTCAGGGCCACCATCGCAGCTGTATTGGGAGATGTGCATCAGCAGCTCAGGAAAACTTAAAGGTTCCTCTTAAACCTCCACCTTTGAGAGCTCAGCAATCATGGCTGTCTCCAAGGCTTCTGGATCCTACCGTTGTGGAGAAAAATGGAAAACTACCAATAAATAAAATCACACTGCTCCAGGGGCTGGCTGTCACTCATAAGCATTCCTCCAACAGGTGAAGCCCAGCTACACTAGTGTCCCCAAAGCCACCAGCCTTCTGTCCCACTGGGGCACCTCCAGGCTTCCCAGGAGGTAAAACCTCAGCGGAGGATGAGAAAGTCATGCAGGTGAAGATCTGCCCATGGAAAGCAGCCTGGACACCGCCACTGGAGGCAGCCCCAGACCACAGTGTGCGATACCTCTCACTGCAGCAGCAGTGGCTCGTGCCTAGATTGGGGTCAGGGCTGCTTTCCGGACAATATCAAACCTCAATTTGGTTTCTGCTGCTTTCAATCTTGTACAGGGCTGTGCTTTTTTTATTTTCCCTTTTGAATTTCTTTGTGAAACGCCATATTGCCAGGACCTTTTTCTTCTTTCCCTAATTTCATGGAAATTCCTCAAGTACCTGAATAACGTCTTAGCAGTTGTAGAAAGAAATGAAGGAAAAGGCTCGTTGTGAGCAGAGAAACCCTATTATTACGCTTGCTTAATTAATTGCAACGTATCAAATGCTTTCCACACCATGCTGCTGCCTATTTTCTAATAATTCTGCAAAGTGAAAAATACATTGTTTCAGAAATACCAGTTACCCCAGGGATAAAGAGCTTTTCCATGTTTGATACTGCATCTTTGTCCTGTACAGGGGCAAGGAGCAGGGGCTGGAGCCCTGCGTTGGCAGGTAGATGTCTTCTTCTGAGCCTTTTCCATTCTTGCTCAAGCAGCTGAGTACACTGAGTACTGGTACATCTGAGTACTGAGGTACGTTTGAGCTCACTGGCCAGCTGGGAAAGCAAAAAGTCTTTTTATTTCCACATTTCATCCACAGTGCTCAGGAGACAAGCTCAGAACTTGCAGCAAGCCCTCTGGGAGCAGAGCCACACATGTGATGAGAGCACAGTTCTCAGCAGCTGCATGGACCACTGCAATGCCCCAAAACACGAACCATTCCGGGGAGCTTCTTTATGCTCTAAACACCTTCAGAAACTTTTCCTGGGTTTGCAATGATGTTTTCTCTGCCCCCAAACCAGGTGTACCCCATGCCAGGCCACCAGTAATAAAGCAGGTTGCAGACGAACCATGGCAAAACCCCTGCTCTTGCCCTTGCTCCGGGAGATGGATGAGTTGCCTTATCGCTCCTGGTAGCCCCAGGATGGACCCCAATACAGCACAGGGCTGCAGGAAGTGCATCTGCAGGACCAAATTTTAACTCGCTACCAGCATCCTTCAGTAAATCAGCTGGTGGGGATGGTATGACAATGCAGATGGATCAGTCGCGGCGACTAGCATCGTCTTTCTTATTGTAGTTGGGCCACGAAGAGACAAAATACCAACCCAATAAATTCAGGCAAACAGCAGAACTATAACCCACTGTAAGTAAACTCCAAGCTATTAAACTGTCAGGAGTGTTTCCCATCTCTCTGCTACCCCAAACACACAGCGTCTGGCACTGGAAGGGAAAGCAAAAGCTGTTTTTTTCATCTTTTAAATAAATTCTGTTAAGTGTTGAAAACACAGAGCATTGAGTAAACATGTGAAGGCTCATACCCAATAGCACACACAAATCTTCTGCCCTGCCAGCCCCAGTTATTGTAAAGCAAGAGACGGCAGTATCTGTTGAATCCATCCTTGCAAAGGAGGATGAATGGTAGCAAGAGCTGAAAGATGACATGAAAATATTGACACAAACCAGTTACTAGGGCTTTATAGTTGCAAACTCAATGTGCTGCATGGCAGGGGGAAGGAGACTACAGCAAAAGAAGAAGTATCTTTTACACCTGTTCCTCTAAACAAGACCTCACTAAAGGACGTGGTACCAGTGGGGAAGGAAAGATGTGGAGGTATCACATCTCCTTCGTGCCCCATCACCCCTGATAAAACCACAATGGAGAGCAGCTGCCTTCCCACCACCAGCCAGGAGGTCTGATCTACTACCCTCGAGACAACTGCACATCTCCATGAAAGTATCATTTTAAAACTGAGATCAAAAAGGAGGAAAAGCATCCACAAAAGTACCTAGTGCTTGCTAGTACACACTCATCCTGTGCCTGTTACTGATCCTTTGTTTTTTAAAGCTGCTTTAGGTCACCTCTGCAAACTAAATCCCTTGAAAATCATCACGGTTTCCTTGAAAGGCTTGAGCCCCAGGGCTCTCCCCATACCCCAAATGCTCCCGAGCAAAACCCCAAGAGCAATGCTGATGCCTGAATTTCCAAAAATCCTCCCGTCATACCACTGGCTCAACTGCCCTTCCAGAAATTGCACTGAGCTGGTGTTCCTCTGTTTTGTCCCAGCCCAGCGGTGGAAATACACGGACAGGCTGAATCCATCAGCCTTTGTTGAGTTGCCTGTGCATGACTTTGCTCTTTCCCAGTGGCCAGACAAATTCAGAGACTTTCTTGCGTTTAGATAAATGAAAAAAAAACAATAGTCTGGAACAAGCATTTTAAATATGGAACATGCAATACTTGGGCTTGGGAAAGGCTGTCTCAGAAACACTGGTGCTCCAAACAGCAGCAGAAATAGTGATTTAAGCACAATGGTGGACAGTCAAGTCCTCCCACTATCTCCCAGCACCCAAATTAAAGCCACCAATGTGTTGACTAGAAATTAGGCAGCAGCTTGAGTCAAGTCCACCTCCTTTCTGCAAGGCAGGTCCTATTCCAACTGTATCCTTCCTGAACTGTTCTTTAAAAAATCCCAATAATGGAAATTTCAGAGTCAACACAGCCAACTTAATCCAGCACTTCATAATCCTCATCCTTTGAAAGCTCTCCCTGAACCCTTCCTGAAAAAGTTTAAGCCCTTCATTTTTTGGCTGTCAGGGACAAGACATCCTTCCCCTTTGTTTGGCAGCTCTTCATGAACTTGGGCAGTTCTTCATGAACCTGCAGCCCCTCCATCACAACCTCTTCAGATGGCACAGACCCAGGTCCTCCACCTTTCCAGTCCTTCCAGCCATGACTTCTCTCCTGGACCTTTCCCAGTGGTCCAACTCTGTCCTGAAATCTGGCCCCAAAACCAGATCTAGTATCTTCCCTGCCCATGTCTTGGAGGTTTCATAAGACTTGTAGAATCATAGAACGGTTTGGGTTGGAAGGTACATTCAAAGACCATCTAGTTTCAATCCCCCTGCCATGGGCTGGGACACCTTCCACTAGACCAGCTTGCTCAAAGCCCCATCCAGCCTGGTCTTGAACACTCCCAGGGATGGGGCATCCACAGCTTCTCTGGACAACGTCCTTCAGTGTCTCACCATCCTCACAGCGAAGAATGTCCTCCTAATATCTAGTCTGAATTCCCCTCTCTTTCAGTTCAAAACCATTGCCCTTTGTCCTGTCACTATAGGCCCTTCTAAAAAGTCTCTCTCCGCCTTTCCTATAAGCCCCCTTCAGGTACTGTCAGGCTGCTGTAATGTCTCCCTGGAGCCTTCTCTTCTCCAGGCTGAACAACCCCAACTCTCTCAGCCTGTCTTCACAGGAGAGGTGCTCCAACCCTCTGATCATCTTTGAGGCCCTCCTCTGGACTCACTTTTTTGTGAGGTTTCAGTCCTTTTCTTGCACTCCAGCAAGATGTTTGCTGCCTTCGGTGACACCTTCAACACGTGGCGATGGTGCTTATGGCAGAACCACCCATGAGTTGGTTTTGTGGAGCTGACTACACTGATTCAGGCACTTTGAATATCCCACTTCCATTAGCAAAGGTCTTGATATCGTTGACATCAGGATTTGCTTGGTCTACAAACCCCTGAGCTCACTTTATTGCCTTTTTTTCCATGCCTCTGAAGGATGATCCTTGCCCACCCTCCTCCAGACGCAGCACTGAAGCCAAGGATGTAACAGCTCGCAGGTAGGATTGCAGACTTCAGAACAAGCCATATGGACGCAGGCTCATGAGCATGCACATACTTATTTGCAGAGCCAGCAACAAGGAGGATGTCACAGGCCAGTCAGCCACCAAAAATCTGTCCTGAGCAGAGCTGAGTTGCAAAAACACCCGCAAACTGTCCTCAAACCGCTGCCAAGCATCCCTTTAATGCTCTCAGAAGGGAGATTACCTGAAAGTAATGTTCCATCGGCTCCGTGCCCCTTTGGACACCACAGCATCTTCATCTCTGCCATCATCTGCAGGCGTCTTCGTTTCCCATCCTTGGGTGGCCAGGGCAGCTAATCCGCAGTTTAAGCTAAATCTCTGCCCTCCTCCCTGCCAGTAATGATGTGCAGTAAGGATTTATCATCACTGGCTGTCCCTCTTCTGGCTGCTTCTCGTTTCCCTCTCCACTTCCCGGTTGTGTGCAAGCGTCAGGGGGGAGTTATTTACTCTTTATTGAGATATTACTGTTTGCTCCTAATTTTCCTCATGCTTTTCAAACTTCCCAGAGCTGCTCAGCTCTCCTGCTGATGGGATTTTTGTGTCTGCACAAAGCTTCTTCCCTCCCTAATCCTGTTCTTTGTGGTTTTAAACCTCCCCAGGATGCCCCATAACGCTCACATCAACTGAGGTGCAGGTGGTTTCAGAGGCTGCACCTCTCAACAACACTGCACTATTTATTGCTTCTCTTCATCCACTTTCCCACTGTACATAAAATGACTTTGGCATTAAATTGCCTACTTTATAGCATCATCCACGAACATACTCATCTCTGCACACTTCATCCTTCCAGCAAAGAAAAACAATAGCACAAAGCCATTGGCTTTGCCTTTCCCAGTTTAACTGTCCCCCATATTTGTCAATAAAGTTGTTATGGAGCAAAAATATTTGACCCCAAGTAGAAATTTTTTAAAAAATACTTAAGCACAGTTAAAAACCTGGTCTTCCCCACTTGACCACTTGAAGAATCAAGTACAGGAGGAGCTAAACCACAAATTTAATTGAAGCTAAAGGTAAAGCTGGTAACTGTCAAAATGCCTGTTTCACAGTTATCTGCAGAATGATCCTCCCAGATTTTCTTAGGTCAATATTGAATGTAATTTGATAAGCATCTCAAATAGGTTTAACCTTTCAAGTGGTGGCACTTGAAGCTGCCCAAGATTTTGCTCAAGTTAAAAAAGAAACAGGTTTAATGGTGCATCTCTACAAGCTTAAACTAAGCCTGACTGAAGAAAAGCCTCCATTTTCTTAAACCTTTCACTTCTTTTAAAAGCTGCAGCGCTATTGTAAAGCAAGAAGAGCTGGGGGTCGCGCTTTGGCACCGATGGGATGCCCATCACCTTTGTGTCTGGGTTCCTGCGAGGCCAGAGGATGAGTTGTAACACACAGGCTGGGAATAAGCGTTTAAAAGCCCCTGTTGGTGGCGGTTAATTCTGGTTGTAGGACTTTCAACGCTGAAGCTGGGACTTCAATGGATTTTGGATGCAGATGGGTACAAATTCTTGGTGCTCACCTGCTCTGCCAGGGCTCTTGGTGCTCAGGTCTCTGCCCCGGCCAGGGGTGCTGGAAGTCTTGGAAAGTTTATTTGCTGATACTCGGTACATCACCCCACCGATGCAGCGATAGCCTTTGCTTCTCCATCTCTGTTGCACATGTTGGGACTTGCCACCTTGAGGTGACAGGCGTGTTTGGTTCAGTAGCAGGGATCTGCAAGAAAACATAAAGTCAAGGTAAGTCCAAACCACGGATGATACTGCAAGGAGCTGCTGCTTCATGAGCAAACCCTCAGCTATCTGAGGATGGAGGTGATGCAGCGAGGAACCAGGGGTGCTCTTGCTGTAGACAGAGGAGATGCTCCAATCCCCTGTGATTTACACTAAAAAATAACCAAACAGCTTCAAGGACTGTCCTCCTGCTACTCCCTCCCCCATGCAACAAAAAGCTTTTTCTTTCTCTCAACTCACCCACAGCAATGCCACAGAAGGGACCACATGTTGAAGGTCAGCTCCCCACCCAACAGTAGCCTGCTAGGACACAGCAAAGGTGTTTGTCCCTAAACTCTGCTTATAGGTGTTTCCTATAGGCCCCAATGCCTTGCACATAGCACGGCTTTGATCCACACTGCTGGTACGTACTTCTGAATAGGCAGCCTGGTGCATCCAAAAGAGCATTCAGGTGAGGCCACGCAGCCACGGCTGATGCCTCATCTCACACCCTTGGCTTGCAGCTCCAGCCCCAGCAGCAAACAGAAAAAGAAACGTGAATGCAATCCCATGAGGGAAATCAGCAATGTGGGATCTCCCCTGAGCTGAGCCAATTCATGGAGCTCTACAAGCTTTGGTATTTTTGGTAGCATCGTTATTAGGTACTATAACTTTTATATTACTATTTTGTCCCCAGAATATTGTTCCCTGAGGCTCAGTGCTGGGGTTTGTCCTGTTTAGTATCCTTATTGATGATCTGGATGAGGGGATCAAGTGCACTTGCAGGAAGTTTGCATATGGCAGCAAGTTACGGGGGAGCGTTGATCTTCTGGAGGGCAGGAGGCTCTGCAGAGGGATCTGGGCAGGCTGGACCTATGGGCCAAGGCCAATTGTATGAGGTTCAACAAGGCTCAGTGCCAGGTCGTGCACTTGGAACACAACAGCCCCCCACGGTGCTACAGGCTGGGGGAAGAGCACCTGGGAAGCTGTCCAGCAGGAAAGGACCTGGGGGTGCTGGTTGACAGCTGGTTGGGCATGAGCCAGCAGTGTGCCCAGGTGGCCAAGAAGGCCAGTAGCATCCTGGCTTGTACCAGAAACCATGTGGCCAGCAGGACCAGGGCAGTGATCATACCCCTGTACTTGGCACTGGTGAGGCCAAAACTCAAATCCTGGCTTCAGGTTTGGGCCCCTCACTGCAAGAAAATATTGAGGTGCTGGAGCGTGTCCAGAGACGGGCAGCGGGGCTGGGGAAGGGGCTGGAGCACAGGTGTGTTGAGGGGCAGCTGGGGGAGCTGGGGGTGCTCAGCCTGGAGAAAAGGAGGCTCAGGGGGACCTTATGACTCTCTACAACTGCCTGAAAGGAGGTTGTAGGCAGGTGGGGCTCCATCTCTTCTCCCAGGTAACAAGCAACAGGACAAGAGGAAACAGCCTCAATTTGTGCTAGGGGAGGTTTAGATTGGATGTTAGGATGACTTTCTTCACTGAAGGGGTATCAAGCATTGGAACAGGCTGCCCAGGGAAGAGGTTTAGTGACCATCCTTGAAGGTATTTAGAAGACATGTAGATGTGGTGCTTAGGGACATGGTTTAATGGGGGACTGCGCAGTGCTGGGTTAATGGTTGGGCTTAATGATCTTAAAGGTCTTTTCCTACCTAAATGAGTCGATGACGGACAACAGCAGCTTGATGTTTAATCATGGGAGAGTAAGAAAAGTTACACTTGGTCAACATGAGCATCTATGAAGCACCAGACTCAGGCAAAGTTGCTACTGCGTCAAGGGATGCAGAGGAAGACCCCAGACCCCAACCTGCAGAGTGTTTTATTAGCCCAGGACCTCCCTCTGTAACATTTCTAGCACAAGTGATCTTCCCATCACGCTTGGCCCTGGCATTAGTGTTGGACCTCCAACAGCTGTGACACTGTTTTTAAACATTTTTATAGCATTCCTCTTCCTCCTTTTCATTAAAAATTTTTCTTCCCCTGTCCACCCCGGGGGTGGGGGAAAGACAACCCTCAACCTTGTGTAGTCAAGGTTATGGCGATAAATTCTGTAGCATTGTCACTTCTATTCGGAGTAAATTGGCTGGCCGCTTTTGGGCTGAAGGGAAGATAATTTGCTGTAGTATTTCAAATGGATTAGAAATGGATTTGAAGGGAAAGTTCATGCCTCCCATTATAAAGGCTAGAAAGAAGACTATCTTAAGGCACTGTTCACACTCTGGCCTTCATTATCCACGCTTAATACCTTTCCTATTTTCCAGCGTTAATGAAATTTCCTGCCGGAGCGGGCCTTCTGGACGGACAGGAGGACTCTTTAGATCTGTGGGCTTGTGCGGCAGAAAGGGAATTACAAGCCCCTGATGTCGAGGGGCCGGCGTATTCTTCAGGTCCTTGGCCTGGCTATTATCTCATTAATTTTATCCTCTTTTTTTCAATACAGTTCATTTCCAAAGGCCATCCTTTCCATTAGGGTAACAATTCAACAGAGAGCTGTGACACCGCTGCCAATGAAAAGCGACTGGGCGTTTGGTGCAGCTCCGTGCCCTCTCTTACAGCCATCCTTCTCCTTGCCCTCCTTGCTGGTGGCTTTTCCCGGTGGACACTGGGTTGCATGTCACTGACAGAGAGGAGGACGCACACTGGCTGTGTTGGGGCTACACAACCACTTGGGAGCAACGTCTCAGCTTAAGAGGAAAACAGAGGTTTCCTATGAATTAATTAAGTCCCTCCCCCCTTCTTTATGAGCTTAGGTTCCACTGTGATTTTTCAGTATAAAACATACTTTACCTTCAATTTTAAGTCTTTTACAGCTCCTATAATATACATAAATTTAATAAATAGTCTAATAAATAATACTCTATAAATAACAGATGTGGGCAAAGCTCAACCTGATGCATATGTTCAGCTGCCAAAATTCCCCACG
Source organism: Microhierax caerulescens (assembly GCA_035590215.1). Lineage (NCBI taxonomy): Eukaryota > Metazoa > Chordata > Aves > Falconiformes > Falconidae > Microhierax > Microhierax caerulescens. The sequence continues at coordinate 11,834,650 of JAVJGJ010000037.1, forward strand.
AAGCATCACTAGCATTTCCCGGTGTACAGCATCTCCTCTCCTGTTGTGTTTGCATCGGGACTCTCCACAATGGTGTGAACATGTGTGGGCAGGGGGTCCTGCCAGCCCCCACCTGCATCCCCTGGGCTTACAGCTTTGCAAAATTGCACCTCCAGTTTCTGGGGGGTGAAGGGCAGAGGAGGAGACCTCTGGAGGTAAAGGGGAATAAATACAAACAGAAATAGCAAAGTGCCCTGGGGAGGTGTTTAAGGTGGGTGGTTGGGGTTCTTCACACCCCGCAGGAGGGGTAACCCCCATTAACTTTGACTTTTTAGATAGGAGAGTTTCCAGGTGAGGAGCTGGGCTAGTGCAGCACCTTCATGGAGGCTGAGGGGTGCTGAGGACATCCCTACTTGGACACTTCCACCACCCGGAATATGGAAATAGAGATTGGTCAGGACTCCAGTGAGCTCAAACTGAGTCCCTGGATGAGACTTCAGTCTAGTAGCACTTGGGCCTGAGTAGATGTTCTGCAGAAGCTTTGCTTGGAGGCCACCTAGATGGTAATTTTTCTCTCTCAAAAATACAATGACTACAAATTGGAGGAGGTTCAGCCCCACTCTTTTTGCAGGTGTGACCCTTTTCAGTGCTTTGTGCCATAGTTCTTGAAAAATCCCAGCGGGAACATCCCTAATGGGAGACGTGACACCAATAGTTCCTTGTATTTGGGGCCTGACCATCCCTAAGGACTGCCAGGAAGGAGAGTGTGCTGCTGTGCACATCGCTGCTCCGTTCCTTTTATACTGGCTTTTTCTTTTTAATACTGCTTTATAAAAGTATAAAATGTTTTATAATCTGCAGCTGTTGCTATTTGCTCGGCAGCTGCTACCTGCTTGCTCTCTACTCACATACCAGGGGTCAGATGCCACTGGGTAATAACTCTTGATAAATGGTGACTTTTGAACAAGGAGCGCCAGAGTGTGCAACCACTTCAGTGGGTTGAGTGAGTGCAGCAAAGCAAGAAAATAAATATCCTGAGGATTTGGGCGATTCAACCAGCCGGGCTCTTAAACTGGTGCTTAAACCAGTGCTGTTTAGGCTCAGCTGGCATGAGCAACCCCTGGGGCTGTGCACAATGTTGATGTTACAGACATAAGAGGGGGGTTTCTTCTCCTCCCTTTTTTTTTTTTTTAAACTCCACTGATGTTTCTCCAAGGAAGTGCACTGCGGGTAGGAGCAGTTCTTGGAAGCTGTCGTTCAAGGCAGAAACCCCTGCTCAGGGAGGTGTGCCCATGCCCGGAGAAATGGGGTGGTTTTGGGGTGTGTGAAGCCCAGGGGGGGCTGGATGTGCAAGAAGAACTGAAATCCAGGCAGGAGCAGGAAAAGATGCTTCTCTGGAGCATGCTGTTGGTGTAGCTTTGGTGCGCCGTGGTTTTAGGATTGGGGTATCTCGAGATACGAGACCTGGATAGTATTTCTCATATATATGTGTGTATGTGTGTGTGTATGTCTATACGATAATATAATCTATATTATTGAGTATATATACAAAATTGCATTCTCTATACAACGATATATTAACTATAGATGATATGTATATATATATGTACCGAGATATCAATATAGCCATATGCTAGAGACATAGATATATGTCCATATAGATACCTCTAGAGAATATGTATCTCAA
>JAVJGJ010000037.1:11843286-11857661 GCA_035590215.1 Microhierax caerulescens
GAGGGGGGTGATCACTGCCCTGGTCCTGCTGGCCAAACCGTTTCTGATAGAAAATTTCCTCCAGTCTTCTCTGCTTGACTGATTTCTCATCACTTGGGAACTAGAAATGCTGGAACTTTCCTCTAGCCTTTTCTGCAAGACCAACTTCTCATCACTTGGAAATTGGACTTGTTTCTTCCAGCAGACTGGTAAACTTAAAGCAAAAACTGGACGAAGAGGGCAGAAAAAGGCTCAGCAAGACAATGTGGAGTCAACAGTCAGCTGACGCCCAGCTCAACAAGCCTCCAAACACAGCGAAGCTGCTCAGAATGGAAGAAGACCACCGAAACTTCAGCCAGGAGCCAGCAAGTGACACTACCAAAATGCAATCCCTCTTAAATTGATCTATGAAAAGCAAAAACAAAATAAGGGACATTTCCAAGCCAACACGGAAAGTGAGGGTTAGCAACAAGGACGACTCGCCTGAGCGTGCAGGAACACCTGTAGGAGATGCTCAGATACTACACTGCCATACTGCACACACAAGTGTGCACTCAATGCACAGACCATCTGATCCATAAAGACCACACAAACACCTTCATAAATGCATCTATATTTGAAATATATTACAGTATCTGATGTATATGGATTAAATACAAAACTGAGAGGAGAGCAGGAGCATCCCAATGGCATTTCAGCCAGCTGAAACGGAGAGGATTTCTTGGCGCTGACGGCAATACAAGTGGCTCTTAAAGGACGGTTTTCTTTTACTACTAGGTATCTTCTTAAGGCTTAGCTTTTTTTTTTTTTTTTTTTTTTAAGTAATCCTTACATAGTAAGAAATCACATTTGCATGCTGGCATTGATTCCCAAGGAAAGAGAGGATCATAACCCGGGCAATGGTTTTGGACAGCAACAGGGAGTGGTGAGGCAGGAGGGACCTCATCCACTCCAAGCCTCCCAGGTGGCAATGCAAAATCCTGATTTGGGAGAAACATTAAAAAAAAACCCAAACCCACACTATACTTGTTCCCTAGCATGTAGCATAACAGAACACAGGATTTAGGCTTAAAAGTGCTTCTCAAACTTATCAGCAATCCCCCGAGTTGCTGCATCAGTTCCCCTTGGAAGCTGCTCCAATCTCCCATAACATGTCTATCCCCACCCACCAGCTGCCTGAGGACACCAAATCAGCAGAAAAAAGCAAGTAACTCCACTAAAATATTTGACTTAAGGAATTTATATCAACATTATTGCTTTCTTCTTAAAAATAAAAAGGTCAAATCTCAAATAAACACTTTCTATTTTAAGACCTGATTTATTTAAAGAACCTGATTTGGATTATTCAAATAATTCAGCTCACTGACTATGATATTCAGGGTTGAAAAAGTGATCAGAAATTGAAAAATAGAAAAGCACGTGTCTTCTTCCAATATACAAACATAAATACAGGGGTTCCATTGGTTTTAAATACATAGTGACCAGCAATAACCTGTTAATTTATCCATACACATTTCTCTAGTTTCAATACTTAGTTCAAATTATGAAACAAACACTTTCAAAAACTATTTTAATTTGGTTCAATTGAATGTGAATTTCCATTCAAATGCAGCTTAATGTTAATCTCAAGGGAAAAAAATAATCCAGCACAGATCTCATTTACCATTTTCAAAACCTGGGAAAAAATTATGAACCTCCTAAGTACCTATTAAGCTACCTAATTGCCTAAATAAAGATGTAGCTACCTAATAAATCCTCCTGACTTGTGAAAGAAAAATTGTTGTAAGTATATTATAATAGTTATCAACCAACAAGAATAAAGATTCCTCCAGAAAAACAGCTGGTGAATAAAGATGAGGAACAAGACTAGACCTGATAATTGAAATCAACAGTTTCCATCTTCTGGATCTAAATTCTAATTAACCTCAGCAATTAAATCACAGTGAGCTGCGACGGTGCCATGTGGCCACATGCGTGTGAAGGGTTGAAATAATGGTGATGGGATCGCTCACTTGGTGGGTAGTGCTGATGTATGATGGTGATACAGTGGAAGAGCAGATGACCAGCCACCGTGACACAGCCAGTTTGTACCATTTTTGGCAAGACTCAGATGGTGACCTCCCTCAGCAGCCCCAGCAGCATGGGCCACTCTCCTCCCCTGGACACAAGCATCCTTCCATTTGCCATGCTCATCACTGTAGAAGCTGTAACACCACCAGCAAAGCCAGCAGACCTATTGGCAAACAATACAAACTGCCTTTGAAATGTTTAATATTTTCTCCATCTGTTTAAAAGCTTTCAGCCTCTCCTGCATGCTGTTGCCAATACTGTTATCAAAGCTATCTAAATGGATTTCTTCTTCACAGTTCAAGCTATTACTTCATCCTGTAATCAAAACCATTGCAGTTGCGTTTACATGTGCACATTGTGTAAGAAACATAGGATTATACATGCAATGCAGGGCTGTGGAGGGTTTTTTTGTGGTTTCCCCCAGTTTCCACACCCCATAGGCATGACACCTCTTCCCAATCCTTGCACAGGCTGGAGAAGTTATCTCCTCAAATAATTACACACAGATCCAGGTATGAAAATAATATCCCAGTCTTCTTGCAGAGCTTTCTCAAAGGGTTGTAAAAGTTACAGCCAACCCTGTGCTAAATCATAGAATGGTTTGGGTTGGAAGGGACCTTTAAGGATCATCTAGAGCACCCCCATGCACTCCATGGACAGAGACATCACTCACTAGATCAGTTTGCTCAAAGCCCCATGCAAACTGACTTTGAACACTTCCAATGATGAAGTATTCACAACTTCTCTGGCCAACCTGTTGCAGTGTCTTTGTAGGACTTAAATCTTTTCCAGTTGTTCACTCAAAATGACGTTGAGATCACAGCAATGTCAATCCTCTTTGCAAGACCAGGCCATGGGAGGACAATGGCATTTCTGAGCCAGCTGCAGGAGTGTGAGCACTGGGGCAGAAACAACAACATCCGATGCTTCAAACATTACAAGGTTTGAGAAAGGAGATGGGACTCCTCAGGGAAAGGTCCAGGCTTGGTGGCTCAGCAAGGGGGAATTACAGTGATGGTGAACCCCAAAACAGCTAATGTAAGCTTGACACCCCCAGGCTATGGCCACAGGGTACCTCTATGCCCGCCTTTGAGCAGGCAGCTCTGTAAGTGTTTTGGGGCAAAGCCAAGCCCTGAAGCCCCCATCCCCAGGAGCCAGTCAGTAACCATCCCAGATCAGAGCAGGTAGAGATCCAGGCAGAGGTGATGACGGTTTGAACCAAGGAAGCCTTTGATGTGGGCTAGTAACAGCTGACAGAAGGGAAGAACAGCAGAAATTATTTGGGATTCCTGTCCTGTTTCTAGGATCAGCCTCTGCTCTGCTTTTCACCACTTTTTCTCATCCTTTTCTCTGGACTCTCTTCCTCCTTTGAAGCTGAAGAACCAGAAAAAGGATGAGATCCACGCAGAGTCCTCATGTCCCAGATGCAGGATATATCTCCATAAGCTGCATCTTTGTGTTTTGACAGGTGAGATCTGACAAGTCTCCACAGGCCTCCAGCTTGTCACACCACTCTCAGTGTCAACTCTCCAAGGCAGGGTCACCCTACAGTGCATGCTGAGAAGCCTGTGCACAGTCAGACCCATGAGCTCACCCCACAGCTGGTCTGGGGACAGTCGTGGAGCCTGAAGAGCAGCCAAAGGAGGCTCCCTCTACATTCACCCCAAAACAACCTCCAGTAGCCAGCGGCAGCTCCCTCTGGGCTGTGAGACTCATTCAAAATCCCACAATTTTGACCACAGCTTTAAATACGTGACCTTTTTGCTTCATGCAAGACCCACATTAGACTTTCCTTACCACCCACACAGTTCAGAACAGTCAGAGGCAGAAATGTCCCCAGTGTCATAAATCCTGCTTCAAGCTGGGGATTAAAAACAGAAGCATTAAGCCTGTAAAAAGGTCTAATTAACCCTGCAGAAAAAGATACAGTTTGGGCTACACATGGTTCATAAGCAAGCCAGGACCCACCTCAGGTCTTCCTTTCCCCAAGAGCCCCAACGGAGCATGAGAGGGGGAAGCACTGTGCTGTCCGCACACAAGGGGCTTCATTGCCCAAACATCGCAAATGAGTGACTTTCATGGAATCATGGAGTGGTTTGGGTTGGCAGGGACCTTTGAAGATCATCTAGTTCCAACCCCCTGACATGGGCAGGGACACCTTCCATTAGAGAAATTTGCTCAAGGGCCCATCCAACCTGGCCTTGAACACTTCCAGGGATGGAGCATCCACAGCTTCTCTGACAACGTCCTCCAGTGTCTCACCACCCTCATTGTAAAGAACTTCTTCCTTATGTCCAATCTAGATCTATCGTCTTTCAGTTCAAAACCATTGCCCTTTCTCCTGTCACTACAGGCCCTTCTAAAAAGTCTCTCTCTGCCTTTCCTATAAGTCCCCTTCAGGTACTGTCAGGCTGCTGTAAGGTCTCCCCGGAGCCTTCTCTTCTCCAGGCTGAACAACCCCAACACCCCCAGCCTGTATTCATAGGAGAGGTGCTTCAGCCCTCCGATCATCTGTATGGCCTCCTCTGGCCCTGCTCCAACAGGTCCATGTCCTTCTTACGTTGCAAGCTCCAGAGTGGGATGCAGTGCTCCAGGTGAGGGTCTCACCAGAGCAGAGCAGAGGGGCAGAATTCCCTCCCTCAACCTGCTGGCCACACTGCTTTGGATGCAGCTCAGGATATAATTGCAAGGACACATTGCCGGGTCATGTCCAATTCTTCATCCATCAGTACACCCAAGTTCTTCTCGCCAGGGCTGCTCTCAAGCCACCCATCCTCAGCCTGTAGTGATACCGGGGATTGCCCTGACCCAGGTGCAGGACCTTGCACTTGGCCTCATTGAACTTCATGAGGTCCACACTGGCCACTTCTTAAGTCTGTCAATGGCCCTCTGGTTGCCAGCTCTTCCCTCTAGTGTATCATTATTTCTTCCCACTGGATTTATTGCCATTTCTCTCTTTCAAGGCATTTCAGGCCCATGCTGGCATTCCCTTTCATTTTTCAGTTGCCTCCAAGAAAAGTCACCAAGAAGGCTTCACACTGCACTTGGCAACCCTGCAGCACTGGGCTCACAGTCTCAGTCACTTGTCAAGGGTGAATCCATGTGCCAGGGAAAGCACTCTAAATTCGGCCAAGACCATACAAAACACAGAGGAGATACCGCTACCACCTCAAGGAGCTTACAATAGTGTTACAGAGGAGAGTTCTTCTCCCTGCCCCAAACCACTTCTCTTTGCTAAATCACTGCTACTGTTTGCAACTTCATTCATTCCTGCGAGAGACACGAAAAACCTGGCTGCAAAACTAGCTCCACATGCTGTGCATGAAGAATGGAGGAAAGCATCTGTCTTGTGGCCTGCTGCACTGAAGCACTGGCATGGCCAGGCAGGGAGGGCAGGGATGGATCAGCCCCTTTCAGAGCAGCTCACCATTGGAACTAGACCATCCAGAGGGTGGTCTGCAGAGCACTGAAAGTGATGCCAGCACACAGCCTGTTTCACCTACAGGAGACTTTAAAAGTCTCTTTGTCATCCCAGTGGACTGTGTCCTCCTTCCTTTTTTGTACATCTAGTTATCCAAACTATTTGGTGTTCCATTACTCCTCTGGGTAGGCAGTGTGGTGGGATGCTCATTCAGAAGAGGGTGAAAGCGGGGGGAGTCACAGCACGGAGAAGCACAGCAAAAATCCTTGTGAGAAGGTTTCCTCCTGTAGTTTCATTTGAACTACACACCAGACAGCAGTGAGCAAGTAAAAAATGAGAGCCCGGGACCAGGAGCTGGTAACAGGCATGGCCATCTTCTTTTGCAAACATCTTGCTGTAAGAGCAAGAGATGAAGTTGTCTATAAACTAGATTAAACCCAGAGGACAAAAGCAGGACTTTAATAAACGCAGGCCAAATGTTTGCTATTTAATTAACCAAGGAAACCAAATGAGAGCATCCCACATCTTTGCCATCAACCCCTGATGGCTTTCAGAGACTGGTGGAAGACACTGCAAGGGAGCACACAAGACCACAATAAAACCAAAGGCAAGTGGGTTTGTGCTTTCAGGGTTTTAAGCCCCAGACCCTGAAAGTGATACATTCACCCAGTGCCTATTGGAGTTGCAGGCTGCAAAAAACCCTTTTAGATTCACAAAGTCAAAGCACCAAGAGCCTTCCTGGACAACACAGCACACTGTGTGAACTAACGCAGATACCTGAAAATCACCGGTACTGGCACATCACCAATTCCATTAAGCCAAAATGATTTGCATAGATTTCACACGAAGGAAGAAATGCAACACAGGCTGGGTTTCAAGTAGCTTAGGATGTCCCCTCTCCATTTAAATAGATGTAAAAATCCCAGCTTCAATTGAATTGGTCCAATTGTCTGTGTAGCCCAACCTCAGATATGTGATTTGGCAACAAGTCCTACCCAACAGTGGGCTAAGCCTCACCTGATGTCTCAACCCCTTTTTCCAGGGAAGATCAAAAGAAGAAGTTGGTAAGTTGAGCACCAACATCCGCCCTGAGGCTGTATCTGCTTACAGTATCAGTTGTTGGTCATCAACAGCCAAAGAACAGAGGAGAGGTTAATGGTTTAAGTAACAACAAATTGAAAAAAGCAAATAATCCTTAATGTCCCATGACATGGACTGCCCTTTCCTCTCCTGCACCTTCATCTTCAACCATTACTCAAGACAGCATGTCAGCAGGCTAGCTACCATGTCTGCAGTCTTCCTGCTGGTGTTCCTGCTCCTGGCAGCATCACACACAGCCTGAACTGTGGGTTCAGGCAATTTATGGTAAAGTTACAAACCTGCCTATAGGACTGGTCCTTTTACATTTACAAATGCTTCAAAAATCTTGCAGGGCAATTTTATCCAGCAGCATTCCCCTTCCCAAGTCTGCCCGTCTGGGACATAGGTTTACAGACTGGGAAGGATTAGTTAACTAATACCATTTTTTTGTTTCCCAATGCAAATAAGGGGCAGTAAGCTATATAAAGGCTCAGGGCACTGCATCTGCTCCAGTCTCTGTATTTGCCTTTTCTCCATCCTCCCAGCTTTGGTGATTAGCAATGTTTAGTTTTATTTCTTCTCTTCTCAAGCTAGGAAGAGATGTGTAGCATAAACAAGCTCACAACTGAAGGGCAGAATGGGACAGCAAGATGAGAGGAAGAAAACCCCATTGATACCAGTGAGAATTATGATGGAAAGGGCTCCAAGCACAACAGTTTCTTATCACCCTCATCAAAGGCAGGAGACCACCAGAGGAGGGGATGTTAGAAGAAGGTCAGCTAATGACACTGGAAAGGGCCAGTGAGTGCCCCCCCAGAGGTGGTGAGATATTTCAGAAACTAATATGGGATATCATGACTAGCAGTTCAAGGGAGGTGATTCTCCCCCTCTACTCTGCTCTCATGAGACTGGAGTATTGTGTTCAGCTCTAGGGGCCCCACCATAAGAAGGCCACGGACCTGGCCCGGACCTGGCCCAAGCCAGTCCAGAGGATGGCCATGATGATCAAGGAGGTGGAGCACCTCCCCTTTTAGGACAAGCTGAGACAGTTGAGATTGTTTAACCTAGAGAAGAGAAGGCTTCAGGTAGACCTTACAGCAGCTATCCTGTATCTAAAGGGGGCCTACAGGAAAGATGGGGAGGGATTCTTGATTACAGAGTGTAGTGATAGGGGAAGGGGTAATGGTTTGAAACTAAAAGAGGGGGGATTCAGACTAGATATTAGGACAACATTCTTTGTTGTGAGGGTGGTGAGACCCTGGAGCAGGTTGTCCAGAGAAGGTGTGGATGCCCCATCCCTGGAAGTGTTCAAGGCCAGGCTGGACAGGGCTTTGAGCAACCTGGTCTGATGGAGGGTGTCCTCGCCTGTGGCAGGGGGGTTGGAACTAGATGATCTTTAAAGGTCCTTTCCAACCCAAACCATCTGATGATTCTACAACATCACCTGGCCACTGACCCAAGACAAGTGGAGTAGCTCAGAGCTGATCCATGGAGGAAACACTGCTCTCTCCTGGTAGTTTCCTGACTCACAGAACTGTTACAGTCAGAGGGGATCACTGTAGACAGATGTTGACTGATGGTTTAATTATCTGGGGATTAACAGAGTTTTCCTGTTAAACTTTTGTTTTTAATTTTTGCTATTAATTAATTTAATTTATTTATATTATTTTATATTATATTTAATTAAATTATTTCCTTATTAATTAATTAATTAATTAATTTTTGCTAATCCCACAAGTTTAATCGGCATCTTCTTTCCTAACATAACTGGAATTGTGTAACCAGACGCTGGTGACAGGGGGACAAACAAAAAAGCCATCAGCTGATACAGGCATAGAACTAATTTAAGATCATAATTGTTACCAGAAGCATTGAAACCCCTGTCCCTAAATCAAGGTTAAATAATATTTCTCTGGTGTGCTGGGGTCGTCCTGGCCTTAGCACAACAGTGAATTTCATCTATATTGTGCAAACACAACTGTCTCCGCTCCAGGATAATTCTACCTCCATGCATGCTACTGCATCAGCAGATTTACTGAGTGCTATGGCTCTTCCCATCCCAACAGCAAGGACAGGGAGAAGGGAGAGAGGATTGTCCATTCCTTCCCTTGGGGCTTTTTGGCACAAGGATGTGCCTTGCTAAGATCATTGCCCCAGCAGTGGGGGCAGGGGGAGGCGGGAAGGATCTCCATCCAGCAGCACTACAGGAATGCAGGCATATAAGCAGAGTCTTTCAAAATTACTTTTGGCTTCTCCTGTGAATCTTACCATTTCTGAGACCTCCGAAGCAGCAGAAACTGGCCAAAGCCACCCTAACGTGCTGGCTGTGCCTCCATGTTATGTGTCGCTGACAGACATTATGCCACCCTTCTTGCTTCTTGACATAAACCCAGACCTGCAACCCAGCCGCAGCATGGCTTTTCCTTCTGTGCTTTCTGCACACCCATCACATCAGTCTCACCCACGAGAAGGTGCCCAGCTCTGCCAGTTAAATGTATCTTTGCTGAGCTGCCAGTAGGACAATATTACTCTCAGCAGGATGCCGCTTCTGCCTGTAATTAAAGTTTCATCATCGTTCCTGAAAGCAAACAGCTGCTGCGGTCTCAATCACTCATCTTCTTGTGGCTCTCACTTTCCTAACGGGTGGCTGGCACTACACTGGCCTCTTACTTTCTGTCTTCATCCACAACCTTCTCCCATGGTCGGCAACAGTCTGGTTTATTTTGCCACCTCATGACCAGAGGGTCTCGGCCAAGACAACTGCATTCAGCCTGTTTGCCAGGATTTTAGTATCAATGGGATTTCTACACATTGCTTCTGGCCAAGACTGTGTCTACTCCAATGGCTCAGTGGACTCCTCTGTTCAGGTAGGGACTAGGCAGGTTTTTGCTGAGGTCTCCTGCTCTGCTGGCTACTCTCTCTTGTTTCATTGCTCCCTCTATCTCTGCACATGCCTTTCTTCACAACTCCCACAATACTGCCTATGTAATCCGTACCTTGAGTTCCCCCTTCATCCTACATCTTCCTGGCTGTTTCAGTTCCTTGTGCTTAGGGTCTTGCACACCTCTTCTCCAGAGCTTCCAGGTGCTTAGATACCTCCTCCCCATCTTTTAGAAGTTTATCTTCTGACCAATCCCAGCCTAAAGCAGCTCTGCTCACTCCCAGTTCATCTGACGGCCCAACTTGAAAACACCTTGCTTGGCTTCTCTCCAGCAAGGGTCTGATCCCACCCACAGAAGGATCTTTGGAAACATTTCAAAGTTACACAAGTTCTGCAGCAAAGTTTGCACTACAAAAATGATTCCACTGCAACACTGGCCTGGAGAAAAAACAAAGATCTGTTCTAGAAGACGTAATTGCCCACATGAAGCTGTTTTCAAGGTAGGTCAACTTTCAGCCTAAAACCCATGACAGCGTCCCATTAAACCGCTTAAGCTAAGATTCAGAATGGAAATGCTGACAACCCCTAATACACAGCTTTCCAACCCGCCGCTCTAATGCTGCAGCAGATCAGTAATTATAACAGGAAGACCGGGGACCATTGTCCCATTAATTAGATTCCTTTTACCCCCATTAGCTCAGATGATTGGACAAAGTTCATTACGGTTTAATTCTGATTAGCTGAAATGGATCTCTTTCAGCATACAAGACAGGCAGGTGTTACCGGCTTTAGAACCTAAGATGTGCTCCAGGCAGGCACGCACCCCGCACTGGCTGTGACACTGGGCAGCACCACGTCTCACGTCCACGTGGAACAGGATATTAATGCTTAATCCCTTCGAGGCAGCATCCTATCACCCTCAGTGATGGGCTCCAGGGCCCTCCACAATAAGAAGGAAAGCGAGAGTATGTCACAGACCTCCTTCTGTCCCAGCACAGAAGGCAGTCCTTCATCTTCTCATACCAGAGCTGAGTAAATTGTATTTCAGATCTCTGGATGTGCTCCAAGTGCAGCAATATTGCACCTTCCTGCTTGTTTTTCTAACACACAGATCTGTATGAAGCATTGTGCAAATACCAAGCACCATCACTGCTCGGGTCGAAACACTGTGCATTTCCATACAGTGGGCGTTTCCTACACTGTGCATTACTGAGTAGATCGACAATCAAGTTCCAGCCATGCTGTGCAAAGCGTAAGCTGAATTTGGAAATCCTAAACAACAGACTCAATCCCCAAGGCCAATTGCTGAGGATCAAAACCATTTCCACACTGCATCCACGCATGACCCACAATGGCAGGCCGGTGGCACTGCCTGCTAAGTCAGAGGTGGACAGAGCCATCTGCAACACCTTCAGACTCAAAACAGCCTCAACTTCGAATATTTTCCAAAATAATCAGCCAGACATACAGCCAAATCCCACTCGTGGCTTCCCCTCCTGCTCACTTTCCAAAAATACCTGGCCTAATTGCTTTTTCCAGAGACGGCTTCTTTTTAAATGCTCTTTTTCTCCTGCAGGAAATAGTAATAATACTAAGAAGAGCAAGAACAGCTGATATATTTTAATTAAAGCAAACCAATATCTCAGTCAGGCAGCAGGGCTCAATGGAAAACCATGTGCCAGGCACTGACTCAGCATGGAAGAGGTTAAAGAAGTTCAGCCGGCTGTGCTAAAGGGAATTATCTGCTGAGAAAACACCAGCTCCTGGCCAGCTCTGGAAAGCCGCGTGCCCACAGATATATGAGCTTTTACTAGGGATAGATATATATCCATGGCAATGCAAAACTAGTATTAAATTTAATTTACCTACTAAGACATAGAGAACAGTGCATAAGTGCCCCTTTTGATTTTTTTTTCCCCATAGAGACTTGGTTTTGCTGCCTTTATGTTATCCTAAGGAACAAGTAACAAATTTACGTTTCTACTGCAGGCTTATTTCTCTAAATTTAAAGCAGGCTAACTTTAAAGTTATTACATACCCATGTATATGCCCCATATAGCAGCCTTTAGGCATCTTTTACAAGCTGACCCACAAAACAACTGGAGCAGCATTTTCAGCTTTGATTCCTTAGCATGAACTCTTGGCATCCCTGTAATCAAACGATCCAGGAAGTAAATATATTAATACAAGTGTTGTGTCTGCCTGGACAAGTATATATACTTCTATATACACACATATATATTTTATAAATGTATACATGTATATTTTATAAATACATGTATATAAAGAATTTAGATCTACTTCCAACTGAAAGAAAAAAAGATCCAACACTTCTGAGAGCGTCAGTATATAAGATACTCACCAGGCAGACACTTAAAGGAAGTCTGCTTGGACTCAGTATATATTGTAATGTATAAAAATGATTCAAAGGCACCCATCAAGGGGCAGTGTATTGGTTAGCAATACTAATTGCATTGCCTACATTACAAATGATATTGCTCCATTATTAAAGGGCCGGGACTATTTTATGTGCTCACATCTATTCAATTGGTATTTCGATCAATGGATGCATTACAAGCTTTCCCTTTAAGAGCCTAATAAACAACAAGATGGAAAGGAAAATTCACCATAAGATGACGCTTTAAAAAATCCATTTCAAGGGGAGCAATCGGGACTCTGTAAAGCAGGTTGCAACCAAACCAAAAGGCTGGAAATTAAGAAGTTGAGAAGGTCATGCTAACCCTGCAGAGGAGGGCTTGGGGGTACTGGGGGATGAAAAACTGGACACAAGCCACAATGTGCTCTCACAGCCCAGAAACCCAGCCGGCTCCTGGGCTGCACCCCGAGCGGCATGGCCAGCAGGGTGAGGGGGAGGATTCTGCCCCTCTGCTCCACTCTGGGGAGACCCCCCTGGAGCACTTCACCCAGCTCAGGGGTCCCCAGCACAAGCCAGGCAGGGATCTGCTGGAGCGGGGCCGGGGGAGGGACACAAAGCTGGTCTGAGGGCTGGAAGCCCTCTGCTGCGGAGAAAGGCTGGGAGAGCTGGGGGGGCTCAGCCCAGAGCAGAGGGGGCTGCGGGGAGACCTTATAGCTGCCTTTCGGTACTGAAAGGGGGCTGACAGAAAGATGGGGTGGACTTTTCACCAGGGCCTGTAGTGACAGGACAAGGGGCAATGGTTTCAAACTGAAAGAGTGTAGGTTCAGATTGGACATAAGGAATACATGTTTTCCCACAAGGTAGTGAGACACTGGACCTGGTTGCTCAGAGAAGGCGTGGATGCCCCATCCCTGGAAGTATTCAAGGTCAGGCTGGACAGGGCTTCGAGTGACCTGACCTAGTGGGAGATGTCCCTGCTTATCACAGAAGGGTTGAACTAAATGATCTTTGAAGGTCCCAACGAACTCAAACCATTTCATAATTCTACAATTCTCCCCAACATAGGACCATGCTTCAAATGTAGCAGAGCAGATGTGAGACAGGGTATGGTCTCCACCACATTAAAAAACCAAACAATTCTTGGGGTTCCCAACAATCATCCTGTGATCAGAAATGAGGCATAAATCTAAATATCTACTATATGTCTATCGGTATAGAGCAGCAGCTCATTGGCATGCACTGGGCAAAACCCAACACAAGAGAAAGGCTTCACCAGCACCAAAAATCATGATGGTGGGAGCAAAGCACAGCAAATGCCAAGATGCACTCCAGCACTTGCTGCCTCATACACCAAAGTGACCATAAGCCAGAGTCCAGCCTGTGCCTAAATTAAGGTGGATGTTTCCTAGAGCTTCCCCTACTTTGGGAAGGGCTGTTCTTTCCAGAATTCACAGAAGCAGTAAGGAAAAAGCATCTGTACATAATCATGTAACAGCATCTTGCTGACAACACTCAGGATCTCTACATGCACGCTTGCCATTTACAAACATACAGACCCCTTAGATCAGGCCAGAGAAATAGTAAAGCCGATACCAATTAGTATGAAAATTGCCCCTTGGGCTCAGGATCCAGCTTCTAAAATCAATTGCTTGATGGCATCATCCCGAGCAAACCTCACTGTTAGGCTCAGAGGAGTTTCCAAGTGTTTCCACCAACTCTGACATGGCTCTGCTAGTTAGAGCACTTAAAACAGACCTCCTGCAGAAAAAACACGGCTGCGTGGCATGTTTCAGCCACACCGGTCAGCTTTTCTATCTGTTTTCAGACTGTTTCTACCAGTCTGCTGGGGAACCTCATCCATACTGAGCTGTCAGCATGCTAAATCTCAGCATGGTGACAACTCCATAGGTGCCAAGACAGCCACATTGTTTCTGTGTGCCTCTTGGACTGATTTCTCAGGTAGCTAAGAATAAAAGCACATATGTTGGTCATACAGGCAGCGCAGATGTTCAGCATGTGTCCAAGGCTTGGATGATCTCCCACTGAAGCCATCGTCCATGCATGGCTTCTAGATAAAGCCCCAGCAGCGAGAGTATCACCTGTGCACTTCCAAACAGCCCAGAGATGCTCTTAATCAGGGACTGCGCAGTGATATCAGGAAAAGTGGGGTTCAGCACAGGAGTGAAATGATGTGCAAAGTGTTTGTGATGTTTATTGGGAAATACAGGCTGTGAACCTACACAGCACATCAGTTCCTGACGCAGGATGCAGAGACATCTCTAATAAGGTCACTCTGTTATATAGGATTTTGATGGCTCTGAGGTGTAAAATCCATCGGTCCCCAATTTCAGCATATTGGCATTGCGAAGCGATGTGCGAGTGTTCCACATGTACGCAAAGACCAAACACAGTCACTGTTGCTCCCTCATTAAAACTAAATTAGCTGTCAGCCTTTCCTGCACAGGACTCATACAGAGCTGTCTCCCTCTGCTGGCACCAGACTCAGAGCAACTCACAACTCCAAACCAAAAAAAAAAAAAAAAAAAAAAAAAGGGGGGGCGGGGGGG
>JAVJGJ010000037.1:11862617-11882937 GCA_035590215.1 Microhierax caerulescens
TTAACACTTTTCTCCTTTCCTGCCCAGCTGCTTTAACCCCAACATTTGATAACATTCAACTGTTGCACGGGGTGATGCTCTCCTGGGTCTGAGTATTTTAGCTTCTCTCAAATCCCATCCGGGCATCCTGCATCTGCCCTTGTCCTGCTTTCCACAGCCTCAGGCCAGGCAAGCTGGAGAGGAAGCCTGCCCTGATTTTCCAGAGTAAGTGGCATATGGACATCACAGTCTCACATCCTTCTAGTGAGGAGATGCCAGGAGGAGCATGGCAAGGAGCTCACACTCCAAAGGGCTCAGCAGGAGACTTTGGGGGTGAAAAAGTCCAAGGATAGGAAGACAAAGCCCCTGCAAAATCAAATGGACAGATATATGAATAGGCAACAACCCTAGCCCACAGCCCGACCACAACCAGCTCTACAACCGAGCCCCTGGTGACATCTAATAAATTTTCCAGTTATAACAATAAAGGGTTATTTTACCCTATCCCTACAAGGATATGCTTCAACACCTCCGTACAATGTTGAAGCAACACTCTGTGTTGACTGAGCTGGTCTCATGTAGAGCTTTGCCATGAGAATACCCACTGTCCATAGGCAGCCCTAAGTGACGAGCCTCTTCACAGCTAATGAGACCCTTCTACCATTGCTAACTAAGCTGCTCGGGCTTTGTTCCCCATCTCCCTCTTCCCACACCTCTTATCTTGATCCTCACAACAGTGTAAACAGGTCCTTTGAGTTCAGGCAACACCTGAGCACCCAACAGTGGGAGAAGTCCAAGTGCTTTGCAAGGTGTGGGGATGAACCAGTCCCATTTATCCCAGCTGTCATTCCCCAGCTTTGCCACAGCTGAAGAATCAGAGGAAGAGACCTACATGTTTCAGCATAAAAAAAAAAATAAAATACAAAATCCTTTGAAACTGGCTCCAAATTAAGAGCTGCATCGAGGCTGTCAAGCCCCTGCTAGCTGAGTCTACAGCACCTTCCGTGCGAAAAGGGAGCTTAGCCCATTTATTAGAATGATGAAAGCAAAGGGATCTAAAAATTGCACTCCTTCGTTAATGAGCAGCCAAAGGGATCGGTAAGCATAATTTCAGAGGCTAGTAATATTTTATATAATCAGCGAGTGGTTTAAATTGAAAACCCCCAACTGAATCAATATTTACTGCATTGAAACGAAATGAATAGTAATAAGTCACTAAGCTCCCTGTCCTGTTTCATAAAATAAAAAATTATAAAAATGAGCACAGGCGCAGAGCGACTATCACATTAACTTTTACGGCACTTGGGGAGTCATAACCGACTGTTCTCATAAAATAAAATTTTAAAAAACCTGCCGGAGGAAGCCTTGCTTCAGCATCGCCAACAGAAAAAAAAGCAAAATAGGAGCCGAGAGTTTCACAAACGCAGGCAAAAAGTCTCCCAGCAGCCCAAAGCCCCACTCCCCCGGCACGCAGCATGCTCTCAGCTGCTCACCGAAGTGCTTCCTACTCGATTTCACATGGAAACCATCCCAACCAGACCTCAGCCTCCAGAGCATTTTGCGTGGTGCAATGCCACAGCTTTGGACACAGCCAATGCAAACCCTGCCCTCCTCTGCATTTGAGAAGTGGTTTGTGTAACACGTGCCGAGGTGGGAACAGTGCAGATCCACAGGCAGGTGCCCACTGTGATGACCTGGGGGGACCAGAAGAGCAGGTCCAGGGTAAGAGTGACACTGCCTAACATAAACCCTGTCCATAGACAAACCCATCGATAATAAAGGATTACCCTCCATGATGACAAGCTGGGACAGCGGGCCTTGTTACCCCTGATCACAGTTTCATGCGTTGTCCATGGAGGTCTTTTTTTCTTCCCCCTTATTCATTAGGGTTTTTTTTATTCTTAAAGCCCTGAGTGTTCAGAACAGCATCATGGCCAAAAGTACAATTAAAAGAAAACACATGTCTATAGCACCTTAGATATAAGACACTCAGATCCACATAAAAATGCTACCTTTCATCACTTCCACCAAGGAGAAAATGGTCCACCCACCATCTCATGTTGCGGAGAACCAGGGTCAGGCTCGATGGGGCTTTGAGCAACCTAATCTAGTGGAAGACAGCGCTGCCCATGTAAGGGAGGTTGATTAGGCAATCATCAAAGGTCCCTTCCAACCCAAACCCTTCTATGATTTGATGATTCTGAGCTCCTGAAGAACATTTAAGTGGTGGATCCCACCAACTACAGAAGATGAGAGCCCTGGCTTCCCACCACCATCTCCATCACTAAAACCCTCCCTGTTCAAAGCAATTCAAGTGCCCTGCTCATACACACCAAAAATAAATAACACTTATGTAAAAATATTCCCTTCTGTAGAAAGGTCCAATATGGGGGTTGTTAAGTGCTCAGAAGCAACCTGGGTGTATATTTTTTTTGTATTTTATTTTTTCAAGCACCTTCCTCTTCACCCCTCAAAGCTGTGCTCCTTTTTTGAAGCACCTTCAGCTGCTTGCCTGAATTCCTACCCTTTCTGTTTACTCTTAAAAGGAAATTTCAGGATTGCCAAGTATTAACAAAAACAGCAGAAGGAGACTATTTACCACATATAAATTATAAAAATAGAAATGCAACTTTTTAGCTCACTTCACCAAAACCATTGCCCTGTCCCATGCATAGTTTTATATGGATGAAGAGCAGGGGGGACAACCCCATACTCGCTGCTTTGGACTTCCATGCTGGAGCTTCCCAGCATTTTCCCATCTCTCCTACCCAACCGAGGGCAGGTGCCCATGCCCTGATCCCCACCACAGCAGTGCTGAGCCCTGTTTTGGGTTGAAACATGGTTATTTTAAATGCAGAAGAGGCCAGGAATTTGTTAGTGGGAGGGAACAGGAAAACATTCCTGCTGTCTCGTGAACACAACTCCCACAAAGAAAGTTCCCTTCCGTGCCAAAAATAACCTTCCCCTTTGCCCCTTTTATTCTTGCATTTAAAAAGGAATTAAAAGCAAGCAATGATGCTGTCTTCTGAGATCCCCGCTCCTCCTTACTGAGTCACAAAACCTTTTTCCATGTCAAATATCCTGAGCTGGAATGGCTTTGGGGTTTCCCCAGAGATTTCTCCCTCGCTGCCTCCGTTTACACACTCCTTTCCACATCAGAGGATGGCAGGAATACCTATGGCAGCACTGATCGGAACTCACTACCAATAACTCAAGAAGCAATTACTAAATCTAGACTGGGGGCGGGGGGGCGGGGGGGGGGGAGGAGATATGATTAAAAGAAATTATTTGCAATCAAAATATATTTCAGCTTGGAAAAGCATTGATGCTTGCAGACAGGTGGCTGTGGCACTCGTGCGAATTTCGGAAACGCCTCTGCCCTTTTTTTCCCACTTTCCCAGCTTTAACAGCTGTGACCTCTCAGACCTCCCCATATCCTTCTGCAAATCCTCCTTCCAGACGAGCCCAGCAGGCAGTGCAGGCTGCAGATGCTGCGGTGCCCAGTCAGCACCTGGGGACGCACGGACGGACAGACAGGGAACAGGGAAGCTGCCAGGTGCAGATGGTCGGCTTCACCACAAGCCCCAACCAAGGGGCACCTGTGCCAAGAGCGGGCGCAAATCTGGCCTTGCACTGAGTCCTCACTCTGCTGCACACGGGGTGCCAGAATCTGGCCCTGGGGAGAGCCAAGGAGAGTATGCTCCTGCCTGGTAGCAGGCAAGAGGCTTTGCAAAGCCTCAGCTGTAACCCGCACTTCTTGCCTCACCTAGAAGCAAGACAGTAACCAAGGCAGAGGATAAATCCACAAATTACTTTCCTGACTTGATGTTACGGTAGCTAGGCAAGGTAAAAGAAGTTCATTTAGAAGTTCCTCATGGCAGTTAGAGACATCCAAAGCACTTCTTACAAGTCCTTGTGTTACTTCTGCTTGGTAAAGATCATCCAATATGAAAACCACACACATCCTAACAAAAAAACCCAAAGTTTGGAGGAAACACTGCGGCTTCATCCCAGAGCAACCTCCATCAGACAGAGATTTTGTGTGTAGAATGAGGAAACCACAGTGCTCTGCCAGGGGGAGATAACCAGGCAGGAATGGTATTACTCAGTACTAAATGAGCTAATTCTGATTATTTTGAAGGCAGCAGAAGGAAATAAATGCCCAGGTATTGAGAAAGCTGATTGAATAGGGTTTGGGTATACAGTAAGGTATGACTATAACATTATCTAGGTATTCGCCTCCATACCAAGTACAACACACACTTAAACTCAACTGGCAATACTCATTATCTCAGCCTAAGGGCAAAACACACCTGACCTACCCAGAGAGATGTACAAGCCTGCTGCCACTAGTACCACAGCATCTCCCTCCTCTGTTCCTTCTCCCCATTGCATTCCCAGCCCCTGGAGAATGGCTGCTGCTGCCCAGCGAAGCTCTTGGGAGTTCTTATTTATGAAGGGTCAGTCCTGCTCTTAAGCCAGCCCCACACCATCCTCCAAACTTGACTTTCATATCCTATTAAATCATCTTATCTCTTAGCTGTTGCGTCTAGGGACATGCAAACAGCCACGCTTTTAACAGACAGCTGATTAATGAAGCAAGATACCTGCTTGCTCTTTGCTTTCTGCAGCCTGATTGCTGACAACAAAGGGTCTGCTCAGAGCAGGAGCGGCACCCAAGATGCACACATCCCTCTGCATCCGTTAATCCAAGAGTTTCTTTCAGCCTTTTAAGAGGTTTGTTGTTGGTTTCGGTTTTTTTCTCAGGCCAGGAAGAAACAGATGGATCCATCCTTCAGCCTGAAAGAAGACTAAATGTTTACTTAGCCTGGAAAGAATTAATCAGTTGAAAATGATGCTCAAGCACTTGCCAAGTGACCCCTCTGCCCCCGCAAACTGGTTCACTCTTTCCCTGAGCCCCGAGACCTGCCCGGGCACAGCCCGACGTGAGCAGCCCAGATGCCAGCAGCAGTTGGACTCAGCTCAGTGCACCAGCTCACAGCGAGGTTTGAACAAAGGTATCACAATTTTACCATCACTGGGAGCTGATAAGAAGCAATTTGGGTCATTTATGCTGCATGGAGTTGCCATTCAGCCATGCTGCACTCCCCCCCTTCCTCCTTTTTTTTTTTGGGTTGTTTTTTGTTTGGTTTTTTTTTTTTTTTTTAATATCAACTTTCACACCGGAATCAGCACAGGAAAACTTCTCGGATCAAGCTGCTAAAAGGCTGGAGAAGTTACAGCCCTTGGTAGCAAAAGATATGTGGGGAAAAGGGTGGGAAAAGAGAAGCTCTGCCATTACTGATCTCTTAGTAGGGTAGAAATTTAGAAATTAAATACATCACTCACTGCAGCTGTCACTGTCAGGTGAAAAATCGGTGACTGTGTAAATACCCAGTGCTGGAAAAATATTCTCAAAGTGGGATGCAGTTAGGAGGGATTATTAGCCTTAGAAACACCACTTTCAAAGGTTCAAAACCATTTAAAAATGAGTTTTAAATATGGCATATGTGCAATTTGGAAAACCATATCCCCAAGCAGATTTCATCTGGCCAGACTACTCAGTTGCTGTGCTGAAGCCTGGGTTAGAAAGGGTGAATACTGTCATAAAAAATATACATTTTTGCTGCAGCCTGCATTAGAAAGGGTGAATACTATTATATAAAACACACATTTTTTGCTGAATCCCGTGTTAGAAAGGGGTGAATACTAACAGCTAAAATATGTGTATTTTTTTTTAAGCCACAGTTGGCATCTGGGGAATTTGGATGGACAAAAGGAACAGCAGTACCTGAAACCTTGTGATCCCACAAAATATTTTATCCTGGAGCATCTGGGCAGGAGCAAATAGATGCCCTGAGAGAGAGTAAGCAGCACTGAGAGAGGTTAAAGGGCTTTGGAGACCTGCTTCGATTCCCAGCATCACCACATTTGGTCCCTGCATGACCAAGATATGTCCCCAAGAGTGCACGAGGAGGGCATCAACCCTCTGCTTTCTTCCAGATGGCATCTGCACTGATTGCCTAGGATCCATCCTAGAACTTGCACATTAATCCACAAATCACATTATAACAACCATAATTAACATTCTTCTACTAAAGCTTTCCCTGTGCTTTTGTTGGAGTTAATGATTTGAATTCAAAGTGCTTTTTCCACCTCCACACTGCATTTCAAGGTCCTGAATGTGGACTCCCAAGTAAATAAAGAGCAAGGGCAAGCCCTGATCTACCAGTCATGTACGTGTCACCACATTTAGGGTATTTTGTATATAACCTATAGGAAGGGAGTGCTTGCTGTCTTCACCATGCAAAGACCACAACCACCCCAAAGCATCAAGAGCTGCTGGGCTGAGGCTCCAAGAGATGACATATAGACCTGACTGTGCAGAGGGGCAGCAAACCCTCTGCAAAACCATAGCATGGGGAGGACCATTTCAAATCTGGTGTCTCAGCACCTGAAGATGGGCTTCCAAACACTGGAGGTGACCTCTCTGATTGTCTGGGTACAAACTTTCATGTCTCCCACCTGAGTCCCTGCACCAGATGATCCAATCCCAACTCAAAACCGCTGATCTGCAGCTGAAAACTCCCAACTTTTAATCTGTATAAACCTCCTTGCTAAGGATGTTCTGCCTTTCTTTGATAGCTGCTGTACTCTGAAAGCAAGGAGAAGTGGTCACAAAAGAGGGGGGAAAAAATCCCGGCTAATGAATTACCACTCATCAGCAAATCCTCTACTAACCGACTGTGCGTGTGCTCTCTGTCTATTATGAACACTAAGTAAAACATATTAGCTTAATATGCCATGGGGTGGGAGCAGCCAGTCAGCAAGACACTGATGATGAGCAGTAGCTTGTTGAGAAGCGACACAACCACTTGCGAGCATGTCTGCACTGCAATGCCCTACATGCTGGATTTATTCCCTAAGGGAGCTTTCCACCTGGCTTGTCCAGCCCTGGGAGCTGATAACGCTCCCGCAGCACCATGATGCAACTGGAGATGGTGGGCCCAGTGTGAAAAGACCCAAGCCCCCAGTCACTTCTTTGCATCTCTCAAAATGAATGCTTCTTGCAGCCTTACTGATCTACAGTCTGTCTGTCTGTCTGTCTCTCTCCCTCTCAGCTTAGTTATCGTGTTAGTTTATTCTTTTCTATAGGAACCTTTGGTCAAATGAGCATCGTGGGTGTAATATAGCTCTCTGTATTTGTGCAGAACTATGCCAGGCTTGCAAGTCTGCTCAGCTCACTAGGAATTATAGCAGCCCTCCAGTAAAGGGGGCTATGAGAAAGCTGGAGAGGGGCTTTTTACAAGAGCCTGTAGTGATAGGACAAGGGAAAGTGGCTTTAAACTGAAACAGAACAGATTTAAATTAGATATTAGGAAGAAATTCTTTACTGGGAGGGTGGTGAGACACTGGACCAGGCTGCCCAGAGAAGTTGTGATGCCTTGTCCCTGGAAGTGTTGAAGGCCTGGCTGGACAGGGCTTTGAGCAACCTGGTCTAGCGGGAGATGGCCCTGCCCATGGCAGGGGGGTTGGACTAGATGATCTTTAAAGGTCGCTTCCAACCCAAACTGTTCTATGATTCTATAAATTGGCATTTGAACAAACATTGAGAGTTGAAACCACTTGGCCCAGGGAGCCTCCTCTCTACCCTAAAGCAGGACACAGCATGAAGGATTCATTCCCACAGGGAGATAGAAGGAAGGTGGCAGGCTGGAAACAGGAAGAGGCTGCATCAACCAAGCATTTGCAAACTCCATCACAGATCCAAAATCTTGCCCCAGGCTGGTGCCCACACTGTTGACCCACACCAGCCATGTCGCCATGTCTCTTCTAGTAAGTAGTTTGGACCCTTCAGAGTAGATCTGTAGAGGCAACCTGGTGCTCCACACTACAAACTACTTTCATTTCAGCAAAACACGTCCTTTGTTTTGCTGCTGCCTGGCTTTGATGACCCAGTGCCCACCAGCAGTTAGAGAACATCTTCAGGACTGATTTTATCTACAAGGGGTTGAGTCTGAGCCTCCAAGACTGGTCTGTGAAGCCACCTGAAGCCCAGCAACTGGAGGTGTCCCACTCAGGAGACCAACTTCAAAATGTTGCCCTGACGCAGATGAAAATTCTGCTGAGGATGCAGCTGATGCCTACCACAAGGGACAGTACGATGCTCTTCTACAGTGGTTTTAAACCATCACACTTTGTTTGGGGGAGGCAGGGGAAGAGAAGGAAGATCCCCCATTTATACATTATCCATGTTATGGACTGGTTGGCTTCCCACTCATTTCCATCCATCATGGGCATCTCAGGCCAAAAGGGTGCAGTGAGTTCAACATCTCACACGGCAGAAAGCCAGTGCCAGGCTGGGAGTTCACCAGGAGGATGGCTCTCAGTGGATGCTGGTACGGAACCTGGTGGTGGAAACCACTGCTTACATATCTTTAATTTATGGGAGACACCTGCATTTGGCTGGGGGTAAGTATTACAAAAGTAAAACTATGTCCCGATGATGCTAAATGAGAAGATACCACTTTTATCCTCAACTACACTCACCACTTCCATGTCTGCAGAATCCCTCTATGACCAAATCCCAGCTTTCTGCATTTCTTCTCCTAAATCCAGAGCACAAGATGTTTTCTGGGCTACGGATCTAAAGCAACATTTCAAAAGCCAAATAAGAAGCCAGACCATCCCAAGGTGCCTTATGGCCACATGAAAAAAATGTTATTTTCCATACCTCTGCAGGAAATGAAAAGCACTTCCCTCAAATAATGTAAAGCAAAGGCTATAGCTATACCCCACTAATTCAGAAAGGGAGGGGAAAAATGCAGAAATTGCCCATTTTTTCAGCCCAACTAGTTAAGCATCTCCTTTATCTGCTCACAACCAACACAGCTCCAAGCAGGTGATGAAGCTGAAAGATCTCCCAGCAAGAAAAGATCCAGGTTTGGGAAATGGTGGGCCCCCCAAAGAAGGATGCTCCAGGCTCCAGGGAAGGGCTGATCCAAGATCAACACAACACCCTGTCAAGTAAATAACCCATCATTGCCTCCCCAGGTTCGAATGTGACAGTTTTATTTTTAATAGAATCCATTCAAAACTCAACTACTCCATTAACCAAAATTAAAAAAAGAAAATCCCATTATTCTTAAGTATGTTCATATGCATTTAAAGCTGGTAGTTAACCTCTGAGTCCCGTTTTTATTTTGTTTTCATTAGTTCCTCCAAAGTAGAGCTCAATTACTGCGGCTGACCCTTTGAGGAGGAATCCGGAGCGCTCCCTCCAAAGCCAGCAGCCTTGAATTCATGCAAAAGCAGCACAAAATACAACTTCATGGAACAAGGTTGCCCCGACACAGGCCAGAACTGGGGGGACTGGGAGGATGGAGGGGACAGCCCAGGCAGGGTGCAGGCTGGTGCAGCCCCCATCTCCCACTGCAAAGCTGCCCAGCTGCAATGTGCTGCTCAGCCAGTCAGCTGGGAAAGCACCCAGCCATCAGCTCTGTCTGGGGGGAATGCACTAGGAGAAATAATAATAATAATTAAAAAAAATTAAAAAGAAGGAAAAAAGGGGGGGGAAAGGAAAAAGGAAAAAAGACTAGAGAAAGGGGAAAGAGAGGGGAAAGAGGAGGAAAGAAGGCAAAGAGGGGGAAAGAAGAAATAGAAAAAAGAATACAAAGGGGAAAAAAAAGAAAGAACACTGACTGTTGTAAAGTGTCTGTCTTTCTGCAAGGGGGGAGCGCTGAGCATATGAAAGATTAATCCCGAGCTTTGCCCAAAAGAGGCGACATTGTTTTTTAAAGCCTCTAAACTAGTTCCTAACAGAAACTGGATTATGCTAGGCCAGATGTCAGGGCTTCTCAGAAACAATACAGGGTTGTGTATCTCATACCATCCTCATTAAAAAGATTAAAAGTACTTCCTATAGAAAGAAAAAAAAATATGTATTTTCAAATGGGAGCCACAGTTTCCTCCTGCCTATAATGTCTCCAATCCCAGCAGATGAATTTCACTTTAATGAGATGTCATTTTGGAGAATGGTTTAACATCCCTTCAAAAAAAATCTTAGCCCTAAACCTCGTAAAACCACGTCGAGATTATTAAAAGAAAATTTACCACACAGACAAAATAAAATAAAACAAAATAGAACCCGCCAATTTGCAGAATCCATGACACGGCCGTTTTTAAATGTGATGGAAAAGGCTTTCCAAGTTATCTGCTTAAACACAGGCTTTCTGTTTACTTCTCACTTTCATGTCAAATGAATTTGGGAAGAAAAAAATTGACAGGAACTTTAAGGACATTAGTCACATTTCGACTCCTTTTTCAGATTAACGCATCAAAAGCTGGGGAGGCTGAGGGGTATTTTATCATCTTGATAAAATAAAATTAACTCCTGGTACCCCAACCTCTGCCCACAGGGTTATGATGCTCATGATCCTTCACCTACGTGCTGGGAGATCCAGTAGCATTTGGCACCAGGAGCAGAGGAAGCACAACCCCACCAGAGCATCATCTGAACAAGATAAAGAACTCATAAACCCCCCAAAAAACTGGAGATTGCAGTCTGGTCTTTGTAGGCTCCCCTGAGCTTGAAGAGCAGCTTCTCAACAACAGCATCAGTCCAGTTTGTGCTCCAAACTGGTATACAGGAGGTTGGGATCCCACCTCTTGGACCCCTTCTCCCCACTAAAGTTAAGGTATCAACCAGAAAAAAAAAAAAAAAAAATGGACTGAGGGGAGAAGACAGCCTTTGCTGAGATCTTTAAAAGAAACACCATCCCTGTCTACTCACAATATATGATAACTTCGATTAAAGCTTCCCCCCATCTGAGCACTCAGCAATTATCAACAGTC
The DNA here is from genome assembly GCA_035590215.1 of Microhierax caerulescens. Classification (NCBI taxonomy): domain Eukaryota; kingdom Metazoa; phylum Chordata; class Aves; order Falconiformes; family Falconidae; genus Microhierax; species Microhierax caerulescens. The sequence continues at coordinate 11,873,451 of JAVJGJ010000037.1, forward strand.
GAAGCCCACATTAACAGTTTTCTGTCTTCCCTGCAACTTTCAAGATGATGCCCCAGCACCGAAGAAATACGGATTTGCTCCATCCATCATCATAATGGTCCTGAACCCCACCCTCAGCTCTCAACCCCAACCACTGACCCCCAGGATCAGGAACATGCCGTGATTTAACCTATCTTCCTTTTGAAGAGCTGCAGAAACATCTCTAGACCCTGCATAATCTTGAAGGTGCAGAGAGAGCAGCATCTTCGCCCTCCAAAATTGTTTGATGCCTTCTCCTGGAGGTGTGTTGAGTAAATACATGACAGCAGTGTCTGCTTAGCAACATGGAGAAATAATCAGGTGTTATTTATTTGCCTTTGGCTCCTTCACCTTGAGATTGTTGAGACAGCGGTTAAAGATGGAGAGAGAAGGATCCTGTAAGCACAGAGCACACCATGGGCAGAGCTGGCACTGAAAACAACTTTGCCAACCTGCTTCTAACTAATTCCACCACCCGTCGCTAAACCGATGCAAATTTTGATCTCCATCCAATAGTATGCCACTGCTGGATTTTGTATTTTCACAGCTATATCAGGATTTTTTTTAAAAAAAAAAAAAGTCCTCTCCAGACCAAACTAATGGTGCATGGACTAAGCTGGTTTACACAGGCACCAATTCCAGATGGTTTTGGAGAAGAGGTATGAATACCTCACACAGGAAGCTGCAGAATGACAGGGAGATGCCTCTTACAAATGTACATATTTAATGTAATTCTAAGTAGATACTGCTGTCCATAAAATCCTGCAAACTAAACACCTTGCAGTGGTGGCTTATCAAGGTGGCTCTCACATGGGATGCTTCAGCATTGTCCTTCTAATGGTTGCTGGGTCTTGTTTAGGGGAATTAGGACATTTGCTGCCATCCCCACATCCCTTTTCAGAAGAAGCTGTCAGCAAATAGGTAATTCATGAGATCGTCATCCCAACGGCCTCCAAAGCACAGCAGACACAATGACTGGGGCTGCCCTTTCCCCTGCTCTCTCCAATTCTTGGCCAATAGTTAATTTTAAAAAGGAATCTTCATTTTCTCCCAAAAGCTGGGGGTTCTAAGCAGAAGGACATTCTTCATCATTTGAGCCTTCTGAAATATGCCCCGCAGTGTTTCACCCTGTACAGCAGTATCTTCCACAAGTGCTAGAAAGAATTCCCCAGAAAGCTCCGAGCCATAGTGGTGATCATAACTCCATGCCAGCAAAGCAAACGAAGCAGAAAAGGGATTTCCCCTAACACTGGCTGGTGAGATGAGGACGAAACCATGCCCAACCAGACCTGAATCAACTCCCCAAGGGGCCGCCACTCTGACTCTTTAATTGCCAGCATGGGCAAAGCTACTCAATGTTGGGTTGTAGGACAAGCAACACACGCCAATGGATCTCAAACATTTCTCAACAGTTTCCAAAGATGTCACAAAAGCTGGAAGAACCCATCCCATTTCCAGAATGGATAGACTTCCTGGGGAACCTTAAGGGTGCAACCAAAAAGCTCAGAAACAATTGAATTACTGCGGCTTAACATGTTACTGCCCATCAGCTTGGATTACGGTAAACGATTCTGTGCAGACTGGAACACTCGGGTTCAAAGTGTTGTGCCATGGTGGCTCGGACATTTTGCATCACCTTGATCTGCAATGCAATGGGAGGCACGCAGAGAGGAGGAGACAGCTTCCCCGGAAAGTCAGAAGGATATGGTCTCCCCCACAGAAAAAGAGAGGATATCTTGAGTTTTCACATTCATGGCAAGGCAACCGTAGAGTTCTGCGTTCTGCAGAAATTAGACATAGCAACAGATCTGGGAAAGCCATGCAGGCATGCACCCACTGCAGTGCACATGCCTCTATCTTGCACCTCAGGGCTTTATTCCAGCTGTGTGTCCCTTCCCTAAGGGTTTAGGCAGAAAGAGTTAACTTACATGCTGACAGCAAACCAAAGACCGGCACTGTGGCTCCACTTGCCCCAGTCAGACACGGAAAACACTCCACCGCAGAGGGAGAAGGCAAGCACCAATCCTGATCACATGATATCATTGTTTCAAGTAATGAAACTACTATTTCACTTCTGCCAGGAAACATGTAACAGGACTCAAGACATGACAGCAGAATGGGACCACAGAGCAAGGGAAGTCTGAAGGGCTTCCTGGGGAGGGGATGGCAGGGGCTGCACGAAATTAGCTCAGCACCTCAGCGTGGGATTTAGGGGAAAAGCTGATGATGACGTTGCACAAGAGAGGAGACCAAGCATCAGGACAGCCCTGGAAACTGGTGGCCTCCACACACCCTCAGCAGATATCTTTGCTGGTCTGCAGAAGCTAGAGAGACAGCAACAGATGGCCCCATCATCGGAAGTGTTCAAGGCCAGGCTGGATGGGGCTTTGAACAACCTGATCTAGTGAACGATGTCCCTGCCCACGGCACAGGGGTTGGACTAGGTGCTTGTCAAAGGTCCCTTCCAACCCAAACCGTTTTATGATTCTGTGAACTGGTTGATGAGTTGGGTTGACTGGCTGGAAACGGATCTCTGAAAACCACTGGTAAGAGAGCAAAAAGAAATCAGAAACCAACTCATCTACTGTGAAGAAAAGGAAGAGATGAGACAGGGAGGTCGGTGTGTCCACGCCACCTAGCGCACAGTATCTCAACCTCCTGAAAAGACTATGACTGGCAAAGATGGTGGTTTCTCCTCCTCTTGGGCCCTCAACCATATGTCCCTTAGCCCTGGTGAAGTGGCACATGCACCCAGCACTGTGGCTGAGCACCAGTCCGTTACACAACCTGCATCACCCACTTTACCTTTTAGCGCAAAAGCCTAAAGGCTTTGCAGGGGAATGGGTGGTGAGGACCCAAGTCAAGCCCAGAAAGCTCTCACTTCCATCTTAGTCCACCCAATATGCTCCAGGCCAAGGAACAGAAAGAAAAGAAGAAAACAAAACTAAGCCACACAAGTGTATCCTTTGCTGACAAGTGTTTTCTACTGAACAGGCATTTCTCTGACAAATGTTATACTATCTTGTTCTTTACTTATTTATAGTGCTGGAGGGGTAGAACTGTCCCTCAAGAGGTGCTGCTAAGTTTTCTGAAGGAAATATCTGAGCTTCTCCATCAGTGCCAGACTATTATTTGTAGACAGATTACTTTTCTTTTAAGCACATGCATCAGTATTTTAGACAAAAACTCTTCAAAGTGGGTCAGTGTTCAACTCACTCATCAGGGGGTCTATAAACACAACATCAGCCACTACGCACAAGTGTCTCTGCTTCCAAAAATGTGTCTTAAAGTGGCTCTGTCTCTCCATGAGAGGGTGAGCTGTGTCTCCTGCAGACGTTGGTGCATCCTCCTTCTTCAAGCCAATGCTCTTGGCTCCATGGTTCCTGGCTGAGCCTATCACAGGCACGTCATTCCCTGTACAGGGACATGGATATTTTCCACTGCTGCCTCGGAATGGATGCTCAATGACATTTGGGTTTGCCTCACTTATCCTGCTCTGCTTGCAAGAAGACTGTCCCTTCGGTGAAGGATGTGGATTTGCAAGCAGGGGTTATCTGCAATGGCCAGGAGCATCCTCCTGCTGTTATCCTCATCTGCTCCTTCCAGCCAAGGTGTGTTGGGGTGGAGGATGCTAGCCACAACAGTGGATGCCCTACTTACCTTTCTAGCAGTTTCCATAATCTTACAGCACCCCCAACACCAGAAGGCTTCTGCTGACTCTGGACAAGGTCTGTGAAAACTGGACATCCTGGTTTACTGGTGGCTGCATCTGCTGATACCACGTGAACCACGGACAGATGCTGAAAGCAGGAGCAGCATCGTTGCTGTTGCTCAACATGTCACTTCATCTGTCTCAACTCCTCCACAGCAACTCACTCAGCCCTCTCCTGGTGGTGAGAGGCTGCAGGAGGAGAGGGCATCCCCCCACAATTTCTAAGCAATGACCAACCACAATGTCAATAGGAGCAAATGAATTTAAGACAAGCAAATCACAGCTTTTCTGAGCTGCACTCCTGCAAAGCAGAGAGAGATAAGGGGGAGGAGTGAAAAGGAGAATCAATAAATCTTAACCTCATTCACAATGATCTGGAGCTCTTATTAAGTAAATTAATTTAAGTTAATTTAACTCGATCATGACTCCTGATAACAGTGATTTAGTGAGGGGGAAATTGCATTAGGAAAGGCCACACTTGCTAGATAGAAGAACGGAAGAAAATTAGATCCACTTAGCAATGTGAATTAATATGGAAATAGCAGGTGTAAATTTAACCTTATCAAGAGAGTGAAAATTATCTTCATAAATTTGGAGAAATAGCCCCCAAGTTGCTTATAAATCTGTTTAAAACAAAAATATTACAAAAAGTGTAGTAAAATTAATTTAAAATATACTCCCATCTATTGCCTCTAAGAAAAGTCAGCAGCAGGGCTAAGTTTAATGCAACCTAGCAATAAGGGGAGGACGCAACTCATTATGGAGGGATTAGCACTGGGTACGTCCAGATCTGCAGCGACTCTCCCCGTCACTCATTTCCCAAAGGCACAACCCTCTCCATCTAAGTCTGCGGATTTGGGGGAGTTTCTCAGCAGCAAGGACAACATCCTGGATACCCCAGCAAGGGTTTTTGCTGCAAACTACAGCACAGATATCCAAAAAGAGAAAGGAGAATCTCATAAACATCTTTAACGACAGCAAGTTCACAAGACAGAGAAGAACACAAGTCCTGTCAGAAGTTTATTATGGCACCACATTGAATCTGAAAAGACCGGTAACTGTGTAAAACACTTGAACATCACTTTTGGACTCCTCAAAACCTGGATTTCATAGTAGGAATTTCTCCTTAGCATCAGCTAGAAAACAGTTTGGGAGCAGCATTTGACTGCAGCACCATCAGCCTTTTAACATCACATTTCTGGCTTAAGGTGAAAAGGGTAATAAAAATAAATAAAAAAAAATAAAAGGAAACAAAAATAAAATAAAATAAAATATTGACCATTCACCATGATGAACACCAAAAGAGAAATATGAGGAGGTGACTAAACCAGTGCTCCAAGCATGCACAGTGTGCTCCACTGCCACCAAAGCTACCCATTTTTTGGCAAAAGCAAAGCACCAGAAAGCAGCTCCCAGCTCGTTGCTTGTTACAGGTCCAACAGGATGCTATGAACGATGGAGCAAAAACACTTCTAAAAACTAGAGGAGAAGCATTTGCCACATGCTTCCTCCAGACAGTCCAAATGACTGATCACACACAAAGAAGGTAACAGGGAGACTGAGTAAGAGATTTATTGCTTCTTTAAAATACAATTGTTTTAAATTGCTGATGGCATTTTGTCAAGATTTTTCTGAAACACCTGTAAGATCTAAACTACATCATTTAATAAAGTCAGAGATTAATACAGATAAAATTATTCTAAAAGTGGGAGCTCTCAGCCAATCATGGCAGCACGAACAGGTTGCTCCTCTGCAGAGTCAGTGCTCAGCTGAGAAAGACCCACCACCCGGCAGCTGGAGAATCCTGCTCTCACCCTGCCCAAATCCCCTGCCTGAAGCTCCTGCCCTCCACAGTTCTCACCGTGGACCCTCCATCCATCAACCATCCAAATCATAGAACCATAGAATGGTTTGGGTTGGAAGGGATGTTTTAAGGTCATCTAGTTCCAACCTCCCTGCCATGGGCAGGGACAGCTTCCACTAGACCATGTTGCTCAAAGCCCCGTCCAGCCTGGCCTTGAACACTCCCAGGGATGGGGCATCCACAGCTGCTCTGGGCAACCTGCTTCAGTGTCTCACCACCCTCACTGTAAAGAATTTCTTCCCAATACCTGATCTAAATCTCCCCTCTTTCAGCTTAAACCATTACCCCTTGTCCTATGACTACAGGCCCTTGTAAAAAGTCCCTCTCCAGCTTTCTTGGCGGCCCCCTTTAGGTACTGGCAGGCTGCTCTAAGGTCTCCCTGGAGCCTTCTCTTCTCCAGGCTGAACAACCCCAACTCTCTCAGCCTGTCCTCATAGGAGAGATGCTCCAGCCCTGGATCTGGAGTAACAAGCTGTGAGGGAAGAACCTGAGCCAAACAGTCAGAACACAAGCCATTTTCTATTAGCTAAGGATGAACTCCTTAGAAACACAGAATGGTTTGGGTTTGAAGGGACCTTTAAAGGTCATCTAGTCCATCCCCAACATTTTCATGTAGATCAGGTTGCTCAGAGCCCTGCTGTACCTGGCCTTGAATGTTTCCAGGGATGGGACATCTACCACCTTTCTACACAACCACATTAGTCATCTATTATGGCATTGTAGACATGCACCTGCACATCATCAAGGGGCACCAGATTAAATTTAATATGGCTATGAGAAGCCCATCTCTCCCTCCCTTACAACCAATGCCTGAAAGATTTTCACAAATCAGGTTCGTACATCAATGGGATAATAGTTTTGGGCAATATCATGTCACAGTATGACATCATGATACTTGTTATAAAGAGCATCAAGTGGCAAAACCGTCATCACGTTTCACCCACTGGGAACGCCATTGCAGAACCAAATCCACCAATAGACAGTAGGTACAAGATGCAAATACCCATCCCAGGAATAAAACTGGGATGATTACAGAGCAGGGCGAGCCTTGCCTGGCTCACATTTTCTCTCTCAAGGTCCCAGTTGAGGCACATTAATATCGTAGGGACACTAAAGCCGTAGCTTTGCACAGATTCGTTGCAGAACATTTCACCATCACAAAAACGAGAAACAAAAGTCAATCTTCTCTCCGATAAATGGGCAGGACTTGCAGCGAGGGCAGTGACAGAGAAAGAAGGGTCATTTGAACAGGACTGCCTATAGCAAGAACAGAAAGCAGCAGCTGTTTCCACCTAAATAAAAGGAGGGAGATTTGCTCAAAATGGTTGGTTCAGAGCCAAAACAGCAGCAAACTGAGCTGCGAACAGGAAAGGGCAAGAAGCATGTCAGTGTGGGTGTAAATGCATTCATTAGGGGCAATTTGTAGCTACAGGAGTGACCAGAACCAGAGTCAGCATTACACCAACACTACAGGAGGAAACGAGATTAAAAGCCACGAGAAACAAATCATCATTTGCACACAAAATACCTGGTGCTGTAATTACCAGCAGCAAATTATGAACCTCTGAGAAGCAATACAATTTTTTACCATAGCATACTTGTACATTCACAATGCAAAAGAGAACTTTGAGAAATTAATAATATTTTAAAGAAACTGCTTTTGGGGCCAAAGAAGAATCACAACAACTACTTATTTGATGGTCTGGCTTTCTATTGTAGCCTGAGAGCAGTGAGCAAGCAATAACTCTCACCAGCAGGTAAGATGCTGCCTTGATTCAGCAAAAGTGTAGGATGAGGGAGCAAAAAAAAGAATATGTGGTTTGTTTGTGGTAAGGGAAATGCCAGAAGCTGGCCCCAAGGACGTACAAATGGAGGTGGCACCTACAAGTAGAGCAGTAACTGGAGAAGGCAAACCAGCCACCTTTGGGGTAAAGTAAATGGAGGCATGTGGATCTCAGGACTGGATAAAAAGGCATGATCATGTGGGAAAACATCAAAGGCAAAAGTAGCACGTGTAGAAAAAGTAGGAGGCAGCGCAGGCAAGATTGACTGTGAAAAATCTGGGTGGAAATCAGCCATTAGCCCAAAAGGATCCCACAGTTTCCATACAAGGACTTTGAAACTAGGGCCAGCATACTACACAAGATGAGGAGTTTCTCAACCAAGAGCTTGAAAAAACCAAGACAAAATAACAGACCTAATTTTATATTTGAAAGAATAGTTTGAAAGTAAACACTTTTTCTAAAATCTCCCTGTTTACCTGGTACTCTGGCACATCACCCTGAAGTCTTCCAAAACCAACCCTCCCTTCAGATACTAGTATTTGTGAAACTCAAAGTCAAATTCAGTTCTTATAGAGAAAAATCACGCAAAGTGAAGCCTTAAAAACAATCACCACCATTTCCACAGCTGTCTCTCCACAGCACCCACCATAAATGCCACCAACCCTTGGGGTGTTGCTGGGGGAAATAACTTTTGGAAGAAACCACCTACAGAAGGGCATTGATGATGGCCCACGTCGCTGCTCTGTGAGAGGGGTCGATGGTGGGGGACAGCCCGCAGCTCCTCAGGTTCATTACACTGGAATGAATAATAAAATAAACAAGCCCACAGCAGAGAAGAGCTGGCTCTCTTTGCCCAAAATATTGCCTGTGACAGTGGCAAACCAGCATTTCAGGGGGAGAAGAAGTCATTCTCAACCTAAGAATAGCCAGAATCTGTGTTATAACCAAAACCATCAGTTCTAATAGTGCCTTTTGTAGAGCATCAATTACCATAAGGACTTTTTTGCTTACACACAAGTTCCAGGCTTTGTCTTGGACTCTGAGATGTTCTCTGGTAACATCTCCACCAGCTAACAAGGCTGCACTTTGCTTGTAGCTGAAATATGAATGTCAGCGTAACTGATTTCAGAAAACTCAGGCTCAAGGGTACGGCACCATCCTTCAGTGACACCCTTCTTCACATGGGTGCTGGCACACCAAATTACTTGCTACAGGGATGGGCTGATGCTCCACCCACCCAGATAACCCGGGAAGAAGCAAGTTTGTGCCTGCACCTACCTCCTGGTGTAGGTTTGGAGCACCTGCCTCCAACATACTTTCAATAAGCTCCTCTGTAGCACCAACGTACACATCAATATTATAAAGCAGAGGGAAGGTCTGGATTCATTAGCAGGTCTGTTCATCCTTATTTAACAGGCCACGTCTATCTCCAAAAGAAGCAGCAACTTCATTTAGGTCTGATGTAAAAAGCTCTGTGTGGTTTTTCATCTTCCTTACAGGTTATTTAACAGCTTCATGGAAACAATTAATTAAAACAGGGAATAAATACGAAGCCACAGACTTCGGTAAGCTGTTGGCCACCAACTCAGGCTAACGTGATTAGTAATACAATTTTACACTTTAAGTCAATAAACCCTGTGTAGAAGCAGCTAAACAAATAGAGAAATTAAGCAACGAACATGCAATAGTTGTAACGCAGAGCCAGTGTGGGAACTCCCTCAGCTCCTGCATCCCAACCAGCTGCATGGAAGGAATGGAAGAATTACCTGGATGTCACAGGGCGCCTCGTCTTCCAGTTGGGAGCAGTGCTGCCAAAGGTTGATAAGGCTGGTGACACCACGTTCTTCTTCACTATCCTGTAGCGTGTCTTTATTACCTTGTTAGCAGGGGGGCTCCTTAAGAAGTGCAAATTAGCTCCTATGAGAAAACAAATGGAAAAAAGGGGTTGAAATTTGGGTGTGCATGGGACAGGAAGGACCTCATCAATTTAGGTCATACACCCAATTCTTTAGCACCCACAAAAAGACCCGTGGGGCACTTTAGGCATGGGACCACCATGGATGATGGTAGCAGAAAGGCTCTGATGGGCTTGGGGGCATTTGTTTTCTA
>JAVJGJ010000037.1:11884850-11899545 GCA_035590215.1 Microhierax caerulescens
AAGCCCTCTGCTGCGGAGAAAGGCTGGGAGAGCTGGGGGGGCTCAGCCCGGAGCAGAGGGGGCTGCGGGGAGACCTCCTTATAGCCTTTCAGTATAGAAAAGGGGCTTATAGGAAAGACGGAGAGAGACTTTTTATCAAGACCTGTAGTGACAGGACAAGGGGCAACAGTTTTAAACTGAAAGAGGGTAGATTTAGATTGGACATAAGGAAGAACATATTTTAACTGAGGGTGGTGAGACACTGAACCATGTTGCCCAGAGCAGCTGTGGGTGCCCCATCCCTGGGAGCTCAAGGCCAGGCTGGACGGGGCTTTGAGGGTCCTGATGTAGCAGAAGATGTAGAAGCTTTGAGCAACCCGATCTAGTGGAAGCCCATAACAGGGGAGCTGGACTAGATGACTTTTAAAGGTCCCTTCCAACCCAAACCTTTGATGATTTGATGACCAGAGCAATTGCAGATACTTACTGATTTAGAGGTGAGGCAAGAAGAGAGAGAGGGAAGAAGACTGAAAACAGGTTTTTGTCGCCATTTCCCTATCCTGGGACTTTTTATATCAGACCAAATTCCTCAGGGAAGTGACTGCACCGTTCCAGGGGGTATTAAAGCCCTTTGCAAGGTTTAAGCTCTAATTACAATTATAATTGCTCACAAGCATCGGCAAAATTGAAGCATTTTGCTTCAGAGAACTGTATTTAGGATTGCAGAGTGGGAACAACAACAGGACAGACATGCAAACCCCTGCATGGTCCAACGCTGCGCACACACGATGAAATCCCAGCTACGGTGAGGGCTGGCGCCTGTGAGACCCTTTTGTCACCCAGGAGGCATGGACATACCCAGCTTCTCATGGAAATAGCATCAACCATACACCCAAAGCAGCTCTTTTGCACTGGGGAAGGTATGAGAGCCACAACCACGCATCCTCCCCAGACAGCAACAGCACAAGTTGACCCTTCCCCTCTGCTGCTCCAGCCTTACAAAATTATTAAGCTGGGAATTTGTTGAATACATTATTAACTTCTCCCTCCCCTCATCCTCCCCCCACAAGCTCTAGCTGCCACTAATCAACCCAGAACCTCATCAAACTCCTGCCTGACATCATCCCCTGCCTCAAGCTTGTACAAGAAATAGAGGTCCCAAATTGTTGTGGTTTGCAGGCGTCCCCCCTCCTCCTTGTACAAATGGGCTGGCACCTGGTAAACTCTATTCCCCGGCAGTAATTGGATGGTGTATTCATGCCGAAGCTGCTCTTCTGAAAGTGCCTGTGTGCACGGCTCCAGCATTAACCACCTCCTCAAAGAGACTCTCCGAAGAGCTCAGTTTTCTATTATTACTTGCTAGCTGAGGGGTTTTGTGTAGATAATCATGTTATTTAGACAGGATGTTGGTTTAATTCCCTTCATTACAGGCTCCCAGGGTTGTAATTTTTTTTCCTCCGCATGATGTATTCCCCGTGGCACATTTCACTCAAATCAAACACTTTACGCTTTTATTACAAACAATACCCCAGCGTCCCCTGTTATCAGCCCAGCACACACACGCACACTCCTCGCAGAGATCCAGAGGTCAGTTCTAATGACTAATCGATCTCATTAGCTTTCCTAATTAAAAACTTTACTACCGCAATGGAAGACAAACTACAAAAAAACTGCTTGCATCATATTTGAATGGGATATGAGCATCATTTATCAGCCAGGGCTCACAGCCTGCGTCCATTGCAATGGGCCATGTGCTGCTGAGGTTAGTGCTTTATTTGGAGCCATGCATTTCCCCCGGGCATCGCTCACACCTACTGTGCCGGCAGAAAAAAATCCTGGTGCAAACTCAAATGCTGACCTTGAGACTGGCAAATTGCTGCCAAAACCCTCTTACCACAGTGCTTCAAGCAGATGGGATCCAGGACCCACCAGTGCATGCATCCTTTAGGGAAGGGGTTGAATGCAACATGGTTAGGAGGATCCTTAAATTTTGCTGTCAGAGGTACCAGGAATCAAACCCCTGGGGAAGCTGAAACACAGGGCAAAAATAGGGCTGGCTCCTGGGATGTCTGCAGGGAAGTTGGAAATAACACAAAGCCGGACTTGCTTTCTAGCATCCTTAAAACATATAAGCACCTTGAAGTTTTATATTCCTCAAGCATTCCAAATAGTCTCTGACCTGTATTCTGTGTCTCCTCAAAATGAATGAAGTTTTAACATTTAAAAGTTATGGCTTTTTTCCAACCTCAATACAAGGTACAGAATTAAGATCACTTGCAAGGAAGTTTCAACAAAAAAAGTAAAACCTTTTTGTAAAAACAGGTATTTACTCCCTTGGCAAGAAAAATGGGGAGGACGAACACTGACCTGCTGTTACTCACTCCAAATCCTTCATCCTTAAAAGCTCTCATTAAATCAGAATCCTCCACTTCTGCCAAAAAAATTAGCAGACAGGAAGCAGATATTAGCTAACTTTGCCCGCTTCTCAATCAAACAGACTCAACAGTCTCAGTCCTGCAATCACACAGGGCTGGCATGCAGAAGTGGGGAACACTGCACCCTGAGCCATTTATTTCTGCGTGACTGTGCCGTTACAGCAGCTCTCCAGGGATGGGCCAGCATCGTCAGCCAACCAAGCCCTAACGAGCAAGCGTGCAAGTCCATGCATCAAGAGGAAAATGCTGCTGCTCAGAGTGGATTAGGGAAACTGCAAAGTAAATCTTGTTCACCTGTTGCTGAGAAAAAGAAAGTTAAATAAGCAAGGGTAAAATCAAGAGTGCAGACTCCCAAATTCACAAGATTATTGCTACGTTTAGAAAAGGATATGGGATAGAAAAAGCCTCCCATAAGGGCACGGGAATAGCACAGAAATGGGAAAAAAACCCGCTGAAGTAACTGGGCTATGACATGACCTGAGTTCTACCAGGTCCCTACCCTGCATCATTGGCTACCTTGAACCTCATAGTGCATGAATCTCTGCTGGGGCACCGGCAGCTCAATGCCAAGCTGCTGCTGCTGCCACTGTTAAACCCCAATTTGAGGCGAGCCGGGGAAGTGGTGAGTGACAAGTACATTGATCTTCTAGCACTTGGAAATGAGACAAGATTGGGAACGAATGCAAATTGGGGAGCAGAAGCTATGCCTTTGATACGATGCCAGTATTGTCCCCAGCTCCAGAGGAAACCTCAGGGATGCAAAGCTATGCAGTAGGGCCACCCTAAGGGACCCTTTTAATTCAGTAACGATGAGTCCACTAAGAAAGAAAGCAAAGCAGAAGCCAAAAACCTCTGATAAAACTGAACTGCTTTTTCAAAGAAAGCCATTGGGAAGAAAAATAAAGGGCTAAGGACTATTAGTACATGTGCAAAGGATGCCACCAGCATGCCATAACTCCTGATACAGGCTCTGATGCTAGCAGAGATTTTAAAAGCATGCAGTCAAAACCACAAGCTGCTCCAAGAAGAACTGAAAATCTCTGCCAAAGGGTATTCTGAAAGCAAACACCTTCTAACATGAAGAAGAATCCCACAAGTACCCTCGCCACGAGATTTGCTCAAGGCCTGGAAGTAAAGATTCAGCAAAAACCACGATTATCTCTTCCTCAACTCCCAGAACAAAGTTGTTGCTCACCTGCTACTCAAAGCAAACCCATGCTGCAGCAGCAGACGTTTGCGCCAGCAGGAAAATCACCCACATGCAGTGATGCTCTGGGATGGCATGGGACCAAACCTCTCTCCTTTCCATGAGGAAAGCCATCTCTGATCCAATACCACTTGGCTACTAGCTTACCTTGCTCTTCTGGCATGCCCGGAGATGAGGAGCATCCCTGTTTGTGAGCACACCTGCGAAATAGGTTGGGAAGCTGCCCTGTACCATGCAGCATTAACCAAAACGTTAACAAGCAGTGTGGAAGCAGAAGATTAAGCAGAATGTTGCAGGGCTGGGCAGCAGCAGGAGCACATGGAGGTTGGGGTGGCCAGCCTCAAGGCATGGAGCGAGCCCCTTGCATCTCCTTTTTGGAAAGCCCCAGCAAGACCATGTCCTAATTTGATATCCTTCTATGATAAGGTCACCTGCTTCACAGATGATGTTAAACTGGTGTATGTAGTTTTTCTGGATTTTGGTATGGCTTCTGATATTGTCCCTCACAGCATCCTCCTAGACAAGTTGTCCAACTGTGATGAGCAGGCACATGGTGCGATGGGTGAAGAACTGGCTGGACAGCACAGCTCAAAGGGTTTTAGTAACTATGGCTACATCTGGCTCGTGACCAATCCCAGTGGTGTTGCCCAGGGCTCAGTCCTAGAGCCAATTTTGTTCAATATTCTTATCAATGGTTTACATGCAAGAGTTGATTGTACCATTAGCAAATTTGCCGATGATACCAAACTGGGAGGAGCTGGTGACTCTTACAAGGTCAAGAGGCTTTGCAGAGGGATCTAGATAGCCGGGAGCATTGGGCAATGCCATGAAGTTTAACAAGAACAAATGTTGGATTGTGCACCTAGGATGGAGTAATACTGGGAACAAGTACAGATTGGCAGAGAAGTGGCTGTAGAGCAGCCATGTGGAAAAGGATCTGGGGGTGAGGCCATTGCCTTGCAGGTACTGGTGGGCTGTAGGCTCAATAGGAGTCAGCAGTGTGCCCTGACAGCCAAGAGGGCAAACCACACCCTGGGGTGCACCAAACACAGTAGAACCAGTGGTCAAAAGAGAGGATTATCTCACTGTATTGATAAGGAAGGAGGAAGGAAGAAGGAGGAGGAAGAAGAAGAAAAAGGAGGAAGAGTTTCAGTTGGAAGGAACTTAAAACAATCATCTAGTCCAACTGCTGACTAGCACTGGACCAGATTTAGCGTTGGTGCAACCTCAGCTTGAGTACTATGTGCAGATCTGGGCCACACAATTCAGATCAATCAGATCACAATTTCAGAAGGATGTTAATATCCTTGAAAGCATCCAGAGGAAGGAAACACAGCCGGTGCAAGGGCTGGAAGGCACGTCCTGTGAGGAGCAGCTGAGGATTCTGGTTTGCCTAGTTTGGAGAAAAGGAGGCTGAGGGGTGACCTCACTGCTCTCTACAGCTTCCTGAGGAAGGGATCCCTGGGATCCAGGGACAAGACACAAGGAATGGGAATTTGACCGAATATTAGGAAGTATTTCTTTACCGAGAGGGTGGTCAAACACTGGAACAGCCTTCTTAGAGAGGTGGTCCAAGCCCCAAGCCTGTCAGTGTTTCAGAGGTATTTGGACAATGCCTTTAATAATCTGCTTTTAGTCAGTCCTGAAGTGATCAAGCAGTTGGTCTAGATGATCACTATCGGTCCCTTCCAACTGAACTGTTCTGTTCTAAAACGCGATGTGTGGCTTCAGGACAACTCAATATCAGGATGATACATATAAACCAAAAAGAATCCAGACAACAGCAGCAATAACAGAAATCCACAACAAACTCCTCAGTTCTTTGTATCTGAAATGCGTGGAAAATGGAAACATGCAGCTTAAGTTATCAAGGACTATTAGGAGAAAAAGAAATTTTACAACCACAACAGAGGCAGGAAACTTCTCCAGCATGAAAGGACCTGGTTGCAGCCATTCTGCCCCAAAACTGCCTAACTGCAGGTAAACTGAAGGCACATGCAGTGCTACCAAAGAGCAGTTTAACAAGAGCACACCAAGGAAGACAGAAATTTCCTCATTCACATTGCAAGCCAATGACTTACTAAGCCTTGCCAAGGTTGTCACCACCCCACTGAGCCCAGCACCTTTCCACTGCACCCCCAGAAGAGGCTCTGTGGGCTGAAAAAGCCTTGGGAACTCACCATCTCATCAAGAATGACCTCAGGAGGGATCTCCAGTAGGTTTCCAAGATGGGCTGGGCAAGAAGCTATTTTGCACCATATGCAGTACAATGGGAGGACAAGGGGTATGCAAGGTCAAAACCATGAAGAGGCCTCAATCCAGCCGGCTCCTGGGAGCAGGGTGGCTGTGCAGATGAGCTTCAGATGTTGGAGCTCTGATACCCACCACCCCTCCACTTCTCATCAAAACAGCATGTAGAGACAGCAAAAATACAGGGAAAATCCCAAGCATGACCCTTGTCCCTCCATCACCCCCATGGTAAACCCACACCAGCAGGTAAGGGCACATTTGGCAGAAGTAGAGGTGTTTGGAGCCAAGAGCAGCCTCAACAGCAAAAGCACCAAGGGAAGCTCCGATGGCAAGGAGGTATCAGCTCCCGTCCTGCTGCAACAGCAGATTACAGGGATTAGGGGTCCAATCACTGTCCATTATCAGTCTAGACCAGGGGTCTTAAAACTTTTTAAACAGGGGGCTGGTGCGCGGATTAAGTGGCAGGCAGTCATCTGCGGCTGCTTGGTTTCCCCCCACAACTCCCGCCGGGGTGGGATGGGGGTGGGTGGGGTTCTGTAAATACCAGGGGGCTGGATTGAGGACCCTGGGGGGCCGTATCCAGCCCGTGGGTTGTAGTTTGAGGACCCCTGGTCTAGAGACTTGTGTATCTGCTTCCCTAGAGCAGCAGAAACAATGCTTTCTCAGTGATTATTCATTAGTGAAGGACTTGAGATCTTAATTTCTGCCATAAAATTAATCTCTAAAGAGAAGCAATGTCACACTATTGGAACAGAAGGAAAGCTAAAAGTCCCGAAATTAAAAAACCTACATCCCACCTTCTTCTCCCATTGCTGTTTTCCCAACTGTGAAATAGGTGGTTTGGTTGAGGCATACCTTGAGCTCTATTTCTTGCAGGGAAAACCAAATAACACACAAAGACACGGCTTTGCTGTAGGGCCTGCAACAAAACTTTGCAAGGCACTTCGAAGACAGGATGTGCCATGCATTTTTTTTTTTCTTTAACACAGTGAATTTTAAAACGTTGTGCCATTCACACATTAGAAATTCCATTATTTTTTAAAAGAAAACACAATCCCAAATATTTTAGCACTTATGATTGAGACTGAGAGCAGCACCAAGCTGAGGAACTATGGGGTTTGCAGTGACACAAGCAGCTGGAGTCTACCAGGGAGATCTGAGCCAGCTCTGCCAGCGCATCTCCATGGCTGGATCTGTTTTTAGTTTAAGTTTCGTTTTCCTTTGTTAAGATGGGCAGCAGCTTTGTCTTCTTCCAATATTGGACTTGTACACAGCAGCAGGTATTTTGCAAACAGCAGTTGAAGGGTAGCATGCATCCAGCTGGAGTGCTGCATCCAGCTCTGGGGCCCACAAGATGAGAAGGCCAGACTCTTGGAATGAGTCCAGAGGACAGTCATGAAGATGATCAGAGGGCTGGAGCACCTCTCCTATGGAGACAGGTTGAGTTGGGGTTGTTCAGCCTGGAGAAGAGAAGGCTCCAGGGAGACCTTAGAGCAGCCTGCCAGTACCTAAAGGAGGCTACAAGAAAGCTGAGAGGGACTTTTTACAAGGGCCTGTAGTCATAGGACAAGGGGAAATGGTTTTAAACTGAAAGAGGGGAGATGTAGATCAGGTATTAGGAAGAAATTCTTTACGATGGGGGTGGTGAGACACCAGCACAGGCTGACCAGAGAAGCTGTGGATGCCCCATCCCTGGGAGTGTTCAAGGCCAGGCTGGACGGGGCTTTGAGCAAATTTCTCTAGTGAAAGTCCCTGCCTATGTCAGATGGTTGGAACTAGGTGATCCTGAAGGTCCCTTCCAACCCAAACCATTCTATGATTCCATGATTCTGTGCTGATCCGGATGCTGTGAGCTGTGCTGTGCCTGCACAACCTGCCAGTCCCCTGCCGCAGACATCACATTTAGGGCTGCTGAGGAGCATCATGAAAAGTAACACTGATGCCAGATACCAATAAAATAGCAATGTCCACAGCATCCTTCCTGAAACCAGAAGGGTGAACTACGCTGGTATACACAGAGAGATGTAAAGAAACACTCATCCTTCTGCCAAGCCTTGTTTTCTTGGAGAGGCTTCTCCTTATCATTTGGTACAGAGATGGCAGAGCAACCCTGGCACCCAAATCCCCTGGGGATGTCCCTGTCCCCAACACCACATGCTTCCTTGGGTGACAAATACTGTGGATGGGAAGGACACAGCAAACGGAAGAAAAAACTGAGAAAGACAGAGAGAAGATGGACTAAAAGAAGAGGGCAGCAGCTGGGTTTGGGGACTCGACACAGAAGCAGAAAGTGTATAGTAGCAACTACACTGCATACTTTGCAAGGAAAAGGAAGGGTCCCAGAAATTAAAAGCTAAGAGTCACAAAGAGCCAGCATAGCTCAGCCTACCTCCAATGGCCTTAAAAAGAAGTTGTGCAGCTCCAGATGAAGTTGTGGACCTACCCAACTCATGCACGGATCTTTCAAGAGTTTTACTAACAGATTATGAATCAAATGACCTTGCAATGAGGATAAATCTGTGGGTGAACTTGAATCAAATTTCATCACCACAGCTCCTACACCCAAACGCAAATTGTTTTGTTAGTGTTTCCCATTACACCAGAAGAACCTGCAAGATGTCGGCCCTGAGCTGCACAGCTCCAATGCCTTCTATTCTGGCTACCAACTTGGCCAAGTCCCTAGAGTTAACAAAAGGATTTGGGATTACTGTAATACTGTTACGAATTTAGTGTGAAAGCAGACACCAGTATTACGAGATTATTATCACAGAGCGTGTTCAATATGCTCACACAGAATGGCACAGCAAGAGGTTAATTATATTGCTACTGGAATCAGCTTCCAAAAGGACCATCCTTCGGTTTAAGAGGGGAATTTAATTTTCAACTCATTCAGTTCTGAGCTCTTTCAAGAGCAACGACTATTTATGCCAGAATGTAAACGATGGTTTATGATCATGAACTGCTGCTTAATAGGAAATAAATCCAATTGATCAAAAGTGCTTTACCTGTGACCCCAAGCGAGACTGCTGTTCAGGCTGTACTATTCGCAGAGGACAAGAGAAGCGCGGGCTTTGCAGCTGAAATGTTTTAGTGGGCTCCAAACGCATTGCAATATTTGCTTAGCATGGCAGCCACTTTCAGCTGGGAACATTTGGGGAATTAATAGCAGATATGCTTCATTAATTCTTCTACGCTGAATGGACCACAGGAAAAGAAGAAGTTAACACAACCCATCAGGCACCACACTGCATTGGTACCGTAGCACTTGGTAGAGATTAACTGTAAGGAAATACCCATTTTATCAGGCAGGGTATTAAAATCCACATATACTATTCAAATGAATTGCATGTGTTTGGGTATGCACCCAAAATTCCTGTTTTTAAACAAAAAGAACAGGACTTCTGTTTCCTGGAAATACAGAGTGGGAGCAATGGGGAAAGCATTGCCCACCTTCAAGGGAAAAAATCAACTGATGTGACCAGCAGGTCAAGAGAGAGGATTCTGCCCCTCTACTCCTGTGTCCTCAGACTCCCCTGGAGCACTGTGCCCAGCTCAGGGGTCCCCAGCACAAGCCAGGCAGGGACCTGCTGGACCAGGGCCGGGGGAGGGACATGGAGCTGGTCCGAGGGCTGGAAGCCCTCTGCTGCGGAGAAAGGCTGGGAGAGCTGGGGGGGCTCAGCCCGGAGCAGAGGGGGCTGCGGGGAGACCTCCTTATAGCCTTTCAGTATAGAAAAGGGGCTTATAGGAAAGACGGAGAGAGACTTTTTATCAAGACCTGTAGTGACAGGACAAGGGGCAACAGTTTTAAACTGAAAGAGGGTAGATTTAGATTGGACATAAGGAAGAACATATTTTACACTGAGGGTGGCGAGACACTGAACCATGTTGCCCAGAGAAGTTGTGGATGCCCCATCCCTGGAAGTATTCAAGGTCAGGTTGGACAGGGCTTTGAGGGACCTGATCAGCTTGAAGATGTCCCTGCCATGGGCAGGGTAGTTGGAACAGATGACCTTCAAAGGTCCCCTCCAACCCAAAGCATCGCATGGTTCAACAATTATCACAGGTTCACCAAGCTAACGTTGTTCATTAGATCTTTTAACTTTAATTCATTAGAAGTCTAGAAATAACCCTGGGGAAACTTGTTTCCAGAAATTAAACATTTCAGCATGGAAATACCACTCGACGTGGTTAAAGGAGAATGAATTAAAAGTTATGTCCCAGCTTGGCTTAGGCCCAGCAAGTCGTCAAAGCCTTGTTCCTGTGCTCTCATCACACACAAGCTCAGAGTCACAGGACACCAACCACATCCTCTTGTTCTGGAAATGGCAAATAAAACCAAACCACACCAAGCTTTCAGAAAAAGCTTATTTTCATATTAGAATGACGTTATTCTCCCCATTCATCAGACTGTCTGCTTCTTCCTCCTCCAGTCATGGCAGTGACCATGTCCACCTTCCCAAGAAAGGCTGCAGTGGTCAGTCAAAGGTATTCATTATGAAATTTAAACAAACATGAGAACAATTTCATTTTCCCAGCTGCAGGGCACAGACCAAGCAATAACATTTCCCCCAATCAACTACTATTAGGAGCTCTTCATCAAGATTTTTTGGCAACAGACTGACTCAGAGCATGGTACAAGCACACACCAGGAAAGGAACAAAATTTTTCCATGACAGGAACTGGAATAACATTTGATTGCAGGGCTTTTTCCAGATGTCAAAGCAAACCTCATCATCACCAGTGAAACACAGCTCATGGTTCACTGAGAAACTCAAGAGCCAATTCAAAACCATCACGACTCTTAAAAACTTCCCGGTTCTCTGCTGAACTTCAACCCTTCTTGCCTCTTCACACAGCCAGGCCAAGCACCTTCCCCCTTGCCCTGGTTTCATCTGGGAGCGAGTTAATTTTCTTCTTAGGAGTTAATACAGTGCTGTGTTTTAGCTATGATGTGAGAACAATGTTCATGATGCACTGATGTTTTTAGTTGTGGCTGGGTGATGTTTATACTAAATCAAGGACTTTTCAGTTCCTTGGGCCCTGCCAGCCAGAGGGCTGGGGGGACACGGGAAATTGGGAGGGGACACAGCTAGGACAGGTGACCCAAGCGAGCCACAGAGCCATATGGCATCATGCTGAGTACATAAACTGGGGGAAGAAGAAGGAAGGGGGGGACATTTGTCTTCCCGAGTAACTGTTACATGTGATGGAGCCCTGCTGCCCTGGGATGGCTGAACACCTGCCTGCCCATGGGACGTGGTGAATGAAGCCCTTGCTTTGCTTTGCTTGTGTGTGTGGCTTTGGCTTTACCTATGAAATTGTTCCTATCTCAACCCGAGTTTTACATTCCTTTCCAATCCTCCTTCCCATCCCTCTGGGTGAGGGGGAGTGAGCAAGCGGCTGTGTGGTGCTGGGTTGCTGGCCAGGGTTAAACCATGACAGTCCTTTTTGGCACCCAACGTGCGGCACAAAGGGTTTGAGATAGCAACAGATTTGATTGGAATGTGCTATTGCTGTTTAGCTATTAAGGGGCAGGTTTCTGTGGGGCTTGCTTGCCTTACTGTATATTAGTCTAGTGCTCGTTAGTGGCTGCTTCTTGCTTTTGCTGCTGGCTGTACTGCTGTACTGCTTATCATCTCCCTGTGCTGTGCCCAGGAACATTGCAGTAACAGCCACGGCGATGCACTGGGGCTGCCAGATGGCCTGGGCATCGCTGCTGTTTCTGTGCTGCTGTACTGGACAGGCTGGAACTCCAGCATGAACTCGAGTCAAAGGGACTGTGACCTGCGGATGAGTCCACGTGGGAGCAGGACATCCCAAAGCCCCCGTGGCCGTGACTAAGTCCAAGCCTGAGCAGGTATATCTCGGAGTGTCTGTGGCCGTGGTTGTGTCTGTGCTGCAGCAGGTATGCCTCTGAAGGAATTGTGGCCCAAGGACAAGTCCATGTTGGAGAAGGTACACCTCGAAGCACCTGTGGCTGTGAATAAGTCTGTACTGCAGTAAGTACACCCTGGAGCATCAGTGGCTGTGTGTGAGGTCATGCTGGAGCACAAAATGTGTGTGGATAAACCCAAGACAGAGCAGGTACAGCCCTGAATGGATTATGGCCAGGGATAAGGCCATGCTGGAGCTGATTTACGTCTGAAGGGACTGTGGCTGTGGGTAAGGCCACATTGGAACAGGTCTATAGTCATAGCCCACAGATAAGGCCATGTTGCAACAGATGTACCTCGAAGCGACTGTAGCTGTGGATGAGTCTGTGCTGCAGCAGGGATACCCTTGGAGAGACTGTGGCTCATAGCTGAGGCTCCATCTGGAGCAGGTTGCAGTCTGTGGGTAAGTCCAAGCCAGAGCAGGGGCAAGGGGAGGAGTTCATTGCAACGTTAAACCCTTTGGGGTGGTCCAGGGTTGGAGATTGTAATGGATATACCTTTAAATTGTTGTAACCCATGATTCGAGTTTCATGTTATAGGAATGGCTATAGCAACAACCACCTGAACCTTTGGAGGACAAGCCTTACAAGAAGCAGCGCAAGTGCAGCAGTGACCCAACCTGAGCTGACTTTGATGCCTGATAACCCCATGAAACACTCAACCTCTATTCTCCTGAGTGACCACCATAAGAGATCGTGTTCATGGACTAAACAAACTCAATGGACATTTTGTAGACATTTTGTGGACATTTGTGGACATTTTACAGACATTTTTACAGGGGTGGTGTATAGACTAGGTGAATTATGTCTGTGTATTACATCAAAGGATGGGAAGGTGATAGTGGTTAATGAGGTTGTATTGTAAAGTGTGGCATGACGTAAATGGTATGGAATAAGGGGTGCACACCCCTGCACCAAGGCTGGGGAGAGCTCATCGGCCTCATACACCTCCCCAGAGTAAAACCCTGTGCTGATTCTTCCACCTGTGCCTGGGTGATGGGCCTGGCAGTGGTGTCCACCACAGGGCAGAAGGGTGACTGCTGCTTCCACATTTCTCCAATATCTTCTCCATATATTTTGACAGCAAGATACACCCATGTGCCTTGGTATGGGCCTGGATCCACTGTCACCAGCAGGTAGGGTTGAGTGGTGTTACTCTGAAGGAATTCCAGTGCTGGAGAACAAGCTTCATGTTCATCACAGCACCTGGACTCTTCAGTAGCTTGTCCCTACCTTCCCACTTGTTCAACCTTTTTTTTTAATTGCTTACTTACTCAAAATGTGGTTGATTTGTGATTAGTGAATCCAAAAAATTATTTGAAAAGAGATCACAGAATGGTTGAAGTTGGAAGGGACCTCTGGAGATCATCTGGTCCAACTCCCTGTTCTGGCAGGGCCAACTAGAGCCAGCTGCCCAGGACTATGTCCAGATGGCTTCTGAGTATCTCCAAGGACAGAGACTCCACTATGTCCCTGGGCAACCTGTGCCAGCACTTGATTACCCTCACAATGAAGAACTGCCTCCTGATGTTCAGATGGAGTCTCCTCTGGTCCTGTCACTGGGCACTGCTGAGAATAGCCTGGCTCTGTCCTCCTTGCATCCTCCCTTCAGGTACTTACAGACATCAACAAGACCCTCCCTGAGCCTCCTCTTCAGAGGCAATGCACTTCACCACGTCAAGAACCCACCAGCAACATTGCTTGTGCAGCATCTCATACCACCCACAGGACCTGGCAATGGTTAAAGCTTCTCCAGCTGCTGGCCAGGACCCATCACACTAATCCAAGTGAATACTGGGATGCTCTGAAGCAGAATGTAGATGACGTTTACATTGGGATTACTTTAAAGGCTGTTAGACAGTGACAAAGCTTATAGCACAACACAAGGGAAGAAAACAGCATCTCTCACTCCCTATTTAGAAATAATCCGAAGGTTTAGGCAAGTCCCACCATGTGTGGAGATGTCATAGGGGAACCAGGCAATCCCTTGGCTGTTGAGAAGAAAGAAGAGAAAGGGAGCGAGGAGGAGAACATCTGGAGAAGCAGGGGATAGCGCAGCAAGGAGAATACTACTAGCGAGGAAACATAAGCAACAAGCGTGACAGGAGAGAAAGGGAGGCAGCAGAAAGAAAAGAAGCAAACATGAAAGTCGGAGAGCTCCAAGATGCTCCCTGGAAAAATGCTGCTGCAAAAGACACTCAGGATCAGCCTTGCAAAAGGCTGAGGACCTGCACCCCCCTTTTGAGTCCACTGCTGGAGCGGATGCTGAACAAGTCCATGAGAAGGAAACCACCCAGCACTGCACAGAGTTGGTAATTCCTTCTTGAAATTAGGGAGCAGGATTGCAGTACCTCCTTGGCACGAGGTAAAGCACAAGGTAAAAGACATCACCGTGCATCTCTGTGAGCTGGGACTCCTGCCTCTGCAGTGTACATCTCTACACACATTCACACTAAGAAAATTAGCTCATCTGCCTCTCTGATCAGCCTGTCTACCAGGCTCTGATCAACCCACCCATCTGGTTCATCCACCATAACTCCTCTGCTGTCTCCTCCACCCACTCCCTCTGTGACCCACCTGCCGATGTGGCCCACCCAATATAGGTGTTGCCCTAAGGAGAGCGTCACAGCTAATCATCTGTCACCTGAATGTAACACTTCTGGTGGTTCAGCAGGTTGGCTTTTTGGTGAGTTTTTTTTTTTTTAAGAGGAATGGGGGGAAATGCAAACTTTTATTGCTACATGCTGGGAATACTGCACATTTGCAAGCAGCACAGCAAGTGTCTACTTGTTCCCATCCCAGGCACAGGCTGCAGCCTCCTGTCCCCATTTCCATCAATGGCTGAGATGCTGCATATAAAGGTTTATTGGATCTGGTTTCATTTGGGTTTTT
>JAVJGJ010000037.1:11903030-11918777 GCA_035590215.1 Microhierax caerulescens
GAAATGGGAGTGGTTTGCTGGGGGACCGTTGCTATAGATTTTTGGGGGTGGGTTGTTCCCCCCCCCCCCGCCCTTTTACCCATTGCTCTACAAAGCCTAGAATGGATGGGAAGGAAGAAGAGGAGAGTGTGCGCCTTCACTTAGGTGCCTTTTCCATCCCAGCTTGTTACCTTCAAAGTGACTTTTGGAAGTTTATTGCTTGTAAGATGTTTCCCTGGTTGGGAAAACCAACCTGCCTCCTCCAGCTCACACATCTCCTAGCGCTTGAGCTGTACACAGATCATCCGAACTAGCATCTAACACCAGAATGATGCTCCAAGAGCACATCCTTGCATGGAAATGCTCATGTAAACAAATCAGGGGATTATGACAGGAAGAAATCACCCAACGCTGATCCTGGAGGCAGGTAGCAGCCCAAGGCACCCTCGACCCACAAGACTGCCAGCTCAGCATCAGTTTATCCATGTGAAGTCCTTCCCTTCCTCCCTAGGGTCAAAGTTCTGCATTTAGGGAAAGAAGCAGAAAACCCAGCATCTATAGCTGTGGTATCATAATGGAGGAAGCATTCCTGCCCACTTGATGCTATTGAGATTGCATTGCTTTTCACCCTCCTCCCAAAAAAAAATCCAGAGATAGCATGTAAGTACTGCCAGCATCTCTGTCCACGCAGATGTCTGCTGCTGCAGGCAGCCAACAAACTACACTGGAACATGTTTCCATCTAACACATCATCCATCAGTTCAGTTAATTTTGCTCCCAGAGAAGGACTGGATAAAACTGTGGGTTGGCACCAAAAGGAAGTCTTCTAGAATACAAATGCACAGTCCCGAGTGAATGTGACACTCTGGGGATGTTGTACTGAATTCCCAATGGCATAAAGGAAGGGAAGGGTGATGAGAAGCTACTTTTGAGCCATAAAAAGAGGCATGAGGGGATGAAGGTAAGAGCCAGGGAGGGACTCAGCTGTTCCAAGGGAAACGGGTTGAAGAGGAAGAGCTCTATTCCAAGGAACAAAGCCTAGTTTGTTGTTGTGGCTGCCCACCTCTCTCAGCACCTCCACTTGCATGTTCACCAAGGAGACCTCAATAACATGGGCTCTCCGATTTTTGCAACCTCTCTCCAACACAGTTTTCATTTCACTGGAGAAAAACCCTTTTATGTGAGCTGCTTCCAACAGACAAAGTTGGGGATAGATGCTGCTCCCAAATCCAGCTTACATGGTAAGCAATGATTTTGCTCCTTAGAAACTCCACTCTCAAAACCAGGGTTGGGGCCACTTTGCCATCAGTTATTTGGAAGTAGTACATGTGTGGCTTGCCACCAGAGACTCAGAGATGCCACCGCCTGAGCACAGGCAGCAGTAAACACGTGTGTTAAGTCTTATACTACAACTTCAGGAGAGCTTGGAGGGGTGAGGGGAGGGGGAAGAACATTGCTGTTGTTTTAAAGAAACACCCTAATTTGCTTAAAGCAGCTACATGATTTGTTAAGTTACTATAAAGTATTTGCATAGCCTAAGCTATGCACAAGTATCAGTGCATGGGGTTTATTTGCTTGGATTGCCCATTTGAGTGACACAGTTGGGTGAGTTTGGCACACATCCACTTCTTCCACCTCCCCAAAGACCATGGGTTCATCTGCACTAGAGAAGAAAGGACCCTCCCGCACTCCAGTGACATGCAGCTCTGGATGCTCAGTGTGGGGCTACATGGCACCGAGAGGTACCCAAACCCTACCCCACCACCCCATCCCATGGTCAGAGCTGCAGGAACTGACACCACCAGGTCCTGTGGGACCCAATGAGCCAAACTCACTGTTCCTGTACCAGAGATGAAATCTTCTCATGGGTCTGATCCAAATAAATGGCCCTCTTTGGGGTGGGTGCAATGAGAGGGAGCTTAAACCACGGAAACATGATGACCAGACCTTTGCTTGGTTGAAGTCCACATGGGGCTTGTGGTCATCTAAATTTATGGTGTTGAAAACATAAGGGAGGATTACAAGAAAGAAATTTCCATTGGCTACTTGGGTGGCTCAAGCAAGCCATTCCTCATTAGGAGATCTGAAATAAGTACCACACCACACGAGATTGTGCATTAGTTTTGATTCAAGGTCCTTCCAGTCATGATTCCTTAGCATAAAGGCACAAAGTCGAACCAAGCCAGCTTTTTAGGAAAGGTAGCAAAGAGGTGCCTTCTTAGCTCCTGAAGTCAACAATAAAGTTAGAGACATTGCAATAAGGAAAGCTCAGACCTCCAAGCCAGCTGGTCCCAACTAACCTTGCTATATCCGAAGCTGCTAACAAAATAGAGAAGAAAAGTTTCCATTTGCAGTTGAAAACAAATGTTGTTTTACTGGACATGTCAATAACCCCATCTCTAGCCTCCAATCAAGAGCGCTTTATGTTCAGGTATCCATCCCTGCAGCCCAGAGCAGTGATCCCAGCCTTTCCTACAGCACACATTGAAGGAAATCGCATCTTCTTCTGTGACTACAAACCTCCAGTACTGCCTAGATTCTGTCTCCAATAAACACCTCATTTTCTAAACCTTGAGTGACAGGTGAGCAGAATGTTCTCCTTGTACCATCCTCAAGATCACCCAGGGATGTCAGCATGGGAGAGGGAAAGAAGAACAAGAAATCTCGCTTCTCCTGCCTCTAAGTTTGACAAGCCATCCTAGACAGGTGGTAATATTTGATAAATTTTCATTTCCCTTCCAAGGCTGTCAGGTAATCTTTTTATTGACAGCACTACAGGGGTTTTTCTGTAGTCTCAGGGAAAAGGGTATGTGCTCTTGTTTGTTATTAAACCAAATACATATTTTGGATGGAGAAACAGCTACTTTCCACCTCCATCTACAAATAAATCCTCCAGATATGAGTCCTGAATAACTCCATACATCATGCAAGCTGCATGGAAGCCCAGTTCACCACGCAGTGTCCTTGGAAACTCCCCAGCACAAATCCAGAGTTGAAACCACCACTAGCTCTGGCTCTCCTTTCACCACCCAAGCAACCGTGCTTCCCCCTCTCTGTTAGGGGGATAATTTTACAGTGAATAGTACTCAAATGCCAAGAGACGTTTCTGTGGCCGAAGTGTGACCACATCATTTCTAATAATACCCACCGGAGTCACAGCTCGGTGGTGGTTCCCAAACTACCATGTGAGGCCATTGGATCGAGCTCCCAGCCATGCAAGGAGTCACACGAACCCGCGTCCTCAAGCACAACGCTTGCCTGCAAGGGACAAGGGCCCGTATCCTGACCCAGGACATGTGCTACCATCAGATTGTGATGATGGAGGGAAGATGAATGCCAGCTAGCTCCCTCCTCCTGCTTCTTCACTAAAGGAAGTGGTACAAGGAGGACAGGAGTATGGGCAGCCACAGACAATGCTCAATTTCCCCCAGAAGCAATACAAGCAGAAGGAAAAAAAACGTGATCATTTATAAAGAACAGGCACAACTTCTGCTTTTCAGAGAGTTGTTATTTCTTTGCACCCTGCACAAGACAAAAAGCCAGTGTTCCACATTACATGGAGCAAAACCTCTGCTCAAGTCCAAAGAGATGGGTGAAGGCAAGTCCTGCTAACACCAACAGCCATGCTCCTGTGATTTGTATAGGTCTGAGTCAGGCCCCATCCTGGTACCAAGCCCTACTGCCTTCCACAGAGGCAGTGCAGCATGCACTTAAGTGCACGATAGCCTCATTGATCGCCACGTCCCAAAGCACCCAGCTCCACCATGCCTTGGAGAGGGACAGCATCGACAATTTCAAAAGGAAGGACTATCAAAAAGGAAAAATAAAAAAGGATTTCCAAAGAGGAATGATAGTATCCTCTGACCTCACTGCTCCCTTGAAGAGGGGAAGCAGGTCAAGAAATATTGACCCATTTTATAGGGAAAGGGCAAACCATTTCTCTGTGTGTTGGTTAAATCAATAAATGATGATCATTTAAGTTTAAAGAGTCTTTCCTTAAAGCCCTTCTTTCCTTGCTATTTCATTACTGCACTTGGGGAAAGGTCACACGGAGAGAAGCCCAAGGTGTCAACTTCCCAGTACGATGAACATTCGATCCATGAAAAGAAATTAAAGTAGGGCCAGAAATACCACCTATAACAGTGCCAATGAGAAAAAACTGCAATAATCTTATGTAAAACAGCCAGGTCTCCATTTCATCATTAAATACTGTTTTCAAACCTCTTTCTCTGACAATTTACAAGGGAGGGTAATTCCTAAGCCAAGGAGCACCTTACACCACACACCCTCCATACCAAAGGTAGCAGAACCAGCCTTTCTACACCCTTTTGGGAGAAAACTGCTTCCACAGTGCAGTTTGGAGCAGCAGTGTCTCTTCAGTCTCTGGACCCATAGGAGTAGCTAAGCCCTGCTCAGTGGCAAGGACAGCAGCATGGGACATGGTGAGATGCTCTCGCTGCATCCCACCAGCACTAGGACATTGCCATGACCAATCTGTACAAGATGTGTAACATAACTGTTTGTGTTTGCAATCTGTTGCCGGCCTTGTGTAAGACAATCCAGTTCAGCTTAATCATTATTAGCAAGTTATTTTTTCTCAGCATTTGGGAAGAAGCAGGTTTGGGAACAACAGCCTGGAAGGAGAAACTGGTGAGGAACCACTCCAATCAGCAGCACCTAAAGCAGCAGATCCAAGAAAGCCCTCTGCTCCCCTGCATGGGCTCAGCTCAAGCTCTGCTGGATTTTTTTTTTCTATTTTGTGACTGTCAGCTGTGTTTTTCAAATCGTGAAGTTAAGTAAAAGACTAAAGACAGAAGGTGGGACAATTTACATTCAGTGACAATTTATCAGTGAGTACAACTATGGCTTCCTAAAAAGCTTGTGAAAGGCAAGTGAGCAAAGCCCCCCAGCAACATGCTTTTGAAAATCCTATCCTCCAACTTTCAACACCAAGTTCATCCAAAAAGTCAGAAGAGAAACTTGGCTGCAAAGGCAAATACTAACAAACAACAACTTGACACCACAGCAGGAGTGACGCTCTCCACATTCCCAGACCAGCCTCCTACTATTACCAAGCTGTTCCAGCAACAAACTGTCCCAGTTCACAGCACAGTTATTTCGGGTCTTCCCTTCTCCAGATCTTTCGATTAAAACAAACAACTTTCTTCTTCATATGTATCAGTCCAAAAATATGACTTGAATCCTTGACCTCTTGACATTCACCAAGCTCATGAAAGGTGGTTTCAGCTCTTCAGCCAGAAGGTCCTCTTGCAGTCTGCCTGGGTGATGCAGAGGGGCGTCATGGAAGATGTGCTGCTGCGGTACTGACAAGTGCTCCCCAGGATGTCCCCATGCAGCACCTGCACACCGCAATGGCCAAGATGACCATGACAGCCTGTTCAGGTTGTCTCTCCACTTTGGCTGAGACACAGTACCTCTTCAAATCCCACCTGGGACCTTTTGGCACTGTCATGGTATTATAAGCAGCACAGCCTCGTCACACTTGTTGACAGCCAAGAGAATGGGCACATGCACAACATTTAAACAGCAGCAATAAGATCTATTGAATTACTGCAGTATCACTTCCCCTATATTTTCCATTTCCAGAGAGATTTAATGGGAACATCATACAGGCAAACGCATGCATGTTTCCAGCATGCGATCTCCTAAAAAGCTTTAAATCCTTTCCTTATTCCACCTTTCTCAAGGAAGCTTCTTACTCCTTACCTTATCTCCCACCTACCAAAAGACAGAGACAATACCGTAAGGTAACAAGAAGGACAATTCTCCTGATAACATCAGTGTTAGCTTCAGTTTGGAGAGAATATGGGAAAAGCTAAACTACCTGCCTGCCATACTTTTCCTTAGCATCCTCCTCCTGCAAAAAGCCACTAGAAAAAGTTGACATGCACTTTCTGACCTGTTGGCCACACAGCCCCAAGAGTCCTGAACAAGCCCTCCTTTATTTTCTCTTCATCTAATTAGCCTATGGACCACCTTGCTCCCATGGCTTTGATTCAGCTCAGACAATGTTCCGATTCCCACTCTGATGAAGCCAGTTTTCACAGCCTCACTACAGCATCCCCCCAAAACAAGGCAGCCTTGATGAAGCACAGCACTTCTTGGCACCCCTCGTGGGGTTGCCAAGCCGTCATGCTAGCATCCCAATCTGGTACAAAATGCGGATGCTTATAATTGAAAAGAAAGCCATACAGCTTGTGGGTTTGTTTTCAAAACTGACCTTTGAACAGTTCATAAATATCTATCTACACCAACAGTCCCCTATCTGGTTAAAAATCAGAAGGCAATCTGAAGGCAATGCATCACCTGGGGCATCTCATGCAGATGTTGGCAAAGAGCCC
Source organism: Microhierax caerulescens (assembly GCA_035590215.1). Classification (NCBI taxonomy): domain Eukaryota; kingdom Metazoa; phylum Chordata; class Aves; order Falconiformes; family Falconidae; genus Microhierax; species Microhierax caerulescens. The sequence goes on from JAVJGJ010000037.1 coordinate 11,909,372, forward strand.
AGCCAAAACCTATGGGACTCCTCAGTGCTCTCCAACAGGCACAGATTTTAGTATCACGAAAATTCATTGGGGTCTCCAGCACATAAACCCAAGTATTCCTCTTTACCTACCCCACAGGTGGTAGCAGCTTAATTAATGTTTGCACAGTCTCATAAAGACAATCAGTGCTGAGTATTATTAGTAAATAAAATACTCCATCACTTAGGTTACTTCTTTGCATAACCCTCCCCATGCTTTTTTTCCTGCCTCATCTTCTATCACCTCTTTTAGACTTACCTCCAGTCCCATCAGATCAATACCCAAATCCACACTCCCAAATTCTTGGCCTGTAGCGTAACTGTTCTGCAAAGGACTCTTACCAATCCAGGTTCACCTGAAGGTGCTTCTCTCTGCAAGCTCCAAGAGAATAATTTCCTAGAGGTGTTAGGGCTCTTGCACCCTCTCTGACAATGCCAAGACACAAGGCAAATGCGCCAAGAGGCAACCCCACCAAAAGAGATCTCTTGGCACATCTGCAGCATACAGCAATGACAATCACCCCAACGAGCAACGTCCTGGACCAGGAAATGGCTGAATTCGAACAAGGACCATCACGTAAAGTCACTTTGGATTTTCTGCACTGCTCCACGCCTTGATGGCTTCTTGTTCAAAGGTCAGAAATCCCCCCACTGAAATTCCCCCAGAATAGTCTCTCTATAAATAGAACCAGGAGCTCACAGCAAATCCCACGTGCAAACCATAAAACTGTAATCCCCAACGCTATAGGGATTCTGTGCATGCCACCAGGCAGCTCACCCAAGGCGTGTGAATAGCTGGACTCCAAACCCGACTCTCAACTTCATCACACCTCCCAAAGTTTTCACGTTAGCTCCCAGAAGAACTGTGCACTGGCTATCACTCAGGCACAGAGCCAAAGCATATGGCTTTATGATCTAATCCGGTATGACAAACCCTGTGCTGTTTTGCGAGGGTTTAAAATCAATGAATGAAAGACTTCAGGTGAAGTTCAGGAGTCCCAAGCAACTTGGTACAAGTTTTTACAAAACGTCCTCATCATTTCTTTTACAATAACCTGATGCAACCAGTGGTCTTGGAGAACTAAACGCGTAGGACATCTCATGTGCAGAAAACACAATCTTATGCGCATCAAGATATGCAAGTAGATAAAATAATCAGAAAATTGAAGAGGAAGAATAAAGGAAGTCTTGTACAACACAGTTTAAGCATGATAGGGTAAAGGGCTCCCAGCAAACATAAGCCACTCTTTGAAATGAGGCACAGTCCTGCCCTTGCAGGCTAGCTAAATCCATCAGGAGTTACATTCCGGGAGAGGGGACAGGGGAACAATGGCCACATGCTGCTGGGCCCAGCTCAGGCTCAGCAAAGCTCCAGGTACTGCTAATGCTGCCAAGATGAAAGACAGCATGAAAGGGACCTCTGCAGACCCACAAAGCAACTGAGTAACAACAAGAAGGAGCCAGGGTTGAGCTGGGAGGCAGAGCACTCTCAAAAGCATGGCTGGGTGATCTGCAGGGCACTTACATTACTCTGGCTCTAAAATAACTGTGTCCAGAGAAGGACAACGAAGCTGGTGAAGGGTCTAGAGAACAAGTCTTATGAAGAACGGCTGAAGGAACTGGGTGTATTTAGCCTGGAGAAAAGGAGGCTCAGGGGAGACTTTATCACTCTCTACAACTGCCTGAAAGGAGGCCACAGGCAGGTGGGGGTCAGTCTCCTCTCCCAAGTAACAAGTGACAGGACAAGAGGACATAGCTTCAAGTTGTGCCAGGGGAGGTTTCAATTGGCTATTAAGACAAATTTCTTCATTGAAAGGGTTATCAGGCATCAGAAGAGGCAGCCCAGGCCAGTGGTAGAGTTACCATGCCTGGAGGTGTTCAAAAGATGTGCAGAGGTGGTACTTAGGAACATGGTTTAGTGGTGGGCTTGGCAGTGCTGGGCTAATGGTTAGGCTTGATGATCTTTAAGATATTTTCCAATGTAAACGATTCTATGATAAAGTGACTGAAACTGGAAACTATGCTGATTACCTAGGCAGCTTTAATAGTCCCTAGTCCTCAAGTACCAGCACAGAGTGTTCTTCAGACACAGAACTCAGGAGTTTTGCACACAATGTTTCTTTGCCTTTTAAGATAGGCAAAACCATCTGCTGGTACAGGAACCAAGATGCCAGAGGACTGCAAGGACCAACAAGCTGGTCTGCCACAGGAGCATGGTCCCAGATGGTCCTGGGATGGCAGACAAGCCCTGCTGAGATGCAACTGCACGTGAAGAAATACCTCTTCATATGCAACATGCAACAGAGGCTTCAAGTGGCAGGTGCAGACAGTGGCATGGAGAAGCAGCCTGGCATTACACCGCAGGCACGAGGCATTGACATTCCAGGGGCAAAACCAGCTCAGATGGATTTGTTTACCCCCCCATTTTGAGCGCACAGCTATTTCAGCACTATCCTAACTAATACAGATGGGCAGATGATGTGCAACAGCAAACGCAAGGTCTTTCCCATGAGGTATTCACAGACACCAGTGAAGGAGAGCAAAGCAGCAACACCCTGAGCTGCCCCACCACACATACAGGGCTGCTGGCTCCAGTGCCTGCACACAGGGCAAATGGAAAAGGCAGGAGTTTTTTAGGGGGAGGCAGGGGGGAAACCTTATTAGCCTTTTTCATTACATGTCCAGGCTTCATGATCTGTAAGTATCTAAGCTGGGCTGTCACCACTCACAGCCTGTTGTTTGGACAAAAGCAAAACCATTTCCAAGCAAACAGTTTGGGAAACTCTGTCCCATTCTCCCCCCCGCCCCCCCCCCGCCAGCTCTTCGGGGCACAGTGCTTGCACATGCAGCAGCACGAAACGCCTTGCCTAATGTTTCACACTGAGAGCTCCTCCAGCATGTGCTCACTGTGTAATCCCCACAAAGTGCTTCCAAAAACAGCTGCAGCTCTCCTTAATTAGTCTCCGTGGGCAACGGGCATTAATGATTTCAGTCTGATGCGTAACTATTTTTGTGTAAGCCCCGTACAACCCCCTCAAAGCCTCTCTGCACAGCCAGCGTGGATGGCTCCGTAAGCAGCACAACCTTTTGGCCAAACCCCTGCTTGAAAAGTCAAGTGAAGAGCAGCTAACCACAGGCACTGAGCTTCAAGGTGGTGTCATCTCTGGGAGGAAAGCACTGATCAGCTCCAAAATCAGTGGAGAAGTCAAAAAAAAAAAAAGTGGAGAAGTGGGTTTGGTGGACCCCAAGTATTGGTCAATATGGGGAACCAACTTGCAGCAGCATCACAGCACCCCCCAGCTTTGGAGTACGTCATGCACAGATCTGGGGTAAATCCTCAAACTACAGACACATACACCACCTCCACAAGCAAGAGCTTGCCATATTTATTTGAGGGCTCCTTTAACACAAGCCTCCTTCCAAGAAACTCAATGTCTTTACCCAGGCAAATGGGGCTCAAGGGTCTGAACAGAAGGTAGCTGAGAAGATGTTAATCCATCAAGCCGTTGTCTTGACTCAGCAGTTTGATGCAAGCCTTCAGAAAAAAAAAACTTCTTCAGCAACAGCAGGTTCTGTAACAAAACTTAGCCACTGTGTCTACCTAGTCGCCTTATCAGCAGCGAAGTTTTAAAAATAATCATAACAATTAACAGAGAAGAGAAAAAAAAAAAAGATGAGAGTTACACCTTGGTGGCTGCTAAAGGAGCTCAAAGAGCCACCGTTGCACTTGGGAACCAGATGCGCAGCAGCCTAGCTCACTAAAAAGACAGGTTTGATTAAAAATAGCCAAGTGCATGGTAACTTTACCACCAGCTCTATTGCATTCAAGGCAGAAAGCGACACGATCTCACATAAAAATCTTCCTTGGGCAGTCATGCCCGACGGTAGACAGACACGAGGGTCAAATTCATTTGTCTGCCAGCAAAAACACCCCAGCGCGGGCTTTGCCTACTGTCTCTCTACCAAAGGGAAAAGGTTGCCAGAGAGTTTTGACCTTCAATCAAAGCAAAATTGCTCAGTTAGGCCAGACCTAGGGGCAGCCCAGAAACTGCACCTTAGATGGCAGGCAAAACCAACACTGTTGTACCTCTAGCGCTGGGATGACATGTTCCAGCTGCCTGTTTTTCTGCAGAAGCATGCTGCACCCAGTGTCTGCCCAACTCCTCGTTCAGTAAGCTCCAGTTCAACGAGCTAGTCTTCCAGAGGGGGCTAAACAGACTTGAGAATAATAAAAGACACTAAATTAAGCAAAATCTTCCTACAAGCTCAGCAAAACCTTGCAAAAATGCTTCTTGGAGATTATCTTCTCCTCTTGATGTACCTGTGTAAGTCCCAGATGCAGCAGAGGTCCCCAGATATCAGCTGGCTCTTTGGGGAAGCAATGTGCTTCCTTCAGGGCAGTGGCTCCCAGGAACAGACAGCACCAGTGCCATGTCTTCAAGCAATTAAGAGGCTGGGAAGAGCGAGCAGAGTAGCACAAGGCAGATTCCTCCTCTTCCCCTCTGCCTCTAGTTTTTTCCCTTCCTGCTGGGTGCAGACATCAGAAGGGAGGACACCTGGGTGCCCACAGAATCACCAGCTGCTTCAGCAAGAAGCCCCAAGGCATGCCAGAAGAGGTACCTGGGGAGCAACACCTTCCATGCAGAGCTTCATTTGCACCCAGAGATCTGTCAGTCCCTCCAGCAGCTCCTCCAGATTCGAGGCAAGGATGACACAAAACAGTGCGTGGTGCCTGCAGGCTCCCAACAAGTTGTAAAAGCTGGTGGTCTCAGGTGGGCAAAAACATCCATGCCCCCTTCAGAGCTCAGGAACTTCTTCGTTAACTTGCGATACAGCTTATCAGCATTGCTCTGCATCCCCACACGGGTAACACCATCCATTATCTCAGCCGCGCAAGCTCGCCACTTTTGCTTGGTATCATAATGTCACGTACCGAAAGCTCTCAGATGACAAGAATAATAAAGCCCAAACCTCCCCCTTGATTAACGCAAGTGGTTTCAAACATAAAACAATACAACCCAGCTCAAAGCTATTTAAAATAATAAACCACCTTTGATTTTTCATATTCATAAAATCTGGAACAATATGGCAGCCCAGGAGGATGCCTATCAATAAAGCTGGAGTGGAATATCAATATTTAGCTACATGGAAATTTATTACAAGCTGAGAAGCAATTATTAATACAGGGTTCAGTAATTTGCACCACATTTGATGCAAAGGAATGGCAACACTTACCACTGACAAAATGCACCTCTGGCATACTTATTTCTATAAAGAAGAGCAGGGCACAAGGCAATACAAAGTAAGTAGCAAAAAATATCAGAGCTTGGCCCTCCATTTGCCAAGTTTATAGGGAAAATATGGGAAATTATGAGCTTCCTAAGGAGCACTCTGCAAGGAAGCCCTCACCAGCCAGCTTTCCTAATGCAATCCTCCACACAGGTTTACCCCTTTCATCCTGCTCCCATCAAAGGGAAACCCATGTGAAGCTGTCATCACAGCTTTTGAGAGCAGCCATGACCAGGTTGACAGCTGCTATTACCCCCATCGTGGGCATGCAATAAGTTTTTGCCCAGCTGCAAAATGGCTCTTGCTTCCCTCCCCTTGATGCCATACAGGCAAGGGCTGTTCACAGCGCTGTTCACAAGCAGACGAGCAATTCTCCCAGAGCAAAACCATTCCCTCTGGCTGAGGCAGCAGTAACAGGTTTCCTCAAAGTCAGCAGCCATTTTTGCAACTGCGTTTTTGAGATAGTATGTTCTCTGAAATCACCCTAAAACACACACAATTTCTTAATGGTGTCTAATTATTACGGAGGCGTTGCAATCACACAACATTTAAAGCTGCAAAGTCCAAGCAGTTCAGCATTAATGGTACAGCAGCAAAGGCATAAAAGGTGAGGTAGGCCTGAGTTCTTGTTACATGGCAATTTGCAGAGCCAGCCGAGAAAGAAAAAAAGGAAAATGCGTATGAATTTGCAGAGATAATGTCTGAGGAGAACCTCTGGAGGCAAAGCAACCTTCCACCCCTGGCTCTGTGTGCAGGGGTGTCTTTGCCCAGAGATCAATAAATGGCAATTACTCAAGATGCAGGGTGAGATCTCCTTTTAAATATCAGGACCACTGAGGTACATGGCTATGGTGGCATCTCAGAAAGGCTGCAGCAGAGCCCACAGAGCCCTAGCACTGAGCGCTGGAGGACTTTATGGACTTGAGGAGGTTTGAAGCAAACAGAACAGCTCAGGGAGCAATCGCATGGGACAGCTGCACTGCATGAACCCACCCAGGAAACAAGCACCCAGCAAAGAGGCCACATGAATGTGTCAACCCACCCATCTGCTACTACAAAGGAGCATTTTGGCCACCTGATATTTGCACCCATCTCCAACATTGATTTGTTTCTCAGAGCTCCAGCTCCCCTGCAGAAAGCTGCTTTTTCTCAAAGAAAGGAGAAATTCTTCTATCCTTGCAGCACAGGGCATCCTGGGGGCAATTAAGTGGAGTGATTAGGAAGAAGGGTTTGCTCCTCCCTCACCTCTGGGAACAGAAGCCTAGCCAGAGCAAGGGATAGAGAGCAGGACACCTACTTGGGAAAAGAGGGTTTATGAAGGGGAGAGTGCTGCCTCCATTGCAGGCAGGAGAAATCAGAGCTACAAGGGCTGGAAGGAACCTCCCAGCTGCAGGGAGGGCTCAACCCTCAAGTACCACACCGCTTTGCAACACACGCAGCTGATTTTTCACCCCAGCAGGCACCTTTCCTTCAAAACCAGAACAGCTTACAGCATGTTACTGGCTTTATTCTCAGTATATTAAGGCGATAGCCTCGTCGATCAGATGGGGAAACTGAGGCAGCAGGTGGCCAAGACAACTTGCTGCAAGCCATGGCAGAAAAAACAGCAGAGGACATCACCAATATCCTCATCTCCAGGACTCTCCTTGCTCCAATTTAACTTCTGTTCCCCTGACCATGCATAGGTTGAAACAGAGGAGGGAGGATTAAAGGGGATGTAAACAAAAGAGCTGCAGTTTTCAGTTCCCATCAGGGCTGCCGGCACTGGAAACAGCAGCGCTGGGTTTTCAGGCTCACAGCGTCTCTCTGAAGTAATTCTGTCCATCTGCAGGGTGACATGTGGGAAAGCAGCCGGCATCAGGTTTCAGTACAGCCGTGTAAATTCACAAACTGTACGGCTATTAATATTGTGAGGCATCCTTGCCTACTGAGGGCGGGGGTTAAACGCTGGGACATTAACATGGCATGCCAGTTGTGCCTCTGGATTTGTAGCAACTGTGTGCAGGAAGCCCAGACCAACGACTGTGCTGCCCTTTCGTCAATACCAGTATGAGCCCCAGCCCAAGCCACAGGTTCTAGAGATTGCTGTGCCCTTCACCGCTCAAGCTTTGCCCTTAAAACATGGTTAATCTGGATCCTTACTCCGAGTTTGGGTTTAATTCTGCTGCAAACCCGCACTGAAAAACTAGCTGAATTTTAAAGGTGCTTTAGCCCCTGCCAAGCTGAGATGCAGATTAAAAGGTAGTGCCAATTTAACTTGGGACCAAAAACCACGTAAGAAATTAACCCCACATCAATAATCTTTCAACATCTTTCCCTTCAGTCCCATCTTAAAAATCAAATTAATTTGCACAAGTGCTACCCAAAAAAAACTGAGAAAGGCTCTCCAGCGTTTCAGCACAAAAATCACAGGATTCATCCCAGCACACAAAGAGAAAGTCAGGGGCAGCATTTCAGCATGGCAGCAAAAACCACACAGACTCAGTCAGTGATTACCTGGGGCACCCGGCTCAGTGCTGGCAGCTGCCTGCTTACCAACGGTAACTACAGAACGGGCAAGGCAATGCCTCTGTGGTCCCCAATAGCCACCAGCACATTAGGTGCCATTAAACACCACTCCTGGTCAATATGATCTTGGTCTCAAAAAGCCATGTGTGCTCAGGTAGCGCCTGTTCATCAACCCAGCATTGCCAGTTTAAAACTGATATTTGAACTTAAGGGCCAACTTTTTTCTTCCTTTTTTCCCCCCTCCATTTCTCATGTTTTCAGCAATCTTTCCACACCTGCACATTATTTTCAAAGCTTTTACTGTCCCAAGGTACTTTCTCTCACTGTATCTTTCAAGGATGAGTGCAATGGAGAATACTTTGTCCTTCCCTTACGATATCTCAGAGGAATTTTTTAACATCAGTCCTCAACATCCCAGAACTGTTTTCCCCACTTAAGAGACAAGAAAATTGGGGTGCAGAAAGACAAACAGACTCTTACTATACCAGACAAAGGGCTCAACAGCAGAAGCAATGATAAAACTCAAAAATAAAAACCCCAAACTAACCTTTTTCTTCTTCCAAAGCTGCTTTGACATTTCTTCAACTGTCCTAAGCAGAGCAGTGGGCTGGTTGCTTTTAAATCATCCCCCCCGGTCTCACCAGCACGGCGGATTAATGCATTAGCTATTCACCCTGCAGACAAGCCTGGTACTGGGAACACAGTTGAGCCATCACTTTTGCAGTCACCAACCTTCCTGCCTTCAGATTAAATGCATATTTTTAAATCAATGGCTGGAAAAATGCCCTGCAAAGGGCTGCGGCAACTGCAGAGTGAAAAAGAGATGTCAAACTATGTGTAATTGGAAGGAGCATGTCTCCACGGACAAGGAGCTGGTTGGGTTTGGGGTTAGAGGGATATCTTGCAGAGTGATGTTTCATCCCATCATTTCAACCCGCAGTCTGTAGATCTTCAGGGGTCCATGAAATGTTTTGGGAATGGCAGAGAATAACTGTACTACCCCCAACAGCTACCTCAAAAGGAAAAAGGGAACAGTAAAAAGCTGGAGAATATATATTTCCTTAGCTGTTCTCCACTCCAGCCCCATGCTTCAATAAAATAATCAATAGTAAAAAAATGTTTTTAAAATATCAAGCAGTTCCTATGCATGCAGATTCATCCAAGTGCTTGAGCACATTTAGACTCACATGCGTCACTGATAACATGCCCAAGCACATTCTCAGAGACGTGGGGTCCCACAGAAAAGCTCTGCACCCTGAACCTGCCTCAGTGAAGCAGAGCTAGAAGATGCCTTTGCATCTTGCCTCAACTCTTTCTTCACAGGGTGAAGGAGAGAGGGGAGGCAGTGGCCAGCCAAAAACCGCAAGGTAGAAGCTCTTTTCAAACTCTTCTAACAAATTTCCCGGCTCTTAGGGAGCAGGAGAGGATGACAGATCACCGAACCTCTAGATTAATTGCTCGCCAAAGTGAGATGGTCGTGTTTGGTACCCGACGTCAGCACATCCCATCAATCTCCACAGCCGAGTGCCGCTGTCAGGAGCTCAGGGGGGGGGGGGGGGGGGGGGGGGGGGGGGGGGGGGGGGCGGGCGGGG
>JAVJGJ010000037.1:11922377-11975251 GCA_035590215.1 Microhierax caerulescens
CCCCCCCCCCCCCCCCCCCGCCCCCGGGCGGAAGAGGCAAAAGCCAAAAGGAATAGGTACGTTTGCAGCCAGCAACTGAAAACAGATGGGGAGTCAACGAGGCAGAGAAATAAAACGCAGAGAAGCTGCTCCTGCCTGAAGGAGCTGCCAAGGTGAAGGCTCCCATCCCGGGGAGGGGCCGGGGCACACAGCAGCAGCGCAGAGAAGCTTTACAGCAAGCAGGAACAGTAACCGAATATCCCAACACGAGACTGAGACAGAGGGGCTTTTGAGGCTGCGGAAGGGGATGTTCGCTTCTCTTTACATGCATCATCAGGCAAGGGGGGCAGTCTTTTCCTGGTGCAATTGAGAAGCCAAAAAAAAAAAATCACTGTATTTGCACGCGCAGCAACGCTGCTGTACCCCAAACCACAAAGCAGGGCACAGCCAACACAGCCACACTTTCCACGGGGCACCGAAACGTTCTGCTCCACTGCCAGCTATAACTTGTGCTTTGCCACTTCCCCAACCTCTCGTTGATAACCATTCCCTACTGCATATTCCGAAGGAAACATCAAATTGGGAAGATCAGGGACATGTTAATCCCAAAGGGCTGGGCAGTCCAGATCTGCCGTGCCCGCGGGCGATGAGCTGAGCCTTCCCTCTAGGCTCCCTTCTGCTGAGCCCTGTTGAATCCATCAGGCTCACTCCAGAATACCGGGCTCTTAATTAAGCGTGGCTAATCAGACACCTGGATTTGTCCAGCCCTGTTGCATTCCCTAGGGCAAAAGAGGAGGGAAGAAAAGCCACAACCCCACACCACTTGCCTCCTGCAAGCTGCAGCTCATCACAAACTGCCAGGCTTAGCACACAGCTGCGGATGCTGACTGAGAGCTTCCCATTTGTTTCAGAGCTTTGGATTAGACCCCCAAAAATGGGAGGTTTGCAGGTACAGCTCATTATTCGGAGAGCTGCCTCTCAGGGCTTGGTAACATACTTTTGGGAGAGGGCACCTGGGCAGTCCTTGTTATTCTGGGGAGCAAGGGGGAACAGCTTTAAGCAGGCAGTACCCAAATTGGACCAATACACCCAGCCTCGGAATCGTCTCCAGCAGACATGTTGGGATTGAAGAAAGGAAAAAGGAGTCCCTCCAGAGCATCATTTCTGATGGTGAGGCTGATCTCGTGCTGGACCATATCGGCATAGTAAGATGAGAGTAAGAGCTGGGATACCTGGACATGGTGGCCCAATTCTGCCCCCAACTCTCAGTCCACAGGCAACCCAAAGTGCCAAGAGCCTCGAGAAATTTTTGGTGACAGAAGGCACAGCAGGATGGAAACAGCCCATTCCTATCTCAAAAGAAGGATTTAGGAGCTGATCTTCAGGGGTCACTTGAGAGAAGGCAGAAGCAGCCACCTGGGAAGGGAGCAGAGACCCTTAGGCCAGTTCTTGAGACATCCAGCAGGGAGCAGATAAAGGTCCAAACCCAAGGAGACGCTCCTCCACCTTCAGGCATGGAGCAGACTTGCATGCAAGCTCAGGAGCCCAAAAGGAGCTCTGAGCACCACAGGGACATACATGTCTGCACTCAAACTGGCACTGGTGGCATGACCTCATGTGATTCTCCCCACCACTAGCTCTGATTTTTGAGGGAGACCTGCATGAAAGCAAGTGTCACCGACCCGATAGCAAGCAGGGAAAGGGAGAAGGGAGCACAGCTGTAGCAGTAACACCATGCCCTCCAACAACTCCTGCAACTAATTACCCTTCACAGCCCATGCAGATTGATGGACAAGGAGGGGGGAGGGGGTCAAGACACAAGGAATCAGATGAGCCAAGTGGCAAATCAACAAGAGGACTGGGGTGAGATCATCACAGCAAAAATTACCAAGGGAGGTGTCAGGCATCGAATCGCTTTTTAATACCACACAATTCCCTGCTGGCCTCAAGAGCCCCGAGCTCCAGGCCCCCAACGCCAACAGCTCTCTGTGCCAGCCCTGGATGCTTTTTTAATTTACGGTAATTGCATCTGACTATAGCTTTCAATTACAAATTCCATCAATTCTATGCATTCGAACCAAATCTTAAAATTGGAAAGGCACCTGTGAAGGGAGCAAGAAGCTTCCTGAAGCTGCAGTGAGGAGGCCAAGCCAAGGCTGACATGCCTGCCATGAGTCAGATGCCAAGCTGGATGCTTCTGTAGGGGCTTTACAAATGGAAGTGCTGTCCTGAGCCAAGAAGAGTAAAGATAGCTCTTGTGCACCAGAATAAACCCTCAGTTGAAGTTTCTCCTGTTCCCTGTCTCCCTTCTTACTCGTGTGCCTTCTTCCCGTTCTCCCCCATTAACGATACACCCACCTGGGTTGGGTGCATCCTCTGGGATGTTGGGAGGCAAGTTGGGAAGGGGATAGGGTTACTTGTGAGCCTGGGGAGAGAGAAGTGGCTTGCTCACAGCTGGCGTTCCCTCACTTTCTCACACACAGTTAATTGGTAATTTTCATCACTCTTGCTGGAAGCATTTGCTGTTATATGTGGACACAAGAGATGGAAAAGGCAATGGGTGGAGCAGGTGCTGTCACTAAGGATTTCAGCTGAAATATTTCCACAGCCTGCAGAAACCACCTTCCAGGAGTCAAACCCAAAACACAGCCCTGAGAAGGAGCAGTTCAGGACATTCCTCATTCACTTCCCATGGGCCAATTCAACACCAGAGTTGGGTGACTGCAGACAAGCAGACCTGCACAGAGCAGTGGCACTGCCAGCCACTCTCACAGGCCACTGCTGAAGATGTACAAGTGTCATCTCGAGCGAGTAAGAACCACAGGCGTCACCTCAAAATATCCATGTGTGGTGTTCTTGGAAAGTTCTTTACTGGTTGTGACATATAAACTATAGAAAACACCATCCATTAATGTAGGACAACTTCAGCTGGAAAAAAGATAATACATAGAATAGCACAGGGGGAAGGGGAAGGAATATCTTAATTAGAAAGAGTTGTAACTACTTTAAGTACTGCTAGAATAAAGACAAAGGCCTGGCCTCTCCTACAAGGATTTACAACACTGTTCTGTACGTGCCACATCCATCTGTACTCTGTCGTTTCACAGTTCAAACCTGTAAACGCTCCAAGACAAGGATGCTCTGGGTTGTGTATCTGCAACACCAACGCTGCCTCAGCAATATAAATAACAAAAACACAAGGACTACTCTGAGCCACAACACTCCCTTATCCCTTCCCAGGTCTCTTCCCCCACGGATGCTCAAGCATCCTCAAAGAGGAAAAAAAATATGCCCAAATTCTGTCTCCTTCATCTCTGTTTAGGACTGCAGTATTGTTCAGGAAAATTTGACGGAAAAATATCCTCACAAACTGCTGGAGCAGCCCTTCACTAACCAACTTTTTGTTCTAGAACAAGCAAAAAGGAGGCAGCAGCCCTGGGAGGACCAAGGACCTGCAAAGGACTATGAGACGTGGGTCACAATCAAAGTGTTGGAAAGGGACCCGAGTTAGAACCAAGAGGCAAAGTAAGGATCACAGGGGTCTGCCTGTGGCAATTTAACCCCTGAGCAAGTAACGTCCACGAGCACACTACTTTCAGGGGCCCTGGCAGTCATCCAGCACCAAAGCAAGCCTCAGTTTGATTCAAATTTGTTATGCACTAAAAAGTCCTGATAAAAATCCAATATACTACTTAATTGCATGTTACCAGGTAGAGAAGGCTCTTTATTCCACGGTAGAGGATATTTTTGGTTGGTGTACCACAAACTTGACCTAAGCTGAAAGGGCACGAACCACCCTGCCTCCAAACTGCCTGAACCACGCAGAGAAAAGTCCACTGCAGATGCATCCAGGTCTTAGCTGTATCATTCAAACTGCTGCAAAACTTGTAATTTGAGTGTCTAAAGTGCCTAACCCCAACCCCCCAAACAAAGGGCAAAACTGGAACCAGAGAGAGGAGAGCCGTATGACCAAAGACTGAGAGGCAGGAATGCCCTTTCTAATTCTGGCTCTGTCCCCATCCATGTGTGACCACAGATTACCTCCCTGCCCACACCCTCCGCCTGTGCAGAGGGTGAATGCATGTAGCTCTTTCAGCAAGCAAACTTTTGGATTAAAAGCATGACCAGCCAGGAATTTGTGGAAGAAATCAAGTTTTTATTATCTCAGATGCTGACGTACAGCTTTTAAATACATCCCTCCAGGAGGACAGCCTTCATCTGCTGCCTCCTGCAACCTCCTTGTCTCAGTGCATTGAACACGTTAGGACACCATCTTACTGCCTTAATTAGGTAATTATCTAAATCTTTATTGCTGCCTCCTTTGACAGGCTTAATAGATATCAACACACCCTCAAAATCTGCTCACAAGTGTCTTCTCCAAGATCACATCAGTTTCAGGGAAGCTGATGGCTGAGCTGACCCTCCAGCATGTGCTAGCTTGCACCCCTCTTCTCTCTCTGCCCATCCTGTACATAAACAAGGGCTTTAGTTTCCTGGTTTGCCAAACCGACAACTTGGAAATAAGTGATGAATAAGTAAATCACAATAATTTATTTACATGACATTTTGTTCACAGGACCAAATTCAGACACAGATATTTACATAGGGCAGAATACTACAGTTATCAAAGTTCGGCTGCAGCACAACCAGCAGCACCCAAAGGAGTCACAGCAGGCACCCACAAAGACAACGCTGCTTCCACCAAGTTGCACCCCTGCTCCCCCGCCACACAAAAATCCCCTGAAATCCCCCAAGACCTGAGAAAGCAGCGCTTACCACTTTCCCATTAGAGGTGCAAAATACTCATAGCTTTCCAAGTGAGCTACTGTTTCCCTGTGTTTCCCCAACAGTTAGCCAACGACATACGGTTTCATTTGTTCACTGGGCAGAGCATTCCCTGGGAGGTGTCAGGAAGGGAAGGGAGCAGTGACCTGGAGCAGAAAGCATCTGGGAGCAAACAAAGATAATGAACTGCATTTAACAGAGGTGAAGGTGCTGCCACCACACGTGCAGCCCTGGCCCATCACACTGCTCGGCACCAAAACCCAGCTCAGAAAGCTGCAGGGACAGCGCAGAGACCAGCACAAACAAGAGTACATTCACAGGAAGAAAACTAAGGGAGGAGTAAGGTATTAAAAGAGAGATGCTCTATTAATATTTCTCCATAAACCACAATGGTCATAATTCAGGCAGCCTGTGCAGAGGGGTGATGACATGATACTGCTTTGCCACCAGCAAGGCAGGAGCTGGGGATGCTCGAGGAGCAAAAGGAAAAACTTCCTGCAACAGTCTTTAGAGCTGGAATTAAAATCAGAGAATAGATGTACATATTTTCCAACTCTAAAGAAGGCAGATGAGCTTCACTTAAAGCTTTACAAGTTACGAACAGATTCTTCCAAGAAATGCAGGCAGGGAAAAGTGACAAATAGGAGGCAGCACCCTTAGATGGTTCTGTCTCCCCACATGCATCACCTTGGTTTTAAAACGCCTTGCTAGACACTAAAAAACGAACACACACACACAAAATATCACTCTGGCCCTGGCAGCAAGGGTTTTAGGTCTACTTTATGGTGGAATTACCTTGATAGGATCACTCGAGCTGCTTGCAGCTCTCAGCAGTCCTGCCTGCCATCCTTCACGCAGCGCTTTCTGCCTACAATGTCAGTGCACAGAGGAATTGTGGTCATTGTCCAGGATCCCATCACAGTAGGTGCCAAACAAACACAAAACAAAGAGCTTTTAATGAGTTTATTTCTCCTAACAATGCAACAATTTCGAGGATAACTAATTAATGCACACTGAAGCCTAAAGCACTAATTATGTATTTTTAATCCATTCCCCCTCCTTTCACCCACAGAGGCAGCTCTCCAAGAGATAGCAAGGGAGGGAGTATTAGCAAAAGGCACTGCTGCTTTCCACCTCCCACAGTCTATGCCAGCTCCCAGTGATGATCCACTACCAGAGTACCACTCAGGGAAACGTCCTGCAGGCAGCAAACCTGGGCAGGCAGCATGCTACAGATGGATATCTCATTTTACTCTTCACCTTGACCTTCATATTAAGATCTTTACTTCCCATATGCATTTCCCAAGCAACCTACTGCTCTCTGGGCACAGAGCTGAGACCCACTGGCCAAGAGGTTTAGCGATAAACTTTAAAACAGTCAGCTAAATCTCATCCCTCTTCTCTGGTTCTGTGGAAGAGCCAACCAAAAAAAACCTTTCAAGAATGGGGCAATGACAGATTAAGCACACAGATTCTCAGGGCTTAAATGGATATTTGCTTCCAGAGAAGAGAACTCAGAGAAATGGGATTTCTCTCTTGAAAGAGACCGTTTGGCAGCAGGAACAGCTGAGAAAAGCAGCATTTTGACTATGTAAGCCCAACTGTTTCCCAGTTCAAAAGGAAAATAGTAGTGTTGCTCCTTGCAGCCCATCTCCTTTCCTGATGCCACACCACACCACTGCTTTCAGCCCAGCAGCTCTCTCTGTTAAATGCTTTGAGATCCTCCATTACCATTTCTAATTAAAGTACTTTATTTTTAGCCTGATTTGTCAAGCTACAAGCTAGACAGGCAGAGGTGATGCTTACCATGGGAGCACAGAGAAGAGGCAAGCACAGACCCCTGGATCCACACGCTAACAGGCACGTAAGGCGTTGCAGGACAGCATGTCAACTTGGAGACCGGCACCTAAATGTGTTTAACCCTACCTATCATTGCAGAGCGCACTGCAAGTGATCCCAGACCTTCTTCTCCATAAATGGTTTTAAACACTTGCAACTTGTAATTCTAGCTGCAACCATCTCAAGCTCCTTTTTCTTATTATTCACATTTATCCCAATTCTGTCTTTCCTCAGACAGCCAAGATAGGTTCCTTCGGACAGCTGATGGGACGTAGGTAATGTCATGCTCCAGGACTGGGTTCTCCTCTTGCACTCCAGTCTCAAGTTTGAGCTGATGTTAAGGGTATATTCATAATGAATTCTGGAGGTCAACACTATAATTCAGACAAATAGGGAAGCCACGCCGAGGTGTTGAATGAGATTTAAAACATAATTCACCCCCACCCATTCCCTAGTGAAGGGTGCCACCTGTTAGTGTTTGGAGCATGAGAAAATATCCAGGAATGAGCAGAATCCCAAGACACGCAGCTCTGCTCCACCAACTGCAGTAAAGAAGAAGCTGCTAATGGCTCCTCACTTGCTCCAGGGATTATGTCATAGCTCAAATTGTATTCCCAAGGAATGGGGTTACCACATTCCCGAGGAACGTGCTGGATACATGCACCAAGCTTACCAGAGCTGAAAACAACTCAGGCAGTGCAACAGCACAGGGCCACGTGGCACAGACAAGAAAAGCCTCAGGGGACTTGCAAGAAGGAGATCTGCTCCAATGATCCCATCATCCTCCCACTCCCCCACCCCCACCCCCCTGGGCCAGGCCCTCAGTTTCAGTACCCCTTCAGTCATGAGAAGGCACATGCACTCGCTGGAGATGGGTGCAACCCGAGCGGTGCTCCTCCCTGGTGTCAGCTGGGCAGAGGCATTGCCTTTTCATCCCCATTGCCCCTAGCACATCATTCCTCTATGTCAACTCAATGCCCAGCACCTATAAAACCAAGCTTCCAGCACCTCTCAGCAAGGACTTGCCTGCTTTAAACAGCTCCACACACTTTGCAGCTGTGGGATCTGTGCAAAATACAACCCTGTGTTAGAGCAATTAGTAGAGTTACAGAGCCAGGTTCTCAGAAAATTAGGAAACTTTGAACTCCGGGACAAAAAAAGCTACACTTGCAACCTAAAAGACAAATGAGAGGACTACAGTTTCCTTCAACATGCTTTTTTAAGACATATCCATGTCTTCAGGTGCACACTTGCCTGTCACATTTTTTTTACAGCATCTGGTCATGCACAGTTCAGCACCTCCAGGGTCACAGTTGCCCTCTGGTACTGCTCAGCTGTTTGCAAGGGCTAGCACATGCACCAAACACATACCAGCCCCTAAAAAACATACCTCCTCATACTGGGACAAAGAGATCCCACCTATCATCAGATCCTACTCAACAGATTAAAATAGTATTTCCCAAATTCTAAGAGAAAATTTTTAGCCCTTGCAAAGGGATTGGATACATGATAGTGATGAATGTTGCCCAGGAGCCTGAAGCAAATCAAATCCATCTTTCATCTTCACCACCTAGGGATGATATCTCTCATCTCCTGCCTCACTGGCACTACAACTGACAAATAAGCTGGAAAATATTTTTTATGGACTTTTACAGCTATCAAAACACCTTACACTGTATTTTAGATGAACTAGCCGTAACAAGAAAACTTGCAAAGATCAAAAAATATTAAATAGTTCACATGAAACATTTCCACAAAAAACCAAAGAAAACAGAAGAGCTGGACAAGACTTAGACCAATACATAAAGCTTTTTATTTCTATGTCAGCACTTCTAAAATACACTGACGATTGTACTGCAAAGACTTTTAGCTGCTCAGGAATGTCACCCATAAATGCCTGCTCCTCAGGCACACTTAGAGGGAGAGTTGATCATCACTGATGTTCCCATCCAGTAAATATTTCAAACAAAAGGCAATTAACACCATTACACACTGGAAGAATGCTGCTCCCCTGTTCTGCCTCCGAAACAAACTTTCCAAACTCAAGGGAAAGCTAGAGGAAAAAAAGTAACCACATTTCGATGCTTTTCCTTTCTGCTTGGGCTCCCCTACTCACACCTGCATCCCCTTGGAGAATCACAGAATGGTGGGGGCTGGAAGGGGCCTCTGGAGATCATTCAGTCCAACCCAACTAAAGCAGGCTCTCTTCAAGCAGGATGCACAGGATCGTGTCCAGGCGGGTTTTGAATGTCTCCAGAGACGGAGACTCCACAGCCTCTCTGGGCAGCCTGTGCCAGTGCTCTGGCACCCGCAACGTAAAGAAGTTCTTCCTCGTATTCAGATGGACCTTCCCATGTTGCAGTTTGTGCCTGTTGCCACCTGTCCTGTCACCAAGCTCCATCAAAAAAAGCCTGGCCCCACCTTCTTAACACTTGCCTTTAAGATACTGGTAGACATTGATAAAGTCTGCTCTCAGTCTTCTCCCAGCTCTCTCAGACTTTCCTTATCAAGGAGATGCTCCAGTCCCCTCATTATCTTCATCACCCTGCACTGGACCATCTCCAGCAGTTCCCCATCTCTCTTGAACCGAGGAGCCCAGAAATGGACACAGTACTCCAGCCACGACCTCATCAGGGCAGAGTAGAGGGGGAGGATCACCTCTCTTGAAGTGCAACACTTCCAAGTTTCTTCTCACGCCTTAAAAACCTGCTCATACAATATCCTCAGCTGCTTCTTTCTCATTGACACAGCCCTCACCAAGCTCACCCCAGCACTGGTCCTAAGTCCTGGCTCATCCTCCAGCCCCAAAGAGCTTCTTCTCAGAGCCCCATCACACCACCAGCTGATCAGCCTGCAGGACTTCCCCACCAACATAACTACAAACCACTCTTCAGAAACACACCTAGGAGCTCATGCACACTTCATCCCTTCCCCACCCAAGCACAACATGCTTCTGAGGAAGTCCTTCTCACCAGGACTGGTGGTGAGCCCATGGGCCAGCTTATCTCCAGGTTAATTTGAAAGCCCACAGAGACACTTGCCACTGTCTATCTGCCTCCAGTTCCCCATTTCTTTGGCCCTCATCCATGCCCCTTTGCCATCCCCACAACCCTTCAGATTTCTCCCCATTTTGTTTTGCTTTATTTCCCCAACAACCATCTGACCCTACAGGAATAGAGACCTATAGGTGCAACACCCACAAGTGGGGACCCAGGAAGGAGCAAGAGCACAGGGGAATGAATGCCTGAGTCTGATGAATATCAGGCAATTAGTAACCTCAAAATAGATGCGTCCCTTCCAAGCACCCATTGTGCCCCTCTTAAGCATACCTCACCCCAACACTCCATGCCAGGCATGCTGGCTGGACACAGGGTGACCTGATGCTGGACCTAAATGGACCAGGCAGTCCACAGATAAGGGCAACAGCTCTTTGCTTTTCCAGGGTACTAATTAGTCCCATCAGGCTACTTACCCATGACCAGCAGATTTCCATGAAACCTTTAGAAACTTATCATCTCTACCACCTCTGTCCATCTGTTGATATTGTTTGAGATCAGACAAGTACAAAAACAAACGGGGAACATTAAGCTCTTTAGCAGACAGAGCTGGAGCATGGACACATGTCTGGTGTAGCTGTGTTTATTCCAGGCTAACACACTACAGCAGCAGCCAACACCAGCAGCAAAGCAACCCCAAACTCTTCCCTACAGTAGCACCTTCAGGACTGGGACAGGAACATGCTTGGCTCAGTACATCACAGCCCCTGGGGGGTGGAGTGGGGAGAAGAAAACCACATCAGTTGAACATTTCTCATAGCTTTCTGAAAATAGTTTCCCTTGTATCTTCTGCAAGTTAGTAACTTGCATAATCAACAAAACTCTCCAACCACCACGGCTGGAGAGCTCAGAGTTGATGCTGAAAAAAGTCCCTGCAATGACCTGATTGCTTTCAACAAGACTATGTGAAAATTAAGTCCCTTTCCAGCAACCCAAGTGTGAACCCAGACCAGCCTTAGAGGGAAGTGAACTATTTAGAAACCGTGCACTGGCTTTGGACCTCACAGCACCCTACCCAGGGCATTCTTGGTGCTTCCAGCTTTCAGAAATGGAAGACACAGGCAAGTCAGCTCCCACAGGACTAGACAGTTTCATTTAGATGCTGTGGAGTTGAAGACTAAACCTGAAGTTGCACAAGTCTTAGATTAGCTTAGCTCAGCATCTCCTTTCAACCTCAGCATTCCCCATGCAGTCCTGCAAACCCACCATCATGTTCCAGGTGGGCAGAAAGACCAGGCTTAACTCTTTCCTCCACCACATAACCCCACAGTCTTAGGAAAAGGAACTGCTCTACTTGCCAAGAACATCACCATAGCCTTCAACCCATCCATCAGCCTGGAGAATCATAGAATGGTTTGAGTTGGAAGGGACGTTAAAGATCATCTAGTTCCAACCCCCCTGGCATAGGCAGACACATCTTCCACTAGACCAGGTTGCTCAAAGCCTCATCCAACCTGGACTTGAATGCTTCCAGGGACAGGGTGTCCACAGATTTCCCAGGCAACCTGCTCCAGTACCTCACCACCATGAAGGTGAGAACAGAGGCAAAACTTAAGGCTCTTTCATTCAGATCTGCCTGCTAACCCTGACCACAGCACAGCTGAAGGACAACCAGCCGTAACAGATCAGCTCTTGAACTCCAAACCTCTGACTTCTGCAGCAGAGCAGTCATACCTAGCATCAGGTTCACACCAGGAAATAAAACCTCAAAAACCCTCTGAGCTAGTAAGGAGCCTACAGCAAACCCTTTTTGGCTAGCCAAGATGCAAACAGCAAAGTCTGTAGCAAAGAATACCAGCAACAGTTGTTTCATAGGGTGATAGTTTTGCCCAGATCTCACAGTGCAAGGGTTTGCTCTTCCCATCATGCGGGCAGCAAAACCAAGGCACACCATTAAAAGCATTTACCCCAAGGTCACAGAAGGAATCAGCAGCAGAAGTGCATATTAATAACAGTCTCCTGGCTCTTAGCCTGCTCTATCAGGGCCCTTTCCCCACACAAGTGTTTTCCCCCTCCCTCCAATTATTCAGGTAATTGAAATGCCTGCTTCTGTCCTTGAAAATTAGGTTGAAAGTGGCTTGAAAATTAGTTGCAACACCACCAGCCAGGAACTGTTAGCCTCCACTGATGCAGCCTGCAGCATCGTCTATAAAAGTCCGTCCAGCGGCAGTGAAGGCTGTTTGGTTTTAATCAACTCTAAATGTATTTGAAGGACACTCCCTGGGTCTTACAGGGATGTTTGGTATTCAAATTTAAGAGTATTACCAAATGGTAGAGAAGACCTCTTCAGGCCATGAGAATTACAGGACTGGAACAAGAAATCCCCCCCCGCTCTTCCAGTGTCATGTCTGAATCCTCATTTGACCCCAGCCAATTTTAACCTAAAAGCTTTGTTGTTGGCTAGTGTTCGCTTTTTTTGGTTTGTTTTTTGGGTTGGGGTGGGGTGGTAGTTTTGGGGTTTGGTTTGTTTTCCTTTGTGGTTTGTTTCTGGTTTGGTTTTTTTTTTTAAAAAAAAAAAACAAAACACAAACACCAAACTTCATGCATCTGCATGCACTGAAAATAAAAATCACATCCAGCATTTTTCACTCAGCTGCCACATCAAATTATGCTCTCCAGGCCATGTGTCAGGCACGATCTCCTAAATCTACAAGCTATTTTAATAGCAGGAGAGTCAGACTTCCAGTCCTCATCCTACCAGTGACCTGAATGCAGTGGGAGTAGACTGGCTGGCAGAGCTGTAAGAAACGAAAACATTCCATGAAAAATTTCTGACATTCCTTCAGCATGTTATTTTTCTCTTAAATAACGCAAGCAATACTCTAGAGCACCTCAAAACAATCTGCAAATACTGAATAAAGCCCCAATTCTACTGTAAAGGTATTATTAATGCCTTCCCAAAGAAGCAGGAAAAAAAATAAAGAATCAAGATTACATGACTCGCCAAAAGTTACAGAGCCATGAGCAAACTCTGGTCCTCCCTGAGATAGTCCTGTCTGACAAGAAGAGATGGTTCTTCCTTCAGTATCTTTTTTTCTAGGTTCATCAGCTCCTTGCACTGGCTTCTCTTTATCCTTTCTGTGAAGCCAGAATTGATGACTTTAAAGAATAAAATGCATAACAGTCTCCTGGCTCTTAGCCTGCTCTATCAGGGCCCTTTCCCCACACAAGTGTTTTCCCCCTCCCTCCAATTATTCAGGTAATTGAATTTAGTCACTTAGAGGAACATGCCCAGCATGCTCAGAAGAAGGAAAAGTCACAGAGACTATTTCCTCACCTGCAGAAACATCTCTTGTGATAGGAAACAGCAAAACAAGAGGCTGTTACACCTCCCTGGAGCAGGTCCGAGCGCTCCAGCCCACAGCCGGTTTCTTCTTCACATTATCTGACCAGCACATGTGAGAGAAATCCTTCCCTGGAGCTGAAAAAAATCAGTTTGTTCTTTGACATCCCAGGCATGACCAGTCACACACACTAAGCAGTACTGCCACCACAGCAATTCTGTAGCCCAGAGGCACAGGAGATGGACCCCAGCAAACAAGTGGATAAAATCCAGGCTTAAAGCCACTTAAAACAAGTAATCTAGAGAATAAACCACCAAACACCTATTAGCATTAATTCCTATTAATCCCTCTAACTTCACCTCTCTCCATCCTTTCTCCAAAGTTTTGGAAGCTATCTGAGGATCTGAAACCTGGTGCCTCAACCTTTGCACCACCACAGGCCACCAGTGCTGAGCCATTCCCAAAAGTTTTCCCTTGCCATGAAAGCTGCATAGGAAGTGCTAACAAACAGCAAAGCAAGTGAAAATCCTCCGTCACTATGTCATTCAGCATTTGCTCATGCTCTGACAAGGTCATGCAGTTGCACAAAGGCAAATTTCAGAGTGGGATACATAAACAAGAAAGCCAGCTGTAATCTTTCACCTCCATTCCACTCAACAAACATTGGTGACAGTCAAAGAAAAACTAGAGTAAGCTACCCAGAGAGGATGTGGAGCTTCATCACTAGAAGTCTTTAAAATAAGGCGAGATGCCCACCAGGCAGGAATGATGTAGATCAGTGGCTGTGCATTGAGCAGGGGAGAGAATAGGTCCATCCCAGCCTTTTTTACTATTCTATACCATAGGGTTCTCTTCTCACTCACCAGACAAATCCAGAAGAGTTAAATCCTTTACCTATACAACAAGGTATGGGTGACTGGTGAGTGGAGCTAATAGAGGACCTGTGGCTAGCCCTGAAGCTGCAAAAAAAAAAACCCCCAACAAAAACAATATAACCAAAAAAAGAAAGTATTCAGCTCCTCCGATCTGCAGATACCTTGAGCTAATTCTTAGTGACAGTGGGAAAAGCTGAAGGGATTTACCCTTACAAAGGGAGTGAGGTGCTGAAGACCCTCACCTTCTGCAAATAGATACAGAGAACTGTAAATCTGGATAGAAATGAGAGCTGGACATGACTGCTCATGCTACAAGAGCACTTAAATGCCCCCCAAAATATTGCATCTCATTTACACTGTACAGAGACATCACCGGAACGACAACCTCTCAGCATGGACATCGTCTCGAGACCCCACAGAGAGAAAAGATGGAAGAAAGCAAAGGGGAAATCCTCTCCAAAGAAGGATGAATTACTTTTCTCCAGGGAGTTTACACAAGACAAGACAGCCCCAGAGCTCAGTCCCCTCTTCAGTCAAGGGTTCGTTAAAACACACCACTGCAGATATTTGTAATACACATTCAGCTATACTTTCTCTTCCTCTGAATTGCTTTCTTACTACTTTGACTACTTTCTTGTCCAGGGTTTACAGGTAAAGCAACTCACCAAAAATCCCTCAGGCATGTCAGTGATCCTCTCAACAGCAGAAAATCTCCTTTCTAGTGGGGATCAGTAGTTTCCTCTCCTTTATGGAGGCTGTCCTCCCAGTGCAGCACATCAAGGCCACATTTGTAAGCAGCAACTGTTTCTGCACTAGAATTCATTTAAACTTTAAAAGAGGGGAAATATGTCAATCTGACAGGCTATCAGATGGATTAGTGAAAAGTTTTTAAAAGCTATTGACAACAAGTTCACTTCTGCTTCGGATTCGAAAGACCATGCTGCTCCATTAAGTAACCCAGCCACCCTGCTCACATGAATATTTAAAAGAGAAAAAGCAAGGCATTAGGCAGCCAAGCAGCCTAGGATGCACACTAATATCTTCAAGAAGAGAGGACAGGACAAAGGAAGTGTCAGCACACACAAAGTGGCTGGTGTGATGTCCAGGCTGTTTTGCTTTTTAGAGGATGGAGTGGGAAAGGCAAGGTCCTCTCCCACACCACTTAGTATGAAACCAGCCTTTCAGCAACGTGTTTGGCACACACAGCTACTGACACGCAACAGAAAGTGGATCCATATTGAATGTCCATTATGTGAAACATAATAAAGAGAAAAATGTCCCTTCAGTTTAAAGGTAAAAATGTCCAGGAATCACAAAGACACAGCATGTATTAGAGAAAAACTATCTGAACCGATGTTTCCTACCACCTATTACCAGAAAGCCTGAAAAAACTGGGACCGCATTAAGAAATTAAAAAAAACCCAAACCCAAACACTGAACTACCTTGAAAAAGAAATCAAGTTGCATGTCCACATTTCCCAACCATTACCACTTAGCACAGGCTTTGAGATAGAGGGTGCAAGGGGTCACAAAGTACATGTAATGCCATTCTGCTCTGTATGAGCATGTAACATGTAACTGCTCTGAAAAGAAGCTTGCAGCTTAGCTGGCACGCAGCAACAAGGAAACCTCCCACACACCGATGCCTTTAAAATACAGAGGAGCCATAGAGCAATTCTTCCGAAAGCCAGAAGTCCCAAGAGGGAAAAATCATTGAAGTAGGAGACCAAAGTTGCAAGGTATAGAGTAGAGGGAAGGGAACAGAAAAAGACCCGCTCACCCAGTGCTGAGCACTGCTCTACTTAAGAGCCCATGAGACAAGAAGACATAAAACAAGCTGCCCACTTTAATATATATTAAAAAGCAAAGGAAAACATCAAGCTGCAGATTTACTGCCTGTCACCAGCACAGGTTTAACATCTTGATTTCATGCTGGTATTCTTCATTACGTTTTATTACTGGCTTTTATGTCCCTACCACAGTGTTCAGGTGGGAATTCAGAGGGTTTCATTCAGGAATGTCTTCAAGCTGAGACACTAAACAACCCTGCAGCAGGGCATTACTTTTCCACTGCCAGCTCACCTCGGGGAACGCGAGCAAATGCCGAGAGCACCCGAGAGAGGTGCTGCGGCTTCACCATGCTAAGCCAAGCCACATGAGGGCTCAGCCAGCACAGGGAGAGGCAGCAAGGAACCTCACAGGGCATGGAGAAAGGAAATAAAGCAAAATAATAAAGTCACAGGGTGGTATTTTTTGAAGTTACCAACAAGTTTAAGCGGCTGGGCTGTCTTACATGTGCCTAGAAACAGAGGGAAGCAAACAACCCATTTTACAGAGGATTGCAATGCACTAACAGACAGTTTTTACTGTCCTATAATAGCCTCAGGGCTGTCAGTCAGAGGGCCCTTTCAAGCCATATAAGAGATCTTTTTTCAGCACAGCAAGGAGATTTTATCCTTATTAGAAAGCTGACACACTGCCTCCCCCAGTTTGGACAGGCCTGACGGCCTGCCTGTGCAAGTAACTGCTCCAAAATAAATACCCTGCAAGCCCTTGAGTGACAGCAGCCATGGATACCTCCAGGACAAGCCTCCCTGAACTAACTCCAGGTCCTGGGGCTGTTTCCAGCATCACAGCCTGCGTAGGGATGCTCAGGATGCTCCGGCCCCGAAGGGAAGCAGGAATAACAAACACCCTACGTAGACACAACTCACTCTCAGTGTTACTCAGGCAGCGAAGCAGCTGTTGGCAATTGCATTTCTTTTAAACAAACTGGCACCTGTTTATCTAGAGGGACCAGGCAGGGCCTGCAAAGAGATAAACATGGATATCAAGTTTAGGACCATTTCAACAAACCTGCTTTCCCCAAGCTATGTCCAGGCAATGGCATGTCACCCACATCCACAAGGGGGTGGGCATCCCCTTGGTACAGGGGGAGGAATTGCTCAGGAGCAGAGATCACTTTACTGGCATTGTATGTCCTGACTTTTCTAACCCCTTCAGCTCAACAAGTGTTTGTTCACATACTGCTCTGCCTTGTCCTCACCTGTCCTCTGCAGCACACATCCTTACCGACCCTGAAATTTGCTGAGGAGGAGATGGATGTGCTAAGAAGAGAAAATAAAACCCGTAAAGCAGATGTTGCCCAAGCTCTGGAAAGAAACAGCAAAACCCAATCTGCCCATGGAAAGCCACGTTTTTAATTGCTGATCTCAGCAACGTCCAAAAGCAGCAGCAAGGGGCAGAATCCCTGCTGGCTTGTGATGTAGCAGGGTTCAGCAAGAACCAGCCCTCATCTCAGAGAGGCACCTACAGCATCTTTCAGGTCAAAACTCCTCATGAACAACAGGCAACAGCATGGAAGGACACTCGGGAAACAGAGGATGGATGTGCTGCATGCCATTCAGCTGGGGAAAGGGGAGCAGAGAACCACATATTAAGAGCTATTTCCACATCCTTGCTGAGGCTCTAGATCAGGGGTCCTCAAACTACGGCCTGTGGGCCGGATACGGCCCCCCAGGGTCCTCAGTCAAGGCCCCCGGTATTTACAGAAACCCCCCCCCACCCACCACCCCCTGCTGGGGGAAACAAGCAGCCGCAGATGATTGCCTGCCACTTAATCTGCGCGTCAGCCCTCTGTTTAAAAAGTTTGAGGACCCCTGCTCTAAAGTGATCCTCAGGTTACTCTGGTACCAGAAGAAAGGTTACACACAGCCTTGCAAAATCCAGAAAATGCAAGGCAGCTTTTCGGTACCCCTACACAGAGCCTAGAACAAGAAAAATCAGTTTCCAGGACACTGGAAGCATTTACTTAACACGCTCTCAGGTATGTTGCCCTTATTCCCCTTTCCTACATAAACCATGCACAAACCTCCCTGGGGAATAATGCAGAATCCATCGCCCTTTCCTGCTTTTCCCAGGAGGGTAAATGGAAAGACTCCAAGCTGTCAGCAGCAGGTGACTTCTTTCCACACTTAAAGGCTGTCTGCAGCATAGGAGGAACACAGCTGTGTCACCAGAACCATGCAGAGCAGCTCCTAGCAGTGAAGCCACATGAAAAGCATTCACCCCTAATGAAATTTTGAGTATTTGCACAGCATTACACAATGGCCTGGATTAGAAAGAACATTAAAAATCATCTAGTTCTGATCCCCCTGATATGGGCAGGTACATCTTCCACTAGACCAGGTTGCTCAAAGCCTCATCCAACCTAGACTTGAATGCTTCCAGGGACAGGGCATCCAGATTCCCTGGGCAACCTGCTCCAGTACCTCACCACCTTCATGGTGAGAATGGATGGCAGAGGCAAAACTTGAGGCTCTTTCATCCAGATCTGCCTGCTAACCCCAATGACAGCACAGCTGATGGACAACCAGCCGTGCTGGATCCAGTTTCTAACTCAAAGTCCTAGTGTTTCACCACTGCCTCACCACCCTCACAGCAAAGAATTTCTTCCTAATACCTAATCTAAATCCACCCTCTTTCAACTTAAAGCCATTCCCCCTTGTCCTATCACTATATACCCTTGTAAAAAGCCCCTCTCCAGCTTTCTTGTTGGCCCTTTTAGATATTGGAAGGCTGCCATAAGGTCTTCCAGGAGCCTTCTCCAGGCTGAACAACCCCAGCTCTCGCAGCCTGTCCTCACAGGAGAGGTGCTCCAGCCCTCTGATCATCTGCATGACCCCTCCTCTGGACTGGCTCCCACTGGTCCATGCCCTTCTCATGCTGGAGGCCCCACAGCTGGATGCAGTGCTTCGTGGTGGTCTCACCAGAGTGGAGTAGAGGGGGACACTCCTGTCCCTTGACCTGCCCACCACACTGCTTTGGATGCAGCTCAGGATATAATTGGCTTTCTGGGCTGCAAGTGCACATTGCCATTGCATCACCCATTGGGCAAGTGTTTTTTATAAATGAAAGAGAAGTTTGCATCAAGCTGTGCAATCCAGACACAGATACACTTTCAACTTATTCACATGGCTATTCAATGGACCACCAGCTCAAAGCTTGGGGACACACTGCTTGTTACAAGGCATGGATGCTCCTTTATTCTCTTTACAATAGCTTTTAGATTAAGCACAATCTTTAGAAGCGTATCACAGAAAATCCTACCTGTTTGCAAGCCAACATCATTGCTTGTTAGCCAGCATTTCTTCTGCATCACTCTTTTCATAGACTCCTTCAATCACCAGAACATCAGTTATACTAATTGGTTGGCACATTTTCATGACTCTAAAGGGTAGTTTGCAGTCTTGGCACTGCATGAATAATGGCACCGAACAACAGCACAAGCAAAATAAAGCAAGCCGTAGCCACAGCAGGGCTACTGCAAAGCAATCGTGCTAACTGGAACACTCAGTTTTGTGAATTAAGTTTGAAGCCATAAGAAAAGATCTTCATTTGCTGTGGTCCGGGAGCTCCGGGTTAACTGAGCTACTGGTGAGATTAAAGGTCCTCTCAAGCAGTGAAATAAAGTCGTTACATTTGCTCTTGCTTCAGTCCTTACCTTCACACCTGAAAACATGGTACCATCATCACTTGCAAAGGCAATTTCCTTTTTCCATGACTGTGCTCCAGAATCAACTCCTAATGCTGAGACTCTTACAATTACTTTCATTCTTTTCAGAAAAGATTAATAAAAGGGCTTTGGCACCACATCTCTGGCATTTGTGTAGTTTGCAAAGTCCTTTCAGACACAACTGCAAAGTGAGTACACAGTGGCAATTCTGCATGAATCTTAGCAATAAACTCTTTACAGTTAGACAGGAATTGGATGGTTTTTATCAGCTGAATGACATTCAGTCACAAACACTGAAAAACCTAGTAAGCTGCATAGGGATTTTGGTGCTTAGAGTGAAAACTTCAACACCGTTGCAGATAACGTAAGTCACTTCCCCAGAATCACAGAAATGTTCGTGGAATCTCTGGAGGTCTCTACCTCAACAACCCTCTGCTCAAAGCATGAGCATCACCGACACCAAATCAGGACAGTCACAGCTTCATCCACCCAGATCCGAAATACCTCCAAGGACAGATGCTCCACAGCTTCTTGAGATGAGCCCAACACCCTCAACCTCTTATTTTAGGTCACGTGTCCAAGGTAATCCCAAAATGCTCTCCTCCTGGACCATCTCTTCGCATCCTTGAACTGGGATGCCCAAAACCAGTCACTGTTTACCAGTATGGCCCCACTAGTGCTACAAAGAGGGTTAATACTATCTCTGAATCTGTTGGACATATTCCTCTTAATGTAGACCAATCCAGTATGTTCTATTTGTAATGAGAAGACACTTTGAGTGCTTCCAGTTTAGGGTCCAACAGAGCCCCAGACCCTTTTTAGCAAAGCCACTACTGAACCATTTGCCTCCCAGGGCACTGGGTCAGGGGCATGCTATCCAAGGACACTGGGACTCCAGTGTTTACAGGTTCCCTAAGCTCCATTTCAGGGCACTGGAAGTCCTTCAAGGGCACTTTCAAGGATCCAAAGTCCTTTACAAACAATGAGTCCAAACTCTCCAGAAAGGGATGAACACGATGTGTAGCTCTGCACGATTCCACCATTCAGAGGAAGGTAATATCTTTCTATTAAAGAGAATATTCAAAATGAGGCACAAAGTTGGTAATAGCTTGCCAAGTCTACTAACTTGGATCAGCACGAGCCGCAGGCTCAACTCCTCCCTACATTGCAATGCACAGCAAAGTATTATTTTCAATATACCTTTCCAAAGCAAGTGTTCTGACTTAACTATTACAGGCAAACATCAGACATAATTTAAATACGAAATACTTAATTACATCTCAGCAATAACAGTCCTGATCCTCTTCTCCCATCTGTATTTTTCTTTACCAGGCATCCCTCAGCTGTCTCACTCCTCTTTCTGATGAAGAGGATGAGGCAGGGAAGTGGTCCAAGATGGTCAGCACCACCCTTCTGCAACATAGTCTCTCCTCAGTGCCATACCATGCTATACCAAAGTGCATGAAGAAAGCATGCTAAAAGGGCAAAACATTTTTTAGGAGCTGGTTGAGACCTCTTCTTGTCTTGTGATTTTCTGCTTACCCTTTATAAAACATGACATTAAGAAAACAATCCAACCATCAAGAAATTATTTAAAATACACAAGTCCCACTGTTCCACTTCTGAAAGGTTTATACTTCAATTTTCTATAAGTGGAATTTGTCTTTTGTTTGATCCCTAACTCAGAAATTGAATAGATGTCGTAAATTCTGTCAGATTAACAGAATGTTAACATAGCAATGATAATATAACACAGTTTACCAAATTCCCCTGCCCACTTCCCTATCTATCTATAAACAGAGAGATACAAACACATGACACATGGTTACTCCAGCCCCAGTATACAAGCCAGAGAAAATGTTAGGGTTTAAAATGTATATACTACGAAGCATAAGGGCAAAAGTTTAAGACCAGACAATTTCAATGGGGCCAGAATTTCACCATCTATTTTAAAAAAAATATCAACTTACTCATTCCAGTTCCAGAGATGTCCTCAGCAAATTTCATCTCGATCTGTAGACCATTTTATAGCCTCTTAAATAATTTTTCCTCTGCTTCTTTAGAGCACCTTATCTTTCAAATAGTCATGGTGGAGACTAAACCTCCCCTGGACATCTGGAACGTCTCACTCCAAAGCCAACACTGAGTTAGACCCACAGACAATTTGTGGAGTAATAACCCATCTGGTTATCATTTAGATTGTACATATTTAGGAAAGCTAGTGCATTAACCCCATTGTTGGGTGGGGTAAAATTAAAGTGTTGCCACATCAGAAAAAAAAAAAACCAAACCTGCCATATTGAAAGTAAATATTCATTAAGACAGAAAAGGACCAAACTTCGGTTCCTCTAAACATCGATTATTCTGGAATAATTAATTAGCAGAGCTATAACAATACATAAAATTGCTAGCCTCTGACTCTTCTGATAATTTATGCAAGATTAAAGTATCGCTGTGGTTGCCTTTTCCATTGCCTAATTCAGCATTTTCTTTTTCCTTATGAAAGCAAGACTTCAGATTTAACTGCTCTAATGCCCTTTTACAGTGTTTGGCATAGTAAAATCTAACAGCCGCTACAGCACGCTAGCAGGGAAATGATGGATCGTGGAACCTCGCAGAAGGGGAGCACTGTAAAATGCCCCAGTTAATGTTGAGATAGTAGAGTAAATCTTATTTTAAAAACACATACACACATATAAATATACACAGAATGGTATCTCTGATGAACTCGTTTCACCCTATCAAATCTCCTTTTGATTTTTCTCGTGATAACAGATACTTCCACACTGAGTATCTTGCTTTCCCAATAACCAAGCAAACAACCACCTCACAAAGAAACCATTTCAAAGTCATCATCACTAGATTAAGCTCACCAATCAACCCAATCACAATGACCCAGCTGAGAAAGAACACCATTCAGGTGAGAGGTTGGTCTCCTCCTCAAACATCTTATTCAAAAGAAGAAAAGAGAGTTTATCTCTTTTGTTTTTCAAAAATCAGTATCTGAAGCTGTTCTGCCTGGGCCCTTTTACTCAAGTACGTCACCCCAAAAAGCTCAGAGCCAAGGTTACCAGGAGATGCACCAGAGCATCCAGTGGCCCACAGAGCTCTACAGCCCCTCTAGTGAAAGCAGGCTGCCCCAAGACAACTGGCACCACATTGGACCTTCTCAACACAGTTCCTGAGCTAGACAGTCCCTTATTTCTCTGCAAAACATAGCTGCTGCTCTCCTATGACCAGAAGCTACCCGTTACACAGCAGTGTTGCACCTTTCAATAAGCTCAGCAGTTACTGATTTTTTTTTTAATTTTTTTAAGGGGAGCTCTTTGCTTTTCACCCAGGCTACAAATGGGGTGCCAATACACACCACCTTGTTTGTTTTAACACAGAGACCTCACAAGACACATTTTGGGAAGGTATTTCAAGGAAGAAACAAAGTTGTATGGCATGTCACATCCACAAACACATGCTTGCCCATCACTTTCTGTCCCACCCAAGAACAAGATATCCCAGGACATTTGCCAGTACAGCGAACAACAGCAGCACACACTTGGCCACTGTGACCAGTGCAGGAGTTAATAGCCCACGCTAAGTCTCCAAGTATGCTCATGCCCTTTTCCATCAGAGAGCCCCAAGGGCAGGCTTAAGGGCTAATAGCACACAGGATCAGTTTTGAGAAGTGATCTGGCCCCACAGTTCACCAGCCCTATCTATACACTCACACAACACTCTTCCTTCACACTATTCAAAACAACTCTGAGCAGAATCCAAAATAGACGTTTACCAAAACCCACACTTGTGTGGATTATACAGAGGCATAAGGGAGGATGAAACATTCCTCAAACTCAAATTTCCCAGAGGCAATAGCAAAATTCCCATTGCCAAGTGAAGTAAAAGCGCTTCCCCATCCCTTAAACTAAAGCAGAAACTTGAAACCGCAAAAGCTGCTGCAACAGTACAGCTTTGTAGGACTCACGAGATGTTGTCAAGTCCATGAAGCATTTACCCCATGTGCACTTATACATGTTATATATTCTGAGGGTTGTTACTCATTTATATCGCTTTGTAGAGCACAAAAAGTGAACAGGCAAGTCTTCGAATGAATGGCTTCTAACTCAGCTGAGCAGAAATGCAGAGGAATCGCCGTACAAGTTGTTACTAAGAAAATCAAATGGGAAGTGTTTGCAAAATAAAATAAATTAAAAAAAAAAAAATATTGTAAATAGGGATTTGGAGAAGAACGGGAAGCAGAAAGCAGATCAGAGAAACCTGCCCAGGTTTTACAGCCAGTTGAGCATCTGCTGGGGCAGGATCTGGGGAGTCCCGACAGCACTGTGTAAATACTCTGATCATCCATGCAGGCATCAGTTCACAGCACAGGAAATACCAGTAATTTCAACTGCGACTGTGCCGGGAATATCTTCAGCCAGTTTATGTATTAGGAGAAAGGAAACAGCAAAAGGAGAAAGCAAAAAAGGAAAGAGACCCAACTGTCAAGCTTCAGATTACAAAGGCATTCATATTTATTTTAAGTGCCTTAAATGCCCGCTTCTGTTTTGCTTAGTTTTACCTTAAGAGCCCAAGGAAAGACAACCAAGGAGATAAGAGTCAGGGGCACCAAAATCCAGCACAACTGAGAGCACAAGGGAAAGCAAGAGGGTTGAAAACTATTGTAAAAGCTTCACTATGCAGCCTGAACATACACATGCAAACAAACCCGCTCACGTGAACACTTGCTAGGGACAAGCAAGGGACTAACCCAGCTCAAAATTACAAGGAAGATTTGCAGTGTTTGAACACTACAAACAAAAAAAATATCCCAAAGAACACAGAAATTACATGCTATGCATTCATAAAGCCAGCGCAAGAGCATCCAGCCTGTTTCCTAGTAGCACAAGCTATAAAAATAGACTCTTTAACAACTCTCTGCCCTTCCAGCAATGAATACAAGGCTTCACCGTAAAAAAAATCACAGCAAGAAGACACATCCAGCATTCAACAAGAAGCACCAGTGACTAAAATTACACAATGCCACCCTGATCTGAGGATGTGCTATTTGGAGCAACAGGTTACAAGCAGTCACCAAGAAGTGGCATGACGCAAGTCCCAGGGGAACGAGTGAGAAGTGCATACTGCTGTGCTAAGACCTACTGCTCTGTTTTGTTTGGGTTTTTTTTTGCACTGCACTTTCCCTGAAAGGTTTGAATTCTCAGAAAAGCCCCCCATAGACTTGAAAATATCAAGGGTCATAGCCAATGAAAGGATGTCATGCATTCCCAAAGCCAAATATTTTCCTTATTAGTGTATAACTAGACTACTCCCCAAAAAGCTGCCAGCTACTAACAGAATTCCACAATCAAATAGTAGCTGGCACAGGACACTGGTACCGGAGAGTCTCTGAAATAGGGGAAAGGGTTACCGAGAGGTGATTTTCTACATTAATTTGAGCATGCAGTTTGAATGCTGCAGGAAAAGGGAGAAGGAATGGACAGAAACTACGAATAATTTAAAGCAATTCTACGTGAAGAGCAGAGTGGTTTTATAAGCCTTGCCTGCTGTTCCCCACATCCTCATCACTTGGTCTGCACCTCTACCCTGGCAGAGGTCTACCTGCAGATCTCACCTTACACTCATCTTTATCTAGAGGCACACTATCACCTTCAGATCACGTGTCTCGATGCATTTCACTCTGGATGTTCCCCCTATTGCAGTCACTGTTTTACCTGACCCCAAATCCAAATGCTGGAGCGCTCAAGCTGAGCATGGAGAAGAAGGCTGTCTACACAGTGACACCTCCTCATTTAGCAAGGCTGACTTCCCTCACTCAAAGCAGCCTGTTATTTTTAAAAGAGGTTTCTGAAAACAGAATCCCCGCTGCTGGCTGCCTGCAGCTCCTCTTGCAGCTTGGGACAAGTCACCTGTAAATGCCAAGTAAAGCCAGAAACCCAAAACTGTTGCTTACGAACACTGACGTAACTGGCGCCGGCAAAAAGCCAAGTATGTGAACTTTTCCCAATTACTGCAAAGGAGTGAACAGCCACTTCATCAGGCACACTCCACGCCTGGCTCACAAGGACAAGCCAGCAAAAGTGAGAAGAGAGACCTGACAACCTAATGATTTATGGACAAGGTCAAACCTACGTATGACAGCGTAATGGCATTAGCCTTGCTGGTCTCGAGCAGCAAACCTGCAAAGGGTTCAGATAAGCTATGAAGGACCTGCTCAGAAAGATGAGACTAATGACGGAGCAGAGAAGAAAAAACGTGACGAACTCCAAGGGGTCCTGAGCCATGCATGATACTAGGGCTTCCTTTGAGGGCAAGGATCACCGCCTCTGACTCCTTCTAATAAGATGTAACAGAGACGTCGCACCAGCTTAACTCATATGTAACGTAATCTGAGATGTCACCAGCAACACCTTGTACAATTCACTGAAAAAAAATACAAAGAAAGGAATACATCTTAAAAAAAATACAAATCCCAGACTACAGTGCCTCAATAGGAATCTCCCTATTAGAAGTATTTCCTGATTGGCCTTCACTGTAGAAGAAAAAGAAAAAAAAAAATAGAAGAGGGTATAAAATCCATTGCTGAGATTTTCAAAGCTGCCAGAGGGATACAAACACCCAGCGTCAATAAAATTAACAGCAGCTGAGCATTCAGATGCCAGCCATAACTTACTCCTCACCATTTACACCCCGTTTACTTTCTGCACTTGCCTGGGCATGAGTAATGCAAACCAGCTCCTTCCACTTCTGCCACCAGCCTTTTTCCCCTTGCCCATCCCAACACCATCATGCTGCATGGCTCGCGTTACTGAGCAAGCAGAAAGAGAATGTAGGGTTTAGGGAATTTTTTGGAAAGTGACTATCACTACAGCATTGTAGAAACTCTTTTGCAGATGGCAGGGTGAAGGGGGTCTTACAAAACCTGATGGAATTTCTCTCTGGAAAGAAGCAAACACAAACAGGATTTCCTTCTATTCAGCATGTTCACTGAAGTCAGCTTCAATGCCGGTGGTGGCAACAGAGGACAAGCAAGAAGCTGGTAACAAGAACTGCTACGTTACCTCAACCCGGAGATTGAGAAAAGCAAAAAATAAGCAGGAAACTAGTATTTTGAAGGGAGACAACACAAAGAATAGCCTCCTAGCTGCGTACATAGTGGATGCAACAAAGGATGCACTCACAATTCACTCTTGCTCTGGCCATGGATTTTCATGGCCACAGACAGGTTGTAGCCACAGCTCCCCATCTCTTTGGCTTTCTTTGCCAAGGCATGTGTACAGCAGGGATGGCAATGTGGCCCCTCCTTGTGCCACCTCACCAAATTACCGTTTCATTAGTTAATGCCTCCAAAGTGCTCTGAACAGTCAAAGTGCTGAGTAACAGTATTATTCCCACCCCGGCACAAGTCCACTCCACTCTCCAAACCCAAAGAACAAAAGAAATTAAGAGGATGAAGAACCTCCGTGGCACAGCTGGAAAGACACCCCTTGCAGTGCAGCTCCTCACGTGGCAGTTGTGCTGACGTGCAACAGCAAAAGCATCTCTCCCACCACCCACCTCTCCCAGGCATGATCCAAAAGCTACTACTTAAAACCTAGTTTGATAAGCAAAGCAGGAGATCGCTACAAGCGGGAGGTAGCTAGCCTTTTAACTCAGGAGGTTCAGTTGGGACACAGCAAAATAAGTTCACTTGAGGCAGAAGACAACATGACCGGTTTCAGCACTTCATGCTTACATAATGATCTTACACTGAACCACCAAACCCAGCAAACACCAAATTATTTAAGAAACAAATATACATAGCAATACAATAAAGAAGGGTCCCTAGAGAAATCTGCCTCTCACTTTCTCAATCTTCTGCTTTCAGCCAGCTGTGACTGTGCCTAAGCAATCCCGGGCACACGGCTGAGAAGTCCTGCCTGGAAGGGGACATTACAGAGGGGAAAAGACATCGAGGAGCCTCTTGCTGGCATCTTTGTAATATTCTGCAATCCCCTCAGGCGAAGCGGGCAGCCCGCACTGCTGCTGAACAATGCAGTTTTGAATTCAATTAAAGTGATTATCTGTTGTGCCAAATAAATTGTGTACAGCATATATCCTGCAGCATTTTACACCTTCAGGCTCATTATTTTCTAACTGTTTCCTCCTGTTTATGCGCTTTCAAATTAAATTGCTGATAATATGCGCCAAAATAAAAAATGAGCGCACCTTGTCCGAAGAAAATTGATTCTCCTTTTTCCTGAACCGGGCGATTGCCAGGTTTTATATACTCTGTTCCTGGCGATCATTAGTAATTCAATTTTCTTTTTATTAGCCCCCTTATCTGCTGAGCAATATAGTGGCAGAGCTGACCTCTTTCGCACGGGTAAATGTTTAAAATCTTTTCCCTGATTAATTTTGCCAGTTAAGGAAAAGAGGAGAAATGGCCCGGCTCTTAGCCATCACAATGAATAAAGCTTAATGTTGATTGTGATGGAATTTCTAATGCCAAGGAAATTGATTGAACGCAGCAATTACACTGCAATAGTAACTCAAGGGAAATGGGATAGTTTTCTCCTGGCCATAGCCTTTTGGTTATTTAAAACAATCCAATTTGCAAGGATAATTATATATTAGTGTTTTATCTGCCACTTGAAATGAACATGGGAGTTTTGATACTGGCCCAGCATTAGCAGGTTATTGCTGCAAATTACTTGATATCTGCTTTCTTTCACATAAAGACGAAATTAGGCCATCAATAACCAGAAAAAGGTGGACTGGGGAGATGAGAGGGGCACGAGTGCCCTCTGCAGGGCTGCAGGGAAGGAAGGGTGGCCCGAGAGACTCCCTGAAATCCCGTTCGTCTGCTCTGTGCCAGACACACAGCAAACAGGCACGGTGCAGTTCCCCAACCATAGAGTCGCCATATCTTTGACATTAAAAGAAATCTTAAAAAAATAAAATAAATAAATTAAAAAAAACAATCTTAATTTTAAGCACTTCTAGTTTTTCCCAGAGAAAAAGCCTGGGGAATAAGAAATGGCAACACCATCATGCCGAATGCCCAAGCAGAGTGAACACTTACCAGCACAGCAGCATTGCACAAGAGCTGCGGCAGCCAAGGAGGGCAACAGCATTGATTATTTGCAAGGGTGAGGAAAGGTTCACAACTGCAAGCGCTCACCTGTCTTTCATCAGAAACAAGAGTTGAGAAAGGGCTTTATCCTGCAAGATGTCAAATAAGTGACCAGCTAGAACTGGGAGTAAAAGGCTGTTGGAAAACAGGGGGGATTCCCACGTCCGCACTGCTGGCACAGGACTAGTAATACAGGAGGTGCAGGCATATCCCGCTGTTGTTGCATCTGGATCAGTCAAACCTCACTTTGAAGATGGTATTTTCCCTTAAAACCAGTGATAAAAAGATCACACCCCTACACCTTCAGGAAAAAAACCCATCTCCAGTTTGGAGAAAGCAGGTAAAGGTTGCCCAAGCTAAACTGGACAGGACGTGGCCAAAAAACACTGCAGGAAGCGGTGTTGTCCCAACGTACGCACCACAGTTTGATTGTATTGCCCATTTGCTTTAACAAATAAGCAACAAAAAGCCAATTCAGGATAGACATTTGCCATTTAGACAACATAATTACAACATACGTTACTGGCAGGAAAGTTACTAGGCGAATGACAAAACAGAAGCCCAGTATTTATTCTCCAAATCCTTTGGTTCAGATCCCAAAAATAAGATGGTTGGGGGGAATTGCCATCCACGAAAACTCCACCCACATCTTAATTACCAGTTGGCCTTCCCCTGCTTCTTGCATTCAGAAAGAGGATTGCAGCTCAGGGCTTTCAAGTAGAGGGCAGTCCAGCAATCTCCCCAGTGTGACTCTCACACAGTTAATACAGGAATTAA
Organism: Microhierax caerulescens; assembly: GCA_035590215.1. Lineage (NCBI taxonomy): Eukaryota > Metazoa > Chordata > Aves > Falconiformes > Falconidae > Microhierax > Microhierax caerulescens. The sequence continues at coordinate 11,951,612 of JAVJGJ010000037.1, forward strand.
AAGTTCAGGCTGTAAGAGCACTTGCAATTATAGCAAGTAATTTGAAATAAAAATAATAAAATACGTAATATATAAAAATATATGATTTGAAGAAAAGAAATAGGAATCACAACGTTAACTTCAGCTTTCATTTAAACAGGCTGTATTATTTCTGTGCAACACAGAGGCACCAGTGGCCTGAGGACCACATTCAGCAGCCTGATGATCCTTGTTGCTCCTCCAGCTTTTCCCTGGATAAGGAGAGAAATAACTGCTGCCTTCCACCCCTCTTATCTTTGGATCCAAACTGTCTTGACTACACCAGAGGCAAGTGAGACAGCCTGATCTACCACTTCTATAGATAAATGTCTATATGAAGCCTGACATTCAGACAGGAGTGTGAACTACACAGGTGCCAGATGAAACAGGCCCATTGCAGAAGTTGTGAAGCCAGCTCAAACAAGGGGATGAGTTTCATCAGGTTCACAACCATGCCCAAAGCAGGGACATGTTACCTGAGTGAATTCACAACTCCTGGCAAAACAGTTATCTCCCAGTTCTCCTTCCCTCCAAAAAGAGCCTAAGAAGTTAAATGGGAAGAAGGAATAAAAAGAAAAAGGCAGTCTTTAATATTAATGGCACATTAATATTAAGTACTAAGTGGTCAAGAAGTACAACATCTAAAGGCTGTTTCACCAACATCAATTTGGCTAAGCTGAGCAACAGAACATTTTCTATTCCTCTTTGCTTTGGTCAAGCACTTGAGCTCATCCTACACAGGCATTCTGTCCCAGCACAAGATCTGCATTAAAATACCTGGATGAACAGACCAGTAACTGCATTAGAAATGCTTCACCACTCTACCACCCTATCTGAGCAACTTCCATTTGGGACATACCCCAATTTCTGACCAGTTATTAAATGTTCCATTTAACCAAATTAGTACTTTGGAGTTAAATGGTAACAGCTACAGGTATCACACTCATCATGAGAGCAGCCCAAATAATCCCAAGAGAACTGCTACTAGTCTGCCACTTTCCATTTTCTTGCTAGTATGACCACTGATCCTGAAATGAAAACACAGCGATTCCCCCAGAAGCAAGTGCCTCTGAATACAGACCATCAGCAAACACCAATCTGAAACAGAATCTCAGCAGTGGCTGGCATAGCCGCACTGCTGCGCAAGATCAAACGGGTCCATTTGGATCCAAAAAGGGAATTGCAGAGTCAGGATATCGACAGGCCTTTGCTTTACATGCTTGGGAAAGGCAGGACCAATGACTTCAGTACATACATACTGCAGAGTTCGTGCCATGTATCCCAAGAGCCTGTTCAACTGGACAGACAAGGAAACAGCAAAGCTGTGTCACGACGCCACCTGCAGCCACCTGCAGCCACAGGGCAGGAAGGGGCTGACCCAGTTTTTTGCACTGTGCTGCAGTGCACAAAGTAAGGCACGGTCCCCAGCCGGATATCCTTCTGTCCCCAGCCCTGACACACACAGTTTTTGTCCGACATGGGATCCCACAGCTCCCTGGGAATGCAGACGTGCCAGATGCTCACTCACCACACTGGCATGAGTACCGATCAGATCCAGGCTCCAGCACAACAACATCCATCCAGCAGGATCATGAGCCTGGCATGAATCATCTGGCTTTTTGATCTGTTTGGTAGCTAAGCTGTGCATGTTCAGACTCAAAATGACAAACCAATCAGAGGTAAGCCACTCAGCTGGCCCAGGACTGTCATCAGTCTGCTCCCACAACAAGAGAGGCAATGGGTGTTGCTTCAACGTCAAGCCAGAGACTGAACATCAGTCTCACTGCTCCATTTGTGCCCTATTCTGCTCCCAGAGGCTCTCAGCAACAAATGGCAAGACTTAAAGTCTACCACCTGATTAATATCCCCACTTTGCACAAGCAAAGAGAAATAAAATCAACACTCTCAAAATCTCTCAGATAACCCGAGAGCCAGGAATTGAACCCACAAGCCTTAACTTATTCCCAGCTCACTACAGGAGTGCTGTGAAACCAGAAGACACCCACTATGTATGTAATTATATGTTTAGAGGCACAAAACGTGAGTGATATCTGAGCTGCTCCAAGCCCTATCTGTGGCTACACAATCTTATCAGACTTCGGAATGCTGCCTTGAAAACGTCCTTGCCCCATCCAGCATCTAACAACCTTTTTTCATACTAGACCCTAGATGTCTCCGGGGCGGGGGGGGGGGGCAATCTTAACACACATAGGAACAGTCCAGCAATAATTCAACAGCTGTAAAAACCCAGAGCATAAGAAAGAGTTCAACACATTAAGCTAAAATACACTGCCTAGGATTGAACCCTCTCTCAAAAGAAAAGTCTTACGTTATAAAGGATTCAAACCTATAAACTCAATTCCAATCAAAGGAAGCAAATCCACAGGCTAATTATGAAGGTAAGCATGAAGGGTTAAGGTGTGCTGGACATAAGTTGTTTGGTCTCCATGCTACAGGCATGGCTGCTGCTGCCAAAAGGAAGGTATGCGTGGGGCAGGCACCCTGCTAGTCCTTGCCATAACCAGATGCCCAGCAAGCAGCACCAAGCCTTCCAAAATTCATTTGGCAATTTTAAAGCAGTCAAGACTCTTGCTGAATTTCTAACTGGAGAGCAAAGCAAATGTGCATCGCTCAGCAGCTGCCTCACAAGCCGCCAATGGCACAGGAAAGAGCAAATAAAGTCCTTTGGGATCCCCTGAGATAACAGCACAACAGAAGTTAGATCATCTACCCACATGATATCAGCATTTAGCACTTGATGTCCCGGCAGCCTGTAACCACAGTAGAGAAAAGATGACAAGAACTGTCTAACTTACATTGTTGTGTCATATCTTACAGAGCCTCTCCAGGAAGGGGATGTGCAGCCAAGTTCTCATAGTCACCATGTCAACAGGAAATATGCCCAGCAAGAGATCTCAACTGCACAAAGTCCTCCTAGCAGAAAGATGTATTTAATTCAGCTCTGCAGAGAGGCTGGACAAAGCAGCAGCAAACACAGCAGAAATAACCTTATACCCTCCTCTCTGGGGAGGAGAAAGGCAGCCTAAGGAGTTCTTTTACAGCTTCAAGTGAATGGATCCCAGTACCACTTGACAGTCCTTTTTCCAGTCCAAATAATGCCTCAACAACCACAATATAATTCCTCTCCACCGCAAAAAGCAAGAAAGAAATTTAGAAGCCATTTCATAATTATGGTGAGGAAGCATTTTTAATTCACCATCTAAGGAATCAGTGTTTGTGCTCCCATTAGCACAGCAAAAAGTATTTGTGGCATTTATGAAGTGAGGAAGAGTAGTCTCACATGTGCACACCCAGATATACGCACTGGAAAAGGCAGGCAGGATATTTACTTTTAATCATTTTAAGAACCAAATCAAGACACTTTTTTTTATAGCAGGTACTGAAGTTTGCAAGGAAAAAGAGCCACAAGGCACGGTCACCAAGTTTTACTAAAGCAGATACTAGGTTCCACATCTCTGAGCTAAGACTGAGAAGTGCACAGATGCAAGCCAGAAAACAACATAGTCACTTCAACGCAGACAACTCACAACTCTTATAAGTCAGGGTTTTGGCTGTGCTAGGTTTGGCTACATCTATTAGGAATGGTTTGATAGTTCAATCCACTTTTGAACAGGTCAATGAGCTATACGTTCTCCCAAAGTCACTTCCAGGCACATACTCCATTTTTTTCCCCCTACTTTCCTAGACTTCTTAATTTGCCAACTTTACTTTGAACAAAGCCAGGATCACAACTGTATTTCCACTCTATCTACATATTTTCAGCCCTGTGCAGTTTAAATATTTTTTTTCAGTATGGGAACATTACCTTCAACAAGGAACTAGGACTCAGAATACATTCCCAAAAGACACAGGCTTTTGGCAGCTGCCACTCAGGCTCCCAGGGAGGGCAGAAGATTTTGATCCATTTTGTATACTCTTAACCTATGTGAAGCTTCATTTCACTGGGCATATGTTTTTACTGAGAGCTTCTAAAAAGAAGAGATGTTTGCCAAGTCAAGCGAGCTTCGATGGGTGCTAGGAGCCTTCCCAAGACAGCAGCTGCAGCACTGTGACCTCCTCAATGACACACACAGCTGAGCAAACTACAGCGAGGCCACTGCTCTGCAAAAATCCAGGTGTAAACATGAAGCCACACAGAAAACAAGGATCTGGTTTAACCTCAGGTCTGTTCCTGGATCACCCGAACAGCTTACATGCCTGTAACCAGCAGGGTCTCAGTTTCCTCATAGGTAAAATGCTTTGCAACCCCAAATTGCTCTGTCTCTCCAAAGCCTACTGTAGAGGTGCTAGCATCAGGCTCTCAGCAAGCACAGCATGTTCTTTAAAAAGGAGCTTTACAGCATGAAGATTTATTCAATTACTTGTACTGGATATGCCACACTGGAGAAAAGTCCTCATCAAGTAGTTTGTGAGATATGAGCCCTAAATTCACCCCAGAATAGGCAGTGGACAGTTCGTGGGAGACTGAAGGGCTGCTTCCTTCATTCCACACATAACCCAAGGAAGAAAAGCCATGTTGCCCTCACATCACCATCATAGCTGGGTCTGGCCACATGCTATATCCACCACCTGTAATTTCAAAGATCACAGAAGCACAACCACTGTGCAAGTATGACCAAGACCTCCAACAGTACATGCTGCCTTCACATACTGAACAAAAACTTCTAACACAGCGTCTAGAGGTGCAGTCTTTTGTGCCTCTCCAGCCACCTAAAGGGTTGGCTGACATCCTTAAATGGAGAAAGATTCAGCCCCAAAACCAGGCAACTGCTTGAATGTTGAATCATCAATGCAACTGCACAAATGCACATACTATTCTCCTTATTGCCCTTTACAGTGTGTTTCAAACTGCCTTTTACTTAGGTGTCTGTCAAGGAAGATCTTTGAGAGAAATCATATTCTTCACAACCTGCACTGAGATCAGATGGTAGCATTTTTATTCAAGTTAGGAAGCCTATGTTTACTTAACTTTCCACCAAACTCCTCTAGTTTAACAAATTCCCATTAGTTTCGCATTAATCATTCCTGAACCCAAGATTTTCCTGGAAGGTGGCAAATGTATGAGGAAATACATAATAGTTTTGTAACTTGTCAGAGGAAAATTTTAGCAGTAATTTGAGTAAATTATGGCAAATACATCAACGGACTGTTCAAATACTGATAGTTGCCATTAAACGTCTCCCGTGAGTCACTGCTTGCCTCCTAAAGCGCCAGATCGAAAATTCTCCTCCCAGCATCCCTCCCATCCCTCCAAATCCATCTTCAAACACACATGCAAAGAGAAATATCTCTTTAATCTCCTCCCAAAAAAAGCTTTTCCCTTTCCTGAGCAGCAAACCCCCATTCTTGTCTTTTCATCCATCAAAACACAGTAACATCTCAATGCAGCAACTTGCCTGAATAAGAAGTAACTATAATCATACATGTAAACTCGCTAGTTGAAATTCTGTGGTTTCCTGCTCTGTCTTCCTGAAAACAGAGGCTCAACAGCTTTTACTTTTGGAGGCAGTTCACAGCTACATCATGGCCTTAACAGCCCTCCCAACTCAAGCAATGCCTACCCACAACATCACTGGCCACCTTGCTGTACATCAACAAGCACAGCACAGGAACAAAACATACTTCAAATACATTTGAGGAAACTGAATCTCAGGGGAGCAAAGCCACTTGTCCCCATAACGGGGCCACTGAATAGCAGAATCAGACTTCGAGCCAGAAACATCATGAAACATTTCATGTACGCGTAGGTGTAGCCGATTTCTGCTCTGACCACTGCCAGCCCAAGCCAGCACACATGGATGTAAACTACCTGTTCGTAAACACAACGGACCTGGTATTCCTCCAATTATTCCTATTTTAAGCAAATTTCATACAAAACCTAGATGCCCACAGACATGGCACTGAGAAACAGGTGCATTAGGTAGGTCTGTAGTTGCTAGAGGGGTGTCTCGCAGCATGCACAAGGTTTTACCCAGTGCAAAAAGAAAGATTAGTCTTACAGATGTATTACTGCCTCTGCCACCCTCTTCCTTCCTTGAGCACCTTCCTGTACGATGCATGCAAGTCCAGCAAAACCACATTAAAAGCAAGAAGCAGCTTTAAAATGGCCTTGTCAGAAGATATCAAAGCACAAGATAGCTCTGAGGTAAGGCAGAATTTTTTTTTACTCCATCCAAACTTCTCAACATTTGGTCCAGGACCGACAATAGCAGATACATCTCCTGGAGGACTCGGTAACTCATTTCCAAACCCCAGACTGTCCCCTGGAACCACTCTGCAGTCAGCGAGCACTGTCATCCCTTGGGACAGCTGTTCCTACCTTCCTTGATAGAGACCTGCATCCTAGTGGCCGGCAGCCTGCAGAGCCTGTGCTTGGAGATCTGCACCAGGCCCTTGGGTGAGGAGCGTTTCAGTGGCACAGAAGGTTTCCCCCGCAAAGAGTTTTTCTTCCTGAGATGGAAGTGACTTTTCAGAGGCACGGTGGGTGAGGAGCTGTTCTTCTTATCTGTCAGGGAGCTGTGAAAGGGAACACCACACAGTTAGAAGAAAGAAGAGAGGTGACCAAAATGTACTCAGTACCCTTTCCTAGCACTGAAAGGAGAAGCTGGGTCACCAAGCTCCACACTGCTCCCCTACCCAAGGATGATAAGAAGCATCGAACAGAAAATTGAAAGTAAATAGACAAGTGTAATGAATTTCTGGCAAAGCACAGATGGAAAATGAGGTATTTAACAGCCTAACTTAACCCATTCCCTTTTGCTTTCTGCTCAACAGATGCAGGTGAGAGGATAGAATCAGAATGGTTTAAGTTGGAAAAGATATTTAAGATCATTGAGTCCAACTGTTAAACTAGGACTGCCAAGCCCACCACTGACCCATGTCCCTAAGCACCACACCTATGCATTTTTTAAATATTCCCAGGGATGGTGATTCCACCTTCCTAGGCAGCCTCTTTCAGTGGTTGATAACCCTTTTGAGGAAAAAGCCAATCTAAACCTCCCCCTGTGCAACTTGAGGCTGTTTCCTCTTGTCCTATTGCTTGTTACTTGGGAAAAGAGACTGACCCTCACCTTACTACAGCCTCCTTTTAGGCAGTTGTAGAGAGTGATAAGGTCTCCCCCTTGGCCTCCCTTATGCAGAATAAACCACCCCAGTTCCCTCAGCTGCTCCTCATCAGACTTGTTCTCCAGACCCTTCCCCAGCTCCGTTGCCCTTCTCTGGACACGCTCCAGCACCTCAATGTCTTCTTTTAGTGAGGGGCCCAAAACTGAACACAGGATTCACCAGTGCCAAGTACAGGGGGACAATCACTTCTCTAATCGTGCTGGCCTTTAGCGAGATTGGGGGGGGGCTCATCTCCCCAACTGCCAAAAAATCCCAAACAACTCCAGCTTCTCCAGGCACCCTGCTCCAGAATGATCCACCCACAGTCACATACCCCAGCAAACCAGAAGGGCAAGGGATGCATGGAAACCTATGATGAAGCACAGAGCAGAGGATCTGGAAAGCAGAAGCAGGAATTGAGGCGCTAGATTCTCAGTCTTTGCTGTTTACCAGCTCACTGCATCACTTAAAATATTTAGGCCACAGTCCTCAATTTTCAAGAGCTCAGGCTCAGCATTGTTGTAGTAAGAAAGGGGCCAAACCACATGTCCGCTACACCAAGGGTATCTCCGAGTTCAGTGGCATAGAGGTCACACAGCTGTGCCACCAACCCTCACCTCCTCCTGTTTATCCCTTCCCTGCAGCACAGGCTGGGCTTGCATAGGGCCCTGCTGAGAAACACAACGTTCCCACTGGGAGCACAATGTAACTAAGCCCTTGCAGCACTTCCATGACACACCTGCTTTCAGAGAAAGTTTGGTCCCAATCTCTTATCTGTTTCCTCTCAACTCCCAGCCCGGTGCAAAGCCCTTTTACAGATAACTCAGCCCACACACCTTTTCCTTCCGCCAAGCTTCATTTATAAACTTCCCATTGTACTCTGTCCCTATCAGACATGGCCAGGGGGAAGAACTTGCTCCACAATACCCCAGGAGTATCTGCTGATGTGGCACACCATATGCTCCCAAAGCAGCTATGACAGCCACCGATCTGTCACTGATTTGACAAGGAGAAGGAAGAACAAGAGCCTTCAGGGAGGACACTGTGGGTTACTGGTGGATAGCACAAAAACATGGCATCCAAGGGATGAAAGTACCAGCAGAGCAGCACAGGTAGGACTTCTTCACAGCGTGCACAGCTCACCTCCCCATCCCTGCTCCATCCCAGGGTCTGCACAATGCCTTACAGGGACAGATAGTACATGACACAACAATTCAAACCACTTCTCCTCCTTTCCCCAGCCCCCAATGCAACAAGGTTATGCAAGTTTGAAAATAAATCAAGACAGCTTTTTCCTTCCCTTGGAATATTAGTCTGTTATTCAGGTCAGGGAGGAGTCTCATGAGTGCTGCAGAAGTCTTTGGAGAACAGGGGTGGGAGCTGAGAAGAAAACCCAGCTCTGTTTCAAAGGTTGAAGTCATAGTCACGAAGACTGCAAAAGCAATTAAAATCTGAAGCCTTCCAGCCCTGGAAAGCAGGATGCTTCCAGACAGAGCAAAGTCACCACACTTCAAAAGACACACACATGCATATACCCTTGCAGTTTACAATGCTCATTGGAATTTCACTTATAGCCACAATTTTGCCAATCAACACAAAACCCAGCAAGTGAGACACCACCACTCTGAAGATGACCAGCGACTTACCCCGAGTTTCCTTTTCTCTTGATGATTTTTGTCCGACTCTTCACTTTATAACTGGACAACACAGCATCAGCAGAGGACTTCGCGCCACCAAGACCAACAGCAGCAGCACTCTGAGGCAGTGGGGCAGCACCAGCTCGAGGGAGGTTTGGAGCTGGAGGCTTTATCTGATCCTCAGATCGCCACCTGAATGCCGACTTGGAGGTGGAGGGTGAGGTCTGCAGGCTGGTGGCTTTCCACTTATACTTGCTGGGAGAAACACCCAGTTTAGACTGCAGTCCTGATTTCTTCAGCTTTACTCCCAATTCTGCTTTTGGTGATAGTTTAGCACCTCTGTCCGCTCCACCAGCAACCTTCTTAGCACTTTCAGAAGCTCTAGGGCTGACCCATCTCTTCACAGTACAAGAGCATTTGCCGGGGTTTGCAACCCATGTGTAATTAGTTTTCCTGAATTTTGGAGCTTTGCTGGAGATGGATGCTGAGGCAACTCTTTGGAGACCAGCAGCTTTGGGGACTACGGAAAAACTGCTCTTCACTGGAGTCATCCCAACCACCAAAGCCGCAGCCTGAGCAGACCTAGAGCATGTCTCGCCATTTCCAAGGAGCTTCGGCTCTCCAAAAGCATCCCTGACTTGCTCACAACTAGACTGCCCTGGAGCTGGTGGTTCTGCCTTACTTTGCACCAAGTGCCGAGCTGGCTCTCGATCTGGCAACACCAAAGGCTGCTGTGGCTCTGATTTCAGTGTCACAGCACTTTCACTGTTGCTTCCGCAGGAGGCAAGGGAGCTCCTGGCCACATCACCAGACAGACGCACCATTCTAGGCTTATCTGACATGCTCACATATGCTGAACTCACAAACCGGTGAGATGAACTAAATGAAACTGAGAGAGAGGGTCTCCTCTCTTCACTTTGGCTTGTGTATGGAGATTTCTGCACATTTTTACTGTCGCCTGGAGCACTGACCACCGTTTTCAGCCCAGAAAACTCACAATAAGAACCCACATCAGCAAAGCCTTTCATATCTACAAATGGGCCAGCCCTCTGTGGCAGCTGGATCCCTACAACTATATTACCATCTGTGGTTAAGTCCACATGTCTCTCTGGGGACGATTCTGGTGCTTCAGATGCCTGGCTGTCCCCGTGGCTTCCAAAAGCCCAAGATGTGCTGGCACCTCCACCACTTCCAGCCTCACATGCTGATCCCAGTGGCCGGTTGACAAGAGAGTATTTTTTCCTCCAGGAGTGACCCTGGCGCCGTTGGAAATCCCTGGAAGCCTGCTGGGGATACCTGGCTGAAAATGCCCCTCTCCTGCTGAAGGCAGGCTGGTGGGGGTTGTTCCACCTCGGCAGTGCAGGTGGCAGTGGCTGTGGTGCATCCCCATGTGTGTTTTTATGGTCATTTATGAGACCTAAGGAAAAGAAGACAAGGACTGTTAATTACCATTCCTACAGGAGTTTGACAGCATCACAACGTTGGTTTTCCTTGTGCTGCAATGAGGACAATCACTCCACACAGTCTTGCGCAGGCCACATTTCACATAACCGGTGCTGGAAGGAAAACCTTAAAACAAGTATCTCCCTCAATCCTCACAAAAGTCAGCAATAAAAGTGATTTTGCAGGAGAGCTCAAAGCAGGTCTGAATCACACTCACCAACACACCCTTAACACACTGCACTAGTGCTGCAGCCACATTTTGTCCCTTTACAATCTTTTTATGTGCAAAAACAGACACGTGAATTATTGGGTTTGGAGCCTAATTTTTTTTAAAATGCTAATTTTATTTCCAGATATCCTTTCAGAACAGTCTCTGAGTGCCTGCTTATGCAAGTAGCACAGCCAATGCCAGCCCCAAACACAAAGCATAGACTCACAGAATCATTTAGGTTGGAAAAGAACTTTAATATCCAGTCTGACCATTAATCCTAATGCTACCAAGCCCACCACTGAACCATGTGCCTAAGTACCACATCTACACATCTTTTAAATACCTTCAGGGATTGTCACTCAACCTCTTCCCTGGGTAGCCTCTTCCATTGCTTGGCAACCCTTTCAGGGAAGAGATTTTTTCTCATATCCAAACTAAACCTTCCCACAAGCAACTTGCAGCTGTTTCCTCTCGTCCTATCACTTGTTACTTGGGAGAAGAGACTGACCGCCACCTCACTACAACCTCCTTTTACGCAGTTGTAGAGAGTGATAGTGTCACCTGAGCTGCCTTTTCCGCAGGCTAAACACCACCAGTTCCCTCAGCCACTCCTCACAGACTTGTGTTCTAGACCCTTCACCAGCTTCGTTGCTCTACTTCAAAGCAGCAATGAGGAAGCTCCAAGGCAGCCCCAGTTTTGCTGTTGAGTCACTGAACACCCTTCTGCCAAGCCACTCCACCTCCCCGGTGCTTTGCTCTACTAACAACATCGTTTGTATAATACATATATGTCAATTAGGGAGGGTCTGCACTTGTTAAGCCGCAGTGTTCAGGAAAGCCCTTTCAGCAAAAGGGATTATCAAAGGATTTTTAAGCCTTATATTTTAGGGATACGTCAGCATAGAAAAGTTTTTTCTACACAAGAGGTCACAGAGCCACCAAAAGAGCAGCGTCAGCAGATCCCTCCTGGAGAAGGCAAGGACCACATTCTCCTCCCTCTCATTACACCCCTGCCATGTAGGAGCTCCTGGCCAGAGGCAGATCCCCCACAAGGCCCAAGCAGTTTCCAGCCTTACTAATGAAGGAAAATTACTTTGGGGGTCTATAAATAGTGAGTGAGTGCTAAGAATAAGCACTGATGCTCACCAGAGGTAGGAAAGGGCACAGAAATATATTCCCCCCTGCACTCATCCACCGTTCGAGGAGTCAAGGGACAGAGGGCGAGGGGCACCTCCCACCTCTGTGCCCTGGGGGCCGTGGGGGAGGAGACACCTCCAGCCCCCAGCCAGGAGGGTCGCAGGCCCTACAGGAACGAGCAACATGGGGGACCCCCTACCGTGGGGACCTCTGAACCCCTCCAGCGCTCTCTTCCCTCCTTGCCTTGGCCCATCCAGCACTCGGGGGTCTCTCCCCTCTCCCACCTCTTGGGCCCTTACCGAGCCTCAGCCCTCCCCTCCCCGGCACGCCGGGTTCCTCTCCGTTCCCCTTCCCCACAAAGCTCCCAGGCCTGCCGTCAAAACCTGTCCCTTCCCCCCCGGACTCCAGTCCCCTTCACAGCCTGCCCCTCCCCCCCAGAAGGCTACGGGGTCCCCTCACAACCCGCCCCTTCGCCCCCTCCCCCGCCAGTCCCCTCATAACCCGCCCCTCTTCCCACACACAACCCGCCCCTCCTCCCCCAGGTCCCCTCACAACCCGCCCTTCCCCCGCCGGCTCCCTTCACAACCCGCCCCGCGCCCGCCCGCTCCCTTCCCCACCCGCCCCTCCCCCTCTTCCCCCTCCTCCGTTCCCCTCACAACCCGCCCTCTTCCCTCCCAACACCCAGAGTCCCCTCACAACAGCCGCCCCGCCATTCCCCCGGCCCGGCCGTACCCTGCAGCAGGCGGATCTGCCGCCACAGCCGCTCCCTCTCTTCCATCCCCGCAGCGCTCCCGCACAGCCCCGCCCCGCTACGTCATCACCCAGCGCCGGCCGCTGACCGGTCACGTGAGCGCGCAGCGTCACGTGGCGCCCGCAGCCACGGCGGCCGTCGCTTAGCAACGGGGCAGCTGCGGCCTGCGCGGCTCGGCGGGCCCTACGCCCTGCGCCTCCGCTCCCGGCCGGCGCCTGCTCCTGCCGCCCCCTGTCCCCAGCCTGAGCTGGCCTGGTTCTCTTCAACCTCTGTCCCGTGCCCAGCCTAATCCAGCTGTCCTACTTTTGTCAACGTGCAAAGCTTTTGACGCTCTCCTGCCAGACATCATTCACTCTAAACTGGAGAGACATGGATGTGAAATGTGTTCATTTGATTCGTGTCAATATAGAACAATGCTAGGACGGCATGATGAAATGTAACCTTCTGTCTTACATACCCTTGTATAACCACACACTTAAGAAAAACAGAGTGATCAATGTATATAGTTCCTGTATCTTGCAAAGAACATCTGCTTACACACCCTGATATGCTGGCTAAAACTGGCTGGGCTGCTAACTGAATATGTTAAGTAAGAGAAGTTTACAGGGTGCATGTGTAAAGTCTAGGGTCATCCTAAGGGTGAGCCAAGGAAGACTGCTGACTTCATCCACCGACCACCAGATAGGGGTTAAGAAGACCCTTGGAGATAGAAAGAGCATGCGCCACAAAGTATACACCTATTCCAAGGATCCATTTACATAAACCCTTTCTTAGAAATAGCTATGAATATGTATTAGTTTAGGAAATATAAACCAAAAATAATTTTTGTACGGCACGCATCTTGGTGGAGCGGAGACTCCCGGCACACTCAGTGCTGTTTGCTTGCCTCTATTCGCTTAATAAATTGCAAACTTTGATTGCAATCCTATTTTGGGACTAAGTCATTTATCACATGGATTTGACAGGTGGACCACTTGGTAGATATGGAATTGGCTGGATGGTCACACTAAGAGAGTTGTGCTCAATGGCTTGATGACCAAGTGGAGACCAGTGATGAGCAGCATTCCTTAGTGGTCAGTACCGGCTCCGGTGCTGTTCCATGTCTTTGTCACGATGTGGACAGTGGGGTCGAGTGCACCCTCAGGAGGTCTGCTGCCAACATCAAGCTGTGTAGTGTGGTCAACGTGCTGGAGGGAAGAGATTCCATCCGGAGGCACCTTGACAGGCTGGAGAGGTGGGCCTGTGCAAACTTCATGAAATTCAGTGAGGCCAAGTGCAAGGTCCTGCAGCTGGGTCAGAGCAACCCCCAGTATCAGTACAGGCTGAGCAGAGAATGGATTGAGGGCAGCCCTGTAGAGAAGGACTTGGGGGTGCTGGTGGGTGACAAGCTCAGCATGGCTCAACAATATGCACTTGCAGCCTAAAATCCTGACTGTCTCCTGGGCTGCATCCCAAGCAGTGTGGCCAGCAGGTTGAGGGAGGGGATTCTGCCTGTCTGCTCCACTCTGTTGAGACCCCCACCTGGAGCACTGCATTCAACTTGGGGCCCCCCAGCATGGGGGACCTCTTGGAGCAGGTCCAGAGCAGGGACACAGAAATGATCCAAGGGCTGGAGTACCTCTACTATCAAGACAGGCTGAGAGAGTTGGGTGTGTTCAGCCCGAAGAAAAGAAGGCTTTGGGGAGACCTTAGAGCAGCCTTTCAATACTTAAAGGGGGCCTATAAGAAAGATGGGGACAGATTTTTTAGTAGGGCCTGAGTGATAAGGCAAGGGAGAATGGTTTTTAATTAAAAGAGGGTAGAATCAGACTAGATAGAAGGAAGAAATCCTTTACTGTGATGGTGATGAGGCACTGGAACAGGTTGTCCAGAGAAGCTGTGGCTGCCCCATCCCTGGCAGTGTTCAGGGACAGGTTGGATGGGGCTCTGAGCAGCCTGGTCTAGTGGGAGGTGTCCCTGCCCATGGCAGGGGGTTGGAACTAGATGGTCTTTAATGTCTCTTCCAACTCAAACCATTCTATGATTTCCTGTCCCCATCCCAGTGCGGCTATCCCCAAACTGTCCTCAGCCATGGATAAGGCTCGTGATTAGAGCAGAAGCAGGTGTCAATCCACTTGGTCCCAGCACAGGCTCCAGCAGCAATGCCCCAGGTAACCCTGGGCATGTCACTTTACCTCCAGGTTTACCCACTGAATGCAGCTGCCACTCTTTACACAGCTCTTTATGTGCTGTTTGCAAAGAGCAGGCCACCGGTAACACAGCAGCAACAAGGAACCCTCCAAGCCTTGACTCTGAGCAGCTGCTTATAATCTAAACCACAGAACAAAGTCAGGATTTGCAACAATACTTCACATTTTGCCTGCTGAACATAAAGACAACAGCATTTCAGATTAAATGGGGGAAAAAGCAAGACCAGTAAGTGAAACATACTTATTTCCTAACCCAGCCTGATTAAAATGAAGTATATTACTCTGTTCATCGTCACAAGTAAGAGCACCAGTGCAAAAGAGCGTGTCTCCTAAGGGCTATACAACATGATGCCTTGTTTTTTGTAGTAAGGTAGGGACTGGAAAAGACAAAATAAAAAAATCGGAACAGGAACTTGGTAATTCTTCACGGGGGGTGGGGGCTGGGGGAAGACATGCAGAAAGTTTGGGGGTTTTACTTAAAGCCAGTGTAGAATCAGAGAGTCTACAACTGAATTCACAACTGGAAAGGATTTTAATACAGGAGAGGACTTTCCTGCAAAAGTGAAGCGTGTGAAGCTCAAGAGTAACAAACTGACTCACACAGGAAATGACATGACAGACTTCTCTGAACTTTGATGGGGTGGTGATACTCACTTTGCTTGTAAGCATTACAGTTGGACTTATTGATCTTCAGGGTCTTTTCCAACCTAAATGATTCTATGTTTTCTATGATTCTGTCCCAACTGTCCCCAGCTACTGTCCCCAGCTTGGCCTACCCTGGATGTTCCCTGTCTGCAGCCCAGCCTGGCCCAGCTGTCCCCATCTCCTGTTCCTTCTGCAGCCTCATCCAGACATCCCCTGTCCACATCCCAGCCTGGTCCAGCTTTTCCCCTCCCCTATCTCCAGCCTGGGCTATTGCAGCTGCTCCTGTTCCCAGCACAGCCCCATCCAGCTGTACCCATCCCCTGCCCAGCCTCTCCTGGTGACCCCATAGGACCACCTCCAGCAAGGAAATGTTAATTACACAGGTCAGCCTTGCAAGTCCTTATTTCTCATATTTTTGCTGTAATTGTTTAAAATGTTTTGCAGAACTAGTCCTGAAGCTGCGGAGGTTGACTTGTGGTAGGGTAGGCAATCCTAGAGGTTTGCAGCTTCCTGCAAGAATGGGCAAGTTTGGTTCCACATTTAAAGCCTTAGTTGTGTGTTAGATGTGCCAGTAAGGCTTCAGCAGCAGCAAAGCAAAATAGCTGCTGCAGTAGGGGTAATTTTGAGCCATCATCTGGGCACAGGAATTTGCACCTTCTACTTAAGCAAGAAAAGGGTGTAAGTGGCTCTGCAAGTCACGTTTTGTAATACGTTTCATGGGCAGTTTTCAGGGCGGTTCACATTTGAAGCGGGAGTTTCTCAATTCCTCCTGGAAATGAGGGGCAAATCAAGAGCAGGAGAGTTTTCTTAGGTCTGATCCTAGTCCCTATCCCCTAAATTACTTTCTTTGACCCGAACTGTACCCACTGGGCACATGTCCCATCCTGAAAGTCAGATGGCCCCTTGTTACCAACATAAATCAGGAATATCCATGAAGTGTATCCAGCCAATTGAGAGTACAATCAGAGAATATCATTTATATGGACATTATCCTTAAGGAGTCTGTTTTCTGAGCAATTTCATCCTTCCCTAAGGGAATAAACCTTGTAACTTTAAACAAAACCATAACAGAACCTCAAGTCTGCAAAGGAGATAAAAATCCAGACTAAAATAATTTTTTAAACAATTTGGGGAAGAAAAAGCTGAGCTAAGTAGCTGTACCAGCACGACACTATTTCCTTCTAAACACTCCCATGATGGGAACTTTACAAAAGCAACCAATCATCAGCTTCAAATTATTTAAAATAGAAGCTGTCCCTTGGGACATCTAGCTTCCCATTGCAGTTAGGGAGCTATGCCTGTCCCAGCTCTGATCAAATAACGCCCCTGGGGCAAGCCCATGATTTGACTGCTCGGAAAGGTAGATTTAGTAAATTATTTACGGTGTGTTTAGTGGCCTTTTAAAGCAATTTAGTAGTGGAATGTGGGAAAGAGTCAACCTGTAGGAATAAAACACTTTGTGCAGACGGTGACAAAAGCTTCAAAATACAAAGCAATCAGGGAACCTGGTCATTATTAACCTCCCCTGAAACCCTAACACTGCAAATATAACCCCCACATTCTCTCTTGTTGCAAAGTCTTGCACATATGGGAACGGGCTGGAAACCAGACAGGCAGAGATGGCAGATCTCCTCCCTTTGGGTGGCCTCAGATCAGATTCAATTGATCACAAAGCTCCACCCAGGGTTTTGTAACCACTCTAAACTGGCAGCAATTGGCACTTCTGCCAAAAGAAGCCTCCTCCGCTCCCAGCTGCTTGTTCCCACCCTTGTGCTGGCACAAAGATTTGAGTGGCTTGCATAAATGAGCTAGGACAGGCTGCTCTGAATTAAAATTAATTCAGCACATGCAGAGGAAAAGCTGATTTTTAGTATAGGGAAGCCATGTATCCACCACTCCCACAAAACTCAACCTCAGGAAAGAGTGGGCTAAAAGCAGCGGGCCCCGCTTTGCTAATCTACACCAAAATAGGTATCTAGAAAAAGCAAAGTATAGGGCAAGGCAGTGCTGGAGGGTCTTGGGCCACTTGGGATCCTCCTCAGATACTCATTTGATCCCTGTAAGGAGAGCTTTGGTAGAGGGGGGACATCCAGAAGAGCCAAGGTGCCATTTTAAGTGTGAACTGGATCTTCTCCAGGGAACAGGAGTGGAGCATCCTGCCTCGGGGCAAACAGTTGGCATAGTTTCACATACCTCCCCTGAGATACATGCAGAGGGCAAAAGAGAGACAAGGGTGCTGCATCATCACTAAAACAAACACTTTTTTTTTTTTTTTCTTTTCAGCCCACCATGAGGAAGCACTACCCATTTAGCTGCCTCACCACTCTGTGCCTGTTACAAGCAACATGTCTGAAAGCTACAGGAATTTGCAGCGCTTGTTCTTTGTTCATAGCGCTACGCTTGTATGACACTTGTTTGTAAGTCTAATTTAATTAAAAAAACAGTAAAAGTGAGTGCAGGGTTTTGATGCTGCACTAGCAGAGTGTCTGCATGTGAGAAAACACCCCAGGGAGGGTAGCACATTTAAGAGAAATTAAATTGTCCCATTCAGCCCAGAATAAACATGGTGCTAATCCCTCTAATGGCCTTAAACATCACCCAAACTGCGGATCCAGTGACAAGCATGCAATAGGACCCAATTAAGCTGCTCACACATTTGAAATCATGGCCTCATCAGCTTTGCTTTAGTTTGGAGGCTCTTGATGGCTTTCCATAAACTTGCTGAGACAAGCTAAAACCCCAAACTTCAAGCACTGCACCAGCAGATTGCAGAGACCTGATGAGAGGGTGCGTGGGAGGCACTGATGTTTCTGCTGCCTGCTCACCTGAGCACGTTTATGAAGGCACAGGGATCTTCTGGGATCCCTGGATCCTCCAGCATTGCCTAAAATACCCAGCACTGTCTGGGATCCATTTGCAGGAGTATCATGTATAGGATAGCAGAGTAATTATTCTCTCTGGGGGCACCTGTGAGGCTCAGCTGGAGCATTACATCAAGCTTTTGGGGAGACACATTAATAAAAATTATATAGAAAAAAGGTAAGAATCCAGAAGGAAGCAAAAAATCTAAAGAGTAAAGGTTTAACAAACATCACCCATAAAGAAAAGCTGAAACATTTTCAGGTTTTGATTTAAAAAACTAAAAAAAACAAAATACAACAAAAGAAAACAAAACAAAGTAAATAATACTAGAAATAGGTATCTAATTAAGTGTGCTTGACATTGCAGCAAAGGACATCAAGGTACAGCTCAGGAAAAATTTTCCAACTAACCAAAGAAGAGGTTACCTGGTGAATATGGGAAGCTTTGAGGTAAGTGCGTTCCTGGGGTGGTCGAGACGTTCTGAACACTGCTGTGGGCTCTGATTCAGGTGTCATCAGCTTGTTTTCAGCCTCCCTTCCTACAGTCCTGTCAGCTCCATGGTGCCTTGCACGTGTAGTCCCAACATCAGTGGCTGTCCCCTGCATCCTTTTGTTGAAGCATCATGAAAAAAAGAGCCCAGAGCTGACTGACCAGTTCCCTCCTGTACCAGCACCTGCACTTGTACAACAGCTATGTCATGGACTCAAGGGATGTGATCTGGCTGCAGAGCAATTTATCCTTATCCTCCTCCTCCTCCTTCTCCTTCTAGTTTAGTTTTCTTTACCTGGTCGCTAATACGGTTCACCATGGAGTCTCAGGAGTGTAAGCGATGGGACAGAAGTTCATGGGAGGAGAGCAATGCAGGGAGCACTTTCTAGGCAGTAGCTTGGATCTGTATTGCTCTAACCTAAGCACAAACCCACGCTGTTTCAGAATGCCTGTGGCTGTGAGTCCAGCTGATCACAAGATGAAAGCCACTGATTTAGAAAGAAAACCCAAATCCAAGCTGCAGCTGCTGAGAATCTCTGTCTCCCGTTTTGACCTGTCTCATGGCTGACCAGATAACTGTTTCTGGGAAATACATGGCTCAGGTGGTAGGGCTCACCCAGCCAGGGAAGCTGGTGGGACCTGTGCAGGCACTTAGGAGGAAGATGGGGTATCTGAATTTGCTGTGGAAGGACACCAGAAGCCAATGTAAAGCTTCAGGAGGAGGTGTGACACAGGCCAAGCAGCAGGCAGAGGAGATAATTTTAGCAGCAGCAGCAGCAGCTTGTGGCTAGACTGAAGCAATACAAAGATTAAAAGAAAAAACAAAACAAAACACAAAAAACAAAACAAAAAAACCTACCCCAAAAACAACAGAAAGGAAGAAAATTGACCACAGAAAGGATTGCAGGACAGGTTTTCATTAGAGACAAGGAACAATTAACACCATTGTACAAGACAGTGGTGAAAACTAATGTGCAATGGTGTGCATGATGTGTGAGATAAATTCAGATTGGAAGAGGTGTAGGGAATGGTTGCTGAGATACTCTGGAGAATGGAGAGCCTCTCACTAGAGGTGCCTGAAACAGCTGAGTTTTCTTAGCCTTCCACACCAAGACATGATTGATACAGTTACTCTCTGAAAACATGTCAGAGGAAGGAAGGAATATTGCAGGAAAAGGAAGACTTATTCAAGCACAAATCAATGAATCATAGAGTGGTTTGGGTTGGAAGGGACCTTCAAAGATCATTTGGTCCAAATCCCCTGCCATGGGCAGGGTTACCTTCCACTAGATCAGATTGCTCAAAGTCCCGTCCAACCTGGTCTTGAACACCTCCAGGGATGGAGCATCCACAGCTGCTCTGGACAACCTGCTCCAGTGTTTCACCATCCCCATCACAAAGAACTTCTTCCTTATCTCCAATCTAAATCTACTGTCTTTCAGTTTAAAACTGTTGACCCTCATCCTGTCACTACATGCCCTACTAAAAAGTCTGTCCCCATCTTTCTTATAAGCTTTCTTTGTATATCGAAAATCCACTATGAGGTCTCTCCAGAGACTTCTCTTCTTCAGGCTGAACTACCCCAGCTCTCTCAGCCTTTCTCCACAGCAGAGGGATTCCAGCCCTCAGACCGTTTCTGTGTCCCTCTTCTGGACCTGCTCCAACATGTCCGTGTCTGTCTTGTGCTGGGGACCCCAGAGCTGGACGCAGTGCTCCAGGGGGTGTTTTCACCACAGCAGAGTAGAGGGGCAGAATCCCCTCCCTCAACTTGCTGGCCATGCTGCTTTGGATGCAGCCCAGGAGACAGTTGCTTTCAGGGCTGCGAGCACACATTGCCAGGTCATGTCTCATTTTGCACCCACCAGTATCAAGTCTTTCTCCCCAGGGCTGCTCTCAATCCCTTCTTGTCCCAGCCTGTACTGATACTGGGGATTGCCCCAACCCAGGCACAGGACCTGCAGCACAAAAGACAGTATTGCATTATTACGTTTAGGCTTGAAACTAAAGACACCTCTAATCATCCTAAGGACCAGAGCCCAAACCAAGTGGGCTTATATGGAAGAGGTGAGCAGAGGACTGAACTCAGGCTCCAAGGAGATTGCACCCTGTGTCCTGCAGCCCTGCAACCCTGCCATGCAGTGGAGACCTGACATAGATGCAAATGAATGCAAATAAACCCCCTTGTCTGTGGTCAGGAAGTTGGGCAATAATTCCTCCCAGGCTCACCATCCAGGAGCTTATTTTTTGTCTTTTTCTGTCCCAATTCTGCTTTTAACCTGTTTGAAGCATCAGTTCATCAGTCTCAGCCCTTCCTGGCATTGTCTTAGGCTCTGTGTGCTGCTGTAATTTGGAGCACAACTCATACAGCAACCCATGGACATACTCAGCCTCCAGCTGCAAGAGGAGCTCAGCAGCTATTTACCGCTGAAAAAAGTTACTTCTCCAAAAAGTTTTTGCTATTCTAGCTTGAGGGGAAAAAACTGCTTCCCAAGGGCAAACAAACTCTAGAATTGCTTTTTTGCTGATAAAAGCAAGACTCAGGAGCGTGGGCTCAAGGGAAGGAGATGTCTCTTGGGTTAGATGGAAAACAGAGACGAAAATGTCAGTAACAGGAAAAGAAACTGCTGCACAATCCTAAAGGCAAAGCCACTGTCATTTATCAAGTGGGCACTAGTTTTCTGCTGTGATGTCTATTTTTTGGCCCTTTTTCTTGCCTGTGGTTTTGCTGCTGGTGGATGAGCTGCATGCAGACCTAAATACATGTATTTGAGGAAAGGGAGAAATCAGAACAATGATCTGTGTACTTCCACATCACTATCATTCCCAGCCAGGGCAATTATTTTCTGAGATATTTGGAGTAGGGACAGAGAGCAAAGCCTCTTTTTTCCCTACCATGGTCACCTGCAGAACTCAGGATGGCTTGAGCTCACATGGAGGTAGCAAGGGCCAACCACAAACCATAAACCTTACTAAGCAGCAAAAGCATTTACACCTCAATTAATCCAACAACATCCCAAGCCCTCTGCTCTGTGGGGCTGGGGATCCAGTGGGCTAAATGACACCCCACAGCAAAATTGCCTTTACTGAGTGAGGAGGTGTCTGTAACCATAGTGACTCACAGGAACCCACCGGCTCCTGGAAATGGAAACATGGCTGTTTCCCTTGCAGTGAATGCGTCATTTCCAAAGGGTATGACGGTGCTACCAACCTGGCATGAGACCATGGCAGCATCTCCATAACTATTTGTTCACATGAAAAAAAATGTATTGGTCCAGCTTCAGTTGTGAAGGAGGGAGGACTTTGCTTCCCAAGTGCTTTGGGCATTGGACTTTTCCCTGTTTGGAAAAGTTAAGAAAGAAGTCCATACACTGACAATTATAAATATTTGCATTAGAAATACACTTTGCTCATTCAGTTTGCACCGCTGACCAGCATTGCTTGGTGGAGCTCTGCTGGAGAGCATGCTCAGCCAGGGATCTGTGCTTATCCAGGTCTAGTGCGGTTACAACACCAGCTGCCATTGCAACATTCCCATGTTGCACGACCTGCCACTCAGGAGTTCATTGCTAAAAACATTTGGACATCCTCTTGGCACAACAAGGTTTCAGGAATTTCACAATACCACCAAAGAAGGGGGAAGCAAACTGTTCTCAACAAATACTGAGCTGTGAGTTAGTGACTGAGCAGTGGCATTTGCTGGATCTCACAGCAGCTACTGAAGGAAAAGTGGCAGCGGCTATTATTTTGCAAACCCTGGCAGAGACAGAAGGATGCTCAGGAAGAAGGTGGTGAAATTCTGAGACCTTTCTGGGTTTGTTTTGACCTGACTGCTCTCCCACTGGGGGCTTGGGAGCTCTGCAGGCAGCACCAACTCACCGGGACATTGGTGAGCTGTGAGCAAAGCAGAGGCTAATGCTCACATCCAGCAGTAACTGTCAATGTGGAAAGCCACAGAGGCAATTAAGCTTGCTTGATGCCTCCTGTTCCTCTCCCCCTTCCAGCCTCCATAGGGTGCTTTGCTTTGGTAACGGCTGGCTTACAGCTTTGCTCCAGAGAAGCTGAAATTAAAACAGTGACTCCATTGCAGACTGAAAACAGAGCATTCCTTCTCCACCCGCATGCTTTGGATGGACATCAGAAGCCAAACCCAGGCTGTTAAATCCCCTGTGTAAAAACAATATTCTATTCTGATCCTCAGTCCACCACGGCTCGCTGTGGTCGGGATGTTCCGTTCCCAGACTTGTGTTCAGGGGGCTCCAAAATGGGATTTGCCTAGAAATGAAAAACATAAACACGAGAAGCCAGTATCTCTGCAGCTTATTGCCTTAAACAAAAGCTAATTCTGCTCCAGAGAAGGGGGGAAAAAGAAGTTAATTCATGGATAAAGAAAGAAAAAAAGTCCTCTTCAGGATCCCTTTCATCCCATATGTCCCCTAATTCTTTGGGAAAGGGGAGTTTTGCAGTCAGCCAGAGCAAAGATGGAGATCTCTCCCTGCTCTCCAATCAGCCAAGACCCTTAGTGTGGGACCAGCCCTCATGGGGGTAAAAGCCTAAATATCCCAGTCCTCACTGAGCCACTACCAGGTGGTGCAAAGCTGTTCCCTGGGTGTCCAGCCCTGATGTGGTGATACAATCACAGAGTCATCAAATTGGGAGGTAGCTTTGAAGGTCATCTAGTCCAACCCCCTTGCCCTGAGCAGGGACATCTCCCACTGGATCAGGTTGCTCAAAGTGCTGTCTAGCCTGATACTGAACTCTTCCTGTGATGGAGCATCCACAACTTCCCTGGGCAGCCTGGTCTGGTGTTCCACCACCCTCATCATAAATAATTTCTTCCTTATGTCTTATTTAAACTACCCTCTCTCATTTTAAAACTATTTCCCCTTGTCTTAAGTCTTCAGGCCATGGTTAAAAGCCTCTCTTCATATTGAGGCTTTTAACCTCAATATGAAGTTTTGAAAGGCTGCAAGATCTCCCCAGCCTCTTTTCCAGGCTGAACTACCCCAGCATTTCTCCACAGCAGAGGGATTCCAGCCCTCAGACCATTTCTGTGTCGCTCTTCTGGACCTGCTCCAACATGTCCGTGTCTGTCTTGTGCTGGGGACCCCAGAGCTGGACGCAGTGCTCCAGGGG
>JAVJGJ010000037.1:11984974-12012391 GCA_035590215.1 Microhierax caerulescens
CTTGGACTGAAATGATGATGGGAATGGGCGTCATCTCTAGGTGGGATGATGGCTTAGAGCACCCTATTGGTTCTTGGATGTGCTCCTTCTCCCTAACCCTCTGCTCACACTCATTACAGACCCCATGTAATTAGGGGTCCTGTGCCACTGCAAGAGTCCGCAGTCCGGTAGGGCGGCAGCCCCATGCTGGCACCAGTATTTGGGGTGGGTCCCTTGGTGTCAGGAGCTGAGACCCATCCAGGAGTTATCCATCCTTTCCTGGGTCTGGCCAGCGCACTGATGTTGACTCACCCTCCCGCAGCATCACAGTGAAGGACCTGAAGGCCATGCTGCCCCAGGTGAACTACCGTGTACCCAACATGAGGTTCCTGCGGGACAAGCTCATGGTAAGGACCCCCTGGGCACCCCAGCCATGCAGAGGGATGGTCTTTGAGCTCCCACAGCCGGGCTGGAGCCAGCCCCAGTGTCACTGGCTCCAGTCAGGTGGCCCTACTCTCATGCAGCACCATCTCCCACAGGAGGTGGAAGCCAGGAATGAGATGACTTTCTCCCACTTCATCCAGTTCTACAAAAACCTGATGTTTGATGCACAGAAGTCGGTAAGAGCCATGGCTTGTCCTCCCAAGCATGTCCCCTCCCACTGTGGTGCATCCCCCACCAGCTAAGCTTGATCCTGTCCTTTGCCTTGCAGGTCATCGAGCAGCTGGAGCTCTCCTTCCCCTTGCGGTGAGTACCCTGGAGTCCCACAGCTCCCGCCCTGGCCAAGCCTCCAAGGGCTGGTTCCATTGGGTGGGGATGTAGCCAGACTGAGGAGCAGAGCAGAGGATGGGAACAGGGATGGGAACCGGGATGAGAGCAGGAATGGGAGAAGAGATGAGCAGGGATGGGAGAGGGGCTGAGAGCAAGGACAGGAGCAGGAGTGGAAGCAAAAGGATGAGCATAGATGCGAGTGGGGGTGGGAGCAGGGATGAACAGGGATGGGAGAGGGGCTGAAAGCAGGAAGGGAGCAGGGATGGGAGCAGAAAACAGAGGTAAGCAGAGATGGGAGTGGAGTTGGGAGTGGGGATGGGAGTGGGAATAGGAGCAAGGATGAAACCAGAATGAGAGAGAGGAAGGGAGCAGCAATGGGAGCAGGGATGAGAAGGTATGGGAGTGGGGATGTGTGCCAGGAATATAGGGACACGTTACTCTTCCCTCCTCCCCATGTCCTCAGGCAATGCTGCACACTCTGGCTGTGTGCCCACCTCTCCCAGATCACAGGGTGATGTTGGGAGTGTTTGCTCTAGCAGCACCCAACAGCTCAAGGTTCCCCTTGCACCCCCATCACTCCTATGGTCTGCGCTTTCCCCAAGCCCCTTGCCGGCTGCCACAGCTGGCAGGAGTGGAGCGGGAATGGGGGGCATAGGGAGGCTGAGCTGCAGATGAACACTGGCAGCCTCGACTCTCCCATGAGGTCTACCCCAATTCCTGCTCCCAGTCCTCACTGATGGCCACTCTGTGTCCCAGGAATGTGGACCGCCCTGAGCTGTGCCAAGTCTCCCTCTATGACTTCCAGAAGTTCCTGCTACATGACCAGAAGGTGGGTGCTTTTAGAGACCCCTGCAGCATCCCTCTCAGCCCCAACCTAGGGGACCCCCATAGGCCCCGAGGGTTGCCCCATGGGATGCCCGAGCCCAGTTCCCCATGTAATGACAGTGATGTTTGCACTCCAGGAACCCTGGGCCAGCGATGTGGGCATGGTGCGGGACTATATGTGCACCTACCTCAAGGAGGACTCCAGTGAGGCAGCAGACCCCTCCTTCCAGCTGGATGAGGTGGGTGGCCCCACCCAGTACCCACCCAGGGGTGTCTTCTCAGTCCCAACAGGCTTTGACCTCTCTGCTTCCCCCTCCTAGTTCCTCACGTATCTCTTCTCCAAGGAGAACATGGTGATGGACGCCAAGTATGAACGTGTGGTGCCTGAGGAGATGAACCACCCTCTGTCCCAGTACTGGATCTCTTCTTCCCACAACACGTAAGAACAGGGTGGGCTCTGTTTGGGGACCTCCATGAGCATACCATCACCTGGGCTGGGGCAGCCCTGACTGCTGATGGTCCCTCTCTCTGCTCTGCAGGTACCTGACGGGGGACCAGTTCTCCAGCGAATCCTCTCTGGAGGCGTATGCCCGCTGCCTGCGCATGGGCTGCCGCTGCATTGAGTGTGAGTCCCCAGAGCACTTCACAGAGATGCTGAGCTCCTCCCAGCACCTCATGTTGCATCAGACAGACCATCCCCTGCACCCATCCCACGGCACTGGGGTGGGGGGTCTTCCATGTCCTTTGGGGGCTCAAAAAGTCCCCGGTGCACAGTTGGTGCCCAGCATGTGTTAACCAAGGTGTTTCCCCACTCAGTGGACTGCTGGGATGGTCCAGACGATCTCCCCATCATCTACCACGGCCACACACTCACCTCCAAGATCAAGTTCCTGGATGTGCTGCACACCATCAAGGAGCATGCATTTGTCACCTCTGAGTAAGCCCTAGCCCCACAATGACACCCCAGTTCTGGGCCAGGCAGGCAACCCCTACTTTGCCTTAATCCAAGGCCACCATTGCCACCTGCTTCGTCCAGGTTCCCCATCATCCTTTCCATCGAAGACCACTGCAGCATTGTCCAACAGAGGAACATGGCATCCCACTTCAAGAAGGTCTTTGGGGACATGCTGCTCACTAAGCCAGTGGACATCAATGCTGATGAGTTGCCCTCACCCACCCAGCTCAAGAAGAAGATCCTAATCAAGGTATGGAGCAGGAAAAAAGCACCCCAAAGCCCCTCTTTGCAGGAGAGACAAGGACTGTGTTGGGCTGGGAGGGATGGTGATTCTCTAAATCAAAGGAGTCCCAAATCTTAGAACTCAAGAGTGATATCCCTCTGTGCACAGGTAGGACATCTCTCCAATATTCTACTGCAAAAGATTGATCCAGGGGAATGGGGGGCGGTGGAAAGGGACCTGCAGGAGCCCAAGCATAGCTTGAGGGCTGAGAGCTCAGTGTAACGGGGACAGTAACGGGGACACTGTGCCCACTACTGAGCTCCCCTCCCTGGGCTGTCCCCAGCACAAGAAGCTGGTTGAAGGGAACCTGTACGAGGAGGTCTCCACTGCCAGTTACTCAGAGAATGACATCAGCAACTCCATCAAGAATGGCATCCTCTACCTTGAAGACCCCATCGACCATGTAAGGGTCTCCTGCCAATAGCAGCCAGGGGCCTACTGGGGTCTGTGAGATGGGGATGAGCACTGGGGTTTGGGTTGGGCATGGGGCATGGGCTGTCCTAGACCATTGCAATGCTGTGGGGGACAGGAGAGGGCAGAAACAGCCATCTCAAAGCCCCATCCATCCATGCCATCGTCCTCCCCACCCCGATGATGCTCTTCCTCCCTCCCAGACCTGGAGCCCCCATTATTTTGTCCTGACAAGCAACAAGATCTACTACTCAGAGGAGACATCCCGCTACCAGTTCAATGAGGATGAAGAGGAGGTGGAGCAGAAGGAGGTGCGTGAGGGGCAAGATGCATCTGTGAGGCAGGGGATGGACTCTGTAGTGAGGGTAGGTGGATGGCAACACCCATTTTGGGGTGAATTTGTAGGAGTTCAACAACAATGAGCTGCACTTCACGGAGAAGTGGTTCCACGGGAAGCTGGGAGGTGGCCGCGACGGGCGACAGATTGCCGAGAAGCTGCTGCATGAGTACTGCACCGAGACAGGTGGCAAGGATGGCACCTTCCTGGTGCGCGAGAGCGAGACCTTCGTGGGTGACTACACCCTCTCCTTCTGGTAGGAGTTCCAGGGGGAAGGCAGGATCCCACCCTCTCCGAGCTGGTCTGGCCATCCCACCAGAGATTGTCCCTCCAGCCAATGGCTGGGTTGGTGGCTGGAATGGCTTTTTGGGGGGAAAGCACATGGACCCCCAAGTGTGGAACAGTGGGGACATGGACCTGAATGGACTCACCCCTGCCTTTCCCCCACCACCGTGGCAGGAGATCCAGCCGGGTGCAGCACTGCCGGATCCACTCACGCCAGGAGGCTGGTGCCACCAAGTTCTACCTGACAGACAACCTGGTCTTCGATAGCCTCTACAGCCTCATCTGCCACTACCGCGAGGTGCCGCTCCGATGCAACGAGTTTGAGATGCGCCTCACCGATCCCGTCCCCCAACCCAATGCCCATGAAAGCAAAGAGTGAGGATGGTCCCCATCCCCATCCCCTCAGTCCCTTGGGTCCACCACCTTCCTCCTTCCCTGTGTCAAGTCTTGGGTGCCCCCTGGGGTGTGGGGATGCCAATGCCAGCTCACCACTTCCATGCTCTGCCCAACCAGGTGGTACCACGCCAGCCTGACACGCCTGCAGGCTGAGCACATGCTGATGCGGGTCCCACGGGATGGAGCCTTCCTGGTGCGCAAGCGCAGTGAACCCAGCTCCTATGCCATCTCCTTCCGGTGAGTGTGGTCACCCCAGAACACTGAGGCCGTCCAGGCTTGTCCACAATGCCCACATTGCTGGCCAAGCTGAGAACTGCCTGGCTCATGTCTGTGGTGGCTCTATGGAGTGGCTCTATGGGTGACAGACGCTTGCTCTAGGTCAGCAAGGTGACACCAAGGAGACTCTTGGTGCTGTCACAGCGGCGACCACCTAGCTGTGGTGATGGGAAGGCCATGACCTCAGGGCGGTCACCCTGATGGCATCCCTGCTAGGGGCAGAGCATCATCTCCTGCCCATCTCCATGATGGAACAAGGGTCCAGCCACCCCTCACATATCCCCCCTTGGCTCTCTTGGCCCCAGGGCAGAGGGGAAGATCAAGCACTGCCGCATCCAGCAGGAAGGTCGGCTCTTCATGCTAGGCAGCTCAGCTGAGTTTGAGAGCCTTGTGGACCTCATCAGCTACTATGAGAAGCACCCACTCTACCGCAAGATGAAGCTGCGCTACCCCATCAATGAGGAGACCCTGGAGAAGATGGGCACGACCGTGAGTGCTCTCAGCAGTGGGGATGGTGGCTTTGTACCATGGGTAACCAAGCCCTGTCCCCAGCTCCACCACAGTGGGAAGGTCTCCTCCAGCTTCTCAGCTGAAGCCCAAACAGAACTGTCCAAGCTCATTCTGCAGCCATTGCCCACAGTTATAGCTCCACCATAATTCCCTTCCAACAAGTTGCAAAGGGGTATTAGGCCCCTCTCGACCTCCTTTCAATCACACATAGTAGCCCAGCTCCCACCACATCCCCTTGTAGCCCCTGCCTGCATCCAGGTGATCCACTCAGGCATTTCTCTTTGCAGGAGCTGGACTATGGAGCACTGTATGAGGTGCGGACACCCCACTTCTACGTAGAGGCCAACAAGATGCCAATGGCCAGGGTAAGGGGCCAAGCTGGTGTCCCTGGGAGGTGGAGGTTGGTGGGACATGACAATTCTAGTGCTGGGGCTCCTGGGTGGTTACCCTTAGACCCACCAAATCTCCCACCACTGACCTGAGAAGTGGTGACCTTTTGCTGCATTTTTCTGACCCTCAAGCAATGCTGGAACTTGACCGTTCGTTCCCACATCAGCATCGCCTGGGGACAGTAGTGTGAGCTCCACTAACATCACTGTCACAGTGTGGTGGCAGGGGCAGGTCTGGAGAGAGTCCAGGCTGGACCAAAGACCTGGCAAAAGTTTGCCCCTACAACAATGAAATCCCCACGGATCCTTTTGCACTGGGGTACCCCAAAAGAGCAGGTTTAGGGTCAATTCCCAGGTGATGCAGTCTCCATCCTCAGAGTTTTTTGGGACTGACTCGTCTCAGAGCAGACACAGTCTCCATCCTTGGAGGTTTTTGGGACTGGGCTGGTCTTGGAGCTGACCCTGGAGGAGGCTTGACTAGAGCCCCAAGGTTCCTTCCCTGTGATCCTACAACCACATTGTCCAGCACTGCTGTGTCTTAAAAGTCCCTTTGCAGCAGAGCAGCTTTCAGGCTAAGACCAGGCACAGGAACGATTAACCCAAAGGGTTTTTTTCAGCGAGTGTGGTAATATCAGGAGATTAACCCCTTAGTGCACCAGAAGGAACCATTGGGGGAAGAAGAGGAACCTGCTTTGCACTGAACGTGGTGGTCCTACAGGACCATAGGTACCTCCAGCCCTCCTTGTCCCCTCTAATATATTTCATTGCTGGCATGAGCAATTTGGGGGCATCATTTGGAGTACTGGATCCTCAAGAGCCCCCATGCTTCACCATGGCGGCTCGAAGACTTGGTCTGAGTGGGGCACGCTGCCTGCCAGTGTCCCTGGGCACTGGATGGTGACACGTGTCCCTCTCCCTGGTGGCCCAGTGCACAGTGAAGGCTCTCTACGACTACAAAGCACAGCGGGAGGATGAGCTGTCGTTCTGCAAGCAGGCCATCATCCACAACGTTGACAAGCAGGACGGCGGCTGGTGAGGGCGGTTGGGTGGCCCCTGGGTGGGCATGGCCATGGGTGGAAAGTGGAGGGGACACCCTGGGTTTTCCCATGGGTTGTCCTGCAGTGGGTTTTAACTGCCTCCTTTTCTGTCCCTCTGTCCCTTCTCCGACTGCTCCCTGACATTGCATGCAGCATGAGCATCCCTGTCCCCCCCCAGATTGGTCCACTTGCCTTGATCCTCTCACCCATTGCAGGTGGCGGGGGGATTATGGGGGCAAGAAGCAACTGTGGTTCCCGGCCAACTACGTGGAGGAGATTGTCAGCACGCAAGCGCAGGAGCAGGATGAGGCTGTGAGTGCCATGTCCCCACACACCTGGGACCAAGGCCACCTGAAATGCTCCCGGCCTTGTGCCAACCCAGACCCTTATCTGTAGGCTGGGGAATGCTCCTACCCCCACTCCATCTTGGACCCTTCTCTGGAAGCTGGAGGATGCTCCCAACCCTGTGCCCAGCCCAGCCCCTTATCCCAAAGCCAGAGGATGCTCCCAGCCCTCTGCCAGCTTGGACCCTTATCTAGAGGCTGAGGGATGCTCCTGGCCCCATGCCAGCTCAGACCCTTATCCATAGGCTGGGGGGTGCTCACGGCCCCACTCCAGCTTTAACCCTGTTCTGGAAGCTGGAGGATGCTCCCAGCCCCCTGCCAGCTCAGACCCTTATCTGGAGGCTGGGGGATTCTCGACTGAGGAGCAGAACATACCAAGAAGGTGGTTTTTCTCTGCTTTTGCTCAGACTTGACTGATTCAGAGGGCTGGAGGAAGGCTGCTAAACAGGGTGGGCACCAGGCTCAGCCCTGCATGCCTCCCCCACCGCCCTGTCTTCCTTCCTTTCTTGCAGTCATCAGAAAACAGCCCCTTGGGGAACTTCTTGAAAGGCTTCATTGACGTGCCATCCTGCCACGTTGGTGAGTGTCCCCTCCATGTTCTTGTTGTGGCTATGGGAGCCCACCAGGGGAGTGCACATCCTGTGCTGAAGCTTGGTGCTGTGAGCTGAGGCTCCCTAAACTCATCACACAATTGCCAGCCAGGCTGATGCTTGGCACAATGTGCTGGGGAGCAACATGGGGCTGGGTTCAGAGGGATTTGGCTGATGGGGGGGGGAGCAGTTGGAGGTCCAAATGATTCAGGGGACATTTGCCCCCAGCTCAAAGGACAATGCATTTCAGCGTGGAAAGCTGAAACCATACATTAGAAAAATGGGATCCTATCAGGAGGAGGACCCTGATGGCTGGCGGGGGGTGCCAGGAGGGGCTGGTGGGGGCCCGGGAGTGGGACCGCTGAGGTTTCGTTTGCTCCACAGAGCCATCCATTGGGAATGTCTTCAAGTAAAGCCCCCCTCTGATGTCCTTATAGTTATCTCCAAAGACGGGAGGAGCTCCAAACCATTTGTCTTCACCATCCATTCCCAGCAGATGTCCCATGCAGCCCAGTCACTGGACGTGGCCGCAGACACACAGGAGGAACTCAGTGAGTGGGTGGCCAAGATCCGAGAGGCCACACAGAACGCCGATGCCAGGGTGAGGAACACCAGGGTGCAGAGGATGGGGGATGGATAGTCCTGACCCCCAGCATCTCTGAAGGAGGAGGCTGTGGGGGAGACTTTCAGCTCCTGTTTTCCCTTGCGCAGATGCAAGAGGGGAAGATCATGGAGCGGAGGAAGAAGATTGCACTGGAGCTCTCTGAGCTGGTTGTCTATTGCCGCCCGGTGCCATTTGATGAGGACAGTAAGAGCTGGAGAAAGGGGGTGATGGATTGAGCATGGAAAGAGATGGGTGGGGAAAACCAAGCAGTTGCAGTGGGCTACCCCCAGATCACCAGAAAGCCCTGTGTCCTCCACTAATGGCCACCTTGGTGTTTCCAGAGATCGGCACTGACAAGGCATGCTACCGGGACATGTCTTCCTTTCCGGAGACCAAGGCAGAGAAGTACGCCAACCGCAGCAAGGGCAAGAAGTTCCTGCAGTACAACCGCCGCCAGCTCAGCCGCATCTACCCCAAAGGACAGCGCCTGGACTCCTCCAACTATGACCCGTTGCCCATGTGGATCTGTGGTAGCCAGCTTGTGGCCCTCAACTTCCAGACACCTGGTAAATCCTGCTGCTGGGGTGGTTGCTGGGCTTATCCCTGCAGGTTACCCCAAAATCCCCATCCCTGGTGGCTTTATCCTGGGTCCTGTTGATGGAGGTGGTTTGAATGATCTCTCCAACCTTTTCCCTCATCCTGACGGGGACATCTCCATGTATTCCTGGGTGCTTCATGCAAAACCCACCTGCATCTCTTTTCCAGCCAGGGTTGGGGCTCTTAGTGGTTTGCTAGGGCAGGACCTTCTGCCCAAGGACCTTGGGGAGGTCCCTGAGCCCCATGGCTCAGAGCTGCTCTGTCCCCATGCCAATGCATAGACAAGCCGATGCAGCTGAACCAGGCACTCTTCATGCTCGGTGGCCGCAGTGGCTATGTTCTGCAGCCTGACATCATGAGGGATGAGACTTTTGACCCCTTCGACAAGAACAGCCTGAAGATTGTGGAACCCATCACAGTCCAGCTGCAGGCAAGTGGGCAAGGACAGCAAGTCCACAATCAAGACAGGGACTTGCTTCTTCCCTGTCTTTCTGTCAACTGGGGGTGCTTTTTACATGTTTCAACCCCATACTGCTCCATGGAGTTTGTTACTCCATAATCTCTTGGGTTTGTTGGTTTTTCTCCACATGCAGCATCATTTTTCCCAGGGGACAACCCCATAATTGCACAGAGTTGAGCGTAACTTGAGTGAGAGTGAGGGGGAGGGTAAAGTAGAAGCACCTTATTTGACCTTTGGATAATTTCAGAGTTACAGCTGGGAGGGGTTGGTTTGTAGGCACCTGACTTTTAAGCACAGCATGAATCCAGCAAAAATTGTTAAAATAATTTCATGAATACAGCTAAAATCAAGCTAAAACCAGTCCAAAATCATAAATAATTTGTGGTGTGGCTAACTATGGCCATGAAGCTTCTGGCAAGCCCAAACCAACAGAGCCACAGGACTGGCTCGAGGAGTCCTTCCTTGCCCAGCATGTCTGGAGCTCACCCACCTCTTCTTCCTCTTCATCCCACAGATCCTCGGTGCCCGGCACCTGCCCAAGAATGGGAGGAGCATTGTGTGCCCCTTTGTGGAGGTGGAGGTGTGCGGCTCTGAGTATGACAACAGCAAGAACAAGACAGATGTTGTAGGTGAGGGTCCACATGGGTGATGTTCCCACCCAGCCCCTGCACCCCAGGGACAGGCAGGGACACCAGGGCAACCCTAACTGCCCTTTGGGGTATTCTTGGACATATGGGTGATGGGGCTGGGTTTCGTGGAGGAAAGAAGAGGACTGGCATGTCCCATTAACATGCTGGTGCTATGCTGGTGGTGTCCGTGGATCTAACCCTGCTCTGACCTTCCCTGCTCTCTCCTTGTACCCCAGCTGACAACGGCTTCAACCCTGTCTGGATCTTCAAGCAGTTTGTCTTTGACATCAACAACCCTGAGTTTGCCTTCCTCCGCTTTGTGGTGTACGAGGAGGACATGTTCAGTGACCCCAACTTCTTGGCACAAGCCACCTTCCCTGTCAAGGGCCTCAAAACAGGTATGGTTCTGCCATCCTCACCACACCATCATCATCATCATCTTCATCATCACTGAATCATGGAATGGTTTGTGTTGGAAGGGACCTTTAAAGGTCATCTGGTCCAACCCCCCTGCAGTCCTCATCATCATTATCATCATCTCCTTGGGGATCTGGCTGTGACGAGGGGTTCAGAACCCACCATGGGGCTAAGCTTGTGTCATGGTGTTGTGTCCAGGCTACCGGTCGGTGCCATTGAAGAACAGCTACACTGAGGATCTGGAGCTCGCTGCCCTCCTCATCCACATTGAGATCATCAATGCCAAGGCAGGTGGCCCAGGTGGCTTGGGGAACCCTGTGCCTCAGTTTCCTGTTTTCCCAGCTGGAGCAAGAGGGAACAGCACCCTGGGGTGTCCTGTCCATGCCACCAGCCTCACACCCTTGTGTTGGAGCAGGAGGAAGATGAGGAGAACCTCTACTCATCCATCCAGCAGCTACGGGACCGCGCCAGCGAGCTCTCCAGCCAAGTCTCCAGCTATGAGCGCACCAATGGCTGTGACTCCCGCTACCAGCAGCGCCTTGATGAGCTACGGGCAGCCCAGGAGCGGCTGATGGAGCTTACAGAAGTCCGCAACCGCAAGTGAGTGTCCTCTCCCTGTGGCTTCAGGAGGTCTTTCTTGAGAGGGTCTCTAAGGCCACCACCCTGCTCCCGCTCCCCACCAGGTTGATGGAAAAGAAGAAGAGGGACCGGCAGATGGTCACCAAACGCAGCTGAGCTGGATGGACACAAGCCCACTGTGGACCTCCCCTGCCACCTCCTCTCCTGCTCCAAAGGGAGGTGGGGTGGCTGGATCTTGACCTTCCCACGCTTGGGGCTGGGCGATAGCGGTGTGACAAATTTGGGGACAAAAGGAGATTTCAGGTAGCTCTGCCTGTGATGTTTCTCTGTTGGGGCGAGGTGGGAGGCAAGATACTCTGGCATAAATCCTGGGCGCCTCCAGCTTCGTCCCATGTCCCCTGGGGCTTGTGGCCATGTCCATGTCCCCCGGGGTGGCCACCCCCACTCCTCTTCACCCTGCATCCTCTGTGTCCCACTATCCCATTGCAAGGGGGTGGTGATGAGTCCTGTGACTGATGGGGAAACTGAGGCACGGGTGCCCAGCCAGCCGAGGATGGGGCAGGACTGCCTGGCAGTGAGGCACCAGGATGGGGACACAGGGGACACTTTTGTGGGGGTAGGGGGCATTTTCCCCCCCCACTATAAATATCTGTATTTTCTTCTTTTATCCAGCGTGTACATATTGCACAGGGTGGGGGGTGTCTATACAAGCCTCAGTATTAGGGCACAGGGGGGACCCTAAAATGTCTGGAGATGCCCCCAGCATGGGCATGAGAGAGCCGGGGACCAGGTCTGGGGGTGCCCTGTGGGGCAGGGTGGCCGGTGACAGGGTGCCCTGAGTGGGCATTGCACAGACACAGGCACCGAGGTGGCCCCAGAGGGGACAGGGATGTCCCCAAGGTGACTCCAGCATTGGCACCAAGCTCTGGGAATGGGGACAGATCCTGCCAATAAAGTCAATGGAGGTGATACCCAGCAGGGTGGCTGGGGACATCTCGGGGTGTCCCCCGGGGTTGGGGTGTCCCAACGGGGGGATCTGTGTATTCTTTGTATGAAAATAAATCTATTTAGCCAATATTTATACCCTGCTGCTGTAGTCTGGTGTCCCCCCAGCTCTGCCCACAGCACCGGTGTCCCCAGGGCGGATGATATCCCCAGGGTGATGGCTCCATGATTATGAATCCTGTGTGTTACCCTTGTCCCCATGACATGTCCCAGCAGCGGTGGGGACACGCGGGCAATGTCAGTATGTGCTGCAGCAGGCAGGGTCACCTGGGGAGGGGACACAGGATGCAGAATGTGGGGGACAGAGCACAGGGGCAGGGGGACACAGGCCAAGGGACACAAGCCACAAGGCAGAGGGCCAGGGGACACAGGGCACAGGGACATAGACAATGGATACAGCATTGTGGGGACACAGGAGACAGAGCCATTGGACCAGAGGGCTCTGGGGCCATGGGGACACACAGCTATGGGAATGCAGGGGCACAGGGCCATGGGGACAACAGGGCTGTGGGGATGCAGGGGCACAGGGCCATGGGGACACACAGCTATGGGAATGCAGGGGCACAGCGCTATGGGGACATGGGGACACAGGGCTGTGGGGATGCAGGGGCACAGGGCCAAGGGGACACATGACTGTGGGGATGCAGGGGCACAGGGCTCTGGGGACATGGGGACACAGTCCTCTGGGCACACCCAACATGGGGCTGTGGGGGCGCTGAGCCATGGGGACACATGGCTATGGTGACACAGGACTCTGTGGACACAGGGTCATAGGGCCATGGGACCCTGGGTCATGGGGCCATGGGACATAAGGACACGTGGCACGGTGCCAGGAGGACACAGGGCTCTGGGGACACACAGCTATGGTGACACAGGACTATAAGAACAGACAGCCGCGGCGACACAGGGCGCCGGGGCCGCACACGGGGCTCTGGGGCCACTGAGCCCGCGCCGCCCCGCTCACCCCCGCGGGGCGTCTCCGGCCCCTCAGGGACCCCACCGGGTGCGGGGCGGGGCAGAGACGAGACCCGCCCTTCGGCGTTCGGTTACGCCCACTCTCTTCTTGATTGGCTTCCTGCCTCTCGCTCTCTCTCCAATTGGCTGGCTATCCGGCGGCTGCGGGGCGTGGCGGGCGTGCCGTAGCTGCTCTGGGCCGCGCTCTCCGCGGCTCTGTGGTGGCGTCGGCTGACGCGGAAGAGCGGGGCCGGGCCGGGCCGGGCCGGCGGCGGGAAACGGTGAGAGTGGGCGGCCGGGGGGGGGCAGCGCTGGGATTTCCTACACACACACACCCCCCCACCCCGGCCATTGCCCCACAGCGGGGCATCTCCGCCGGCCCTGTGGGGCCCTCCGCAGACCCCTGCCGGGCCCGCCCTGTGGGCGCCGCGCCGCCTGCCGCCCCCAGTCTCGCTGCCTTAGGGGCAGAGCCCTGGAGGGCCTTCCTCTAGGCCAGGCTCAAATCACTGCTTTTGGGTCGCTTTATCGTTCGTTATCTGGCGCTTTCCAGGTTCCCCTCAGCGTAATCCCTCAGATTTCAGCGCTGTTTGAAACGCCACAAACCCAAATACTGCACACCGGCCTCGGTGGGCTTTTATTTCTGTTAACCTGGGAGGGAATTGCACGTGTTTTGTTGTTAGAGATTATTTATTCTTGGTTTTGATGAAGAAAACCATTTATTCTTGGTTATTTGTGAGAAGAACAGTTTGTGGCTTTGATGAGGAAAACGCTTTATTTTATGAGGAAAATGGTTTATTCTGGTTTTCCTTTCCCCCCCGCGTTTAGAGCACAGTGAAGTTTATTATATTCTTTGTGGGGAGAGAACTTTAAAAAAAAAATGAAAATAAAACCAAGGTCCTGAAAATGGAAGATTGAATAGGGGGGTGGTTGATACATGGAGAGTGATTTTTTTAATTCTGTCCTTTAAAAATCACAGAATTTCAAGCCTTTGCACTGCCAGCAGAATTATAAAATGTCAGCAGCAAGTTGTGTGCATGGGCACTAAGGGGACCGCTGCGAGCTGTGGGACTGCTGTGTGCTGTGAGATTACTGCCACTGCCTGCTGTCACCTCCCAAGCTGCTGCTCGTTGCAAAGCAGGGGTCCTTACCCTGGCTGCTCCTGTGTACCCCCATAGTGCCCTGTGACTTCAAGGTGGTCATCCCAGAGTGATGGTGATCTATTGGCAGGAGTCCCCCAGTAGAAAGAAGGAAGAGCATGAGTGTGGTTTGTGCCACTGCGACAAGGCCCTGCCTCGGTGCCGCATATTGAGTTCTTGAATCCACTGACTATACACATGAAATAAGCCAGGCTGGCAGACCCAAGTGGATGGTACTTGGGGGTACCCATGCATTTCTGTGGGGTTATTCAATTTTGAGACCAGACCTTCAGCCTCAGCGAAGGAGTGTTGCCCACAAGCAGTACAGCAGCATTTAGATTGGGTCTCCAAGCCATCTTCCCACCTGCTAAGGTTAAAAACTAAAATTGAAAGGGAGACGGCTCCTGTAGGAAGCTGCCACAATAACCTTAAACAGAAGGAAAGCCCCGAGATTTAATCAGGCATCATGTGATTTCTTTTTTTTCATGATACAAGCAGTGATTTATCTTTTCCTGATACTTTTTTTTTTAAAAAAAAGCTTTCTTGATACTAATTTCCCGTGAAGTCCCCGGTAACACTTCCCTCCTCCTTGCTGAGCTCTGTGCAGCCTTTCTCTTCAAGCTCTGCCTACATTTTCCTCCCAACCCACCCATTTATTTTTCTTGTGAACGGCTGCATTTGTGCTTCCTGCTGCAATGCCCCAAGTGTGTTTCTACTTCCCTTAATTGCATCTGCTCAGTTCCTTCTCTCTCCACTCCCAAGCTTTAAGAAACTTCTACCAGGTAGCCCACAGTGGAGGCGTTTTTCTTAATTTCCTCCATGGCCTAGAAACAGACATGTCTCCTTATTTTCTCTATATTGGCCACGTTGGGCCAAATGGTGCTGTCCATCTGCAGGTGGAAGTTTCTATACTCACCCCTTATTTTTTTTTTAAAACAAAAAGTCTGGATCCTGGCTGTGCAGGGTATCATCAAAAGTGAGATGGGGAGGGGTAAAACATATGAGAATTTAAGTAGAATTTAAGTGCAGAAATGTACCTCTGATTCCAGATGTTTTAATTTCTTTTAATATATTTGTTTTCAAAGATGGTGAGGTTTAATGCCTCAGCATAGCAATGTGGTAGGTGCTGTGCTTTACATATGTTGTGAATCTTAGCGTGCTTTAACACAACATCAAAGAGTTCCAGTTACAGACTAGAACTTCCTTTTTAGAGATTTTTTAAAAGGCAGAATTTAGCCTTTCCCTCACTCCTCCAACCAAGTATGAAAAGAAGGTAGAAGGTGGAATTTAATGAGGCCATTCTGGCTGTGCGGTGTTGTTGGGAACAGGACAGGTGAGGAGATGCTGCTCTCTGCAGCTTCTTACTGGGAGGGTTTAGTAGAGAAGACAGACCTGGACTCTTCCCATAGATGCACAGTGAGAGGACAGGAGGCAATGAGGACAAGCAGGAACATGGGAAACCTTGATTAGGTGGAATTTTTTCTTTTTCACCTTTTTCTTTTTTCACCCTTGCCATGAGAGTGATCAAACACTGGAACAAGGGACCAGGGAGGCTGTGGGATCTCTGTGGTTGGAGATGCCCAAAACTCAACTGGGTGAGGCTTTGAGCAACCTGCTTTGAGTGCAGGGTTGGGCTCGAGATGTCTTCCAACCTGAATTCTTCTGATATCCTGCAATAACACAGAATCATTTAGATTGGAAAAGGTACTTAAGATCAAGTCCAACCATTAACCTGCATGTATCTTCACCGATGTGACTCCTCCTTTTCTCACAACACAGGGGAACGATGATGACCAGCATCCTGCCTTCAGCAGGGGATGGAAACTGCTATTACATCCTAACAGAAGACTGTGCCTATGGCAGCAAGTACTTCCAAGCTGGGAACATGTGTTTCTGCAGTGAGAGAAGTTACCTGCGTAACTTCTCCGATGACAGGCCCCCAGCTTGCTTCTTGAAAGTCATCATGTTGGATGACAGCTCCACTGTCACGATAAATGTAGAAATCCTTCAGCCTGTGCGCAAGGAGACTGCTGTCTTCCTCCTGGCCATCAGTAGCCACAATGAACGCTTGAACTACTTCTTGGAGAGGCTGAGCCTTGAAGCAGCTCTGCGGGCTGTGCCAGGCCAAAAAGTGATGGTGGAGGTTGACCAGCAATATTTCCCTGGTATC
Source organism: Microhierax caerulescens (assembly GCA_035590215.1). NCBI lineage: Eukaryota > Metazoa > Chordata > Aves > Falconiformes > Falconidae > Microhierax > Microhierax caerulescens. The sequence continues at coordinate 12,000,914 of JAVJGJ010000037.1, forward strand.
ATCCGCTACATTGGAAGCATTTACAAAAATACTTCAGCTGTGCTATCTCCAGTCTTCTTCGGGGTGGAGTTACAGGTAAAGTGACCAAGAAAGTAAGTTTTATGTTTTCCCTTAATGTTTGTGTATGTAACGTGCCTGTTTGGCATGTTTTCAGAGTGAGGGAGAAAACAGAGGGCGCAGTGACGGATCTTACCGCGGTACTGAGTATTTCAAGTGTAAGCGGAACTGTGGGATCTTCCTGCCATTTAGCAAAATCCAGTTTATTTCCACGCCAGACGACGATGACTATGTGAAACAGAAGCCAAAACCAGACACAGAAGAGGTGGTTCCTGTGAAAGTGGGAGATGCAGTTAGCTTCTATGTGGACCAGGTCCTCACAAAAGGAGTAGCGATGGCAGTTTACAGGGAGGGAACCCAGTGGTTCGTTACAGTTTGTCCGGTAAGAGCAACCTTGCTACCTTTTCTTAGTTTTGGGGGATTTTTTTTTTTTGTTAAACTGTGTGATAGCGGGACATTAAAGAAAAGCGGAAGGACTGTCCAAAGGGGATGTAAGGTTACATGCGAACTTTCCAGGCCTCTTTGAAAAATTGGTTCCTGTTCCAGGAATGCCCTGTCTGATAAAGCATTTAGCTGATAGATTTTTCTCTCCTTTCAGGAAGAAGAAGGAACAGCTGACATTTTCAGAGAGATCCCTATGGACTCTGTTGTGAAGGAAAGCTTGCAAAGTAGGTTATCATCAGAAGTGTCTGCCCTGTGTACTACATTCCTGGGGATTTAGCATTTATGTCTTCTCTGCAGGCTACTGATGAGCTGAAAGTCCAGCAAAAGCTTCCGCTAGTCCCAGCTTCATTTATCAGGAGGCAGGGAAGGTCTGTAGAACAGTGTTAAGTTCTGGACTAAATTCTTTGCATTAGGCAACTAAAGCTGAGTCTATCCATTTGTCAGGAAAAGGAAGAGAATCTGATTGCAGTGCAGAAGTGTTTTCTAGGGGAGAAGGTATCACTGGTTAAAGAGTTTAATTTAGTTGTAGAAGGTGGAGCAGGAGCCTCATCCTGAAGACAGACAAACTCAGAAATCACAGATGCCGGCAGCGATGGTGTGAGTCATTGGACAAGACAAGAAAATAGTGGAATCTCTCTGTTGCCATCAGCAGACTCTATGCAGATGGCAGGCTGAAGGAAGCCATCATTAAACGCTTCACTTGATTCATCTCACTAAAGGCAGAAAAATAATTAGGAAATAACTCCCTTGCTGCTGTTTAGTAGTCTGAAGTGGCTCTGTGAAGGGCTGTATTAGCTCTAGGGCCAGCAAGAGGCTGGAGTGCACAGCCTTGAGCAGGTAAACAAGGAGCAGGATCATCCCTGCTCAGCCTGTTAGACCAGCTTGGCTGTATCACTGGGAATTACACCTTGTGTCTCAGGTGCTCAGCTTCGTGATTGTCTGTGTGGTCTATAATTTCAAAATAGACCTGGCATTAGATGACATCCAGAGGGGTCTGTCATTAGGTGTTGATTTCCTACCTAACCTGATGTTTTGTATTGCCCAATAGGTTTATTTTCACCATTCGAGTCTGACATGGGCTTGCAACACCCAAACCAAATGAAACAAGAGAGAAGTGAAAGTGAGGAGGAGTGTGAAAGTGGAAATTCATCCCTGGAGGTGAACTCCATGGTCCAGATCACCTTGGACAAGGGAAATCAGGTTTCAGGAATCATCCGCTGGTTGGGCTACCTGCCCCAAATTAAGCACAAAATGGCAGGAGTTGAACTGGTAAGAAGTGAAGTATTTCCTGCTGTGAGATTGTATATCAGAACGGGCAGGTCTTGGTCGCTCTTCTAAGACCTTCAGCTTGTGGCTGTATATCCCACAGCCTGACCTGGGCCTCTAATGTGTCACAGTGCAAACTGTGAGGGCAAGCACACAATCGTGCCCACCCTTAGGCTGGCGGGGAGAGCTTGTGGAGTGATTATGAGGGCTGGGTTTGCTCTCTTCTAGAGCAGCATTACTGGAATGTGGGATGGAATAATCATGAATCCTGCAAGCAGCATCAATAGGTTGAAAACATAACCAGAATAAATGAAAACAAAATGGGATCAGACTTGTACACAGCTCTTAAGATATTAAATGGCCATCTAGGGGATTGCACCTCATTTGTGGAAAGCTTTCTCTCATGTTATTCCTCAATGCTCTTTTTCCCAGGATGAAGATAAGGGGGTCACTGCTGGTGAATGGCTGGGCAAATACTACTTCCACTGCGCTCCAAAGCGTGGACTCTTCGTCAAGCTGCAGTCCTGCCAGCCTGACGTCCGCTTCCAGTGTTCACACAACAGTGACCTGAGTCTCATGGGTTATAGTAAGTTCTCCAGGGAGAGAGGAGACAGAGCTGTGCTGGGACAAGGTGTGCTGTGGAGAAGCCTCATGCAAAGTCTCTTAATCAGTGGTTTAATAGCCTTCACTTCCTTTGGGTGTTGCAAAAAATGTCAGTTTTAAGGATGCTGAGTTTGCCGTGATGGTATTTGTAGGGAATGCTCCACAAGTGTGAGAGTTGTTAAGTGATTTATTACAGGGATAACATAGACTAGGGCATTAGATATGGGACAATGTATTGTGTGTGACTCTAAAAACAAGGCCTCAGTGGCATGGATGTGTTGGTGAAAGGGAAGCTGGCAGGAAACATTGTGGGGGTAAAAGAGGAGAGAAGTTCAGAGCAACAGCCTTTGCAAGGCATTGTGAATGCTGCAAGCAAGACAGGGCTTCTCTCCCTGTGTTTTTCAGGGCAGAAGAAAAAGTCTTGTATAACTGAGACCTGAATATGGGCAAGCGTTCTAGCTATAGGGTCTGGCCTAGCTACTGTATGTTAAACGTAGATGGCACAGGTGGCTCTGGAGAATGGGAGTGGGTAGCTGAGGCCTATGGGTAAGATGTCGGGTGTAACAGTGTTACACCTGGGGACTGAGAAATAAGAGGGGGCTTGAAAAGGGAGAGGGGATTAAATCAATATGAGTGTAGAGCTTCATGTGATGGTAAGACATTCACACGAAGATGCAGGGAAGAACAGGCCAGTATTTTCATTTGAACAGGAAGAAGTTCTTCAAGAGCAGAAAAGACAATGTGAACTAGCCATTTAGAAACAGTAAATGAGATCACTGTAAACAAGAAGACAAGATTCCTGTATGGACTACCCAAAAACTGGGAGTAGAGACAGGGAAGAATGTGTTGAGGATGTGCTGAAGAGAGGGAGTTGAATTACAAGGGGAGAATGCTGAAGAAACCAGAAAAGACCAGATTGAGAAAGCTACCTTTGAAGCTTAAGGAGACCATAGGCCAGGAGGATGGGGCTATTAAAGCACAGTTGCCTGTTTATACCTTTGCTGGCTGCTGGGGTCACATGTCTTTCAACAGAGAGATCCCAAGCTTTCCTATAACAGAGCACCAGCTCATTTGTAGCTCTTCTTTCTTCATTATACTTGGCGTAACAATGGCAGAGGCGGCATGGATTGCTAGGCCATGTCTCTGGTGAAAAAGAGAGGGTTTGGTTTTGTCTCCTGTTTCCAGTAAAAAGACAAGTGTTCATCTGAGTATGGTTGAATCCCAGCAGGAGCAGCACAGAAGAGTGTGGTGCTGACTTCTGAGTGGAGCAGACCTCTGGGGCATTGGGGAAGGGCAGAATGGGCTCAGACGAGGTGAGAAGCTAAAAAGGGAGCTGCTTCTGTTGCTCTCTTGCAGGAGGGCAAGAAGTTATTCCACAGGCTCCAGAGAGTTTTCCTCCCCTCCGGAATGAGACAGCAGTGCGTGTCCTGCTAGGGCGGATGAAGGGGATCCAAGGGCATTGTAATTCTTGCTACATGGATGCAGCCCTCTTCAGGTAAGCTCAGGTGGTACTATTTCATTAAAGGAGTGCTTTTTTTAATTGGGTGGAGCCCTAAGCTGTAGCACTTCCCTGGACTTTCAAGGTGGCTGGAAATTTAGCTGGTATAGAGCAGAATATGACTGTGGAGATGTGGCCGTGATGCTTGCTGCTTTTGATCTCCTTCCTAATGTGTTCTTAGGCCCTGAAGTACCCCTCATGAGTACCTAAGGTACCCACATATCTGTCATGCAGGGCGGTGAGAGATTGTAGTTTTCTGGACTTGGGCCATGCTGACTCTGTCACTGGAGGTACTGTCTGGAAACATTTCAAAGAAACTGCCCAGAAGGTCCCAGCTTCACTGTGCAGCACTGCTTGGAGGGGAAAAGACTCAGTGGTGCCCCTCCATGAGTAGTTTTGGCTGCAAAATATGAGATTTCATTCTCTCTCAGCTGTTTCCTTGCTTACTACCAGTGTTTATTAAATCAGATGTGGTTTATCTCACTGTGGAGATGTGCTGTCATGCACCTTTCTGTAATTGTATGCATGGACTGTTAAAAATAACAGCCATCAACTGTCACCAGGCACAACAGTTTGGTTCTAACTATTGCTTGAAATCCATCAGACTCAAACCCATCACATTCTTTTCACAGCATCTTCTCCTGTACATCTGTGCTGGACTCCATGCTCTTCAAGCCCTTCCCACTATGTGACAGGAACGTTCAGAGCATTCTGCGGGATGAGATTGTTAATCCCCTCCGAAAGTGAGTATAGTATGTGGGAATACTGGAAGTAATCCATCTGCCTTCATACCTTCTCTGCTGCCCTGCCAGATGGTACCTACCACTAAGGGAAAGGGTTACCTGGAGGGTTTCTCCTTACAGCCACATCCAAACATTTTCATACTGGGTTCCTCTTCCAGTTGTTCCTTTCCCTGGGTTGTAGGGCCATTGTAACTCCTACTGCATGTGCATGAATATCTCTTGCTTAGAAGGAAGCCCAGTGAGCTGCACCTTTCATTGAAAGGAAGAAAGGGGGTTCCTGGGGTTTAGAACATGGCTGGGAGGAACTCTGGAGTAGGTGAAGTAGTGGCACTTCTTCATCAGCAGTTAGTCCCAAAGGCAGTATGCAATATCAGGCTGGATGAGGGTAGACCATGGTGTGAGAGCTAAATTTTCTGGAATTTGTATCAAAGATACCAGGTTCTTTCCTCATCCTCCCTAGAGAGGTGTGGAAGAGAGGGATGGAGAGCTGACTGAACATAAGACATTAGCATATTGTGTGTTTAAGGTGGGGCTTTGAGGAGCTGCTCTAGTGGGAGGTGCCCAGGGTAGGGGGGTTGGAACTAGATGATCTTTAAGGTCCCTTCCAACCCAAACCATTCTACTGTGATCTTCCTTGAGGACCAGTGTCCTGGCACTGGCTGCAGAAATACAACCCTGGGACATTCTGTGATGCTGAGATCTGACTGAGAGCAGCCCTGCAGAGAAGGACTTGGGGATTAAAAATTGGGCATGAGCTGGCAATGCATGCTCGCAGCCCAGAAATCCAACCAGATCCTGGGCTGCATCCTGAGCAGCGTGGCCAGCAGGTGGAGGGAGGGGAGTCTGCCCCTCTACTCTGCTCTGGTGAAGAGCCCCCCCAGAGCACTGCACCCAGCTCGGGGGTCCCCAGCACAAGACAAACCTGTTGGAGCGGGGCCAGAAAGGGACACAGAAATGGTCCAAGGGCTGGAAGCCCTCTGCTGCGGAAAAAGGCTGGGAGAGGTGGGGGGGCTCAGCCCGGAGCAGAGGGGGCTGCGGGGAGACCTTACTGCAGCCTTTCAGTCTAAAGAGGGCTTATAAGAAGGATGGGGACAGACTCTTTAGCAGGGCCTGTAGTGACAGGACAAGGGGTGATGGTTTTAAAGTAACAGAGGGTAGGTTTAGATTGGACATAAGGAAGAAATTTTTACACTGAGGTTGGTGAGACACTGGCACAGATTGCCCAGAGAAGCTGTGGATGCCCCATCCCTGTAAGTGTTGAAGGCAGGTTGGATGGGCTCTGAGCAACCTGGTCTGGTGGAAGGTGTCCCAGCCCATGGCAGGGAGGTTGGGACTAGATGACCTTCAAAGTATCCCTTCCAACTCAAACCATTTGATGATTTTATTACTTAAATACACTAGAGAGATCATCTGCAGCTGCTTCTTGTTTCTAGGACTGGCTTCGTCAGAGCTAGGAGTGTGATGCACCTTAGGGAGCAGCTAACTGAAAAGGGCCGGTGTTCAAGCTTTACCAATGCTGAGAAAGGTAATGTGCTTTCTGGGGCTTTCCCCGCACTGCTTTGCTGTGCGCTGCCTCATCCAAGCACTAGGCTGACAATTTCATTGTACGCTTCTTTCGGGCATCTGCATTAATATGCCTGCTGTGCTGTTTGTTTATGCAAAAACGCACATGTAGAATAGCTTGGGCTTTTAAAACTCTTCAGGCTTTTCAGCTGAAATTGTCCTGAAGTCTGATGAAAAGATAGGAAGTGCTGGATCTCTACCTCATGGCAGCTGTTGATGGGAGGGGAGAGGAAGGATCTGTGTGAATCAGATTTAAATAAGGGAAATTTCCTTGATCTTTATACCTTGCATTATATCCTGATAAGTCCATCCCTGATGTCCCTGCTAGAATCCAGCTTGATTTATAATTTTGGCAAGATCAACTTGTCTTTGAGATCTGGTGAGGTATCTGAGGTTCGTCAGATTCTGTAGTCTGGTTAAAATTAAACAGAAAACACCCACAGCTGAAGCCCACCAATCTCTGGTTGCGATCACCACGTTCCCATCCATGCACAGCAAGGCCCCGTGTAGTTTGCAAGGAAATGGATTACATCAATACCAAGCATCACTGCAACAGCCTCTGAGTACCTGAGTAGTAAACAAGTGGCATTGATTCTTCCAGAAACAGCAGGTAACTTGTCAGTGAACAGCACTTGTGTCTTTTAATATTGTGTATAGTTTTAGCCAGGATGGTTTAACTACTGTTCAGTTTTTTGAATTTTCATAGCTGCCCTTGATTTCACTTTTGAGTTTGTGCTTTTGGTGTTAGCAGTGACTGTCCGTTAAAGTCCCCAAGGTAGTGTTACTGTGATGGCCTGGCTTGTTGGAGTGCAGTATCTGAAGGCTGCTTTGCTTTTTTCATGCTCATGCTAAGATTTATCCATTAACCAAGCGCTCTCAGCTTTTAGCTTGATTGTCCCCTTACCTAGAGTAGAAGAGGAGATTCCAGGTTCATGAAATGGTGGTTCATGTTTATTGGGCAGGTTTCCCCTTCTGGATGCAGTGGGGCAAGGCAGCGTTCCTCATGTGGTGTGACCTGTTTTTTCTTTCACCTTCCAGATCCTGAGGAGTTCCTCAATCTCATAATGCATCAGATCCTGGGAATAGAGCCACTGTTGAAGCTGCAGTAAGTTTCCGTATCTAAGCCATACAATTTACCCAGCCCATGCTCCTTAGTTATTCACTGCACAATCACCAGGTGTTACTTGAACCTTTTTATCCAGGCTTTGGAGGCACAGCTCAGTGAGTTTTGTGTAGCTTCTCTCTGCTGCCCATTAACTGCTGCCTGTGACCTCGTTTGTTGGTGACACATCCAGGAAGACACTTCCAAGCTCTTCCTGGAGGTGCCACCTTCAGAAAATTGTGATAAACCCCTTGTGTCATCCTCAGGGAGAGCCAACAGTGGTTTGAGAAACAAGTGTCCAACTTCCATGCACAGCCAGCAGTATCTGCCAGCCTTTGGATGCATTTGGGATATGTCCAGACTGTCAGGCTGGCTCAGGTCCTGCAGCCTTTCAACCATGCAGTCCATGGATGCAGTTCCAGTTTTTCAGGACTCTACAAAGAGGATGAGAGACTAAAGGAAGCTAAAAATAACTGTGCTGTTCAGCAGCATAGAATGAGATTGTTCGGTTTCTGTGCTCCTTTGTTGAGACATCAGTCAAGCTGTAGATCGTGGAGTACTTGGAAAGGCTGAGCACAAAGACAACTGTACTGCAGCTCCCCTGCACAGGGTTATCTGAAAGAAATCCTTTCTCTGCTAGCTCGGGAATGTAGGGGTTGTGGGAGACACAACTCACCTTTTGAATGCACCAAGTTTTGCTCTGTGGCTTTTTCAAGAGACCTTTCATCTCAGGAGGGGTTTGCTGATTGTGCCGTGGTGCAGTTGATTCAAAAAACACTGAAGTGTCTTTTAATATTTACATCAACGAGGGGAAACTGAGTTTTGCTTATAGGAGCAGGATGTGATGGTATGGAGGGATAATGAGGCTGAAGATGGTACTTGTATCCTCTTCCCATGGCATGTATTTAGTATTTCTGGAAGGAAAAAGTGCTTCATGTCAGTGTTGCACCAAGCAGCCCTTGGTGGCAGAATCTCTTGCAGGACAAAACCAGTATGACCTCTGGGAGCTCAGATGTTTGTGACACCACGTAAACAAGCCCCATGACCAATACTTGCAGGTCAGGAGGCCAGAAGGAGCAGGACTGTTACTGTTACCAGATATTTATGGACAAACAGGAAGATCTGGTGGTTCCCGATGTGCAGCAGTTAGTGGAACACTCCTTCCTGTCCTCTGATCTGAAGCTAGTGGAGGTGAGCCCAGCTACCTTCTGCCTGCGCTGCTATCTGCTGCCTCTTTCTTGCTTCCTCCAATGTACCTGTGCCTGCCAGTGAGTCTGCAGTGGGTCTAGTATATATCCAACACTGCAAAGAAGCAGGATACAGTCACAAGAGAGAGGTCTCAGGGAATCTGAACATGACCTGGGAAGAGGGCTCTGCTTTCCCTGTTTTGCCTTGTGAGTAACTGGAGCACAAAGTTTTTACTCCCAGCAGCATTATAGACAGAAGAGTCACTGGGGCTTGTCTCTTCTGGCAGGGTGACTCATTTGCTTTTCTTTTCCCAGATCCCATCTTGCTTCATTATCCAAATGCCGCGTTTTGGGAAGGAATATAAAATGTTCAGCAAAATTATTCCTTCCCTGGAATTGGACATAACAGATCTGCTGCTTGACAGTAAGTTGTTGGGCAGTAGTAAAGCTGCTGGTTGGGACTGTGAGCAACCAGGTGACAAGACTTGCCTCTCTGGGTTGTGAGCAGATAAGGTGGGATCATGGTGTGATTCTTCTTGAACACCAGTTGTGGCAGGACAAGTTGGATTTCAGGTGAGATCTGGAAAAGACACATCCTCTCTCCCCTTTTGCCCTTGCAGGTCCCAGGGAGTGCTGCGTGTGTGGCAACATTGCCACCCTGGAGTGTGCAGAATGTTTCAAAGACAAGGTATTTGCAGCTGTGGGCCTGAAGCAGTTCTGCAGCTCCTGCTCCAGACAGGTATTCCTCTTCTTTGGCTGCTCACAAAATCTGCCTTGGTGGCTGACAGCAGAGTGAACCCCGTCAAAACACCCTGTTCAGGTTGGGCACAGAGTGGCCCCTTCCTGAGTATCTGTCCCGCTGCCTGCATCAGCTGCATGAGCAGGGTTAGGTGCCACACATTATTGAACCCTCTGCTTGCATAGGGCCTAAATAAGCACTGATCCTGCACAGACTGAGTGCTGAGCCCTCCACGCTGTCTCACCAGGAGCATTCCTACCACTCTCTGGCCTTGTTTGCAGCATGGCAGGCTCCCATCTCAGAAGCTTGCTGCCAGCTCATTGACACAATGCCATTACCTGGCACATGTGGACCATGGGGGTCAGATCCATGGGGAATAAACTGGGGGTCTGACCCCTGCACGCTCCTTTTTCTGGCAGGCCAGCTTCAGTTCTGCCCACTCAACAGTGCTGCCCCATCATATCTCCTCAGGTTCACTCCCACTACCGACGCAAAATGCATAAGCCAACTGGGCTGCACATCCCAGAAGAGTTTCACAGTCGGAGCCCTTGGGGCAGCCAGCAGGTCCCTCGTGAGAAGATGGAGCTCTTCGCAGTGCTCTGCATCGAGACCAGTCATTATGTCTCCTTTGTGAAATACGGCCCTGAGAATGAACACTGGATGTTCTTTGACAGCATGGCTGACAGGCATGGTGAGGACATGGTGGTGGGCTTTGAGCTTTGATTGCAGCTGGGTGCTGCACGGTGGGCAGCTGTGAGGTTCTGCAGCACTCATTGTGTAGGTGCTGGCCATTCTACCTTTTCTTCTGAAGCCCACTACATGATTTAGGCTCTCTCTGGACCCTGCTCCCAACAGTGACCATTTAAGTAGACCCCAGAGAAGAGTATGGCCAGGCCAAGCACATGTGAGTTCCTCCTAGTGCTTTCATCCTCTGGCTGTGTTCAAACGAGGGTCTTGTCAAGCCAGCTGGGACTGGCTGCTGTGTGGGCAAGAACCGTTCTCCCATCCTTCCCCACTTTGTTGTTGGCTTCCAGATCTCTTCAGCTAAGGCATGACATTACTGTCGAGTGTGATAATATCTGCTTGAGCTGTAGATACTCATCCCCTGGGACCTGGTTTGGACTTCTCTCCTTTTTTCTGGGTTAGGTGGCGAAAATGGCTTCAACATTCCCACAGTAACGCTGTGCCCTGAAATTGCCAAATACCTGGACTTGTCACTGGCTGCACTGGCCCTGGAGCAACCTCGGGACATGGATGGAGTGGCCAAGCGCCTCTTCTGCGATGCCTACATGTACATGTACCAGAGCAAGAAGATGGCACTTTACAAATGACGCTGTCTTTGGCTGGTGCCGCAGAGGTGTGAGTTGTCGGAAATGTGAGCTTGGATCAACCTTGCAGCTCGTAACTGGTGAAAGCAGCTGAGTCTGGGTGCACTAAGCTTGCACTTCTGCCTCTTACTTCTTCCAGTGTCTGGTATCAAGCTGTCCATGTTGGCCTGTCTGGGTTTGTTAAATGCTGTACCTGGACTTACTGAGTGATAGTTTGTACTTCGGCAGACCTGGACTTTGATTACTTACACTCAAATTCATTCTTATTTCCTACCTTCCATTTCCACCCTCCTTCCTCCCCAGGCACTCTGCAGCTCTGCCCTACCTCAGAGTCCTCCCCAATATCCTGTTCTCCCTGTGTCGTGGTTTAACCCCAGCCAGCAACTCAGCACCACGCAGCCACTTGCTCTCTCCCCCTCACCCAGAGGGACGGGGAGGAGAATTGGGAAGGAATGTAAAACTCAGGGGCTGAGATAGGAACAATTTCATAGGTAAAGCCAAAGCCGCACACACAAGCAAAGCAAAGCAAGGGCTTCATTCACCACGTCCCATGGGCAGGCAGGTGTTCGGCCATCCCCAGGGCAGCAGGGCTCCATCATGTGTAACGGGTACTTGGGAAGACAAATGTCCCCCCCTTCCTTCTTCTTCCCCCAGTTTATATACTCAGCATGACCCCATATGGTATGGAATACCTCTTTGGGCAGTTTGGGTCACCTGTCCTGGCTGTGTCCCCTCACAGTTTCCCATGTCCCCCCAGCCCTCTTGCTGGCAGGGCCCAGGAAACAGAAAACTCCTTGATTTAGTATAAACATCACCCAGCAATGACTAAAAATATCAGTGTCCCATCAGCATTGTTCTCACACCAAATCCAAACCACAGCACTGTGCCAGCTGCTAAGAAGAAAATTAACTCCATCCCAGCTGAAAGCAGGACACCCTGCCAGCCCTT